>CM055875.1:13019967-13645309 GCA_029582165.1 Portulaca oleracea
TCATATGACAATAGTTCCCTAATATCCAGAGTGAGGGTAATTCTCTTTCGAATATCGCCTCGAACCCCTTTGTTGAAGAGCACGCTGGTCTTAGTAAAATTGACAGCCTGTCCCGACGCCCTCTCGTAACTGTTCAGGATGCGTTTCACCTCTAGTGCTTGGATCTCATTGGCTGCACAAAAAATGGTGGTGTCATCAGCGAACAACAAATGTGAGACAGTTGGCGCATTCTCGCTAATTTGGTAGCCTTAGAGAGACCCTCGTTCCACAACTCTACTCAACAGGCTGGATAATCCTTCCGCACACAAGAGGTAGAGATATGGAGAGATGGGATCCCCCTGTCTCAGACCTCGACTCGGCATAATATGCCCTCTCAGGACACCGTTTATAAGAAAGGAGAAGCTCAATGATTACACGCACTGCATGACCAAGTCTACCCACTGTTGCCAGAATCCCATCTTGAGCTTCACTTATCGAAGAAACGACCACTCCACTCTATTGTATGCATTGGAGATATCCAACTTAATTGTCATTGTCCCATTCACCCTGGAATCTCTATTCATAGCGTGGAATAATTCATACGCCACCAGGATGTTGTCTGTGACTAATCGACCCGTGGTAAAAGCACTTTGCGAGTTGGAGATGATTCCATGCAACATCGGCTTCAACCTATTTGAGATGACTTTTATCACCAATTTATACGCCACGTTGCACAAATTGATCGGGCGATAGTCCCCCTGATGGAGACCATCAGGAGCAACAGCAGGTAGCAGCAGCTTCATCAGCAAAGGAGGCATCCAAAGAGACTTCACCAGCACTCTCAGCAGCAACACAAGAAGGAGGCCATGTTGATTCACCAAACTCAGCAGCTAAGGAAGCCTTTCCAGTAGAAACAACAGGCTTCCAAATCCCAGCAGAGGCAGCCTGTCACACAGCAGTTCAGCTAACCAGCAGAAGGATCATAGCCCCTTCAGCAACCACCAAGCCACCCACAGCATCCATCCAAGCTTGCTACACACTTGTGAAACAAGTCTTGGCAACTTCAGCCACTCAGCCCATCAGCATTGGTCACTCAGACCAAGTTCAGTTCCCAACAGCAACAGTCCAAACAATAGTCTTTCTCAATATCATATCTATTGATTGAGGAAGATTCAGCCAAGGTTATGTAACGCCCCGAAAATTCAATTATAGAAAAATCAAAGTTAACTAACGTTAACAGACGAAACTTAGCGGAAGACTTCAAATTTAGTTTGGGCGTCACTGCCGTATCCCCGAAGGAATACAAGGCGAGAAAGGAAAACACAACTGTCTGCTAACGGTAACTACTAACAACTCAAAACAAAACTTTAAGATTTCATAATGAAAAATAATATAAAAAGATTCAAGGACTTCCAGACTCGTCGTCCTCACTTCTAATTCCCTTCCCCAGCATTTAGATCTTCACCTGAAAACAAAACATTTCAAAAATGAGGGGGAAATCTCAATAATGTCTACCCCTAACGTTTAAAACAGTTTAAGTTCATTTCAATTCATTTTGGGGAGAGGGATCGAATCAAACGTTTTACAAACCTTTAATCCCATACTGTTTCCTCAACCCATCCAATCCATATTTTAATTTGCGGGCGGGATACCAAATCCCTTAAAGTAACATCGCCTACCAAAGGCATCAAGAACTTCGCCTACCAAAGGCATAAATAATATCGCCCACCAAAGGCATCAAAACATCGCCTACCAAAGGCATCAAGAACATCGCCCACCAAAGGCATAAATAATATCGCCTACCAAAGACATCAAAATACTATCCTATATCAGGGAAGGAAGCCCTGATCTCCTGGTCTATAACCCTGCAGATTGTTACACCTGCACAATAGGTTATCCCCCGAAACCCGCTTAACGTTTCCACTTGAATTATTTAAACAATATTCAAACTCAACTCACGACTCTCAAGTCAAACCATCCCAAGTTATCAAAACCATTAACAAAACTTTGAATAAAAGACCATCCAATTTCTCAACTCAAATAAACCAAGATCACAATCGAATCAAAAAGATTATCAAAACAGATGGTCGTATTTCCACAAAAGTCCCCTTTCGGGATGCAATTCTCAAAATAGATTATAAAACATCAAAACACATTTAAAGAGCATCCCGGTGGGGATTACAGCATAGACAATTACCTGGTTAGCTTCACTTCACAGCAAAAACGAACACACTTGAGCTCACTAACGACGCGAGTTAGTTTGGGCCTAAAATAGAATAATTATTCTAATTAAAACGCGCTCTTCGAAGTTAGTATTAACTACCTTCTAACTAACCCTCCCCTAGGAACCTTATAGGTTCCTATCAATCATGAATTTACACTTTAAATTACCTAATACATTCCAAATAATCGTATAACCAGCTCAAAGCATCACTTTTACACAACAACACTTTTATTAATAACAAGCATTAACAAAACAGATTACAGCATCCACATAAAAAGAGTCGTAACTTGACTTCCCGACATTCTATGGGTCTGGTTTTGGACTTTTCGGAAACCTTGGGATGTCTACTAAAACTCTTAAGTTGAAATCGAGACCTAACACACGCTTTAAGGTCCTCAAAAACCGTCATCTTTCCAAACTGTCCAGATCTGACCTAGGTCTGGTAATCGGGGTATAACCCGAATTATAAATTTCCAAAGACCGGTCCGTAAAATTTCTATTAAAGCTAACATCTAAGGGAAGCTCCGGTCCAAAGGGTTCGATCAAAAGACAACTACACTAACCGTGGTGACCCGATCTTTAGACCCCATCAAAACTGTCCCGTTACCGGTTTCCATTTAATTTGCAAATTCGGTTCTAACTTCCACCAATCCGATCCCGGGTTCCTAATTTGGGCTTAAAACAGTAACTAAAGTTAAAGGTCTATACCCTAATCCAACCAAGGTCCATACTTCATAATTTCTATAATCAAAGCTAAGCAGACGACTTCAATTCTCTTAACACCATAACACCAATCAAGAATAACACTTACTACCACATCCTATAACATTCCTAATATTAATCTAGTGCATAAAATAACAATATCACAAGATTAACACATAAAGTTTGAAACTTTACTACACATAATAAGTCATAAAGTTTATGAAACCAACAAAGAGTTTTAGAACCACCCTTTAGTTAACTACAAAATAATTTTACATAAAGAAAACCCGACAATAATGTAATATAATATAAACACATAGTAAACACTTAATAAAACATATATACGCAAAGTTTGGAGTTTTAATAATCATAATACAATATTAACACTGTAAAAAAATAGTAGAAGGGTTTAAAGACTCTTTTTAAGAATAATAACATAGTGACAACTCTAACTAATACTTTAACTAAACGCACAATTAACCCTACTTCACAGTTTATGAACGATATTCAAACGAATATTCTTCGAGACTATAATCAACCCTAATTAAACTATCACATGAATCATTACTCAATTATAACCAAAGAATTCAGATTTAACAAAGTAAACTAACTCTAATTTATGCATGAAAAAAAATACTAATACCCTATGCTTGCTTTGCATATAATCATTAATTACACATATTAATACCACCAAAATATCCCATCATCACAATCTTAACCCAATGACAATTCTGAAAGCATGCTCATATTACTTAATATCTAAACAATTTAATTCATATAGTTAACTCCAATCAAACCGTACATGAATACTTTATTAATAACCCTAAACATAATTTACCAAACACACACTAATCAACATGGATGAACAAAAGAATGTGAAAAATATTCAATTAGGACACAAGAATGATCAAAGAACTCCACATACTGCTCGATTAACACACACAGGAACGAGTCTTACTAATTTGATTACAAAATACAAGGACCTCAATTATTCAAATTCCAAAACTCAGATTATAAAGAACAAGAATACAGTGCAAGACTAAACCAAGAACAGAGCAAGTGCATGAATGAAGCAGAGGGGTTACTTGCGAGATTTTTCCGGCGGTCGGGACGGCAACTGGTGGTCGTCGGTGTCGGTGGTGGCGCTTGGAACCAGCCGAGACGATCCGATGGCGGGCAGCAGTGAGAGCAAAGACGCACAACGACCCAAGCAGGGTCATCACTGTCGTCTGTGCGGCGGCCAGCGGCGAGGCTGACAGGAGGGGATTCACGGCAGAGAGGGAGAGGGAGAAGGAGAAGGATGGGAGAGAGAAAAAGGAAGGAGCATAGGAAAAGGAGAAAGAATGGGTGTGCGTCCTCTTTGGGGTGGACGTTTAGGTTTAGCACTCTTACTTCCCTTCTAATCTCTAGCTAATACTAATATTAACTCTAATCTAATTCTAATCTAACCCCAAATCTTTTCTAACCGAAAGAAGAATCCAAATCCTAACCGAGATAACTTACCACTGTTAATACTAATAACTAATAATAATAACTAATACTAATACTAATAACAAAAACTATTACTAATAACAACACTAATATTAATAACATTACCACTAATAATAATAATAACAATAATAATAATAATAATAATAATAATAATAATAATAATAATAATCACATAATAACAATAATAATATTAATACTAATAATAACACTAACCACACATGATATTCCCAACATACCCTTGTTAGTCCCACACGATCCTACAAGCTCAAGTGTTAGCAAAACTAAACACAAACGAATAATAATAAATAACGAAGTCAAACCTAATTTACTAACGACGTCACGGTCAACATCTTTGGATTTTTCGGGGTTTTACATCATTACCTTCTTAAAAGAAGTTTCGTCCTCGAAACTTAAACTTAACCCTAACGGTTCGATAACAATCCTAACGGTTTCGTTCTCCCTAAAACTCGAGGTTTTACATCATTACCTCCTTAAAAGAAGTTTCGTCCTCGAAACTTAAACTCAACACCAACGGTCTGCCAGACGGAACTAACGGCGGCCTTTACCAAAAACTCGGGGTTTCACATTATTACCCTCTTTAAAAGAGTTTCGTCCTCGAAACTCGACGCACCTTATGTGTCGAAAAGGGTGCGAATACTTAGATCCTATCTCCTTCTTGGATTCCCATGTGGCTTCAATTGTAGCATGACTTGTCCATCACACTCTTACTAGAGGTACGGTCTCGATATCTTTGAAGCTGCTTATCACAGCAAATTAAAAATCTCCAACAGCCGCTCCTTGTGGGTCAAGTCCTCTTTCAGCCTTCGAATTCTCATCGAAGGTATTCTTCTAGTTCTAGGCCCTCCTCGGGACTATATTCCATACCCACCTCGGGTTTTTAAGTCTCTCCAAGGAGTTAGATTCTCGGGCTCATAGCAAAAGCGGCGGTATGCCATCCAACATTTGTCAATAATAAACAAGCAATTTCAACACAAAAAGAAACAAAGAAAGAGGCACACATCCAATTCCCCCAACCTACACTCATCACTCCGAACGTAGCATCCTAAGGTCTAACTAATCCTAAGAGACACTTAGGAGCTACCAGGTCGCAACCCAGAGCTCTGATACCATTCTGTAACGCCCCGGAAATTCAATTATAAAAAGTCACAGTCAAACTAACGTTAACAAACTAAATTTGAAGTCTTCCGCTAAATTTTGTCTGTTAACGTTAGTTTGACTGTGACTTTTTATAATTGAATTTCCGGGGCGTTACAGGTTACCTAGGAGTTTTTTGTTCTATATCATGCCATTTTTAAGTCCAAGCCAAGTCCCATAATGTTCGAGCATGACATTAGCATGATTCAAGTGCCAGAACAAACAATCCCAGCAGGGTTGTTTGTTATCAGTTTTTCCAGAACCTCAGTTCTGAGGCTAAGTGTTTTGTTATCTATCCATAGGGGTTGTTTTGGTCTTTCCAGCATAATATTAACCTATTGAGATTACTTCCAGGTTAGCAATTGCGCGGGAATTACCTCAATAACATTATTTTTACCCCCTTAGGTAGGAAAGCCTTTCATTGGTCCATTTTGCCACTCTTTTGGCATTTGGTCCAATCAGAACTTAGCTAGCCTTTTCCTTTTATTTTCTTACAAATTGTACTCGAGAACATTAGTATGTAATCAGCTGTATTAGTTTTAAAGCTTTGTAGATTAGATCAAGTCAGGGAGATTAGGCAGATTAGCTTATGTTAAGCAGCTACTAATCAAACACTATGTAGCCTTTATATTCTGAGTTTCTAAGCAATGAAAGAGATCAATCATTGTTTATTCAATAGTATTCTCGAGTGTCTTAGAACCTCTGAGTGTTTGTGAGTGTCCTACAACTCTCAATCCTTGGTTAAATCAGCTCCTGTCACTGGAACTTGGCAAACATCCAGCAAGTGTTAGCTGTGCTTGATCATCCATGCTTTGGTGTGTCTGTAGAGGCATGAATGTGAGAGTCCTTTGCCCTTGAATACAATTGTGGTGTGTCTGTATCGACTGTAAGCAAGCCTATCTTTTATATTGTGTATTGGGTTGTCTTCTATTCCGGCTAATTACTTTCAAACAGTTATTGTGATTCAAGCATTCAGCTGTGTATGTGTGTGATTGTATGATGCTTTCTAGTTCAATACTATGATCTTAGTGAGCTAGCATACATCACCCCCATGGCCTCCGGATGAGGTTTCTTCGGGATCAAGGAAACGTTCGTGTGGTTGACCTGTGGCGGAATGGCGTGGCCATTGAGGATAGCTAGCACCCCATCACTGACTTCATCACCGACAATGTCCCAAAATTTCTGATAGAACAGTGCATTCATCCTATTTGGACCCGGCGCTTAGTGAGGGTTCATTTGGGACAACACATCTTTCACTTCCGCTTTGGTGTATGAGAGACATAGCAGATTATTCATCTTTTCCGTCACCCTTAGCTGGACACAATCAATCACCTCCTCCATTTGAAGGTTGCCTGAGGTTTGGAAGGTGTAGGGAAATAATTTACTACAACTTCTTCCACCGCCTTAGGCTCCGTTTGCAGCACCCCCTCCTCGTCTTTGACGCGATCAATTTGGTTTGTGGCCCTCCTTGCCGAAGCCCTAGTGTGAAACCATCTTGTGTTGGTATCGCCGAACTTCAAGTCCCTTTATCAAAGTGGTATGTCACTAGGGGAGTTAAAAATATGTCTGATATGACAATATGGATTTCTCTTATCTAGAAATTAATTGAGATTACCATATTTTCATCCAAATTTAAAATTTGAACAGTTGCTCATATTCAAATTTATATTTGAATCAAGTTTTATTTTTGGTAATTTGGGTATGAGTTGTTTGCATGGTGAATACAATTCTAATTGGACAATTTAAACAATCAGACAATCAAATAAACATGAGAAACTTAGCTTTTAGATATTTTTATTCCAATTTTTCATGAAATATTTCAGTAATATATTTGTCCACACTCGGGTCCTATCACACACAATTTCCATGAAAATATAAAATATTGTATCATAGATTTAGATCATAGATCAACGAAGTCTAAATATCGATCATTCGGTCCAGGTCCGAGTTCAAAAATATGTCCAAAATAGTAATCAGATATGGTTGGAGTTTGCTGATTTCATCTTTATATCTAAATTATCTGCATCCAAATTTTTGTCAGCATACCAATTTATCAAATTAAGTAATTAGTTAGAGGAATGTATTGCCTTTCTTGCTTTGTCTACCTTTTTGTTTCTTATATCTCAATTAGTTTTAAATAATGTGTGTGATGCACGGGGTAATTATTAATTACTCTCTCCTTCCCATTTTATTTGTCACTTGAGACATGATTCACAAAATCAATAAAACTTCCAATTTGCATTAATTTGCATTCTTGGAAATGATAAAAAGTTGAATAAAATGGTGAATAAAAAAGAAAAATGGTGAATAATAAAGAAAAATGGTGAATAAAAGAGAAAAGTTGAAGAAAAAGATGTATATTTTGATAAATTAGTAATTAATGTGTTATTGGAATTATAAGATGACAGATATTATGGGACAAAAGAAAGTTAGTTAAAGTGACAGATAATATGGGAAGGAGGGAGTATCAGTTTACTTATAGTTTATCGATTATGAAATCATCAGTTTTATAGTTTTTTTGTTAAAGTTTGTTCGAGTTTGATAACATTTAGTTAACCATTTAATTTCGTTAGATGTTCTGAGAAGCCATAAAATTATTTTTAAAATTTCCTGAATATATTTTATAGTAATAAATTACGCATAAAGAAGTGTGTCTTTTCCTAGTTAGGGCATTTCATTGATTTAATTTCACCCTTAATTTACACTATTTGTCAAATATATTTTGCGATTTATTTTTTATACTCTGATTAATATAATATAATATGTTAATTTCGCACTTTATATTTTGTTAACCTTTTAATTATGTTTTTTTTTGAAACCAAATACAATGATTTCATTAATAACAAGCCATACGGCACTTACAATGAAAATCGTGTTTGAACAATTGTAGATCTAAAATATAGATATGAAATTAAACTTCCAAATAACTAATACTAATCTTACTGACGTTCGGCTCCGATTTCTTTGATGACTCTGCATCTTTCTTCGATGACTCTGCATCTTTACCATTGATGAAGAAACTCACAACCCGTACTACAGCAATTTGAAAGTCGATCTTCATCCAACGTATTAGACCACACCAACTGACTAAAAACTCTAGAAAGAGACTAAAAACCCCAAATAAGGGTACAAAACTACTCTTACAAAAGAAGAGACTAACTTTCTTTGCGAAAACATAAAATCAAACTAATAAAACTTTTACAAAATTAGTAATAACACAATCACTTAATTGAACAATAGCCCATGATATATATTTGTCTCTAAACATAGTCACTTACACTTATTATGACTAATAAGTTATATTAATTATAAATGACTATATAATATGAATTCTAATAATAATTTATCAAGGAATAAATTTTATTAGAGTAACCCGGCCATAAATAAATTATTAGTCACTTTTATACTCATACAAAGTCACTACAAAATCAAACGTCTCGCTATAAATTTATCGATTATTCAATCAATCAAATTAGCAATAAACAATATATCAATTCAAAACAATCATAAACTGAATTTATATTACCTTAAATTAAAATACGAAAATGATAAACATTTTGACACAAGATGACTCTTAACCATCTTGCATTTCTTCTAAATCACTAATAAAATGAAATGTAAGTGTATTAAAATCATTCTAAAGGTACATTTCATTATTTTTAGGGTTACTACAACTTATAAACAATTTAAAAATATTTATTTATTTATATTTATTTCATAAATATAAAATATAAAACTATGTATAAAACGTGGATTTTCTACTATGATTGATAAAATTAGGCTATAATTATATTTTTTCACCTAGCTAATAAGTATTATATTATTATAATTGATAAATATATATAATTATTAACGAAAATGTTAATAAAAGTTACAAAAATGTAAAATATGAACAGTTTAAGATGGTTAAGAACCATCTTGAATCAAGATGGTTATCATGGTCCATTAAAATATTATTTCATTTTCAGCTACAATTCGGCTAAAACAGGCTATTAGCGAAAATCAAGGCTAAAAAAGAAGGGATACTATTATACATTTTGTAGTATCCTAATTTAACATAGGATCCAAATGAAATAGCAGAGAAAAAATGTATGAGGAAAACTTGATGAAGAAACTCACAACCCGTATAACAGCAATTTGAAAGTCGATCTTCATCCAACGTATTAGACCACACCAACTGAACAAAAACTCTAGAAAGAGACTAAAAACCTTAAATAAGGGTACAAAAAAAAACTGTTACAAAAAAAGAGACTAACGTTCTTTGCGAAAACATAAAATCAAACTAATAATTGTGGTAGAAATCAATCAAATTGGGGCTTACCATCGACAAAAGAATCGATGGTAGCCCCTCCAAGGAAAAGAGACTAGAGTTTTCTAGAGAGAAAAAGAAAAGAGGAGACTAGGTTTTTTTTTTTTTTTTTTTTTTTTTTTTTTTTTTTTTACATGTTTCAACTTAACCTAGAGAAACAACCTTTTAATTCTGTTGAATTTTTGAATTAGCCATATAATTATTCTTTTTTAAGATATCATTAGTTTCTTCTTACATTAATAAATTCATTATGCATGTAATCTTTTTTTTCTCTAGTTTTTAAGTAAAAAATAAAGTAGTAGTACATGTTTTTCAATGGAGTTTAATTTCACATTTTGTACGACTAGCTTTTTCCCTCTTCGTTCAAACGGGTGGCTATTTAGATTAGGAAATGGAAAAAAAAGATAATAATGTGAAGATATAGGTGACAAATATATCAAAGAATATAACATACGCAGACATCAATTAAATATGAAATTGGTCCTATTTATATTAAATCATTGGATGACTACGATATGTACTATGTTTATTTTAATTCATATTTTTATACCAAAATCATTTATTAATTCATATATGAAGCTTAGATTGATTATGTAATTTTTAATTTAAATCGTTTTAGCATTTGTAGTAACTTTGATAAACAAATTTATTTTCCTTTTACAATTAATATACTCATAAAACAATAATATAGATAATTATCTCTTAATTTTACTTCAATCTATTTTTCATAGTTGGTGGACAGTGGCGAAGCCAGACTTTACATTTAGGGGTCTCAAAAAAAAAAAAAATTAAAAATCCAACAAGGATATATTTAATGTGAGTTTTGAAAATATAGCATATTCAAATAACTTAATTTTAAATAACATAAAATTTAACATTAATTCTGAAAAAGTAAGATATAAACATTTTAAATATGTGATCGGCGAGTTATCATATCTTGATAGTAAAGCATAATTTCCTCAGTGAACGCCAAAAGACCAACATCAAAATTAGTAATAACACAATCACTTAATTGAACAATAGCCCATGATATATGTTTGTCTCTAAACATAGTCACTTACACTTATTATGACTAATAAGTGATTTAATTATAAATGACTATATAATATGAATTCTACTAATAATTTATCAAGGAATAAATTTTATCAGAGTAACCCGGCCCTAAATAAATTATTAGTCACTTTTATAATCATACAAAGTCACTACAAAATCAAACGTCTCGCTATAAATTTATCGATTATTCAATCAATCAAATTAACAATAAACAATATATCAATTCAAAACAATCATAAACTGAATTTATATTACCTTAAATTAAAATATTACTTTCATTTTCAACTACAATTCGCCTAAAACAGGCTATTAGCGAAAATCAGGGCTAAAAAAGAAGGGATACCATTATAGATTTTGTAGTATCCTAATTTAACATAGGGTCCAAATGAAATAGCAGGGAAAAAATGTATGAGGAAAACTTGAGTCAAACCCAAGACCACAGGGATCAGATCCACAGCCAACTGGGCGCTATTTACCATTCAATCTGATCTGGTTCTTTGATACTTTTCCATGTAATTAGTAAATAGTTTAATAAATCAGCAAACACTCACTATAATGATTTTTTCCCCCAAAAGTCTGGAGGATTAGTTGACACCCCTCGAACCCACATGGCTTCGCCACTGTTGGTGGAAGAAAGACTAATGATTTTTGTTTTTTATTTTTTATGAAAGACTAATGACTTAATGAGTATTATTTAAATTGTGTATTAATTATTTGTAATCTATATGTAGAATTTTGTTTTTCCTTGTTTTTCTTAGCTAGTATACATTTATGATGGTATACATTTATGTGTAGGTTGTGAGTTAAGTTTGAGAAATCCAAACCCCTCAATTTTCCATGATAAGATGAGAAATAACATTGTGGACATGATTAAAAGGTGTGGACATGATTAAAAGGTGTGGGCATGTATGGTGATATGTGCCATGTCCACGAACTTAAACTTTTCATGTCCACAATATTATTTCTTGCTTTTTCACAGAAAGTTATTTCTCATAGGATCATTCTATATGTGTGTGTACATACATACATATAGATGGACGCACACACAGAAGTAAAAGAATAACAATAATCGTGAATGGAATTACCAATCATATGAAATTCATGTACACGTAATTTAATTGTAAGATCAAAATATATAATGCTAATATTGATTACATTATGAATTTGGTACCTAAAAAAAACAATCCACTCTCTCTCTCTCTCTCCCCCCTGGCAGGATGGGAGTAAATTCAAATCGAGTAGAAGTGGAAGACAAGACAAGCCATCATGCACTAAAAAAAAAAAGGCTTTTGCCAACAGATTGCCAGCAACAGATTTTTGGTTGTGGTAAAAATATCCTTTTACCAACAAATTTAAGAAATGTTGGTATTGTTATTGTATTACCAACAATTATATGATCTATTAGTAATGTTAATATTTTACCATCGGACCAAAATATATCTGTTGGTAATGTTAATGTTGATATGCAATATGCATTGAAACCACCACCATTAACATCCCAGACCCTACGTCCGCTTGTACTTCAAATGAAGCGTTAGAGATATACTGTGTTTGTGCTACCCCGAAAAGAAGCACCCTCCAGAAGCTCAAACATAGAGTCTCCAAGATCTTTTTGGATAGTCTTGAGAATGTTGATGACTTGTATTGGCGATGGGGATGAGGATGGGGCTGTGAATACATTGCCATTTTGGATAGTCTTGAGAATGTCATCTTGATTAAGGATGGGCTTTGGGTGTCGATACGGACAAACTTGAGATATGCCATATTGATTAAGGATGGACTTTGACCGATAGAGCACTTCGGATGGGATTAACAGATGACATCTTGACTAAAGACGGGCTTTGATTGATATGAGTACCATTTCGGATGGGCTTGAGAGATGTCATCTTGATTGAAGAGGGCTTTGGTTGATAGAGGAGCCGTTTCGAATATGCTTGAGAGATGCCATCTTGATTGAAGACGGGCTTTGATTCTGTCTTTGAGTAAGCTTCAGAATTTACCGTGACTTTCGTGATTCTTACAGATACTTGACTGTTTGATTGATTCATGCAATACCCTGAAGATTCCTGCCTAGGATGCATTTAGGCATTTTTTTTAAGACTTTTATGAAGGAGAGTTTGTTGGATGTTGTTGGGCTTCTGAGCTAAAGTTAAAATAGGGGGATATCGCATGCTACTAAACCAGCACGCCTGAGATGAAGGCCCAACCCAACTTAGTTGGTTGTCCGGGCGGTTAAAGGGAGTACTTGACTCCGCGAAATCAAGCATGAGTGCAACTGCCACGTGCCCATCTTTAGGGTTTAGTCGGGTGTTAAAAGGGAGGCCCTATATAACCCTCATATTCATTTTCACTACTCATTATCATTTTTCATTTCTCTTTCTTCAGATATTTTCTTTCGGTTGAGACAAACAAGAGCGGACCCCTCGTTTTTCTTGCTTTCCCTTTTGTTTGGTTTATCAATTGCGACTTTGAGAGGGAGATTCATGGGTCTAATTCATGGAGAGTACGCACGCTGGCCTTTCAACACTTACTTGGAGCAAGAATTTTTGGTAGATTTGGACTGCGAGCCTCACATGCTTTTCTACCTCCCCGATGTTCATGCTTTCAGCCATGGAGCTCAGATTGGGGTAAGCCTACCTTCTTGAAATTTCATGATGGGAGCGCTTCTTGATGCTTTTATTCTCATAGCTTGTCTAAATCTAAAAATTATGCTTGCTTGCTTGCATTCTTTCCGGTCTTTGATTTAGATGCATGTAAAATGTTTGTGTGTGCTTGTAAACACAAATTTCGAGTCTAAAATAAATAAATACAGGAAGTTGAGAAACAAATTAATTTGTATTAATATTTGAATGTATGCGGGTATAATCTCTATATTAAATACAATAATGATGATCTTCTGATTCGATCTCCTTGAGTTTTGGATGACTCGAGGGTGTGGACGCTTGATCTCGATCTATAATGCAGATTGAGCTGAAAAACTCTTGTAGTAGATCTTGAGCTGAAGGTCTTGAGCGTTGATCCCCTTAGTCGTTGGTAGTTGGAGGTTGCTCGAAGTTGAACCGTTTGCAAATTGACAGTTGGTTGCAATTCTTCTTGTTCTAGGATATACAAGGTTTTGAGTGCTTGGTCTCGATCGATGAACAGACGAAGAAGACGAATGCAATCTTTGATGTGAAGAACAGAGGTTGTTGAACTAGCCGATGTTATTCCTTGGCGCTTGTAGTTGGAGAGCATCTGTGGCTCGATCTTCTGAAGGTTTTGTAGGTCTCACCGAAGAACTCTGTAGCAGTTCTTGATCCTGACGCGGTAGATGGTTGAAGCTTTTGTAGACCTTGATCCTTGACGCTTGGTAGCTGGAGGACGCTTCCAGTTCGATCTCCTGGAGCCTTTGGATGCTGACTATTGAATCTCCGGGAGAGTTCAAAATGAAGAGGGAGGACCCCTATTTATAAGCTCTGGAGGCCTAGCCCCTAGGGTTTGAGTTAGGCTTTGGGCTTAGGCCCAAGTTAATTAATTATTCCTTTAAAGTTAAACAAAGAAATAATTAATATTTTCTGCATTATCTTTGACACGTGTCATGATATTATTGGGCATGATGCATTTCCATTTAAAAATTAATTAAATGGACCGCCGTAATTAATTTAACACATGGCGGATAATAGTTGGCCGAATAAATTTAATTTATTTTCCACGTGTCATTTTTTAATTGGTCAACAAAATTTTGCCTCCTACAATGCTAAATTAGACGTGCAAAAACAAAGTCTGCATAGGTCTATGGCCGCTCATTTGAATAGACTAAAAATGCATACCGACAAATTCGCGTTTCGTGGCCCAAAATATCTTAAAAAGAGGATTGCCCTTTCGGTTAAGTCTTGCTCCATTTGCTCCCAACTATTTATAGATACAGGCTTTAAATCCGTATACCAGTCGAATGTGATCCCTTTCAAGGAGTGAACGAACTGTTTCACCAGTTGGTCTCCTTCTGTGCCAGCATTATTACAAGTTTCAATGTAGTGAACGACTGTAGACACCGGGATTTGCACCCGACTTATCAACTTTTGGGCCGATACCAAAGTGGATAAGCAAAGCAAGCAAAACAACAAAAAAAAAAGGAAACGACCCAGTACCAGAAAGAAACCCCGCACAGGTATATGTGAAGAGAATGGCCCAGAACCAAGGCAGGCCCAAGGCGCGCCCCGGCCCAGGGTTTAAAACCCGCGCGGGGTATCTATGCCCAAAACGCACCGTTTTGCCCTGCCGACGTTAGCAATCCGCGTATACATGATTTAAAACCCGCGCGGGTTTTATATTTGATAATCCGGCGTCAAAAATCATTTTTGATCATTATCCCATGATATTAGCACCATGTGGGTTGACCCTCTTGACTTGACTACGTGATTTGCATGGCATGATCATGGGGATGTGTCCCCTTGATTTTCCCTCCATTTCCCTCCTATACCTACCCTTCACCACCTATAAATACCCCCTTACATTCCATTCATTTTCACCAATAATCACCACCATAATCTCCCACCAACTTACACCATTATCTCTACTCTGATCAACAACTCTCATAAACCACCTCCATTATACTCTCATCCTCACCACAATCATACTCACACTCAAACTTTCTCTTATCTATTTTCATATTACCATCTCCTTACTCTACCAAAATCATCACTCACATATTATCCCACTACCATTCTAATCCTCTCATAATCATCCTTCATCCACCAAGTCAAAGGAAGTCAAGGTTTGGATCGGCATGTTCGGATTCCTAAACCAACGAGGTTCGCCTTTATGTTTCTTTCGTTATTGTTATCTTAATTATGTAATTCATATTTCATTTTCTTTACTTGTGCACATTTTGTAAATAAAAATCTTGTTTTATAACGCATGTTAACAATATAAAGTTTCGAAATTAATTAAACTTATCCCCGCTCCTTTTTCATTTAATGTCGATTTTAGTAGAGTCCGTTTTCTAACGGGCGAATTCAAGAATTATTATAATTCTTGAATTCGTAGCCTTACCCCCGAGCTTAGAATCGGGTTTTGTAGACCGGAGTTATATTTATTATTTTTTACGGTTTGTCGGTTTCCTTAAATCGACTAGCGACTCTTTATTCTTTTTATAATCCGTTTGATTATTTAAAATTGAAATTTAAATAAAAATAATTAAGAAATGGTTTAATATCTTTCCTCACACCCAATTTAAAGTGGAAAATTGAGAGAAAATGTGTAAGAATTAATAAAACCCACACGGGTTTTATTATTTCAAACTTATGTTCTCTGGCCCTAGGGAAACAGGCGGCCCGACCCAAGAGCCATTAAAACCCGCACGGGTTTTGTTGGTTCTAGCGGTCCGCGTGCTTCCTCTTGGGCCAGAATGTGGTGTGGGCCATTTTGAATCATTATTAATATATTTTTTTGTATAATTTCAAGTGTTTAAATAATAAAAAACGGATTTGTAAAATAAATAAAATTTCACCATCCCGAAAATAAAAATATCCTTATTTAAGGATTAAGCAACCTTAGTCGGCTACCGATCACTTAAGTAGCGCATCGTGGAGGAAAAGTGGCCTCACTTTTCCCCAGGGTCCTACAGATTGGCGACTCCACTGGGGACTTAAACTTAAAAAGAGGGTAAAACTTGAAAAAATCGAATTAATTTGAAATTGCAAAAGGGAGAAGTTGATTATTTTCACGATTTTATAATTCTTTTTAGGCATTCTTTGCATACTGGGCCACTAATCGCGTCTTTTGACACGTTAGCACAAAACGACGGTTAAGTTATACCTAGGTGATTGCCTCGAGAGCGGGTAGGCCACTACTTGTGTGATGCACTCTACATCGCCAAGCATTTGGTCTCTCCTCTCCCCACGTTGCACTCAAAGAGCTTCCTTGAAGTTCTTTGAGCAATACCTCACACTCCTTACCTAAAGGTATGGGGTACGAAGATGAAAACGTGCGGTAGGCCATGTAATCCGACCATAGAAAAATTCGTGAACATAAAACCTTGGTTTAGGGTATCCCCTCATGTTGTATGCTATATGCTATGTATTACCCCTTCCCCTTTTGTCTTCTTTAGTTTTAGAGTTGACTCTAGTTTAGAGGTTTTGTATTAGTCCGTGTAAAACTCATTGGGTTGAGAAAAATGATTATTTATTAATTGGAATAATTAACTCAAAAGGCATCATGGTTAGCCCAAGTGGAAGGGCCCATTTATGCTCGAAAGATGATTATTTCGAATAATAAATAAAAATCGACTCGCCTTTAATGATATTATATGACCCTTTACAAAATTCTCCTAACGAGGGTCCAAAAAATTAATTAAAAGTCCGACAAAGTAAATGGATAGCGTTTTAGATTGCATAATAGTCATTAAGCTTGAGGAAATTAATTTGTCGATTTAATTAATAAATCCACCGCATTTATGGTCGGCCGTTGTTAGGCCCAACCATATTGGATTTGTTGATTAGACCCATAAATTAAATATGACTCGCTTGTTATTGACTTTATTTAATCCTTTACAATATCCATTTTCCTCGACTAAAATAAAAAAGAAATAAGAAATCAAATAGTAAAAAGAGGTAAAAAAAAAGTTGGGTCGTCAGTCTTGTTGAAACATTATTCTAGTCCGCGTAGTAGTCATTATGACTTGAGTTGTCTGAATTGTTGGGCCAAGTTATGGATTCTCCTTAAAACAGTCGGCCGTGATTTTGGCCCATCCGAATTGAGAAACACTGATTTGAACCTATCAATTCATGACCTGCTCGCTATATTTGGCTTTGTGCGGCCCTTTATAATGTTGTGTCCATAGGTCCATATAAAGTTAGGGCATGCACTCCCAAAAAGTGGGTGAGTCCTTTATGTCAGCATATATGTGTCGAGTCAGTCAGGATCAAATAGGTCTCTTAGTGCATGCATGCATCGGGTAGTATGTGTCAGAGTATGTCATCGAGTGTTCTAACTTTGAATTTCCATGCAGGCATCATTGGTGATCGACTCCGAGCCCGTATTCGAGATCCGCGAACTGGTCGTTTGATTCCGAACTCACATTACGATCCATCTGCGACTAGCGACAGCACCATGTCTGGAGAACAATTCGAAGAGATCCCGGTCCAAAGCACCGAAGCTAACATCACGAAGCATTTGGACGAGCTCTACACCAAGATGCAGGGTCTGGTCTTCACTAATTCCTTAGAGTAGGAGCAGAAGATGAGCAAAAGGATAAATGAACAACAACAGGTGATGGATGGCATGCTGCAGGCCATCACTAAGATCAACACCAAGTTAGGGTTGAATCCTGAAGAGGATGACGAAGAAATGTATGGATATGAATCTGAACCTGAAATCATCAAGACATCCCCGGATTATGGAGGAACAGGGATATCTAAGGCCAAAGTTAACATGCCTGAAGTGTCAAAACCTACAACGGACCCCGCTGTTAAGGCTCTTGAGCAGAAGCTAGAAAGCCTCACCAAGGCAATGAGCTCTGTGCCGGCTTTTGCTGACAAGTACTTAGAGGTTCTATTACCTGTTCAGCTAACTTTGAAGATAGCTGACAAAGTTGAAGTACCGAATATTAGGTTCAAACCTTCTGAGAACCCTATTCATCATGTGGAGGAGTTCATGAGGCTGGCACCTTTAAATCGAATTGATGCTGACCTATACTCTACCATCTTCCCATCCACCCTAGATGGAGAAGCAAAGGTATGGTATCACGCGCTGTCACCCCAAATCAAAGCCAACTGGACTGAATTGTTCAAAGCTTTCATCCACCATTACACGCGCATCCAGAAGAAACAAGCTACAATGGATGACCTAACCGCCATGAAGCAGCGAGATGATGAGTCCTTTATGGATTACTTTGAGAGGTGGCATACGAAATTGTCCCACATCAACGAGACAATCCCTCTTCGCCTATAGTTATCTATCTTTAAGCAAGGACTCAAGAGCAGCCTATGCAAACACTTGGGGTATCATGTCGTCAAAGACTTTGATTATTTGAAGGACATCTGTGTCCAATTAAAAGCCATGCACAATGATAAGACAACTTCGCCTGGATGGAAAGGGTCCAGCTCCAACAGGAGGGCTACTAGTGCGGCTAGCCACCCTCCTAAAATCATGTAGACCAACTCTATCCAGCGCAAGGGGCCTTACGTACCGAAATATGGGACTTATACGCCATTAGATGTTCCTTAGTCTCAGGCTCTCGACCGTCTGATTAAGAAGGGTATCTTGGTTTTGCCCTTACCAAAGGAAGAACCAGAAATCAAAGGCAAAAATTGGGATGCCAACCAATTTTGCCGCTATCACCGTTGTCGAGGCCATGACACTGAGAAATGTTGGACTCTAAAGAATAAGATAGAAGATATGATAAGGACAGGGACGCTACCAATGCCAGAAGCTGCCAAGAAACCAAACAATCAAAGTAATCCTATGTCAGAGCATGCAAATGCTATTTTATGTGGGGATTTCAACTTCGATCCCTCTACTTTGATTGTAGAAACATGTCAACCTATCCCCGAGATAGATGGGTTTCCTGAAGGTCTACTCATCCATGGCATTTGGGACAACGATGAGGATGATGAGCACGAGCGTTCTGAGACAGAATGGATGGAGAAAGATGAACCAAATGACGTAGCATTCCTTACTCGATCTGGCCGTCACAACAATAACAAGAATACCACCATCCCAGTGGCTATTCCTAACTCTACACCAACAACTGGTAGTGACAATCAGACCTCTCCAGAAGACTCTCTTCTTTCTCAACTCAAAAAGACTAGGGCTGAGATCACCATATGGCAACTCATATGCACTTCGCATGCTCATAGGCAGAAGATGTTGGATGCCCTTACAACACTCACGGTATCACCAGAAACAACTCCTAAAACTATTGCTCATGTGACTACCCAGCAAAAGATGATCACCTTTGGGATTGAAGATCTACCTTACGGAGGAGCATCTCACAACAAAGCCCTATACCTTACAGTGCAATGTTCCAACAAAACTATCCCACTGGTTTTGGTTGACAACGGTTCGGCTGTAAACATGTGCCCTTAGAGGACGGCACAAAAGTTAGGAGTACAACAACAACACTTAGCTCAAAACGGTGTACAACTCAAGGCTTATGACAATTCACCTCGGAAGTCTGTCGGATCTGTAGTGTTGCCTATTATTACCGGTAGTGTCACTCGGAATGTGGAGTTCGTGGTACTAGACATTCCAGCCTCCTTCAATTTGCTACTAGGGAGGTCGTGGCTTCACGAGTATAATGCTATAGTATCCACCTTACATCAGAAGGTGAAAATGTTGGTTCAAGGTCAGGTGATCACTATCTCAGGAGAATCCATCAATGCTGTTTTCACTCCTAAACAGTCAACTCTCGAGGTGGAGCACGACTCAATGGACGAAGAAATCCACAATTTTGAACTCGTGGCAATGATGAGCAAGGATGAAGCACCTTTCGACTTCGATCCCTACTCGAATCCCAAGGTACATGCTATGCTCAAGAAACAAGGATATTTCCCTGGAATGCCGCTATGGAGGAATCCGAAGAACAAAATCCCTCCTGCATTTAAGACCTTTAAGCAAAAGGGAAGATTTGGCTTAGGGTATAAACCAACCGAGAAGGAGGTCAAGTTCATAAAAATGGCTATCGTTGAACAGAAGAGAACGGACAATCCTCCCACCTTATTCCAGATGAAGCCCTATCCACTCACTTTGAATGGACAGTTTATCAGGGAAGGTGATGACTTCCCCTACTATGGGTTTCCTGAGCCATTCTATCTGAAGAACAAAGGAGTTCAAGTCGCTGGATTAGAAGTCTTCAATGATTGCTCCATTAATATGGCTACTGTCTTTGTTCCCGCCCGGGACAAACAGCCTCCATTGGAATGGACTCATCTTGCTGGGAGCAACATCTTTGGCATGCTGTTTGGACAAGAAGCTGTCTCGGAGAAGACTGAAGCTGATGTTGTTGTTGCTGCGTTGTCCAACCCAAGCTTTGATCCAAGTCTCATGATTACTGAAGACGGAGAAGTTAAGGCGGTCTTGTGGGTTGATGCTGAGGAGAATAATTTTTCTTTATCTGTAGGAGAGTCTGTTCCTAAGGACATAGAGTCAGGTTTTAATGGTCTAGAGTCAAGTAAGTATGGTCTTGAGTCTGCTGGCGATGTATTCCTTTCTGCATTCAATAAGATGAACCTTTCTGCTTACTTTGATTCTTCTTTCCCCTCTTACCTGAACTGTTGCGCCAATAATAATCTGGAATTTAATGAACCTTTAAAAGAATTTTCTAATGAACATGAGCATAAAATGGTGGTGTTAGAAGACACCATCACCATAAATGTAGGCACCGAAGAACAACCCCGGGAATTGAAGTTAGGTAGCTCACTCGCAGTAGATGAGCAGGTAGCATACACGGAGCTTCTCAAAGAATTTGTGGATGTATTCGCATGGTCTAACGAAGACATGCCTGGGATTGATAGAGAAATTGCGGAACATACTATACCTTTGCTTCCTAATGCGAAGCCGGTTCGACAAAAGTCTAGAAGGATCAAGCTTGAATGGGCAAAGAAGATCGAGGAAGAAGTGATCAAGCAGCTTAACGCTAAGTTCATCAAAGCAGTCCAATACCCCGAATGGATTGCTAACATTGTCCCAGTACCTAAGAAAGATGGGAAAGTGCGCATGTGCGTAGATTTTCGAGACCTCAACAAAGCTAGTCCCAAGGATAGTTTCCCTTTACCTCACATCTATGTATTAGTGGATAACACTTGCAGGCATGAGCTCCTATCCTTTATGGATGGATATGCAGGTTATAACCAAATCAAAATGGCGAAAGAATACATGGAGAAAACCTCATTTACTACACCATGGGGAACACACTGTTATGTGGTTATGCCTTTTGGTCTCAAAAATGCTGGGGCAACATACCAACAGACAGCCAACACCCTACTTCATGATATGATGCATATAGAGGTAGAGGTTTATGTGGATGACATGATCGTAAAGTCCAAAACAAGGGAAGGGCACATTCCTAACCTTCGCAAGTTTTTCCTCCGACTTCGCAAATATAAGATGCGACTTAACCCAGCAAAGTGCACCTTCAGTGTCACCTCTGGGAAGCTGCTAGGCTATGTGGTTAGCCAACGAGGCATTGAAGTTGACTCTTCGAAGATAAAGGCTATCCAAGAGTTGCAGCCACCTAGGACAAAAAAAGAGATAAGGGGTTTCTTAGGACGAGTCCAATACATCAGCAGGTTCATCTCAAAGCTCACCATGACTTGTGAACCTTTGTTCAAGAAACTAAAGAAAGGAAGCAAAATAGAATGGGACGATCAATGTCAAGCGGCCTTCGACAAAATCAAGGAATATTTGCAACATCCTTCAGTCCTCATGCCGCTAGTACCAGATGAGCCTCTACTCCTTTACCTTACCGTGACTAGCTCTGCAATGGGGGCTATGCTAGCTCAGAAGGTTAAAGGTCAAGAGAGCGCCATCTACTACTTGAACAAGAAATTCTTGGACTACGAAAGTCGATATGCAGATATAGAGAAAATGGCTCTTGCACTAGTATGGGTCACCAAGAAGTTAAGACATTACATGCTTTCACATACTGTATATGTCATAGCAGAGAATAATCCCATCAAGTTTATCATGGAGCAGCCTACCATCAACAACCGCATTGGTCAATGGGTGGTCATGCTTTCAGAGTTCAATCTTTTGTACTTGCCTCAGAAATCCATTAAAGGACGGGTTGTTTCCGATTTCCTGGCTGCCTCACCATCACAGGAACCTCCAAGCACTCACTTGGAATTCCTAGATAAGGATGTATTTTTCACTAACGAAATAACATGGGAAATGTATTTCGACGGAGCTTCTAACCAAATGGGCTGTGGAGTTGGAGTTTTATTGATTTCTCCAGAAGGGCACATGTCCCTGTATCAGTGAAGTTGGACTTTGATGCTACTAACAATGCTGTAGAATATGAAGCATGTATCAAGGGTTTGCAAGCTGCCTTGGCTTGAGGCATACGCTATGTAAAAGTCTTTGGGGATTCTAGCCTCATCATTAATCAGGCTAAAAATACATGGAAGGTCCGGAATGAATGTCTCATGGCATACCAACATCAGCTCTTGGGACTTACTGACCAATTTGAGCAAATCAGTTTCCGGTACCTCTCAAGGGATCACAATGAGTTAGCTGACGCCTTAGCCAAGTTGTCTTCAATGATATCTATACCATCAGGAACACTTCAATAGTAGTGGAACAACAGTCTGAACCTGCATATGTTTGCCATCTGGAAGCACAAGAGGAAGAAACTGAGGAATGGTTTCATGACATATACAATTTTCTTCGGAAAGAAGAATATCCAGCTGAGTTGGATGCTCGAGGACAGCGAGCACTCAGGTCTCTAGCAACACAATACTGCTTGATCCAGGATCGAGTTTACAAGAAGTCACCTACGGGCATTAATTTGTTGTGCATTGATGCTAAGAGTGCCAAGGAGATCATGACTACCGTACACGGAGGAGAGTGCGGTCCCCACATGAATGGACGAATGTTAGCAAAGAAGATTCAAAGAGCTGGTTATTATTGGTCCACTATGGAAGCAGACTGCTTGAATTTTGTTCGAAAAGGCCACAAATGTCAGGAGTATACCAACCTGCAGCATTAACCCCCGTCATACCTGACTACTTTGACATCCCCGTGGCCATTCTCTGTGTGGGGTATTGACATCATTGGCAAGATATACCCAACCGGAATAGGAGGATATGAGTACATATTGGTCGCCATCGATTATTTCACTAAGTGGGTGGAGGCAGCCTCTTTTGCCAAACTCACATCCAAACACGTGGCCAAATTCATCCTTCAAAACATCATATGTCGGTACGGAGTGCCTCATGAGATCATTAGTGACATTGGAAGCCATTTTCGAAAGGAAGTAGAAGCTTTGCTCGCCACTTACAAAATCCAGCATCACAGGTCTTCGCCATACCGACCTCAAGCCAATGGAGCTGTGGAAGCGGCCAATAAGACAGTGTCAGGGATCATCAAGAAGATGGTTGTCACCTACAAAGATTGGCCAGATAAATTAGCATTTTCCCTATGGGGGTACCGAACCTCTATACGAACTGTTACAGGGGCAACACCGTATTCCTTGGTATATGGAATGGAAGCAGTCTTACCAATCGAAGTAGCGATCCTTCGTTACGGATAGTGGCTAAAAGTCAGTTGCCAGAAGCAGAATGGGTCAGGGCAAGGTTCGAAGAGTTGATGTTGATGGATGAAAGGCATTTAAGAGCATTACATAATGTGCAAGTATACCAAAGTAGGATCACTCGAGCTTTTAATAAGAAGGTGAAAAGTCGTTCGCTTCAAGTAGGCGATTTGGTGCTTAAGGAGATGAGGGCACCTATTCAGGATCCAAGGGGGAAATTTGCACCTAATTGGAAGGGTCCTTACTTGATTAAGGACATTTTGCCAGGAGGAGCAGCTCGGCTTGCTACCATGGATGGAGAGGATATAATTCAGCCCACGAATTTGGATCAACTCAAGCGATACTATGCTTAATATAACCAAGCAACTGGAAAACCAATTTTCAGATACTTGGGATATATTTACTAAATGCTCATGTACTTAAGGAAAATAAAGTTTGCAAGAACACAATATTTGTGAACAAATATTTCTCCTTTATTGATTGAAAATGCAAATACATTATTTGTAACATAAGAAAATTCGAAAGGCATAATTAAATAAAAGATTATTCTGGCAAAGCAGTTTCAGTTCCTTCATTCCATCAATCTTCTAGTCTTGCTTCACTTTCTCTACTTCGCCAGTTGTCTCATGGTCAGTCTCCATGTCTCTAGGTCCGTTAGGAGCTTTCTCTTTGTCCTTGGGCTTACAGGCCCGCCTGCCTGGTTTTCGTGCCTCCACTCTCGGACCCAGTCTATCTTTCACTGAGTCTCTTGCGCCAAGGCGGTCCTTTACCGATGTACGAGGACCCAACCTTTCCTTCGCAGGTGCTTGTCTTCGTCTCGCTTCCCCAGCACAGCGAGATTCAATAGCAGCAATCAACCATCCATGATAACCAGCATCGGCAATGTGAGACACACGTACCTTTGGCAGAGATTTGAGAGTTGGTCTTCTTTCCCAATACTTCAGCCATGATTCAATCATCGAACTCCGAAGCTTCAATTGATCGGGAGTTTCACACAGAAGCTCAGGAATATCCTGCTTACGACCTATCTGGCGCTTCACTCGCACCGAAAAATAAAAGGTCATGTGCGTCAAGCCGGTGAGACACACATAAGCATTGCGGAAATCATGAGTCACATATTCGGAGATGTGCCACCATTCGATCAGCAATACGATCTCCCGAGACTCCTTCAAGAATGCAATCCATTCGGTTACCGAGCGGAGGTCGGTGTACTTCTTCTTTCTTTGGCAATAGTTCGCCAACGCCGATGAAGTCCGAGGCTCTTTGATGAGGCCCAAGTGCTCCATTAACCAGATCTGTCCAACAGTTAGCCAGGGTTAGATTGCACACCGATTCTCCCAAACTATAAAAAAAAGGGGCAGAAAACCCGCGCGGGTTTTGTGAACAGTAAGGGCAGAAAAATCAGATAGTGGCAGAAAAGAGGAATGAAGTACCTGAAGTAGCAGCGGGCTCTCTCGAAAGTCATGTTCTGGATTCGGATCATCCAATCCCATCATAGTTTCTGCTAACATTAGGGGCATGGGATTGTAGCCTCGAGACATGTCATCGACGATTTGAATTAAATTCACCGGTCCGGTTCTTTTGCCGCCGTGATAAAAGAAAAACTCACCGAGAAGACATAATATGAGCGCTCGCACTCGTATCACGGGACCATATTCCAAGGTATCAGGAGATTGAAAATATTCGACTATGGTTTGGAAGTGTACCTTTTCGCCGAATATTGTACTTCCGATGATCCGAGACGGAAGACATAAGAGCTCCTTGTATTGCTTGGGGATGTCCATTGGTGTTGGAGGCGACGTCGGCCGAGCAAAGTGATTTGTCCCGAGAATTGAGGACCATTCCTCCGGAAGCGGACATAATTCTTTCCACGCAAAGCGGAAGACATGCATCTTCGGATCCCAGAACGTCTCCGCCGCACGAAGAAAGTCGTGATTAATCCTCACTTGACGAAGACTCAACAAGCTCGTCAATTTGTATCTTCCAAGCTCTTTCTTCTCCTCCTTGGATAAGGTGCTCATTCAAGTTGCAAGTTTCTTCTCGAAAGCCATGAGAACTAGGAGGATTTCTTTGAATTTTAGGAGGATATGTGAAGAAGACTTTGAAGTGATGATGAGGAGTGATGATTATGTGAGATATTTATATACCTTCATGCATGATCAAAAATGGAGAAGACAACCAGCAACGATCACATAGCCGTGGCCCTCCATATCCCATGATTTCAGCCCATCAGCAACGGCTAGCAAAAAAAAGGGAAATAAAATCAAACCTCGCGCGGATTTTGATGTGCCCAGGTCCACGTACACGCTCGCCCAAGCCCAAGGCCCGAGCCTGCTGAGGAGAAAGCCCGCGCGGGCTTTCAGATGATATGGGCCGCCTCTCCGGTGCTCAGCCCACCCGCTTATATTTGTATTGTGGCCATGGATTTAAATTGGCCCGTTTGTGTATTTTTAATGTTTTGAATCCTAACCCGATGATGCTCAGTTCTGAAATTTTTGCTCGAGCTTACTTTGACACTTAAGTTTTCGTTTTCTTTTATTTTCTTTTCTTTTTGGGGAAGTGGGATTAAGTTGGGGTTAATCCCGTCATGTAGAAAGTCGTTTAGAAATGCATTAATAAAATAAAGTTGTGCATCCACCAAGTTTTGCATATAAAACAAGAAATAAATAAAAATCTTACATTAAAATAAAAGAAAAGTAGTACAAATTAGCGTTGCATAACAAAAGTCTAAAAAATGCATAGAGTCTTGCTTGTCATCGGTGTAATCACTACAGGGAGCCCGAATCGCCGCTGTCCTCAACCAGGTCGGCACCAGCATGAGAAGTCCTAGTGTTAGAAGCACCGGCTGTATTGAAATAAGTATCCCAGGAATAGTAGTCAGAACTAGGAGCCGTCTCGGTGGCCCAGACAAGGGAACTTTGGAAGGATGCACGCTCGACGATGATGATATGTAATGCTCCTGTGAACCAGCCAGCCATGAATGATCAGGAACACGCCACTCGACAGAAGGGGTAGGCCATACAGGACTGGTTCCGTAATCGGGGGCTGGCCAACCAGAAGAGGTAGATCCTCCTAGCCAAGAGTGTTGGGGTGCAGACCACTCTTGCGTACCCGCAGGCCATAAAGGACCCATTCCAGGAGCCGGGGCTGGCCACCCAGCAGAGTAAGAGCCAGAACCAAAGAAGGAGGCGTTGTATGGTGCAGGACGTGAGGTAGCGTCATCCGCTAGGGCCTGACTGCCAGGGTACCCTACGGATGCACCTGAGTCATGGTCCCTCACCACAATCTCTCGGCCACGACGAGCAGAATGAACTAAAGTTGGAGTGCGGTGAGAATGAGAAGGCCAGTTGGTAGCACTCGACTCTGAAGCATCCTCCACCCAGTAGAAGTGAAGCTGGGTATTGCCACCATACCCAACACTGTGATGTGACCCCCCTTGGCCAAGATACTCTTCTAAGGACATCTGAGCCATGTCTTCATCCATAGGGCGACGGTCTCTGCTACTAGATCCGCTACGATGGGACCCAGTTGAAGGATGACCCTCAACCATGATGCCTTTACCACGACCCTCCGGCACAACTGCTAGGGGAGGACAAGAGGACCCACCAACCTCTTCCCGAGATCAGCCCCGGGAAGAATATTCCCCTTCCGAAAAACGACGTGGGGGCTCGGTACGAGGAACTCCTGCAGTAGAACGTCGAGGTGGTTCCCGAGGAACAGACTCCGAGTCAGCCTCCATGTCAGCCCTTCCGGCGGTATTCCCGCCATATCTACCTGAGCCAGTGAATGACCGGTTGACATGCTTCAACATAGTATGCCACTCTTTGGTCATTTGCCTGAAGACAGACCATCGTGGCTGAAAGACAATGAGAACAAAGGTTATGTATATATAAGCAGGCATACAGGGTGAAAGGGAACAACAAGAAAGGAGGGATTACTAGTTTCCGATCAAACTCTTGGAGTGCAGAGCGTTGACTGCTGGTCTTAACATCCAAGAAACCGCTGATCTTTGGGGCCTCCACCTCAGCAGCCATAACATAGGGCCCCTTCCATAACTTTCCACTACTCAATTCATCTTCCTTCTTTTGTTGAGTTTCTACTACTACTTCTTCATCTCTTTACATACTTGCTTCACTTTGTTTAACTGGTAATTTAACCTAATCTGAAAGGTTAAAAGAAAGTCATGAATCGGGGTAAAGTCATCCTCCAAATCAAGACTGGGCCAAAGGGATTTCTCGAAACAACTTCATTAAAGGCGAGTGGGGCCCTCAATCCGAGTGGTTTAACCAGAAGAGCACATTTCCCATTTTGCCTCTACTACTCCGGTCATCACATAAAAGAGCGCTGACAGTATCCATCTTCCGGTTGCTACATAAAAGAGCATCGATGGCATCAATCCACTCGAAGCAAGCCATGCAACCCAAGCCAACGGCCCAAAGGCTGGCTCAAGGTTCCCCAACATTCAGGTAAACATCTGAACCCATTTGCATTTTTGCGAAAACTAATACGTACTTTTGTGATGACTTACCGGTTGCCACACAAAAGAGCACCATCACCTGGTCGCCGCTTAAAGGGACCATCCATCGTCGGGTTGCCGTACTTAAGAGCACCGTCCTCGGGTCGCCGCTAAAAAGGGACCATCGGTCATCCGGTTGCCATACAAAAGAGCACCAATAGCGACAGTCGTCAAACGGTTGCCACCTAAAGGCCTCCACCGATGTCGTCAACGACAGTCGTCCAACAGTCGCCACCTAAAGGCTCCAACGATGTCGTCAGCAGCAGTCGTTCAAACGGGTTCCACATAAAGGGCTCCAACGACATTCTCAGCATCAGTCGTCCAACGGTTGCCACCTAAAGGTTACCGACGACCTCATCAACAGCAGCAGTCGTCCAAACGGATTCCACCTAAAGGTCTCCAACGACATCTTCAGCAGCAGTCGTCCAACGGTTGCCACCTAAAGGTTACCGACGACGTCATGAGCCGGTCGCCATATAAAAAAGCACTGCCAGCATCAAGACAGACATCAAGTCTACTTTGATCTTCGTCCTATTCGGACTCGATCAAAGTGGGGGCTCTTTGTAGACACCGGGATTCGCACCCGAGTTATCAATAAGACTTTTGGGCTGATAACAAAGTAAATAAGCAAAGCAAGCAAAATAACAAAAAAAAAAAAGGAAGCGGCCCAGTACCAGAAAGAAACCCCGCACGGGTTTTATGTGAAGGGAACGGCCCAGAACCAAGGCAGGCCCAAGGCGCACCCCGGCCCAGGGTTTAAAACCCGCGCGGGATATCTGTGCCCAAAACGCGCCGTTTTGCCCTGCCGACGTCAACAATCCGCGTATACATGATTTAAAACCCGTGCGGGTTTTATATTTGATAATCTTGCGCCAAAAATCATTTTTGATCATTATCCCATGATATTAGCATAATGTGGGTTGACCCTCTTGACTTGACTACGTGATTTGCATGGCATGATCATGGGGATGTGTCCCCTTGATTTTCCCTCCATTTACCTCCTAAACCTACCCTTCACCACCTATAAATACCCCCCTCCATTCCATTCATTTTCACCAATAATCACCACCATAATCTCCCACCAACTTACACCATTATCTCTACTCTCATCAACAACTCTCATAAACTACCTCCATTATACTCCCATCCTCACCACAATCATACTCACACTCTCTTAAACTTTGTCTTATCTATTTTCATATTACCATCTCTTTACTCTACCAAAATCATCACTCACATATTATCCCACTACCATTCTAATCCTCTCATAATCATCCTTCATCCACCAAGTCAAAGGAAGTCAAGGTTTGGATCGGTGCGTTCGGATTCCTAAACCAACGAGGTTCGCCTTTATGTTTCTTTCGTTATTGTTATCTTAATTATGTAATTCATATTTCATTTTCTTTACTTGTGCACATTTTGTAAATAAAAATCTTGTTTTATAACACATGTTAAGAATATAAAGTTTCGAAATTAATTAAACTTCTCCCCGCTCTTTTTCATTTAATGTCGATTTTAGTAGAGTCTGTTTTCTAACGAGTGAATTCAAGAATTTTTATAATTCTTTAATTCGTAGCCTTACCCCCAAGCTTAGAATCGGGTTTCGTAGACCGGAGTTATTTTTATTATTTTTTACGGTTTGTCGGTTTCCTTAAATCGGCTGGTGACTCTTTATTCTTTTTATAATCCGTTTGATTATTTAAAATTGAAATTTACATAAAAATAATTAAGAAATGGTTTAATATCTTTCCTCACACCCAATTTAAAGTGGAAAATTGAGAGAAAATGTGTAAGAATTAATAAAACCCACACGGGTTTTATTATTTCAAACTCATGTTCTCTGGCCCTAGGGAAACAGGCGGCCCGGCCCAAGAGCCATCAAAACCCGCACGGGTTTTGTTGGTTCTAGCAGTCCGCGTGCTTCCTCTTGGGCCAGAATGTCGTGTGGGCCGATTTTGAATCATTATTAATATATTTTTTGTATAATTTCAAATGTTTAAATAATAAAAAACGGATTTATAAGATAAATAAAATTTCACCATCCCGAAAATGAATTTCGAAAATAAAAATATCCTTATTTAAGGATTAAGCAACCTTAGTCGGCTCCCGATCACTTAAGTAGCGCATAGCGGAGAAAAGTGGCCTCACTTTTACCCGGGGTCCTACAACGACGTGCTGCTTAGGATTACCCTTCCCATCAAACTGATTAAATTTTGGGGGTTGATATCCTTGTGACATTTGAAGGGCGTCGATCCTCTTCGTGTATGGCTTCGTTTACAAGTGAGTCTTGTTTGATCCCTCTCCGAGTTGAGCCTACACTGCATTTCGCACCAAGTTTTGAATATGCTCCACAGTCAATGATTCTGAAGATGAGTTACTCTTCTTGCCTTACCCATTGCCTTTGCCCTTGGAAGACTCTTGGTCAGATTCCTCATTGTCTGAATCTTTTCAAGACTCTAGATACAGGCGCTTCTCTATCTTCTTCATTAGTTTTGCGATCTGCTCACTTTGCTTGCTGATCTTCTTGTCTTTCTCTTCACTTTCCGTAGCGAGCCTGTTTAGCATAGCCTCAAGTTCAGCTATTTTTTCTTCCATGTTTTCAGCCATCACGTCGCTTGAATCGAAGGTCGAATTTGATTTCTTGGAGAAAGCGATGAGAGGCAGATATGTCCCATCTGGTGTGCCAAATTTGTAAGCACAAATTTCGGGTCTAAAATAAATAAAGACATGAAATTGAGAAACAATTTAATTTGTATTAATATTTGAATGTATGCGGGTACAATCTCTATATTAAATACAATAATGATGATCCTCTGATTCGATCTCCTTGAGTTTTGGATGAGTCGAGGGCATACACACTTGATCTCGATCTGCAATTCAGATTGAGCTAAAAAAACTCTTGTAGTAGATCTTGAGCGTTGATCCCCTTAGTGCTTGGTAGCTGGAGGCTGCTCGAAGTTGAACCGTTTGCAAATTGACAGTTGATTATAGTTCTTCTAGTTCTTAGACGTGAGGTCTTAAGTGCTTGGTCTTGATTGATGAACCAGACAAAGAAGACGACTACAGTCTTTGATGTGAAGAACAGGACTTGTTGAACTAGCCAACGTTATTCCTTGGCGCTATAGCTGGAGAGAATTTGTTGCTTGATCTTCTGAAGGTTTTGTAGGTCTCGCTGAAGAACTCTGTAGCAGTTCTTGATCTTGACGCGGTAAATGCTTGAAGCTTTTGAAGACCTTGATCTTTGACGCTTGGTAGCTGGACGCCGCTTGCAGTTCGATCTCCTGGAGGCTTAGGATGATGACTGCTGAATATCCGGGGGAGTTCAAAATGAAGGGGGTGGACCCCTATTTATAAGCTTGACGCTTGATAAATGTTTAAGATGGGCTTTGAGCTTGAGCCCAAGTTAATTAATTATTCCTTTAACTTTGAACAAAGAAATACTTAATATTTTCTACATCATCTTTGACATGTGTCATGATATTATTGGTCATGATGCATTTCCATTTAAAATTCAATTAAATGGACCGTCGTAATTAATTTAACATGTGGAGGATGATAATTGACCGAATAAATTTAATCTATTTTCCACGTGACAGATTTTTGCCTCCTGTAGATGCCCCCTTCGAGAGCCAGCCGCGGACACGAACTTAGAGTGTTTAAAGCAGTTGAGTCTTGAATATTTAAGGACAATAAGTTCTTTTATCACAACGTTTCAATTTGGATAAAATTTCATCAGAAATTTAATTGGATAATTTTTTGGTAATTGGAGTTGGAGTAAGAGTTGGAGTTGGAGTAAGAGTTGGAGTTGGAGTTAAACTTTGTGTTGGAGTTGGAGTTGGAGTTGGAGATGGAGATGGAGATGGAGATGGAGTTGGAGACTTGACTGAGAATTCTAGTAGTATCCTGAAACTTGGCTAATCAGATACTATATAAATGCACCATCCCCGCCTATTCCATTCATCTGCTGTTCCTCGTCTTCTCCCTGAATTTGCAAACTCACAGGTTTTACAGTATCTTCTTTTTCTTTCTTTCTTTCTTCTTCTTTTTGTTTTTTTTCATATAATTTGACCTTTTCTTTTTCTTGTTCAATTTTTTTTTGCCATATTTTCTTTACAGGGAGTTGAGATTAATTGTCATCGTGTGCTTGAAGTTGCCATTCGTCATCGTCAGTGTCTTGCTTACTCCTCAGCGTGCTGACGTACAATAGTCCTAGACAATTCTCTTCAGGACTGTTTGGGTCCACGGTGTCCCATCTCTGCTTTTGTTGACTAATCCTCAGCATACTGACATAGAGTAGTCCTAAACTACTCTCTTCACGACTGTCTGGGTCGATAATGTCGCCATCTCTGCTTCCGTGGACTATTACTCAATGTACTGACGTAGAGTTATCCTAGACAACTTTCTCAGAAACGGCAGTGCAGCCTGGGTCGATGGAGTTATCACCTTGGTTTGAGAGGAATACTCCTCATCTTACTGACGTAGAGTTGTCTTAGACAACTCTTTCAGAAACGACAGTACAGTTTGGGTCGATAGAGTCATTGCTCTATTTCAGATCTCGTGGATTACTCCCCAACGTATTGACATAGAGTTGTCTTAGACAACTCTCTCAGAAATGACAGTACAGTCTGGGTCGACAAAGTCATCGCTCCACCTCAGCTCTCGTAGATTACTCCCCAACGTACTGACGTAGAGTTGTCCTAGACAACTCTTTCAGAAACGACAGTATAGTCTAGGTCGACGGAGTCATGGCTTCATCGCAAGTGGAATACTCCTCAGTGACGTTCTTATGTATAAAACATCTTGAGATGTCTCTTCTCAGAACCAAATGGGTCGACAGCGTCGACGCCTGGCTTATTACTCCTAGAATGTCCGCCGTCTACAAGATATGAAGAGCGGACTTGAATTCCCTGTCAAGTTATGATGAGCCACCAGATTTTCTTTTGAAGATCCATAACAAGCCGGCTAAACATTTTCTTGGTTGTGAGTGTCATCGAAAGACACGAGGACATCGCCCGCTAGCTTGCCCCAATCATCGACTCTAAATGAGACGTTAAAGTCGCTAACTTGAAAGAGTCTACCACTTAGCAAAATGAGTATTCTACATAATTGAAGGAGGATGACGCCATCTTGGAGCAGAAGTCACCCAACATGACTAGGATGCCCCCATGACGCATGCTTAGGGGAGGTTTTCAACCAATATGAGGACTACACCATTGTCGACACTGACTTGGAGTGGACCACCGACATGAAAATCCTAGCATGCCATAGTGCGACTTGAAAGCCCACAATTTCGATGACTTAGAAGCCTTTAACTTTGTCGACTTTGGAGTTTTGCTTGTGTGACCTATTGACTTTACTGATTTAAGAGTCTCGTATTGACTTGTGAGTCTTTTCCTGTCTTCACTTGGGAGTCTTGCATCTTGTTGACTTGTGAGTCATTGAACTTTATTGACGTATGAGTCATTCATTTTGATTTGACAATCGTGAACTTGTGAATCTTCTATCAGGGATGACTTGAGAGTCTTTTTCTTGAGTGACTTGGTAGTATTTGATTTTCTTCACATGTAAGTCTTGATTTTAATGACTTGGTAATCTTGAATTTTATCAACTTTAAAGTCCTGAATTTTGATGTCTTAAAGATTGTTGACATACAAGTCTTTAGATTTACTGATGTGATAGCCTTACACATCATTGACTTGGGAATCTTGAAGTTTACTGACTTGGAAGTCGTGATCTTGACTTGTGAGTCCTTTCATTTTGTTAATTTGAATTTGGTTTACTTGTGAGTCTTTCATTTTGTCAGCATGGGAGTCAGGAGACCTATTAATGCGAGAGTTTGACTAACTTGGAAGTCTTTGTCTTGTTGTTGACTTGGGAGTCAAGGTACTTGGTGACTTAAGAGTCTAGAAGTTTGTTGATTTGAAAGTCTAGAATTTTGTTTTGCTAACTTGGAAGTCGTTAATTTTTGTTGACTTGAAAGTCGGTGAATCTAGTGACTTGAGAGTCTTTTATTTGATTCACTTGGGAGTTCCTGACTTGAAAGTCTTCGATTTCGACTTGGGTGTTGTAGGACCCCGGAAAAAGAGGCTCTGCCTTTTTCCTCGAGTGTGCTACTTAGTGATCGGGAGCCGACTAAGGTTGTTTAATCCTTAAATAAGGATATTTTTATTTTATAAAAATCGTTTTCAAAAGGGGCTTTCATTCGTTTAAGAACTAATTTTTATTATTTACACACTTGAAATTACACCGAATTAATCCATAAATTACTCAGTACAAATTCCACTTCAAACCCGGGCCAAGAAGAGAGCACATGGACCAACATGGGCGATCACTGGCCGTGTGGCCTATGATGTTCCCACTGTTGGGCCTGCGCTTCTTTGCCCTAACAGAAAATGTTTAGAAATATTCAAAAGCCACGTGGCCTATGATAATTTCTTTGACATTTTCTCTTTAGCGAGCTCCGGATTAGAATATTGGAGTATATAAATCATTTTATAAATTTTTCGATGCAACAAACATGTGTGTTTAATAATAAAAAAGGGAACAAAAGAAGAGTCGCCAGCCGATTTAAGGAAACCGACAAACGAAAAAAAGAAAATAACTCTGGTATATGAACCCGAATTCCGTATCTGGGGGCAAGGCTACGAATTCGAGAATTAAATAATTCTCGAATCACATGTTTAAAAACAGACTCTACTGAAATCGAACTTGAAATGAAAATGAGTGGGGAGAAGTTTAATGAATTTCACGAAATTAATATTCCGAACATGCAAATATGAAAATGAAGGTTTTTACAAAATAATATACGAGTCATAACACTTAGGGATGAATTACATAATGAAATACTAGAAAGTACAAACCTCACTTTAAGCTTTCAACGATGGATCCCCTTGTGATGGACGCTTAAGCTCGACACTGTATGGATGGTGGATGCTTGAGGATGATTGGAGATATGGGTATATGGATGGTATGGTGGTGGTAGTGATGAAGGATGAAAGAAGATGATGATGGTAGTATTTGATAGAGAGAATAGAGAGGATGGATGATAGTAGAGAGTTGAGAGGAGTTGATGATGGCTTTTGGTTGGTATGGATGAAAGAATGAGGGGGTATTTATAGGTGAAGAAGGGGTTGATGAAGATAGAAGGAGGGGAGACATGATCCAAAGATCATGCCCCTCATGCAAATAGCAAGGCCAAACAGCCATCCTCAAGTCAAAGGTCAATCGGTCAAGGGGTTGTGATCATGGGGTCGCAGTTGACTAGAGGAGAAAAATGGCGCCAAAATCCGAATTGTGCAGCAAGGCCCCGCAGCCAGTGATTTTGCTGCGCACGGATTGCCACTGTGGCAATCCGGGAAACGGGTTGGGATCAAGAGGAAGGACATGCAGCCATCCTTTTTCCTTCTGGGCCAGACGCGCTTTTGGGCCTGGTTTCTAGGTCTGGAAGCTGAGCATTGGCCATCCAGGTCAATTTCAGTTCCCAGCACAAAAAGTCCAAGCAGGCATCTTTCTCAATTCTATATCTATGAATTGAGTGAGATTCAACACAAGTTCCCCAGGAGTTTTTTGTTTCTTGACATGAATTCTCCTAGGACAAGTCAAGTCCCAGCATGTTCGAGTAAGAAAGCATCAAGTTACAGGTACCAGAACAAGCAACCCTGCAAGGTTGTTTGTTATCAGTTTTTCCATAATCCCAGTTCTGTGGCTAACTTATTTTGATGCAGCTACAATGAGGGTTAACTAAGTCTTTTCCAACCTTCCTTAAGCTATTGAGGTTATATCTAGCTTAAGAAAGCCCAAGAAAGTTACTGAGATAACATAGTTTTACCCCTCAGCTAGGAAAGGTTCTGATTGGCTGAAATTACCAACCCTTGGGAGTTTAGTCCAATCAGAAGCAAGCTTTGTTTTCCTTTTCATTTTCAATTGTATCCGGATAATATTAGCTAGACTAAGATGTAATATAATGTATTTAATTTAGTTCTGCAGCTAGCTTAGAAGGGAGATTAGCAGGTTGCTTAAATTAAGTGCCTCTACTTCAGTATCCAGGAGCTGGCAAGCCTGGTGGTGTGTGTAGAGCTTGCTTGCTTCAATGGTGGTGTGTCTATAGCTGTTGAGGTAACTAAGTCCCTGCCCTTGTGATCATTCTGTGGTGTGTCTGTATCAGATTGAGCATAAGTCTATTCTTTTAATTCCTTATTGGGTTGTCATCTATTCCAGCTAATTGCATCCAATTAGCTGTGTTTTAAAGCCTCAGCTGTAAGTGTGTTTCTGTGTGGTGTACTGTAAGTTCCACACTCTGATCTTTGGGAGCTTGCATACATCATCTTGGTATCAGAGCTTAGTGTTCTTTCTTGGAGTGTGTTTACTTGTTTTAGTTAAAATGGCTGGAACTAGTAAAACACCTCAGGAAGTCTTAGAACAGACTCTGAAAGAGAAGGAAGAAGTAGAACAGAAAATGAAGTTTTTGAGTGAGCAGTTAAATTATTATATGAGATTGCATAGACATGAGTTGAATAGGGAAACTGATGATGAAATGGAGAAAGGAGAAGGTGAGAATCCTTTTAGTAGGACAGGGAGAGGAGGTCGAGGTCCTAGGCCTACACCTAGAAGAAGGAGGAGAGTTAGGAGATCACCTAGGATCAGTGAACATGAGGAGAATAGTGAAAGTGAGAGAGAAATAAGGAGGGAAGACAGGAGGGTTGAAAATCTTGATTTCAAGATTGAAATACCTGAGTTTACAGGAGAGTTAGACCCTGATGTTTTTGTAGATTGGTTACAGACAGTAGAGAGGGTCTTTGACTTGAAGGAGGTTACAGAAGAGAATAAGGTGAAGTTAGTAGCTTTAAAACTAAAGAAATATGCTTCTACTTGGTGGACTAATCTTTAGAAGAGGAGAATGGAGATAGGAGAAGATAGGGTGAGCACTTGGAGAGAGATGAGGCAGAAGCTAAAGGAGAAATTCCTTCCAGATAACTACATGAAGGAGAACTACTTTAAGTTGTAGCATTTTGTGCAAGGAAGCAAATCTGTGGAAGAATATACAAAGGAGTTTGACCATTTGCTTTGGAAATGTAACATGCAAGAGAATGAAGTGCAAACTTACATCAGATATCTTGCAGGTTTGAATGAGAGTATCAGGAACATTGTTGAGCTGCAGGTCTATGATTCCTTTGATGAGCTGAGCTCATTGGCTCACAAAGTGGAGCAGCAGAAGAAAGCTCGAGCAAAGGACTACAGCAGTAGCAGATACCCAGCCAAGCCTTACACTCAAACCAAACCCAATCCATACAGCAAGCCTTATATTCCCCCACAAAGAGCCTATCCAGCCCCACCCTCACCTCAATCCAGATATCCAGCCCCAAGACCCCCACAAAATGCCCCACAAAGAACCCCAGCCCCTGTTAGCAAAGCCTTCTCAGAAAGAATATGCTTCAGGTGCCAAGGACTTGGGCATATAGCATCTGAATGTCCCAACAGGAGAGCAGTCACATTGGCTGAGTTTCAAGCAGCCCTTTTGCTTGATCCTGAACCTTTTGATGAGGAAGAGCAGTATGAAGAGCCCCATGGAGACCCTGTGTATGATGAAGAGGAGGTTGAAGCAGGACCTGATGAAGGAGAAATGCTTGTGATCAGGAGGATCTTGAGCAGTTCAGCAGTAGATGCAACAACAGAGCAAAGGGAGAATATTTTCCACACCAGGTGCACAGTTGGAGGGAAAATTTTCTCCTTGATCATTGATGGAGGCAGCTGCACCAATGCAGCCTCTGAAACCATGGTGAAGAAGCTCAATTTGGCTACCAACACTCATCCAGCCCCCTATACCATACAGTGGTTGAACCAAAGTAAAGGTATCAAGATTTCTTCTAGATGCCTTGTTAATTTCTCAATTAGTTCAGCTTATAGAGATGAAGTGTGGTGTGATGTGATTCCTATGGATGCCTGTCACCTATTGTTAGGAAGACCTTGGATGTATGACAGGTCTGTTAGTCATGATGGGAGAGCAAACACCTATTCCCTTTGCCTAAGCCACAAAAAGATCACCCTTACCCCTCTTAGACCATCCCAGCTTACAAAAAGACCTAAAAACCTTATTGTTGAACCTACTCTTGATGTCCTTTTGTCAGCTGAACAACATGAGTTCAGTGAACAAAGTGGACTCATTTTGCTTGACATTGAGGAAGACCTACCCCCACAAAATAACCATCCCCTCTTTCAGCCTATCCTAAACCAGTATCTGCATGTCTTTCCTTAAGAAATGCCCCCAGGCCTACCCCTAAGAGAGACATACAACATAAGATAGATCTTGTTCCAGGATCTGTCTTGCCAAACAAACATGCCTACAGAATGACCCCAGCTGAGACCAATGAGATTCACAGACAGGTTGATGAATTACTGGAGAAGAGTATGATAAGGGAGAGTCTGAGCCCCTGTGCAGTACCAACCTTATTAGTTCCTAAGAAGGATGGCAGTCAAAGAATGTGTATTGACTGCAGAGCTATTAATAAGATAACTGTTAAGTACAGGTATCCAATTCCTAGGCTTGAAGATATGCTTGACGAACTGCATGGCTCAGTGGTGTTTTCCAAGATTGATCTGAGAAGTGGTTACTACCAGATCAGGATATGTGAAGGGGATGAATGGAAGACAGCTTTCAAAACCAAAGGAGGGTTATTCGAGTGGTTAATCATGCCTTTTGGCCTGACAAATGCACCATCCACATTCATGAGGCTAATGAATCAAGTTCTAAAACCACTGATTGGTAAGTGTGTTGTTGTCTATTTTGATGACATACTTATTTACAGTCAATCTGAATTGGAGCATGTTAACCACTTAAAGAGTGTGATGGAGATATTGAGCAGGGAGCAACTATATGGGAATTTAAAGAAGTGTCAATTCTTTGCAAGCCAAGTCTCTTTTCTTGGCTACATTGTGACAGCAGCAGGTACTCAAGTGGATGAGGAAAAGGTCAAAGCAATTAGGGAGTGGCCTATTCCCAGTTCAATACAGCAAATTAGAAGTTTTCATGGTTTAGCTTCATTTTACAGGAGATTTGTGAGGAATTTTAGCACCATCCTAGCACCTATGACAGAGCTAGTGAAGGGCAAAAGTTTCTCTTGGACTCCAGCAGCACAAAGAGCCTTTGAAGAAGTTAAGAGGCAACTTACATCAGCACCAGTCCTATCTTTGCCAAGCTTCTCTAAGGTTTTTGAAGTAGAGTGTGATGCTTCAGGTGTTGGCATAGGAGCAGTCCTGACCCAGGAGGGCAAACCTGTTGCCTACTTTAGTGAAAAATTGAATGATGCCAAGAGAAGATACAACACCTATGATAAAGAATTCTATGCTATCATCAGAGCTCTTCAATACTGGAGGCACAATCTGTAACACCCGGATATATGGTTAAGTGTGGCTTAAAATTCATATTGGAGCTGAGTTCATATTACACAGTGATCATGAAGCCTTGAAATTCATTCAAGGTCAGCACAAACTCAACACAAGGCATGTTGCATGGGTAGAGTTTATGCAGCAGTTCCATTTCATGATCCATCACAAGTCAGGGAAGCTGAACAAGGGAGCAGATGCTCTATCAAGGAGGTATTTGTTATTGCAGATTCTAGATGCATGAGTACTTGGCTTTGAGCAGTTGAAAGCCTTGTATAAAGAGGATGAAGACTTTGGTGAAATTTTCCAGAAGAGCCAAGGACACCCTCAGAGTCTATACTATATAGACCAAGGGTTTCTTTTCAAGGGAGCAAGATTGTGTATACCCAAGAGCAGTTTCAGGGAGCTATTACTCTCACAAGTCCATGGAGGATGTCTAGCAGGCCACTTTGGCATTGAGAAAACTCTTCTCATGTTGAAGGATCACTACAGTTGGCCCAAAATGAGAAAAGATGTGGAGCAATGGATTAAAAGGTGTGCAGTGTGTCAAGTAGCAAAGAGCCACAGCCTACCTCAAGGGTTGTACACTCCATTGCCAGTACCAACAAGCCCTTGGGAAGATGTGAGCCTGGATTTCATAGTTGGTCTGCCAAGATCACAAAGGGTAAAAGATTCAGTGATGGTGGTGGTAGACAGATTCAGCAAAATGGCACATTTTTCTCCATGCCATACCACCAATGATGCAGTAAGGGTAGCTGAGCTATACTTCCAATAAGTGGTGAGACTTCATGGAATCCCTAAGAGCATGGTGTCTGATAGGGATGCCAAATTTTTGAGTCCTTTCTGGGTGACTCTCTGAAAGAAGCTAGGAACAAAGCTCAAATACAGCACAACATGCCACCCACAGACTGATGGGCAGACAGAGGTGACCAACAGGACACTAGGAACTCTATTGAGATCACTGATAAACACAAACAAAACAGGATGGGACACTATTTTGCCTCATGCTGAATTTGCATTCAATAGAGCCCCTTCTAAGGCAACTGGCCTTTCCCCATTTCAGGTGGTATATGGGAGAAATCCTATCACTCCTTTGGATTTATCTCCACTAACCAATTCTGTAAAGTTCAGTTATGAAGTAGGTACACATGTAGAGAAGATCAAGAAGCTTCACCAGTAGGTTAGAGAAAAAATCATCAAGTATTCTGAGCAAGCAGCTACTTCAGCCAACAAGCACAGGAGAAAGGTGGTTTTCCAGCCAGGAGACCTAGTGCGGATACACCTAAGGAAGGATAGGTTCCCAGCAAAGAGGAAAGGAAAGCTCGTTCCTAGAGCAGATGGTCCATTTGAAGTACTGGAGAAAATAGGAGACAATGCCTACAGATTGGATCTTTCAGAAGACTATGGAGGAAGTGCTACTTTCAACATAGCAGACTTAAGGCCCTACTTTCCAGCACATGAAGACCTTCCAAGTTTGAGGACAAACTTTCCTCAACCTGGGGAGGATGATGGAAACCATCCAGCAAGTCCAGCAACAGCCCAAGTGTCACCAGCCAGTTTAGAATAAGAGGAGGAAGATGATCCAGCAACAGCAACAGCACGAGCAACTTCTTCATTATCTTCATCACCCAAGAAGGATCAGGCAGCAGCTTCAGCACCAGCAATAACAGCTACAAGCCTTGCTAAACCACACTCAGCAACTGTTGGAACATTTCCAGCAGAAGCAGCAGGCTTCCATCTAGCTCAACAGCAGCTCAGGAGTTCTACAGCAATCACCAGCCCACTAACTTCATCCATCCAGACTTGCTACACCTTAGTAAGGCAAGTCCTGGCCAGCACAGCCACTCATCCCACTAGCATTGGCCATCCAGGTCAATTTCAGTTCCCAGCACAAACAGTCCAAGCAGGCATCTTTCTCAATTCTGTATCTATGAATTGAGTGAGATTCAGCACAAGTTCCCTAGGAGTTTTTTGTTCCTTGACATGCATTCTCCAAGGACAAGTCAAGTCCCAGCATGTTCGAGTAAAAAAGCAAAAAGTTACATGTACCAGAACAAGCAACCCTGCAAGGTTGTTTGTTATCAGTTTTTCCAGAATCCCAGTCCTGTGGCTAACTTATTTTGATGCAGCTACAATGAGGGTTAACTAAGTCTTTTCCAGCCTTCCTTAAGCTATTGAGGTTATATCTAGCTTAAGAAAGCCCGGGAAAGTTACTGAGATAACTTAGTTTTACCCCTCCCCCCCAGCTAGGAAAGGTTCTTATTGGCTGAAATTGCCAACCCTTGGGAGTTTGGTCCAATCAGAAGCAAGCTTTGTTTTTGTTTTCATTTTCAATTGTATCCGGATAATATTAGCTAGACTAAGATGTAATATAATGTATTTAATTTAGTTCTACAGCTAGCTTAGAAGGGAGATTAGCAGGTTGCTTAAATTAAGTGCCTCTAATCAAACTGCTTTAGATTAGCTATATATAGTAATTTATTCAGCTGCTTAAGGGGATAATCAGTGATATTTTAATAGCATTTTGAGTGCCATAGTTGAGCCTCTCGTTTGTGAGTGTCAGTAAACTCTCAATTGGTTAAATCTACTTCAGTATCCAGGAGCTGGCAAGCCTGGTGGTGTCTGTAGAGCTTGCATGCTTCAATGGTGGTGTGTCTATAGCTGTTGAGGTAACTAAGTCCCTGCCCTTGTGATCATTTTGTGGTGTGTCTGTATCAGATTGAGCATAAGTCTATCCTTTTAATTCCTTATTAGGTTGTCATCTATTCCAGCTAATTGCATCCAATTAGCTGTGTTTTAAAGCCTCAGCTGTAAGTGTGTTTCTGTGTGGTGTACTATAAGTTCCACACTCTGATCTTTGGGAGCTTGCATACATCACTTTGACTTGAAAGTCTTGAACTTTGACTTGTGGTCTTGAATTTGCTAACTTTTAAGTCCTTAAAGTTTGTTAACTTGAAAGTCCTGGAGTTTGTTGACCAGGAAAGTCTTCAAAATTTGGTGACTTGGGATGGATTTTTTTTTCTTGGGTATGATTGTATTTGGGTCTAGACCCAAATTACCTACATACCTTAAGGGATAGGATAGCCATAAGAATCAAGCCAAACGTTGTTCAAATTTAAAGATGGAGAAATAAAATTTTTTATTTATTAATTTAGTTGTTCACAGTTTATACTCTTGCGGGTCAGGGGTATTACAATGATGAAAATGAAAGGAACTAAAGTGCAAATGAACTGAAAATGAAATTTTTTTTTTTCTTTTGATGAACAGTTTAGGCTCTTACTTGGGAGCTACATTTTCACTTTCCTAGATTTTGACTTGGGAAGAAGAAAACATCTCCTCTCGTTCAAGCTTTTCGTTGACATTGTTTTTGCTTTGATGGTCGGTGAAGATGACAGTGCGTCTCTTCACTCTCATGGATCCTTCAGTCTTAACCTCCAATGTTAGGCAACACTTCATGCGAGATGAGATGGAGCTTTGAACTTCATTAATGACCCCAAGGCGACTAAATGCAGAGCTCTTTTTCTGGCTAGGTTGTGAGCTTGGCACCTCTTCAATATGTTTGATCCTTGAAAATACAAAAGACTTTGATCTCGACCCATCCTTGATCCTACTAAAAGCCGAGGCTTTGCGCTCTCCTTAACACCCTATCCGCTCAAAGACAGATGGTTGTTTACAGGAAGTTGACCGTCCCAACCTATCGAACACGGAGAGCTTTGACTTAGGTTGATACTCCATTCCTTCGCTATCATCTTCTTTGATCTCAAAGCAGGAGACCATGTTCACAACTTCAACTTTTTCGACTATTCCAAGGAAGTCCTTTGAAAAGTATTCCTCCAGAGTGACAGGAACACAAGAGCCTCGCTCAAGCAACCCAACTAAGCTGACTTCTAGTTTTTCGATGACTTCGAGCCTCTTCTTCTCCGTTGAAGGTTGAAGGTTGTTTCCTTTCCTTTGATGCCTTTGGGGTGGTGGTGTTTGGACTTCCCTTTGCCCTCTACCCTAGCTTCCTTCGAGTGGCTATGATCCATTCTTCATCTTCGTTGGGAACTTCTACTACATTATCAGGCTTAGGCTCATCTTGAGAGGCATGGACTAGCATAGGAAGGGGAACTGGTTTTTGATGTCCAAACTGAATCATCAAGAATTCCTTCCTTCTGACTGGAATCGACTGTGCTGAAACATAAGTGATCTCGGCGTTGTCATCGAAGCCCAGTATAATTTGCCCATCTTCAGCTATCTTATGATCCGTTCCTTGAGTGTGACACACTTCTCTAGAGGGTAACTGACTACCCTATGATAACGAAAATATCTTGGATCGGTAGTTCTTCCTATTTCTTCTAGCCTCTTTGGTTGTGGAAGTTCGATAACATCCGTCTCTAATAGGTTATCGAGCACTCCTGCCAAATCCGAGTCTAGAAATGGGTACTTATTTTCTTGAAGCTCCTTCAGTGTAGGGCGCTTCCTTTCAGCATCTTTCGAGGAAGTAAATTTCTCCCTTTAAGGTTTAGGTTTAGGTTTAGGTTTAGTAGAGATTCACATTGGTTCACACATTGAAATAGCCATGGACTTCGTTGTTGAAGCCTTTAACGCCTTGTCATTCTTTTTATATCTGCAGTCACTGTTCCTTGATTTGGATGAAGATGAAGACCTTCTCCGTCAACTTGCTTAGTGATCTCCATATCATGTGCCTTGGTTGCCGATTCCTAGAAGGTTTTTGGCTTGGCCATCTTGACGACGTAGAGTAAATCCCAGTTCATACCTTGAGCGCACATATCGACAGCTGAAGCTTCGGTGAGACGATCCTTGCATTCAAGACTAAGAGCCCTCCAACAATGGATATAGTCAAGTACCGGCTCGCCCTCCCACTGTTTGGTGTTTGTCAACTCTGTCATGCTGACGACCCGTTGAGCATTATAGAACCAGTTGAGGAACTCTTGCTCCATTTGCTCCCAATTGTTTATAGATTCAGGCTTTAAATCCGTATACCAGTCGAATGTGATCCCTTTCAAGGAGCAAACAAACTGTTTCACCAATCGGTCTCCTTTTGTGCCAACATTATTACAAGTTCAATGAAGTGAACGACGTGCTGCTTAGGATTACCCTTCCCATCAAACTGATTAAATTTTGGGGGTTGATATCCTTGTGACATTCGAAGGGCATTGTTCCTCTTCGTGCATGGCTTCGTGTACAAGTGAGTCTTGTTTTATCCCTCTCTAAGTTGAGCCTGCACTGCCTTTGCCACCAAGTTTTGAATATGCTCCACAGTCAATGATTCTGAAGATGAGTTACTCTTCTTGCCTTACCCATTGCCTTTGCCCTTGGAAGACTCTTGGTCAGATTCCTCATTGTCTGAATCTTTTCAAGACTCTAGATACAGGCGCTTCTCTATCTTCTTCATTAGTTTTGCGATCTGCTCACTTTGCTCGCTGATCTTCTTGTCTTTCTCTTCACTTTCCCTGGCAAGCCTGTTTAGCATAACCTCAAGTTCAGATATTTTTTCTTCCATGTTGTCAGTCATCACGTCGCTTAAATCGAAGGTCGAATTTGACTTCTTGGAGAAAGAGATGAGAGGAAGAGATGTCCCATCTGGCGTGCCAAATTTGTAAACACAAATTTCGAGTCTAAAATAAATAAAGACATGAAATTGAGAAACAAATTAATTTATATTAATATTTAAATGTATGCGGGTACAATCTCTATATTAAATACAATATTGATGATCCTCTAATTCGATCTCCTTGAGTTTTGGATGAGTCGAGGGCGTGGACGCTTGATCTCGATATGCAATATAGATTGAGCTGAAAAACTCTTGTAGTAGATCTTGACCTGAAAGTCTTGAGCATTGATCCCCTCAATGCTTGGCAGCTGGAGGCTGTTCGAAGTTGAACTGTTTGCAAATTGGCAGTTGGTCATAGTTCTTCTAGTTCTTGGATGTGAGGTCTTGAGTGCTTGGTCTCGATTGTTGAACCAGACAAATAAGACGACTACAGTCTTTGATGTGAAGAACAGAAGTTATTGAACTAGCCGACGTTATTCCTTGGCGCTTGTAGCTGGAGAGCATTTGTAGCTCGATCTTCTGAAGGTTTTGCAAGTCTCGTTGAAGAACTCTGTAGTAGTTCTTGATCTTGACGCGGTAAATGCTTGAAGCTTTTGCAGACCTTGATCCTTGACGCTTGGTAGCTGGAGACCGCTTGCAGTTCGATCTCTTGGAGCCTTTGGATGTTGACTGCTGAATATCCGGGGGAGTTCAAAATGAAGGGGGATGACCCCTATTTATAAGCTTTGGAGGCCTAGCCCCTAGGGTTTGAGTTGGGCTTTGGGCTTGGGCCCAAGTTAATTAATTATTCCTTTAACTTTAAACAAAGCAATAATTAATATTTTATGCATCATCTTTGACACGTGTCATGATATTATTGGTTAGAATGCATTTCCATTTAAAATTTAATTGAATGGACCGCCGTAATTAATTTAACACGTGACGGATAATAATTGGCCGAATAAATTTAATTTATTTTCCACGTGTCATTTTTTAATTGGTCGACAAATTTTTGCCTGCTTCAGTGCTAAATTAGACGTGCAAAAACATAGTCTGCATAGGTCTATGGCCGCTCATTTGAATGGACTAAAAATGCGTACTGGCGAATCTGCGTTTCGTGGCCCAAAATATCTTAGATTGAGGTGTGCCTGTTCGGTTAAGTCTTGGAATTGATACGAATCATTGGTCTAGTTCGCGGAATAATGCTTTGTGGCGCTTGTTTGTTTGGGTGGTCAAATAGTCTGGTAAGGCTCGATATTTCTACATTTTGGCTTTGATTTCTTCTTTTCTTCCTTCCCTTTTTTTGCCATTATTATGCTTAAGGTTACTACCTTAAGTTGGATTACTAACACATTAATCGAAACCTTCCCGCTACTTGTAGAACAAAGGGTTTCGATTTTGTAGAAAAGACCGCTTAGTGAAAATCATCGATGGCTTAGGGGACTTTTATAGGGATATCATCGAGTGTGTTGCTTTCGGACATTTCTTGACTTGTTGCCCTGTTGGTGCTTGAACACACCTGCTAGGCCAAGTTGCCTCTCTCTTTTTTCTTTTTTGAGGAATGCATGGCCTCCGTTTTTTTAGGATGAAGTGTCTAATCTTTTGTGATTAGTTGCTTGATTTTTGTTTGCTCTTAAGCATAGTACTTCTTGAGTTGGTCCATGTTGATTGGTTGTGGTAACGCTCCCATTCAAAGGTAGCTAGCCTCTAAGAAGACAATGATCACATACAATGATAGGCCGAACAAGCTCGCATTCGCCTTGTGGGGCTATCTAACATCCATCATAACGGCTACACAAGCAACACCCTATTATCTCATATATGGGATAGAGGCAGTACTCCCAGTTGAATAGAAAATCCCTCTTTGTGAATCATGGCAAAAAGTCAAATCCCTGAAGCGAAACTGGCCCGCAATCAATACAAAGAATTGACACTGAACGATGAGAGGTGACTAAGGGTGCTACACAATGTGAAAGTCTACCAAAAGTGCATTTGTAAAGCCTTTAACAAGAATGTCAAATTGTGGCAACTAGAGGAAGGGGATTTAGTCCTGCGAGAAATACTTGCACCCATGCAAGACCGAAGAGGGAAATTTTTTCCCAATTGGAAAGGCCTGTATGTCCTCAAGAAAATCCTACCAAGAGGCCTTTGTAAATTAATAGGGATGAAGTTGTTGTTTAACAGTTCTCATCATTCACAAACGGACAGCCAAATAGAGGTCACTAACAAGACCTTCACCACCTTACTTCGAGGTCTAATTAGCAGGAGTTTGAAGGATTGAGACTTGAAGCTGAGCCATGCTGAGTTTGCTTATATTCGGGCTCCTTCTTTTACTTTAAGACATTCACCTTTTAAGACGTGGTATGGAGCAAACCCCCTCACACCCCTTGAGTTGATTCCCTCACCTCTTGAATTGAGGGAAAGTTTTGAGGCATGTGAAAAGGTTAAGGAAGTAAAGAAGTTACATAAGTAAATTCAGGCAAGAATCGAGAAGGTCAATGAGTTGTACAATGCCCAGGTGAACAAGCATCGGCGAAATGTTTCCTTCAAACCTGGAAATTTAGTGTGGTTTCAATTAATAAAAGAGAGATTTCCATAAATGAGCAAGAGTAAACTTATGCTAAAAAGTGATGGGCCTTTCAAGATTTTGCAGAAGATCGATCATGATGCTTATAAGCTAAATTTGTCGAAAGACATGGGAGTTTCTTTGACCTTCAATATTGGCGACTTATCTCCTTACATTAAGGATGATGAACCTAATGAGGATTTAAGGGAAAATCCTCTTCAAGAAGAGGGGGGTGAAGAGGTCTCAAGGCCTTTCTCCACCTTACGCAACCAAACGAAGAAGCTATCAAGGATCAAGGGCTTGGATGTTCAGTTCTCTTTGGGATCGGGGTTGTCTCCACCCCACTCGGCCATCCTTCAGGTTGACCATGAGACCCCCTAAGTAGAGCTCAGTATCAATACGCATAAGTGGGGTTATGTCGGCCTTTTATCTCTAATCACAATGGTGGAAAGGGTATGTAAGTTAGGCATTGAGAAAAGACTCAAAAGAGAAAGGAAGTTTCCCGACCAACCACACGATCGTGCCAAACCCTTAAGTAACCCAACTTTGGGACCAAGGCAGGGTGCCAATCATGCATCATCCCGCACGATCGTGCTACCCCTCCAGGAGCTTACTCACGATCGTGCCAAAGTTGCATCTTCTTAGGCTGAGAAAGAGATCGAAGTTGGCACGATCGTGCTATATCTACTTGTTGGGCATTTTGGGTTTTGTTGGGCAAGAACTCGATAATGACACAATCTGCCATCCAATGGCATGATCATGCCACCTTCTATTCGGTTGAGTTTTTAGTTTTTCTAATTTCTCTTGGTTATCTTTAATCCTTCATGTAATGACCCTTGTATTGCCACTAATGTACAATTGATTGCCCCTAAGATAGGTCATTTTATTTGCGTAAATCCTAGCCTTTAGATGTAATCTCTTGGGATAATTTTAGTCCTTAGATTTGAGTTGTATCTTTCTTGGGGAAGGCTCCAGCCCCTATTGCCATATAATATGGCTTAAGGAAGAAAACAACTTTTGATGATTAATAAATGGTATTTTTGAGACCAACTCAAACCCTCGCCTAAATTTTATTACTTTATCTAAATTTTGCATGATTTGTGGTGTTTAAGTCGTTTCTTTATTCATTTTGTGGTGATCTTTATCAAAATCATGGTGGGATGTCCAGCTCTTGGGTGGTGATTAGGTTTATCCCAAGTTCATATCACTGGTGATTTAAGGTGCTTTATAGTATTTGTGACCGTGTTGATCAAGTTTTCAAGTTTTCATGCAAGTTTTCTCCACTTTCTTCATGTTCTTCATTATCTCTACTGGTGTGTTTTTGAATCAAGTCAAGCATTGCCAGTACGCTCCACAAGTTCTTTGTAAAAATGTTTGCTCAATGAAAATTAATGAAATACTTTTTTTTATCCCTTTTTATTTGTCTACTTGACTAATTTTTTTATTCCTAATTATTTGTCACTTTAAATTTCAAGACAACGTTTACCAAATTTACATTCATATTCTCCTTCCCTAATAATTAAGTTTTACCAATTTAGGTAATTTTATAATTTTTCTCCTTAACTATATTAGTTATCTTGGATTCTTTTCAATTTTCTAAATTGGCAAATAAATAACACACATGGATTATATCAATAAGCAAGGTTCATGCATTGAATAGAAAACAATTCCCTTGTAAAACTGTGTGCTCAATGAAAATTAATTACTTATATCAAACTACAAGATTAACATGAACGAAACGCCCCATAATAGATAATCAATGGCAATGTGATTGTTGTGTTGATGCTAATTACAATTGTTTAAAATTAGTGACAATGTTGTAACACAAAACCTTTTATAGTAGGCCAATTTTGGATATGGCTATGCAAAAAAGCAAATTCTATATCCCAAATGTTTCACCACTAGTTTGTAAATGTCTCCCTCATGTTTTTGATATTAATAAAATCAACCATGACCTTTTTAACCAATATAATTTAGTAACTTTTTCGACAACTGCTCTAGTGAAGTTTTGGGGGGGGGGGGAGGGGGTGATTATGTGTGTGTATATACATGTATAACCCCTTAGAAATGATATCTGATGGTATTTCAAGAACATTTATGTATTCAAAGCCAAGATTATAGACGCAACCCACCTGCATCACTCATACAACCGACATATCATTGTACTGTGAACACCCAATGATCGACGCATGTTGATGAAATGTGTTCGTCTCGTTGTGAACATCTAAGGATCGACATACGCTGAAAAAATGTTCCCGTCTTGTTGTGAATGCCTAACAATCGACGTATCATTGTAACGTGAATGCCCAATGATTGATGCATGCTGGTAAAATGTGTCTATCTTGTTGTGAATGCCTAACGATCGACGTATGCTGATGAAATGTGTCCTTCTTGTTGTGAATGTCTGACGACCGACACATTGATAACACAAAATTTGTCCTCCATAAGGATGGTTCATAGTCAATTTTTTGGATTATAACATAGGTTCAGATAATTACATGACTTATGGTGAAAATTATGTCCGATTTGGGCCTGACTAAGATTTGGAAAAATCCTTTTTTTTTTCTTTTTTCTTTTTTTACCTTGGATCATTGGGTTGTGTTCAGACTAGGTTCAAACCGAGTCGAAACCAGTAAGGACGGGAAGCCTATGCTTAGGACATAAGAGGATGAAGTGGGATTTTATTGAGATTTGGGCTAATGGGTGCCTACCACATGGCTAAGAACGGTCGGCATTATCCACCAGGTGGGCCACGCCTTTTTCCACGTGCGTGGCTTGCATGGGCCCACTTCTTATATAAAAATGGTCTTTGAGGCCTTCATTTCCTCACACCCATCTACCTATCGTCTTCTTAAACACTCTTTTAAGCTTCATTGTTCTTATTTTTTGCTTGTTTCACTCAAGTTATGATCATCTTGTGAAGAAGCAACCCGAAGAGCTAGAGCTCGTCCTCAACCTCATGTCAAGTAGTGGCCCCACATGGCATCCTCCCGTGGGGAATTTGCTCCTAGGACCAAGCCGACATCGGATAAACTAGTGTTCTGCCCGTGAAACGATATCTGGCATAATCACTCTGAAGCCAAGGTAATTCCCGTAACCGTCTCCTTTTATTTTTAGCGTAAACGTGCAGGTAGAATTTATCGGTTTTAATTCTAGCTTGTTTATTTAGCTAAATTTGCATGAATGAGAAAAGACCATAAATTTAATTATCACCTAGCGGCTCCACGAATGACAAGCCCGAGACTTAGCCAATTTCTCTTTATTCTGGGTGCCAAGGTTGACTGGCTGGGCTTGCTTAAAGTTGGACCTCGACCTATGCTGGTAATTGGCCCGAGAATTGGGCCCATTGAACCTGCGTAAGATGGGTAGCCTAGGGCCGCTTTTAAGGCTTCATGAATTGGGCATCGGCTCGTGCTAGCAAATGGGTCGAGAACGGGGCTCATTAGGCCTACGTAGGAAGTGGGCCTAAACTAGGCCCATTGGGCATGCATAGGACGGGAAGCCTTAGGACACTTTTTAGGGCCTTGTTGCAAGTTAGGGCTTGGCCCAATGACAGGCCCTAAACGTATTAGGTCTGTGTACCATAAGTGTACGGGTCTGTGTAGTAATAAAATATCGTTCTCTCTCAGGGACTTGTGTTCAACTACGCACTAAACTAGTTCACTACAAAGGATGCTAGGTCGTCCAAATAGTTTGTGGGGTAACGAATCAAAATATTAAACTAAGAACGCAACAAAGATCTAATCTTTATGGGTTTTAACAGATAATTAAGGGAGGTTAGGGAAGTTCACTCTAGTTAATCAATTAATTAAGCGGTTATTCTAGTTCAAGGTAATAATGATAGTGTCGGGGTCTATAATCTTTCTAGGGCCTTTCACAACAATCTTTCTATTCGAGGTGAGTTACAGTGATTAAACTAAACATTCTATTTTCATGGCTATTTAATCTAATTAAAGATAAGAACCGATTATAACATGACCCTAAGCGTGAATCATTATTTCTAACTATTTTCTATGCCTATTCAATCTTCGTCTTTCCGATTCAAAATTCAAATTTTCGTCATGTTATTAAGAATCTAATACCAAGCAAAAGGCGGTTAGCCAAATTTACTATGACAGACAAAATGCGAAGATTAAACGATTGTATTAAAACCTAAAACTGAAATCACACACTATAAATTAATCGAGGAACATAGCGTTTGTCCCCTAAACAAAGAAACTAATTACTCATGATAATAACAACTGAATAACAAAACATAAAGAGAATAGAAATTAAACCGAACATCCGAGTCGTCGAATTCGATCTCTTCGTGTCACTCGATTCGATCTCCTTCTTCTCCACTTTTGTTCCTTATCTACTAGAACTACTCCCCAAAGGGAGGAAAATACAAAGAACCCTATTCTAAAGTTTGGTGGAATAAAACTAATAAATTGTTCGATCTTCTTCTCCCCGGAGGGAGAGAACTGGAAAAATAAAACCTAAACTAAAACTTCGATGAAAAACCTTTACCTCTTGAACGACTGGAGAACGAGGCCTTTTATAAGGCACGAATTAGGACATTAGGCACTGGCAATGCTTCCTGGGCGATGGCAGCGTCTAGCCCAAGTTTCCAAAAGTCTCCGCATCCAAACGCTGGCAGCGCTTGAAAAGCACTGGTAGCGTTTGCACTTTTCTTCAACATACGTTCTCCCTGCCTTAGGCGCTGGCAGCGTCTCCCATGTCCGCCCAAATATTGGGCCGGTCCTCGGTATTTTGAGCCATTCTTCCTTCAATCTCTTTCTCTTTCAACTTTCCTTTTAATTTCTTCATATTTTCCCCCTTTTCCATCAATTCTTCATGCTTTTAAGTGTATTTCCAATATTCCCTACAAAATGCACCAATCTCGCAACTAAGTGAAGAGATCACAGAAATTGGTATAAAAGCATGGAAATCTGGGTATAAAAAGCATGAAATATACATGTTTTGAGCCCTAAAAATACTATATAAAAATCACTTATCAAATCCACCCATGCTTAGCTCTTGCTTGTCCTCAAGCAAGTCAGAATCAAAACAGGAGAAAGGGTTCAAATAGGAAGAACGAGACTAAGTAAGAAAGAGAAGAGATAGGAGTTTTCAATAGGGTCAAGGAGAATAAAATGAAACACCCCCTCAGGCTAACCAATCAAACACATCAGTTCAACAAGAAATCACCAAGATCAATCTGGACGAGAGCAAAATTCAATTCAAAACAGATAAGAATGAAGCTTTCAAAACCAAAGGAAGAGAACAAGTAGTTCAGATGTACAAATCCGCCAACAGTCTCAAGAATAATGCAATTATGCACGGTTAGTTATGGACGTAGGCCAATCAAAAGAGCAAACCTCACATTAGGAAAGAATATGAACACTCAAATTTGAATATGTATGTGGATTTTTCTCATACTCAGATCAAAAGAAACAACCTACCACAGGCTTGGTAAGAATCTCGCTCTCCACTGCTAACATGCAAATACACAAGTGACAATGAAGAGGACTTTTAGGGTTGTAACGAGGCTTAGGTTAGGGAAAAGAGTGGTGAAATTCGGGTATGAGGAGTTAAAGAGTCATGCTTGGATTTACTCTCATAAAACATCACTCTTAGCTCGCACACTTGCCAAAGATAAGCAAGGATTCACTCTACTCCCTCTTTAATATTAGACACCTCATCTCATTCTCACAACCAGATCAAAAGCTTTCAGAACTTTTAATTGATCCTCCCTAATCACCCTTTTCTTCTTTTTGGAATTTTTCTCTCTTTTTTTCTTTTTTTTTATTTTTCTACTTCTCTTTTTGGTGGGTAATCAAGGGAGAAGAAACACGAATATATAAACTTAGCTTTGACCTCAATATATGCCAAAAGAACAACATAACCAATTGGCTAACTCATGATAATTGGGATATGCAATGTGTCCAAATTCAATTAAAATTAAAATTCACGCCCCAACATCTCAATTCCATTCACAGCAATGTCGAACCAACTTTCACTCCCGGAACAATGAACTCTCACTAATCCAAGCAAGGCAAAGGGTAGGAATTAATAAAGGTCAATGCTTGTGTCGTCAGGGTTTCATCACAAAAAGAAAGGTAATCAAAGGCTAGGCGGGGCTACAAAACGGTAATAATTTTGTTAGGGAGGCTGTTTAGCTGTAGTTAAATTAATAAAGAAAAGAATGCCTCAATCACTTTGTCACAATATGCAATGCAAAGATGCAATTTCAAACAAGATGCAAAACAAGTTACAGAGGTGCAACTAGTGGTGGAGTCACTCATGAAATAAAAGGATCGATAAAAATGATCAATCAATATTTTAGGCTATGTGGACTCAGGGGATAGGGCTCAATCAACTAAACCTAGCCCAAAGATTTGTGGCACGCATATTCACACCTACTAAGATAGTCAAAGCAGTTAAGCACACTATTCATAACTTGGCTCAAAATTAGAAGATTTGAAGAAAACGGTTTCAAAAACTTTGAAGTTCTCATCTACATTTTTCTAGGCGAAGCAAGGTAAACTGAAAGTAAGGTTGGTTTACAAATCATCACTGAAGGTGTTCCGGACAGGCTAATCCTAATCCTATATTTTTATTTTTATTTTTTGGTCTTTTCTAATTTTCTGACTTTTTTTTAATATTTTTTTGGTGGATGCAAAACTAAGAAAAGAAAGTCTAAAAAGAAAGAAAAGAAAAGGAAAGGAAATCTAACATGATCTAAATAATGCAACTTAGGTGAATGCAAGCTTACCTAATCTACAAATTAGAAATAAAAGCTTAAACAAAATACACGTACTTAAAAGTATAAAGACTCAAAATAAAGAAAAAGAAAAAGAAATTCACTAAAGGGAAAAAAAAAGGAAAAACTAAACTAAGGAAAGAAAATTTTGAAAGAAAAATAAAGCGGAAAAATTTGAAAGAAAAATAAAGCGAAAATAAAGAAATATAGTATATACAACCCCCTTCTTAAATCTAGTATTGTCCTCAATGCAGAGGACACAAGTAAGAGGGGTAGATCTGAAGTTGTTAACAAAGTATAACTAATTCATAACAAACTTGTAACAAAATTAAAACCATAGGGACTCTCCCATGCTTGCACATTACTTAACTAACATGCAAGATTCAAAATTTCAACCTTAACCACTCAACTCTACTAATCAAGAACTAACTTGAGACTCCAAAAACAGAGGTTCAACAAATTCAACTTCCAATCATCACATTCCATTCTAATAACAAGAACACTACTTCAATCATGCATAACAACAGCAAGGATATAAAACTCACCTAATTAAACAACCTAAATATACAAGCTATCAAAAACTATTCAAGCAAGGTGCACCAAACTATGACCATGAACAATGGTGAAGTGAACATATCCAAGTATGAAATATGCAAAAACACACCAAAAATACTAGCAGGTCATAATGAAGTTGAATAAGTAAATAAGAATCGTACCTCGAAGTTGCTTGAACACAGGTAGAAGTAGAGATTGCAAGTAAAAAGATTTTGAAAATTTTCAGATCTAGAATTTGTTATATGTTGGAGTCTGAGAGAAAGATAGTGAATAAAGGGGTCGGGGAAGTAAAAGAAAAAGAAAGGAATATGTGAAAAATTTAGGGATTTCAAAAATTTTATTGAGAAGAGAAAAAATTCAAAAATTAAATCAGAAACATCAGAGGCGCTCCTCACGGGTGAAAAGACGCTGTTAGCGTCTGTGAATTCGCTATTTTCCATCCTTGATGTGTGAGACGCGGCCAGCGCCCCATGAGGCGCTGCCGGCGTGTGTTACCTGGGCATTGTCGCCGCAATTTTGAGAAGCACCGACGTTTTTCGTTATCCGCCTTACTTTAGTTTTTTTATTCCACCTATAGTCAACAAACAATACTAATAATATTAGGGCCTTGAAATTCAAATGACCAAATACTCAAATTAAAATCAAAAATTTAATTAAGAAAAACTAAAGTGAAATTAAGAGTTCGAGAAAAATTAAAATAAACTCAATAAAAAGGTCAAGATCTTAGTAATAAGAGAGCAACTGAAAACTCATAAAATAAAACATTAGTAAAGTTCTCAGTAATAAATCGAATTCACTAGAAAAATCAAAAGATTCAAAATACGTGGTCCACACGAATTTTCTAGGAAGGTCCTCTAGGTATATCCAATATGGATCAAGGGAGAGGTCATAACCTCTAAAATTACCTAAGGACAACTCATCAATAATATTGTTAGTTTCACAAGAATTATCCTCATCAAAAATATTAATTTGAATATCAAAGGTCTTTTCATTTGGTATGGGTTCCTCATTGGTCTCTGGAGAAACTGAAGATTGTGGAAAAGGAATATAAGCATGGAATAAATCATAGGAATCAAAGAGTACAATATTATCATGATCTTTGTTTGAAAATTTTAATTCACTATTAATTTTCTCGCTAGGTTCCTCATCTATTATAATATAAAAGTAATATATTTGAAATTTGAAATACTCAACCAAGAGTAATTGTAGGGGTTATCGGTCAATCAGATTAAAGAAAAAAAAATCGATTTAAAAAAACAGTAAAAAATTCCCGCCCATGAAATAATAAAAAAACGATTTTAAAAAAATAGAAATCTACTTAATTTCCAACCCAATTAGGACTCTAACTCCCACCTAAATCTAATTAGGACTCTACATTTCATCCAAATCTAACTAGAACTCTACCTCCCGGCCTAATCTATCTATTAATATATAAAACTAATATGTTTGAATTTTAAAATCCTGCCACTAGAGTGAATTTCGGTGCCAATAGCCAATAAGATTATAGATAAATATAACACATTAACTGTTATGGCCACCTATTCTTGCCTAAGTAAAATATAGAGTAATTTTATGGTTAGTAAAAAATCTTGTCAGTTATGATTCTCACAACAAGTCTTCCCCATGTTTAGGTAATACATAACTCTCTGACCAGTATTAACACGCACACCTCCTCTCTCTATATCTCTCCACCTTCCCAAGCACATCATTTCAACTTTTCAGATTTTTCATATCTACATTGGCAACCACCGCGTCCATCTCTCCATCTCCTCCATCACCATTGATTCCATTCACCCCGTCCACCGTCTCTGTGTCCGCACACCCATGAAGGTTCCTGTTTCCTTGCTTTTTCATATTTACTTAATTAATGTATTATTTTCTGAAAATTACTAATTGAAGGATGTTCGGATACAGATTTAGATTCCATTGGCTACAAGTGGAAGAACCAGACAAATTGCCCATGAAGACATAAATTAATCTCAAAGCTAAGATAGCTACATTTCTTTTCAGGTACATATATGGATTCATCTTTTAATTTATTTTTTATTTTCTATGATCTAGACTAATTTTGGAGTGGAGCTTGCAATTTCCAAATTTTGTTCGACTGATTTTCATATTCATTTCACTTAAACGAGGCGAATAGATTACGAAGTTATAAAGTATTAGACATATTGTGATGCTGAGAAAAAAGCAAATTGGTAAGACTGTAGCGTTATTGTCGCAAGTTGATTTAATTTCTATATTTTGGCACAGTTTAATGGTACACTATTCTTCAAACATGGATGCGATTCATGAACAGTTAGCATTTTGGCACGTGCATGGTAGTATAAATTTATTATTATTTGAAGCTAATTTGAAGGTATGTAAATTATATTAAGGTGCGTTTGGTTGGTCAATAACCCCGGGGAAATGGTCAATAGCTCCGGAGAAATGGTCAATTTTCCCTGGTTGACTTATTTTCCTCATGTTTGGATGCGGGTTGACTTGGGGAAAGTTTTCACGATGGGCCCACCATTTTCTCCATTTTCCAAGGGAAAATTTCCCTTAGGGGAGGGACTAAGGGAAATTTTTCCCATGGAAATAGGGTTGACAATGAGACGAGCCGAGCCCGAGCTTGGCATGCTCGAGGCTTGGCTCGTGAGCTACATTGCAAGCTTAACTCGGCTCGCGAGCTTGGCGAGCCTAAAAATTTAGGCTCACAACTTGGCTCTCTGAGGCTCGTGAGCCCTCTCGAGCTTTAACGAGCCAGTGTTTGTTCATTGTTATTCATTTTGTTGATCTACAAAGTGATAATAAAGAGTAACTCTTAAAATAGAGAACAGTTAAAAAAACAGTTATAACAAAGTCAAATAATGATATAAGACTGAAAATTAATTAATTCAAAATAACAATTATAGGATATAAAATAAAGTAACCTTTTAGCGATAATGAAAATAGCTTATGAATGTGGATTTATAACATATAAAGAAAAGATGTATCAAAAGCACAAGTATCAATTCATATGGAAAAGGTAATTTTATTTTGGAAATAGTATTATCAAACACAACATATTTCATCCAATTTTCCATTTTCACGAGCGAGCAGTCCCGGGCCTCTGCTCAGTAGCATGCCTCCAGACATGTTGTGCCATGTAGCCTCGGGAATAGTCCCAAGCCTTTGGCCTGTAGCCTCGCGTCCAAGCATGTTGTCTGCCCAGCAGCCTCGGAAGCAGTTACGAGCCTTTACCCAGTAGCATGCCTCTAGACATGTTGTTTGGCCAAAGACTCGAATCTAATCCCAAGCTTTTTGGGTTTGTTTAATTTCATCTTGTTTTCCTCATTCTTGTTCTTTGGGCGGATTACGCTTTCTGAAATTCCAAATAAAATTCAAACTTTCAATTGAACATTATAATAAAGAAAAATCAAGTAATAATAATAAAATTCAATTAATTTCCTAAAGACAAGACTCACCTTTCGACTTGCCAAACATCTCGTAGGACACTTGGAATGTTTCCTGAAACCTACAATAGGATAAGTAGAAGACTTGAAAGCTAAGGCATGGGTTAAGTGTGCCACTCTTATAGAGTTTCCTCACATCTTTTTCATTGTTCTTTTGATTTACTGTAAGTCACCAAAAGCAATATCATGTTCCATTTGGCATGTCTCCCTTCTTTTAACACGCCTATAATAAGCATGTTCGTATATCTTATACCCAACCCAAATTGTTTCTTAAGATATAAGTCATATTAACAATTATCTGCATAGCTCTTGCTTCTTTTGTATAGTGTTCATATGTCTTGTATAGTGTTTTTTCATTTATTTGTTCATTTTTTTTTCTCCCTCATATATCAAATTGTTTAGCAGTTGCATGTCTAGCCCAAACCTAGTGAATTGTTTGTTATCCATACTTGTTTTAGTCTTTTCTCAGTTTAGTGTAGATAACTTTGCATGTCTGACCCATACTTGGCACCTACACCTACTCATCACACCTAAACAATGATCGTTTATACACATGCCCTTACCCTTTTCGTTTATAAACAGTAGTCCTCGTGGGATCAACCTGACTTACTACAATCTACACCGTGCTCTTGCAGTTTTGAAGTAAAGTTTGTGTGATTTGTTATGATAATTGATTAGTAGTAGTTTTTCCATATTAAATTGGAAGAGTTGGCTAATAGCCCAGTCGGCAGACCAAGCCTTTTTTATGTCGTTCTAAGTAATGGATAAATTTATATTATACTCAGACACTCACCTCCATCGTCGTCACTTGCTTCCCCTCACTGTCGACCCCTTGGGCTTTCTTTAGCATCTTTGTTTTTCATATTCTCTTCCTTTTCAACAACAACTTTTAGATTTTTCTATCTTTTCTATCAAATACTTGAAAGTTAGTATTAGTTGCTTCCAATTTTTGAATTTTGGGGTTTTTCCATCAAATGCTTCTTGATATCTTGTGGTTCTTCTTCATCTATTATGCTTTGATGGATTCCATATGGATATGCTTGTGCTTCTTTAGATTGGATATTTCTTCCATTTTCTAGGTTTTTTTCCTGATTTGGTGGAAAGGGGAAGGTTGAGTTACTCCTTGTCAGAATATTGTCAGATCTGATGGAAACCACAAGAAATTATGGAGTCTCCATTCTCTTTAAAGGGAACGAAGGGTATGAACATGACATCTAGTTTTATTCAATTATATCAGTATCTAATCATTTTCTATTGGATTTTTGGATGTTAATATACTAAACTTTTGGGGTATTAGACAATAATGCACTAAACTTTGACATTGGACAATAATGCACTAAACTTTGAGGGGTGTTGGACAATAATGTACCCAAAACAATTTCGACAGTGGCAGACTTGGTGACGATCATACATGGAAGATCGAAAAGATGAATAGACTAAATAATGTCTAAATTTTTGACATGTTAGCTAATCTACACAAACAAAGATGATTTTATACAACTACAACAACAATCCCAACAGAAACACGTTGAAACAAATGTGAGTTTATGTTTTTTTTTTTTACTCTGTTCAAAGTTTATTCTCGTTATTTATGTGTAGATTAGCTGACATATTATAAATTTAAATATTTTTGGACCAATTCATCTCCTCCACCTGCTACATAGGATTGCAACCAAGTTAGTCACTGCTGAAATCATAATGAGTGCATTATTGTTCAACACCCCCCAAAGTACAGTGTATTATTGTCCAAGATCAAAGTTCAGTGCATTATTGTCCAATACCTCAAAAGTTCAGTATATTAGCATCCAAAAACCTTTTTTCTATTTGTAATCTAAAGAATCCAACAAATAGATCTTGCTAGTGTTTTCGTACTTAAGACTAAACCTATATGTTTGTTGGGTTTGCTAACTAATCAAATGAGCCAATTAAGTTAAATCATTTGTATTTGTCGATCCAGTAATCCACCAATTTCTTATGCAAGGCTTTGTGAGGTACACGCAGTTTTACTTGTGTAAAGATAAGCTAGTAATTCAAGCATGATTTCTAAGGACAAGTTAACATATGATATTAGGGCAATAAATAAGTCAAATAATCCATTTGTATGCAAAATTTAAACTTTTATGCATTATGATTTTGTGCGAGTTTTTTTCCTTGATTTAATAAAAAGGGAGGCGTGGTCATAGTTATTAAAAACCCAATCCTGATTTACGATCCTACAATTTTATGGTCTAAAATCCTCGATACGATTCTACTATTTACACACGATCCACGATCCTACATGGGCTAATTTCTTATCCTAACTTCCCCATAGTTTCGAGTTAGGATCCCGATTTTAACAACCTTGAGCGTGGTAATACATGTCTCACCACCATAGCAGCCATTGAAGAACTCAGCATACCTAGCCATCAAGAGGAAGTCGTGATCAACTCTACGGGTCAAGACATTTTCTAACCGAGTACTTCACTCGGTTCTGGCATAACGATTACAGGTCATCTAACACCCTCTTGATCCATTAGGGTATTCTCGAGGCCCAACGGGGTCTCTAGGGAGCTAAGTACCCCCAAAATGTTAATAATTGAGTTAGAGTTTAACATGGGAAAAGATGGAAGATGTCTACAAGGGAGAAAAGGCAAGAATCAAGGAGAATGCCCGAAACGCGACTATGTCTTCATATGGCATGCATGTGTCCCCTAGAGAAAATTGAAGGCTAAGCAGAGCTTCGACAACACGACTGTGTCACGTCCTGGCACGATCGTGTGATCCCTTCCAGTGGGGAGGACGCGGTTTTGTCGATCCATGACACACTCGTGCCCCTACTGAAAGTCGTGCCCCCTTTCTCAAGATAAGGGACATGATTGTGTCAGCACTTCACACGGTTGTGGCCCCCCATCGCAAGGGAGGGACATGGCTGTGTCAGTGCATGACACAATCGTGTCATTCTTGTGTTTCATGGATGATTTCTGGAGTTGTAATATTTTATCTTTCTTTAGTTTTTCTCATGGCCATCCCCCATTATATGTTTTATCTAGGTTTAACATAAACCATTTGATTGTAATAGGATTGATTAAAGGACCTTGATTAGTAGTTTTCTAGGGCCTCACCCAACAAATGTCTCCCTACATATACTTAGGCATTTGAAGAAAATTGCTAACTTTTGATGATCCATGATATCTAGGGTATTTTTGGGACCCAATCTTAGAATTCTCTCTTAAACCTTTCTTGGGTTTTAGGTTATCTATTTCCTAAACAGATACAGATTAATTGGTGGAAAATCATAACGATTATAAACAATTAATCACTCAGGAAAACAACAATTACAAAGGCTTTAGTAATTATACCTTATTGCTAATCGATTGATGCAGAGGTTGACCTTTGAGATTCCAATGTAGAAATCCTCTACCGTAAGTCCACGCAGCACTCCAAGAACTCGATTACTAGATCTACCCGATCGAGACAAATCTCAATCTAGAATGTATGTGTTTCGGTATAGGTGGTTGTTTCAAGAAACAATAACTGCAAACTGAGAGAGAGATGAACTCAGGAAATCACCATGGTATCTCTCTGAAAGTCTCAAGAAGTCCCTCGATAAATCTCTCAGAGAGACTCCTATTTATAGGATTCGGATGGCTTGGGAAAAGAGTTATTAAAAACCCTGATGGCCGACTTACTTAACGGCGCATTCTAAGGCCCAACAAGGTCCGTGTTGAGGCAATACGGTCCGTGTTGGCCTCCTGAATGTCCTTTAAGTCGGTCCATTGTCACCACGGTCCCTGGAAGATCACCATGGTCTGCGTTGAGTCCAATTCGGTCCCTGTTGGACTGATTTCTCATAGGAATCAATTCCCAACATTCCTAAACATAATACGATATTACTTAGGTTACATACATTGTTCCAGGGCACTGACTTGTGTGACCCAATAGGACCAAATAGTATAATTGTAATTAAACATATTTAATTACCGAATATAGAGGTCTCTAACAAGACGTATAATCACTATATTATATTGGTTTAAACTCTATATATTTCGAACATTGTCGGGACATTCCCAACAATCTCCCACTTGTCCTATAAGTGTTCGATTCCTTAAATTCCCTTGTCACTTACTGTCTCAAGTTCGGATAAGGTAAGCTTAAGTCATCCTTATGTAAAACCCGAACGTTCCTCGATCTCCGAGTTAGACTCTGAAAAGTAGATGATCAACTATTGATTCATCTGAGCTCGACCAAGCATTTTCAGTCCAATCTCACTAAGCGGCCAACGAGACAACTATCCCTAATAGGGAGTACAATGCCATCTTGTTCAAATATATATTCTCACATGATCCAACTGTAACCCAGACACCGCCTTTATAGCCTACTGTTACGAAAGACGTTTGACGCGCTCCAAAGTTACAACAGACCATGTAGTCTATGTACTGAACTCAGGATTCATGAATTTTCTTTGAGCAGTGAGAGCTCTTTTGACAATTCCCAACTTAAAAAGCTCCCACTGCAGGTCAGTTCGGTTGTTGTTCTCAACAATACCCATGTGATTGATTTATGATGTCATCACATCACCATGATCATGAAACTCGATCATCACCTCAATCCTACATGGTAATTGTGTTGATATCATCACTGTCCCTACGTGATAATACAATTAGGAACCAGGTCGACTGTCGACCAAGATTAGCGTCATCAAGTTCACTAATGGAGTTTCAGAAATCAGACCTCATCCAATTTCTCATTTTGAATTTGCTAACCTTTTTCGACATTCACATAATTCTAAACCACAATTAATGTAAATTTTGGAATCTTATTCTTAATGATGAATCAACAAGGTCATAATTCTTGAATAATTCATGTAAACTTGACTTGTTAATATTCCGGAATGTGTTCAATACCTATTGCCCATGCATGACTATCATGCTATAACTACAACAGGGGTTTAGTACACAATACTTGCAATGAACCTCGCACATATACCATTTCACTAATGACCTTTCACACAGGTAGATATTTCTGGAACTCATCTTTGGATTCATAGTGAGCTTCAGTTCCTTTGCTTGAGTGATGGCTCCTATTAACAAGGCTCCATCTCTCTCGCAAGGCTAGAAACATCACCCAGTTCTAAAACGAACTACACAATCCTAACAGTTTCTGCCACAGCTTCTAAAGTCGTTCCATGCTTGTCTTATTTGTAGAATTAAATGCATGTCATGTTAGGAACTTCTTCCAGCTCACCTCAATACCACTCAAACAGATCGTATAATTTTCTCTGACCTTTCAGATAATCATATTTCTCTGACATAAGTGTAGCATCAATGCAGCTCTTAACACTTAGCTTTTATCAACCACTTTAGACTTAGGGCATATCCTTAATTTTGCTTATACATATACAATGTATATGTTATGTTGGGCTTTGAACATCTCGTGGCATACATTAATCTCACGCCTGAAGCATGAGTTATATATCTCATCCTTTTCTGATCTTCTAGTTGTTTTGAGACAATCAGATTCCCTAAGGACATACAATGATTTATGGAAATTAATCCATTCTCGAAGTGGGTTAAACTATTCAACACCTAGTCAACTTTGATTCAAACAATCAAAATCTTTAATTTATCATTGTAGATCTTGTCTCCAAGAAAATTCGTAGCCCCACCAAACCTTCACTTTTAAAATTATTCCCAAGTCAACCTTAGTAGACGCAACATGGGAATCTTCCTCTCAATAGGCAATATGTCAATCACATAAAATATCATAAAACGCATTGCTCCCACTGAACTTCTCGTAAACATAATATTATCTTTGGCACTTCCTAGTATATCAAACTTTTTGGTATCCTAGTCAAGAAGGTCAATGATTCCTACTCCTGGAAGCTTCCTTAAGACCACATATGGCCTCTTGAAGTTTACAAATATTCCAACAAAAACCATTCAGTTGTGTCAAGTACACATCTTCCTTCCAAATCTAATTTTGAAGTCAGTTTTGATGTCTATCTTAATGAACTCATGTTTTGCCTTAAAACCCTCTTATGCCTGATGGGTCACACCTACAGGCAAGTCAAACGAGTTCTAAACTTGGTTGCATACATGGAGTCCATCTTAGACCTTATGGAATCTTAACTTGCTAAAGTTTCTTTGATGTAGGTAGAGTCATTACTTTCTAAAAGTAGCATCTCACGCTCATCCATAGAAGATCGATATCTTTGTGGCTAACGGAGTTGTTTATCTGACCTTGCTTGGAGTAATGCTCATAGCACCTCCACCTCAACGTTTTGAGGAACTTCTACTGCCTCAACCTCGTTCTTAATTTCCCGACCAATAGGAAAACTTGAACTAGGATCAAGTAGCGGAGTTTTAGGTAATGATTATAGTGTTTTGTGTCTCTTGAACTTCGGTAAGTTCAAAAACTCTCCCACTCTTTCTTTTAGAGAATAAAATATTCTCTAAGAAGAAAGCATTTTAAGACACAAACACTATCCTCTACAACAATTTGTAGAAGTGATACCCCTTTCTTTCAAAAAACAGTTCAGGAACTTCTCCTCTCCAAATCAAATGTGGTGTCTTCTCTAGTGCTTCAGATAATCATTTTTCAGTAATTATAGCTATTGTTAACTGCATGTATCCCCAAAAGGTAACCGACAGTGTTGACTCAACCATCATTGATCGAACCATATCTAATAAGGTGTGATTCCTCTTTTTAGATACGTCATTGAATTGTCGTATTCCTAGAAGAGAGAGTGATGAAACAATTCCACATTCTCTGGAATGGTCAGTGAAATCTTGGCTCAAATACTCACCTCCTCAACCTAATTGACGAGTTTTGATTTTTTTCTTGCCAATTTGGTTTTGTACTTCACTTTGAAACTCTTTGAACATTTCAAAGGTTTTGGACTTGTGGCGTATTAAGTAGATATATCCATATCTACTAAAAATCGTCACTGAAAGTGATGAAATAGTACAATAAACCTTCTTCTAGCACTAGTGCTCGTAGGCCCACATACATCAATATGTTTGCATCCTAATAAGTCATTAATTAGCTTGTTTACCAATTCCAATAAGAGGTGATTTTAGTCATCTTACCCATCAGGCATCATTTACAAACATTAAACTTTTCAAAGTTTAGGTTTTCCAAAATCCTACACTATGCAGTTTCTGAATGCATTTCTGATTAATATAACTTAATTATAGTGCCAGAGTTATGTTTCATTTGAGTCATTTGTTCAAACTCTTGGCTCAACCATTAGCATCCTTTCGATTGTATCTAGGTGTTCTCATTGTTTCGCCAAGACTACTTCATTTTGAAAATCTTCAAACTATTTTAACATTCCAGCTTCAGATGAATCTCATAGACACGAATCACCATGTGTTATCTTGTTCATCTTTGAAGATTTGAAGTAATTCAGCTCTTGTACATGTGCTCAATTGGACTACATACATCCATATGTATGAGTGTTTGTTGGCACGTTTACCCTTTCTTATAAAAGGCACAGTCATGCTTTGCAAACATCATATGTTTCAAAGTCTTATTATTCTAAAGTCTATCACAGTGACACTTCTGAATACACTCTGATTTGCATGACTTAATAGATAGTTACAAGGTTTATGTTTGAACATGAGTTATTCCTTTTAAACCTTTTGGTTTCAATGTGTTGGGAGTGTTTATCCGATATCCTCTCTTTCTAATTGAGAGCTTGAAATCAAATTTCCACTTATAATGAGAACATAGAATCACCTATAAATTTCTGTTATAAGTCTTGAGGAAACGGATAAACAACCAACTCTTCATGAGGAACTACAACTAATTGCATGTTCCTATTTGTAGGCTGACTCTCGTTCTACAAAACACATCTACTTTATTGTAGATCCTGCACATTTGCATAAAATGCGAGTTTCACAACCAGTATCTTATACTCAAAGTGGGTTTAATAAGGGTAGTGTGTATCATATACGCATTTTCCTAGAAATGAAATCATATCTCAAGTCTTCCTTATAGTTATTCACGCTCACAGTGTCATACATGATTTGGTTGTTAACCGGTTGTTGTCACTGGTCGGGTATGTACAACTATTTGTCCTTACCTTTCCTTTGACTTCTTGTCTTTGATAGATTTCTTAAATCTTATTTTCCCTTTCACGAAAGACTATCTTTGGTCTCAACCTTTTGGCTAAAAGGGGGATCTGAAGTTTCTCATGTTTTAAAATAGTCAAATTATTTCAGAACATGAGCGTCATCAATTGGCCCTTATCTAGCTTAACCGAGACTATCTGGTTATTGGTTTAATATTTATCAACTCTAACTAGTTCGATGAACTTGGTTTTGAGTTGGTAATATTGAAATCTTTCCTCTAATCTTCAAACATTTTGAAGTTAAAGTTGTATAAATACTATGACATTACATGTATCCATTTGGCTTGATTAACCTCTTAATATTGATGCCTAGCTCAATGTCATATCAAATACATGTTCCTTTTATTTGCCCAAGACAATCTTGTGATAGCGATACTAATTAAGGAATTGGTGCAATTGTTTTTCTCTTTCTCAAGGATAAAACAATATTTTTATTAGTGGTGGATATTTGAGTGAAAAGACATAAATAATTCTACGAGACAATTTAGTTCATTTTAGTTATTATTCATCATATGAAATTAAATTAATTTTAATTTCAAATCAGAACACTTTATGAACTCTCACTTAGTGTTTCAATTAACCAAGACCCACAAGACTCATAGGATCAAGTGGACTTTGGCCCAACAAAATTCGAGCCCATGTCACCTTTGATAGATCAGCTTATGATTGATCATTCAAAAATGATTCTTGGCAAGAAATTTGTATCGAATACAATATTTTTCTTCCTCTGCTCTTGGCTCAAAACTATTTTGATAGCCAATTTTGAATTGACCTAACTCCCACCCTACTTATTAATGATGGATAAATAATTCGCTTTCGCTTCCTTTATTTTTCCATCTAAGTGGTTTTCGATAGGTTGAGCAATAATTCAATTTGAGAGTAGGTTTTATTATCCTAAGCATGCAATTCTAGGTGAACTCTTTCGAAAAACATAAAAGGAATAATAAAACAACATGCTATAGCAAATTAAAGCATAAAATAAAACCCCTAGTATGGTCACCTAGACTTAATCAAATTAATTCAACGAAGCCTTAACAGTCTTCAAGAATTTCTTCTTGGATTTTGCAACTTCCTAGAATATGGCTCCCACTCGGATCAACACCTCCATTGTTGTTGGGCTCCCACTCGACTTGATGTCTCCAAATACAACAAATTACAAAGTGGACCTCACCATTGAGGCCTTACATGAATTAAAATAAACTTAACTCGAAATTTAAATTTAAAACAATTCAATGACGGCACGCAGGCCGTATTTCACCCAACAGGTAATATTGCAATAATTATATCAAATATAACACATGCTTTCAATAACAAATTATAAAGGAATATATAATTGCAATATAACACATGAGGAAACAGGGGCGGATCCAATTCATGCTCAGTGGAGTCAAGTGACTCCACTGAAATTTTGGAAAAAATATTTGCCCTGAGAAAAAAGTACTTTTAATGAATCTATATTTACTGTTTAACTGCATATGTGATTGTGGTGTGATTGTTAGTCCAGCGGTTTCGTACACTCCTCCTTAGTGCAGAGGTGGAGCGTTCAAATATTTGCATAGATATGAATGTGGCATTTTTTATCGTTTTTTTATTTTCAAAATCAAACTCTGAGGCGCGAGTTCGAACGTTGATACGCGCAAGTATTACACTTTTCGTTTTTTTTTTATTTGCTGCCAATCTCAACTCTCTAATCAACCTCTTATGATTTATAATTGTAAATTGCTCTAAGCTTCTATTATCATTCATGATTATTCTATAATTCTTTCATTCTCAATTTTCATGACGTTCTAGTATTTTCAATGTGGTTAAATTAGGATCTGAGAGGCTTCATAACTTTTCACTTGTGTTGGTTTTATGACGTTCTCAAATTAAGGTTTTATCTGTTGGTTCTTTCAATTTTTAGAATTGTGTTGCTATCAAAAAAAAAATTTAGAATTGTGTTATATATATTTATCTAACTAATTAAGTTTATAATTTTGACTTAAATGCAGAAAATTTTTTGACGAGGTGGCTAGGGAAACAATATTGATTTTTAGCAAATTATTATTGACTCCACTAACTCTAAATCCTAGATCCGCCATTGTGAGGAAACAAATACTAAATAAGATTTCCTAGAAGTTTGCATGATTGAAAAAATAAATAAAATTTCAAATTTTATCTTAGTTACCTAAATAGATTTAAGATTTTATAAAATACAGTCACACACAATCTACTCAACTTTCCTAAAATCAAGAGATCTAAAAGATGTTATATCTTCTAAAATATTGCAAGTTTCCTAAACTTTGCAAAACTCTTATAAGACTTTATGTGATACTATATCTTTTAAAAAACAAGTTTCCTAAACATTTTCAACTGGCAGGGAAATCAGTCTTCGGGGCGTAGACCGTCGAATATTCCAATCTGCAAAGTTTGTGGTCGACCAGGCCATTATCCACGGGATTGTAGAGTAAGGAACGTGCGAGGAGGATGTTTCAACTGCGGGAGTTTCCAACATCAGGTACGTCAGTGCCCTCAGCAGCCGACAGGGGGCCGAAGTGGAGGAAACAATGGAAGCAACGGAAATAATGGGAATAATGGGAATAACGGGAATTGGAGAGCCCCGCAGACGACATATCAAAATCGGGGAGGCTACAATGGGAACCAAAGGCCACAACAGCAAAACCAAAACGGATCTGATGGAAATCAGAATAACCGAGGGAGGCCAGCAAACCCGCCTCGTCCGCAACAGCAACCGCCACGCAACGGAGGAGGACGAGTATACGTAATGAGGAAAGAAGAGGCTGAGAATGAAGCGGGACGTTGTGTGGTACCTTCTCTCTCCACCTCTACACTATATCTCTGCTTTGTTTGATTCTGGTGCTAGTCATTCTTTTGTTGGACGAGCTATAGTAGAGAAGGCTAAGATGAAACCCTCGGAGAATAGTAAGCCTATATCGGTAGCCCTACCTACCGGGGATACCATTAGTTGTGGAGAGTTATATGGTGGATGCCCTATAGTGATAGCGGGACAGGAGTTTGAGGCTGACCTTTATATGTTTGACCTAATGGAGTTCGACGTCATCTTGGGGATGGACTGGTTAGCAAAATATAGAGCTCAGATAGATTGTTATAAGCAAAAGGTGACCTTAATGGGACCAAACCGAAAGAAGGTAGTACATTGGAGTGATAGGCACCTTCATAGTGTACGGATCATCTCTGCTCTCAAGACTCAAAAGTTGTTAGGCCAAGGTTGTGAAGGGTTTCTATGCAACGTAATCGACACCAGCGGAGGAGCTTACGATTGAGAATATCCCGGTAGTGCGGGAGTATCCTGATGTGTTTCCAGAGGAGATTCCGGGTTTGCCTCCAATCAGGGAGGTAGATTTCTGCATCGATTTGGAGCCCGGGGCCGCACCTGTTTCAAAAGCCCCATATCGCATGGCGCCCGCAGAGCTTAAGGAGTTGAAGACTCAGCTGGACGAGCTGCTAGAAAAGGGATATATACGACCCAGCACGTCACCATGGGGAGCACCTGTGCTGTTCGTGAAGAAGAAAGATGGTAGCATGAGGTTGTGCATCGATTACCGAGAGTTGAACAAGATTACCGTCAAAAATCGTTATCCTCTACCTCGTATTGATGATCTTTTTGATCAGTTGCGAGGAGCAACAACGTTTTCTAAGATAGACCTGAGGTCAGGTTATCACCAGTTGAGAATTCGCGAGGAAGATATCTCTAAAACCGCATTCCGAACTCGGTATGGTCATTATGAGTTCGTGGTAATGCCTTTTGGGCTTACAAATGCCCCAGCCGCCTTCATGGATTTGATGAACAGAGTGTTCGAGCCGTTCCTGGATAAGTTTGTAGTGGTGTTCATCGACGACATACTGGTATACTCAGGAACACGAGAGGAGCATGCGAATCATCTGAGAGAAGTATTGACGACTCTACGGAGCAACAAGCTTTATGCAAAGCTTAAGAAGTGCGAGTTTTGGTTGGAACAAGTAGCGTTCTTAGGACATGTGGTGTCTAAGGAAGGAGTGGCGAGACCCTCAAAGGTGGAGGCCATCACCAAGTGGCGCCAAGAATGCCACGAGATTAGGAGTTTTCTGGGTTTGGCAGGGTATTATAGGAAGTTCGTGCAAGATTTCTCGAAAATCGCCACCCCGTTAACCAATTTGACTCGGAAGTCAATAAAGTTCGCATGGTCGGAAAAATGTGAGCAAGCATTCCAGGAGCTGAAGAAGAGGCTTACCTCGGCCCCTATTCTTGCTTTACCTCAAGGGAACGAAGGTTTTGTCATCTGATGACGCATCACATGGTGGATTAGGTTGTGTGCTCATGCGAGAAGGAAGGTGATTGCATATGCATCCGTGCAATCAAGACGCATGAAAGAATTACCCCACTCATGATCTAGAGTGGCAGTGATGGTGTTCGCTTAAGATTTGGAGGCATTATCTTTATGGAGTACACTGCGAGATATTCACAGACCATCAGAGTTTGAAGTACCTTTTCACGCAAAAGGAGCTGAACCTTAGGCAGACAAGATGGTTAGAGTTTCTAAAGGATTACGATGTGAACTTTCAATATCATCCCGGGAAGGCAAATGTAGTGGCTGATGCCCTGAGTAGAAGACCGTATCCTGCTATAAACCACTTAATGACGATGCCGCACGAGTTGTGCGAGGAGTTTGGGAGATTGGAAATTAATGTGGTAACACCTGGGAGGAAAGCTGTATTGAATGCCATGGAATTACAACCTACTCTGATGGAGGAGATCAAGAGAACCCAAGAACTGGATTCTGACTTGTCAAGATACGGGAAGAGGTGTTGCGAGGAAAGCCCCACGGCTTTGTGATCCACGAAGGCGGTACATTACGGTTTCATAACCGCATCTGTGTACCATATGGAAGAACCGAAAGGAGGATTCTAGAAGAGGGACACAATACGCCGTACTCAGTGCATCCAGGGGGAAAAAATTTTTACAAGGATCTTAAACGGATGTTCGGTGGAGTAATATGAAGCGAAGTGGCGGACTTTGTGGCGAGTGTCTTACTTGCCAGCGAGTCAAGGCAGAGCATCAACGACCAGCCGGACTTCTGCAACCGTTAGACGTCCCTGAGTGGAAATGGGATTCGATATCAATGGATTTTGTGATAGGTCTACCAAGGACCAGGCGGAAACACAATGCAATATGGGTGATTGTAGATCGTTTGACCAAGTCAGCTCATTTCCTAGCCATCGCCAACAATTGGTCCCTAGATCAGCTAGCTCAAGCCTATGTAAGGGAGATTGTAAGGTTACACGGAGTACCCAGTTCTATAGTCTAGCAGAGACACGATTCCATCGGTTTTGGAAAAAAATTCTGAGGCGTTTGGCACAAAGCTCAAGTTCAGCACCGCTTTTCACCCAGCCACAGATGGACAGACAGAGAGGACCATCCAAACCCTCGAAGATATGCTGCGAGCATGCGCTTTAGATTTCAAGGACTCGTGGGATGACGAGTTGACTCTCATTGAGTTCTCATACAACAACAGCTACCATGCTAGCATAGGGATGTCACCCTTCGAAGCTTTGTATGGAAGGAAATGTAGAACTCCCCTATGTTGGCAGGACATCGATGAAGCTCTAACGATTGGACCGGACCTAATACAGGCCACTACTCAGAAGGTTCGAATCATTCAAGACAAGATGAAGGCAGCACAAAGTCGACAAAAGAGTTATGCTGACAAAAGGAGAAGACCTCTAGAGTTTGAAGTAGGGGAATACGTGTTTTTGCGGGTCTCACCTACAAAAGGAGTTATGAGATTCGGCCAGTCGGGGAAGTTGACACCAAGGTTTATCGGGCCATACCCAATTTTGGAACGCATCGGGGAAGTCGCATACAAGTTACAGCTGCCGGGAGAACTCCCCAGAGTGCATAATGTCTTCCATGTGTCACAACTCAGGAAATATGTTCCGGACCCGACCCATGTGATTGATCCCGAGCCGCTTCAGCTGCAAGAAGATCTGAGCTACGAAGAGCAGCCGCTGGAAATATTGGACCGTAGAGAAAAGCAGCTTAGGAGGAAAGTAGTTCCTTTGGTAAAGGTACGGTGGGCAAACCATACTACTGAAAGACACGGGAAGCGAGAAGGCGAAATGAGGAAGAAGTACCTCACTTGTTCCAAGCCTAAGGCGCGTCAAGTTTCGAGGACGAAACTTCTTTTAAGAAGGTAATGATGTAAAACCTCGAGTTTTGGGTAGGACGGAAACCGTTAGTCTTTACCGAACCGTTAGGCTTAAGTTTAAGTTTCGAGGACGAAACTTCCTTTAAGAAGGTAATGATGTAAAACCCTGAAAATTTGAGTAAGGTTGACCGTGACGTCGTTAATACAATAGGTTGACTTCGTTATTTCTTTGTTCGTAATGTGTTTATTTATGCTAACGCTTGAGCTCGTAGGACCGTTGAGGGACTAACAAGGGTAGATTCGTAATTTCCGCTGACTAATATTATTATGTGATTAATTACGTGAATATTATTTGTTATGTGATTATATGATTATTAAAATTAATATTATTACTACTATTATTAGAATTATTAGGTTTTTAGAAAAATCAGTTTTTTTTTTGTTAATTGGGTAGGATTAGGATTAGTTTTGGGCCCAAAAAGGGTTGATAGTATAAAAACCCCCCCTTAACCCCTCTCAAACCCTAAACCCTAATAATCCCTCCTCAAACCCTAGCTCTCCTCTCTCCCTCCTCTACTCTCTCTGCCGTCCACCAGTAGCCGTCGGCATGGCAACCACCATGAACCACCCAGACCACCGCCACCGGCCTCCCTCTCCTCTTTTTCTCTTTCTCTTCCTCTTTCTTCCTCTCGGTCTCCCTGCCTCTCGCCCTGTCGGGCGCCACGGCCAGCGTCTGCAAGCGCCACCCCCACCGTCGCCGCCGTCATGAGCCGCCGACGGCCGTGCCGCCCTTTTCGTCTCTCTTTGCTTGCTCTCCCGATATCCCTCCTTCTCTCACTGTGTCTCTGTTGCTTGAACGTCCGACCGACGCCGTCTCGGTCGCCACGCCCATCATCGCCCGCCGTCATTTGCCGACCGCTGACGACCCTCGCCCTGCCGCCCTAACGTCGCCGGAGTCGCCCAGTCGAAGGAAAGGCCGCTCGAGTCACTGGCGATTATTGCCCGGGAATTCGACGTCAACCACCCCCTCCGACGAGCCCACGGCCGACGCCTGCCACCTGCGACCCCGACGCACCCCTCTCCGACCGCCGCCCGCCGTCGCCGTCGCCAGAAACCACCGAGCCCTAACCTACGTAAACCCTAAACTCTAACCCTAACCCTAACTGTTATTTCCTTCTTTTTCTTTTCTTTTTCCTTTTTCTTTTCTTGTTTTTATTATTATTAATCTGATTTTTATTTTGTAATTTTTATTGTTATTAATATTCTGTTTTTATAATTATTGTATTGTTAGTTTTGTAATTAGGAAAATTATATGTAATCTTGTTTTTGATTGAAATTATGTGTAATTATTTTCTTGTTGTAATTTTGTGTAAATTGTTTATATTTTTCTTTATATGTAACCTTTTTGTGCAATTTGTAATTTTATGATGTAAATTATAATTAGTTTTTTTTAGGTTGTAATAGTTAATTGTTAAGGTTAAATTATTTTATTGTTCTTTAACTTATAAATCATGTTAGGTTAGATCACAATGTTATTGTATGCACGAATTCGATAACTAAATTACCTAGGTTAATTTCTTGAATACAATTAGTACTAAACTTTCTTGTTCTTGTTCGTTAAATTAAATCGTTAGGTTGCTTAATTGGTAACCTACCATTAGTTAAATTCTCGATCTCTTGTTAAGTTATAAAAGAATTAGTTATTCGTTTCTTGATTAGTCAATTACTTGTAACTCGTTGTTTTCCTAAAGCTCTTTTAAATCTTTTATTAAAGAAAATTTCCGTGTTAACCGCTTTTGTTATTTTCTTGAAAATCTTGGTTTATGGTTACAAACCTATAACTAATTTTGTGTGGTTAAATTCTTGAGATCTTGTTAAGTGTTTTATGTTTTAAGAAAATTATTTTCTTTTGTGACTTAAAGGTTTTAATTAAAATTTTGTTAAGGTGTTTCATGTTTTTAAATTAAGTTTAGCCCTACAAGTTTTAATTGTTGGACCTAAGATAAGTTGGACCTTAGGTATAAGACCCTAAGTATTGTTTTGAGTCCCAATTAGAATTCCAAGACCTTTTGGTAAAGATTTGAACCGGATAAGTAATTAGGCGATAACTGATTACGGGACAGTTTTATTAGTGTCTAAAGTTTGGATTGCCACGACTAGCATAGATGTCTTTTGACCAAGCCCTTTTTACTGGAAGTTCCTTTAGGTGTTAGGAACCATAGGAATTTGACGGATCGAACGTTTGACTTGTATAACCCGAGTTATAGCCGTTTTACAAAAACCTGTCAGTTCTGGACCAATTAGGAAGATGTGAGTTTTCGAAGTCCTTCGAGACTGAGTTGGGCCTAGTCATCAACATGAAAGTTTTAGTAGACATTCTGAGGTTTCCGAAAAGTCCAGAATCAGACCCGTAGGATGTCGGGAAGTCGAGTTGTGACTCGTTTTATGTGAACGTTATAATCTGTCCTCTGCTTGCTTCTTTTTATAATAACTGTTGAGTGAAAATAATATGTGACCTTGTTATGTGTTTTCTTCGAGGTGTTAAGTGTAATTTCGTAAATGTTAGGAACCTAAGTGTTCCTAGGGGATGGGTTAGGTAGATAATAGATAATTCTAACCGTTAGAACAGCGTTTTGATTAGATAATTATTCTTATTCTAGGCAGAGTTAGTGCGTGGCGTTAGTGAGCTCAAGTGTGTTCTTCTTTCTTGTCTTTGTGAAGTATATCGTAATTGTCTATGCTCTAATCCCCACGGGATGCTCTTTAAATGTGTTTTGATGTTTTATAATTTATTTTGAGAATTGCATCCGAAAAGGGACTTTTGTGGAAATGCGACCATCTGTTTGATAATCTTTTGTTTCGTTTGTGGTTTTGGTTTAATTGAGTTGAGAAATTGGATGGTCTTTATTTCAAAGTTTTGTTAATGGTTTTGATAACTTGGGATGGTTTGACTTGAGAGTCGTGAGTTGAGTTTGAATCTTGAATTAATAATTCAAAGTGGAAGCGTTAAGCGGGTTTCGGGGATAACTTTGTTGTGCAGTGTAACAACTGCGGGGTTATGGACCGGGAGATCGGGCTTCCTTCCCGATATAGGATAGTATTTTAATGCCTTTGGTAGGCGATATTATTAATGCCTTTGGTAGGCGATGTTCTTGATGCCTTTGGTAGGCGATGTTTTGATGCCTTTGGTGGCGATGTTATTTATGCCTTTGGTAGGCGATGTTCTTAATGCCTTTGGTAGGCGATGTTACTTTAAGGGATTTGGTATCCGCAAATTAAAATATGGATTGGATGGGTTGAGGAAAGCGTATGGGTTTAAAGGTTTGCAAAGCGTTTGATTTGATCCTCTCCCAAAATGAATTGAAATGAACTTAAACTGTTTTAAACGTTAGGGGTAGACATTATTGAGATTTCCCCCTCATTTTCTGAAATGTTTTGATTTCAGGTGAAGATCCAAATGCTGGGAACGGGAATTAGAAGTGAGGACGACGAGTTTAGAAGTCCTTGAACCTTTTATTTTGTTTTCGTTATGAATTCTTAAAGTTTGTTGAGTTGTTAGTAGTTGCCGTTAGCAGACAGTTGTGTTTTCCTTTCTCGCCTTGTATTCCTAGGGGATACGGCGGTGGCCTTAAACTAAATTTGAAGTCTTCCGCTAAGTTTTGTCTGTTAACGTTAGTTTGACTTTGACTTTCTATAATTGAATTTCCGGGGCGTTACAGAATGGTATCAGAGCTCTGAGTTGCGACCTAGTAGCTCCTCAGAGTCCTTTAGGTTTAGATGGACCCTAGGAAGCTAAGTTCGGAGTGATGAGCGTAGGATGGGGGAAAATGGTTCCATGCTTTCCTTGAATACTTTGTTTGATTATATCATCAGTATTTTATGTGTAATGCGTTTTAACCTTGTAGGATGGCACAACGCACACACTGTCACCAGCACCCCACGCCGTGCTTTCACCGTTACACACCCATTCCTCCTGGTGGGTATTTGGGAACCCACATGCTGAATTTTTACGATGAGATCGAACGATACACCAAGGATGTCCCGAACTCCTGCTTGCGTGACAACGAGGAAGCTCAGGCCAATGCCTTTCTACTCACCTTACGAGATGATCCCTGGTGGGGCCATACCGTGCCGTCGTTGCTGCCACCCCTGCTTCCGGAGGAGAGGTACCCACACCCGTGCTGTTGGTGTCAGAGGTACCGGGTGGAGTCGGAGCATCGAATCCCGGGGGTCTTTTCTAAGATCGCCCGGATTGGGATGCGCCGAGTAGAGAGGGTCCAGGTGAACCCAGCCCCTGCACCAGCTGAGGATCATGAGGATGACCCTGAAGAAGATCCGGAGGAGGACCCCGTCGAAGACAACGCCCGGGATTCCGAGCCCGAGGTGACCTCTAGGGTCACGGCTGCACCCGCCGTTGAGCCCGGGCATGTTATTCCACCCGAGGAGGAGGATGAGGTGGACCGGGAAACAGGAGAAGACCCCGAGGAGGGCTCAGGGGATGAGACGAGTGATCCTGAGTGGACTCCAGTCTCAGCGAGGAAGAACCCTCGATGCAGGAGAATCATCTGAGTGGGATGACTACTATGTGTTGAGTGTTGATGTATAGTTGTTATGTTGATATTTTTGTTAAACTGTGAAATAATCTGAGAATATTGACTTGTTGCCTCTCTTTGGAAATATTGTACATGAATACGTTGGTGTATAGAAATATTGTTTTGTGATCTTGCAAAATCGATGAGAATTCATGAAATAAGCATTGACATAAGAAGTTACTTGGTGAAATAGAGTTACGCTTACGTATTGTTTAGCACCCTATGAGAAAAGGACCAAATAGCTACCTTAAGTATAATGTTGAGAATATGGATTGGAACCCTTTAAATAGACTAAATCGACCCTTTGAATCAGGATGTCGGACGTGAACGGTACTCAACCTAACCATGGTAATCGAGCGCCACCACCGTGGCCGACAGCGCCCTCAAAGCAGAATCGAATCAGCGCCAACGCTCATTTAGTACCGTGGTCGAAGTCAAAGAACACCGGAATGACCTTGCTAGCATGCTAATGATTGAGATGCTCGGCAAGCACGAGGACCTGCGAGGAAAGTGGTGGATCGACAAGGAGGAGGGAGGAAGATGACCCTCCGCTCTTCTCCAAAGGTTCAACGGCTTGACCCGCCCACTTACGAGGGTAGCGACCCCAAAGTCTTTGAAGATTGGGTTAGAGAAATCGAGAAGATTTTCGACACCACACACTGTCCTGAGGAGTTAAGGGTGGACTTTGCTGCTTACCACCTGAAGGAAGAGGCTGATTTGTGGTGGGCCAGTGTGAAGGAAATAAGGATTGAGCAGGGTTTATTTGGAGCTTCAAGATTGTGCTAAGGGATCGATTTTACCCAATTTCCCTCCAGAAGGCAAAAGAAAAAGAATTTATGAATCTGCGTCAAGGGGAAACTAGCGTGCTTGCCTACTCTGCAAAGTTCACTGAACTATCTCGTTTTGCATCTGCTTTGGTAGCCACCGACTAAGGATGGGACCGTTTCGACGGGACCGAATCGCAAGATTCGAGGATCGGATGTCATCACGGGTGTTCACGTCTTGCAAAATATCTTTGAGCGTTGCCCTCATTTGTAGAAAGGGTGATGCATGACATGGAGCAGCGATTAGGCATACAAGGGCAAAAGAGGAAAGAACCACCCCGCTTTAACCCACCTCAACATTTTCAGGAGAAGAGGTTCCGCCCTAGCAACTGGCAGGGAAATCAGTCTTCGGGGCGTAGACCGTCGAATATTCCAATCTGCAAAGTTTGTGGTCGACCAGGCCATTATCCACGGGATTGTAGAGTAAGGAACGTGCGAGGAGGATGTTTCAACTGCGGGAGTTTCCAACATCAGGTACGTCAGTGCCCTCAGCAGCCGACAGGGGGCCGAAGTGGAGGAAACAATGGAAGCAACGGAAATAATGGGAATAATGGGAATAACGGGAATTGGAGAGCCCCGCAGACGACATATCAAAATCGGGGAGGCTACAATGGGAACCAAAGGCCACAACAGCAAAACCAAAGCGGATCTGATGGAAATCAGAATAACCGAGGGAGGCCAGCAAACCCGCCTCGTCCGCAACAGCAACCGCCACGCAACGGAGGAGGACGAGTATACGTAATGAGGAAAGAAGAGGCTGAGAATGAAGCAGACGTTGTGACGGGTACCTTCTCTCTCCACCTCTACACTATATCTGTTTTGTTTGATTCTGGTGCTAGTCATTCTTTTGTTGGACGAGCTATAGTAGAGAAGGCTAAGATGAAACCCTCGGAGAATAGTAAGCCTATATCGGTAGCCCTACCTACCGGGGATACCATTAGTTGTGGAGAGTTATATGGTGGATGCCCTATAGTGATAGCGGGACAGGAGTTTGAGGCTGACCTTTATATGTTTGACCTAATGGAGTTCGACGTCATCTTGGGGATGGACTGGTTAGCAAAATATAGAGCTCAGATAGATTGTTATAAGCAAAAGGTGACCTTAATGGGACCAAAGCCAAGAAGGTAGTACATTGGAGTGATAGGCACCTTCATAGTGTGCGGATCATCTCTGCTCTCAAGACTCAAAAGTTGTTAGGCGAGGTTGTGAAGGGTTTCTATGCAACGTGTCGACACCAAGGCGGAGGAGCTTACGATTGAGAATATCCGGTAGTGCGGGAGTATCGATGTGTTTCGGAGGAGATTCGGGTTTGCCTCAATCGGGAGGTAGATTTCTGCATCGATTTGGAGCAGGGCGCTTTGTTTCAAAGCCCCATATCGCATGGCGCAGAGCTTAAGGAGTTGAAGACTCACCGGACGAGTGCTAGAAAAGGGATATATACGACCCAGCACGTCACCATGGGGAGCACCTGTGCTGTTCGTGAAGAAGAAAGATGGTAGCATGAGGTTGTGCATCGATTACCGAGAGTTGAACAAGATTACCGTCAAAATCGTTATCCTCTACCTCGTATTGATGATCTTTTGATCGATTCGAGGAGCAACAACGTTTTCTAAGATAGACACGGTCGAGTTATCACCGATTGAGAATTCGCGAGGAAGATATCTCTAAACCGCATTCGAACTCGGTATGGTCATTATGAGTTCGTGGTAATGCCTTTTGGGCTTACAAATGCCCCGCCTTCATGGATTTGATGAGCGAGTGTTCGAGCCGTTCTGGATAAGTTTGTAGTGGTGTTCATCGGACGACATCTTGGTATACTCGGGAACACGAGAGGAGCATGCGAATCATCGAGAGAAGTATTGGCGACTCTACGAGCAACAAGCTTTATGCAAAGCTTAAGAAGTGCGAGTTTTGGTTGGAACAAGTAGCGTTCTTAGGACATGTGGTGTCTAAGGAAGGAGTGGCGATGACCCTCAAAGGTGGAGGCCATCACCAAGTGGCGGCCAGAAGAATGCCACGGAGGTTAGGAGTTTTGGGTTTGGCGGTATTATAGGAAGTTCGTGCAAGATTTCGAAAATCGCCACCCGTTAACCAATTTGACTCGGAAGTCAATAAAGTTCGCATGGTCGGAAAAATGTGAGCAAGCATTCCGGAGAAGAAGAGGCTTACCTCGGCCCTATTCTTGCTTTACCTCGAGGAACGAAGGTTTTGTCATCTGATGGCGCATCACATGGTGGATTAGGTTGTGTGCTCATGCGGAAGGAAGGTGATTGCATATGCATCGAACGAAAGACGCATGAAAAGAATTACCCCACTCATGATCTAGAGTGGCGGCGGTGGTGTTCGCGCTTAAGATTTGGAGGCATTATCTTTATGGAGTACCTGCGAGATATTCACGGACCATCGAGTTTGAAGTACCTTTTCACGCAAAAGGAGTGAACCTTAAGCGAACAAGATGGTTAGAGTTTCTAAAGGATTACGATGTGAACTTTCAATATCATCCGGAAGGCAAATGTAGTGGTGATGCCCTGAGTAGAAGACCGTATCTGCTATAAACCACTTGATGGCGATCGCACGAGTTGTGCGAGGAGTTTGGGAGATTGAAATTAATGTGGTAACACACAGGAGGAAAGTCGTATTGAATGCCATGGAATTACAACCTACTCGATGGAGGAGATCAAGAGAACCCAAGAACTGGATTCTGACTTGTCAAGATACGGGAAGAGGTGTTGCGAGGAAAGCCCACGGCTTTGTGATCCGAAGGCGGTACATTACGGTTTCATAACCGCATCTGTGTACCAATATGGAAGAAGCGAAAGGAGGATTCTAGAAGAGGGACACAATACGCCATACTCGGTGCATCCAGGGAAATAAGTTGTACAAGGATCTTAAGCGGATGTTACGGTGGAGTAATATGAAGCGAAGTGGCGGACTTTGTGGCCAAGTGTCTTACTTGCCCGAGTCAAGCGAGCAACAACGACCAGGACTTCTGCAACCGTTAGGCGTCCCCGAGTGGAAATGGGATTCGATATCAATGGATTTTGTGATAGGTCTACCAAGGACCGGCGGAAACACAATGCAATATGGGTGATTGTAGATCGTTTGACCAAGTCACTCATTTCCTAGCCATCGCCAACAATTGGTCCCTAGATCGGCTAGCTCAAGCCTATGTAAGGAGATTGTAAGGTTACGGAGTACCCAGTTCTATAGTCTCGACAGAGACACCAGATTCGATCTGGTTTTGGAAAAAGTTACAAGAGGCGTTTGGCACAAAGCTCAGTTCGTAGACCGCTTTTCACCCACCACGGATGTGCGGAGAGGACCATCAAACCCTCGAAGATATCTGCGAGCATGCGCTTTAGATTTCAAGGACTCGTGGGATGACGAGTTGACTCTCATTGAGTTCTCATACAACAACAAATACCATGCTAGCATAGGGATGTCACCCTTGAAGCTTTGTATGGAAGGAAATGTAGAACTCCCTATGTTGGCGGGGACATCGATGAAGCTCTAACGATTGGACCGGACCTAATACAGGCCACTACTCGGAAGGTTCGAATCATTCAAGACAAGATGAAGGCGCACAAAGTCGACAAAGAGTTATCTTGACAAAAGGAGAAGACCTCTAGAGTTTGAAGTAGGGGAATACGTGTTTTTGCGGGTCTCACCTACAAAAGGAGTTATGAGATTCGGCCAGTCGGGGAAGTTGACACCAAGGTTTATCGGGCCATACCCAATTTTGGAACGCATCGGGAAGTCGCATCTGAGTTACAGTGCCGGAGAACTCCCAGAGTGCATAATGTCTTCCATGTGTCACAACTCGGGAAATATGTTCGGACCGACCCATGTGATTGATCGAGCCGCCAGTGCAAGAAGATCCGAGCTACGAAGAAGCGACTGGAAATATTGGACCGTAGAGAAAAGCGACTTAGGAGGAAAGTAGTTCCTTTGGTAAAGGTGCGGTGGGCAAACCATACTACAAATGTAAGCGAACAGGAAGCGAGAAGGCGAAATGAGGAAGAAGTACCCTCACTTGTTCCAAGCCTAAGTAGCGTCAAGTTTGGGACGAAACTTCTTTTAAGAAGGTAATGATGTAAAACCTCGAGTTTTGGGTGGGGGAAACCGTTAGTCTTTACCGAACCGTTAGGCTTAAGTTTAAGTTTCGAGGACGAAACTTCCTCTAAGAAGGTAATGATGTAAAACCCTGAAAATTTGAGTAAGGTTGACCGTGACGTCGTTAATACAATAGGTTGACTTCGTTATTTACTGTTGTTCGTAATGTGTTTATTTATGCTAACGCTTGAGCTCGTAGGATTTGTTGAGGGACTAACAAGGGTAGATTCGTAATTTCCGCTGACTAATATTATTATGTGATTAATTACGTGAATATTATTTGTTATGTGATTATATGATTATTAAAATTAATATTATTACTACTATTATTAGAATTATTAGGTTTTTAGAAAAATCAGTTTTTTTTTGTTAATTGGGTAGGATTAGGATTAGTTTTGGGCCCAAAAAGGGTTGATAGTATAAAAACCCCCCCTTAACCCCTCTCAAACCCTAAACCCTAATAATCCCTCCCTCAAACCCTAGCTCTCTCCTCTCTCCCTCCTCTTCTCTCTCTGCCGTCCACCCAGTAGCCATGCGCCGTGACCACCATGAACCACGGACCACCGCCACCAGCCTTCCCTCTCCTCTTTTTCTCTTTCTCTTCCTCTTTCTTCCTCTCGGTCTCCCTGCCTCTCGCCCCTGTCGGTCGCGCCACGGACGCGTCTGCAAACGCCACCCCACCGTCGTCGCCGCGTCATGACCGCCGCCCGACGGCCGTGCGCCCTTTTCTTCTCTCTCTCTCGATCTCCCTCCTTCTCTCCTTTCTCTCTTTCTTGAGCGTCCGACCGTCGCCGTCTCATCGCCGCCACGCCCATCATCGCCGCCGTCATTGCCCGAGACGACCCTGCCGCCCTAACGTCGCCGGAGTCGCCCAGTCGAAGGAAAGGCCGCTCGAGTCACTGGCGATTATTGCCCGGGAATTCGACGTCAACCACCCCCTCCGACGAGCCACGGTAGCGCGCCACTGCGACCACGCACCCTCTCCGACCGCCGCCGCCCGTCGCCAGAAACCACCGAGCCCTAACCTACGTAAACCCTAAACTCTAACCCTAACCCTAACTGTTATTTCCTTCTTTTTCTTTTCTTTTTCCTTTTTCTTTTCTTGTTTTTATTATTATCAATCTGATTTTTATTTTGTAATTTTTATTGTTATTAATATTCTGTTTTTATAATTATTGTATTGTTAGTTTTGTAATTAGGAAAATTATATGTAATCTTGTTTTTGATTGAAATTATGTGTAATTATTTTCTTGTTGTAATTTTGTGTAAATTGTTTATATTTTTCTTTATATGTAACCTTTTTGTGCAATTTGTAATTTTATGATGTAAATTATAATTAGTTTTTTTTAGGTTGTAATAGTTAATTGTTAAGGTTAAATTATTTTATTGTTCTTTAACTTATAAATCATGTTAGGTTAGATCACAATGTTATTGTATGCAGATTCGATAACTAAATTACCTAGGTTAATTTCTTGAATACAATTAGTACTAAACTTTCTTGTTCTTGTTCGTTAAATTAAATCGTTAGGTTGCTTAATTGGTAACCTACCATTAGTTAAATTCTCGATCTCTTGTTAAGTTATAAAAGAATTAGTTATTCGTTTCTTGATTAGTCAATTACTTGTAACTCGTTGTTTTCCTAAAGCTCTTTTAAATCTTTTATTAAAGAAAATTTCCGTGTTAACCGCTTTTGTTATTTTCTTGAAAATCTTGGTTTATGGTTACAAACCTATAACTAATTTTGTGTGGTTAAATTCTTGAGATCTTGTTAAGTGTTTTATGTTTTAAGAAAATTATTTTCTTTTGTGACTTAAAGGTTTTAATTAAAATTTTGTTAAGGTGTTTCATGTTTTTAAATTAAGTTTAGCCCTACAAGTTTTAAATATTGGACCTAAGATAAGTTGGACCTTAGGTATAAGACCCTAAGTATTGTTTTGAGTCCCAATTAGAATTCCAAGACCTTTTGGTAAAGATTTGAACCGGATAAGTAATTAGACTGATAACCGTTACCGGGACAGTTTTATTAGTGTCTAAAGTTTGGATTGCCACGACTATCATAGATGTCTTTTGACCAAGACCTTTTTACTGGAAGTTCCTTTAGGTGTTAGGAACCATAGGAATTTGACGGATCGAACGTTTGACTTGTATAACCCGAGTTATAGCCGTTTTACAAAAACCTGTCAGTTCTGGACCAATTAGGAAGATGTGAGTTTTCGAAGTCCTTCGAGACTGAGTTGGGCCTAGTCATCAACATGAAAGTTTTAGTAGACATTCTGAGGTTTCCGAAAAGTCCAGAATCAGACCCGTAGGATGTCGGGAAGTCGAGTTGTGACTCGTTTTATGTGAACGTTATAATCTGTCCTCTGCTTGCTTCTTTTTATAATAACTGTTGAGTGAAAATAATATGTGACCTTGTTATGTGTTTTCTTCTAGGTGTTAAGTGTAATTTCGTAAATGTTAGGAACCTAAGTGTTCCTAGGGGATGGGTTAGGTAGATAATAGATAATTCTAACTTCGTTAGAACGCGTTTTGATTAGATAATTATTCTTATTCTAGGCCCGAGTTAGTGCGTGACGTTAGTGAGCTCAAGTGTGTTCTTCTTTTGCTGTGCTGTGAAGTATATCAGGTAATTGTCTATGCTCTAATCCCCACCGGGATGCTCTTTAAATGTGTTTTGATGTTTTATAATTTATTTTGAGAATTGCATCCCGAAAAGGGACTTTTGTGGAAATGCGACCATCTGTTTGATAATCTTTTGTTTCGTTTGTGGTTTTGGTTTAATTGAGTTGAGAAATTGGATGGTCTTTATTTCAAAGTTTTGTTAATGGTTTTGATAACTTGGGATGGTTTGACTTGAGAGTCGTGAGTTGAGTTTGAATACTGAATTAATAATTCAAAGTGGAAACGTTAAGCGGGTTTCGGGGGATAACCTGTTGTGCAGGTGTAACAACCTGCAGGGTTATGGACCAGGAGATCAGGGCTTCCTTCCCTGATATAGGATAGTATTTTAATGCCTTTGGTAGGCGATATTATTAATGCCTTTGGTAGGCGATGTTCTTGATGCCTTTGGTAGGCGATGTTTTTGATGCCTTTGGTGGGCGATGTTATTTATGCCTTTGGTAGGCGATGTTCTTAATGCCTTTGGTAGGCGATGTTACTTTAAGGGATTTGGTATCCCGCCCGCAAATTAAAATATGGATTGGATGGGTTGAGGAAACAGTATGGGTTTAAAGGTTTGCAAAACGTTTGATTTGATCCCTCTCCCCAAAATGAATTGAAATGAACTTAAACTGTTTTAAACGTTAGGGGTAGACATTATTGAGATTTCCCCCTCATTTTCTGAAATGTTTTGATTTCAGGTGAAGATCCAAATGCTGGGAACGGGAATTAGAAGTGAGGACGACGAGTTTAGAAGTCCTTGAACCTTTTATTTTGTTTTCGTTATGAATTCTTAAAGTTTGTTGAGTTGTTAGTAGTTGCCGTTAGCAGACAGTTGTGTTTTCCTTTCTCGCCTTGTATTCCTTCGGGGATACGGCAGTGACGCCCAAACTAAATTTGAAGTCTTCCGCTAAGTTTTGTCTGTTAACGTTAGTTTGACTTTGACTTTCTATAATTGAATTTCCGGGGCGTTACAATATTTATCTAACTAATTAAGTTTATAATTTTGACTTAAATGCAGAAAATTTTTTGACGAGGTGGCTAGGGAAACAATATTGATTTTTAGCAAATTATTATTGACTCCACTAACTCTAAATCCTAGATCCGCCACTGTGAGGAAACAAATACTAAATAAGATTTCCTAGAAGTTTGCATGATTGAAAAAATAAATAAAATTTCAAATTTTATCTTAGTTACCTAAATAGATTTAAGATTTTATAAAATACAGTCACACACAATCTACTCAACTTTCCTAAAATCAAGAGATCTAAAAGATGTTATATCTTCTAAAATATTGCAAGTTTCCTAAACTTTGCAAAACTCTTATAAGATTTTATGTGATACTATATCTTTTAAAAAACAAGTTTCCTAAACTTTGTAAAACTCTTGATTTTATGCCTAACATCTGATTTAGTAAAAGTAGGATTCGATAATTAATTTCTAAAACTAATTTTAAACCCTAGAAGAGCATGAAAAAACTTAAATAAAATATCAAAACTTACCAAACTTACAATTCTCATATCATAGTGTTCTCTAAAACCTACTATGAAATTTTGCAGAATTTTATCAATTATTATAAACTTGCAAAATTTTATGGAATTAAACATTTTTAATTTGTCGTTTAATAGGAAAATAAAAGAGAGCAATCTGATAAGTTCAAAAATCAAATTTTACAATTTTCCTATGCATTAGAGTCATCTAATAAGCTACTATAAAATTTTCAGATTTTTATGAATTTTCAAAATTCGAAATAAAATCATAAGCATAAACGGTTTCACTCATCTGTAAATCTGAAAATTCAAGAAAAAATTAGTTAACGATTTCAAAAATTCACGAAAAATTTATCCCCAAGAGTATAGTTACCTGGATAAGCTACTATAAATTCTTCAGAAATTTTGCAAATTTCTAAAAATTTACAAAATTAAGAGAAGTAATGAATTTATTTCTCCCATATTTGAAAACTAAACTAAAAAAGTATATTTTAATTGGATAAATCCATAGAAACATTTTCCTTGAAAGTATGTTCACCTCGTAACCTACTGTAAAAATTTCAAAAGTTTTACAAATTTCTAAAAATTTATAAAATTAAGAGAAATAAACGAATTTTATTTCTCTTCAGATCTAAAAATTCAATTAAAAAATATATTTTTATTGGAAAAAATCTAAAAAACTTATGATAAGTCTAGAACACTTCCAGATACCTCCAGTAAGTTTCTTGGAAATTTTCAAGTTCATTTGATATTTTATTTCTAATTTTCATTAAATTTACTGTAAATAATACCAGAAAATAATTCTACAAAAAAGCTATTTTGTGAGTTAGACTTATTTCATGTATTGCCTATTGTTTAAAAATATTAAACATGATTGTTTCTAAGACAATCTAAATTATATCAAGCTAATTTTAACATTTAAACAAGCATAAACTGATTAATTTGAAGGCAATGAGAAATAATAATAAAGCATGAAACTTTTCAATAAAACTTCCATATTTATTGTTTTGGATAACAATGTTTAAAACTTTCATAAAGTTTCAAACTTTAGGCATAAATCTACACTAGCAAAATTCATGAAATAATTCAACATTTGGCAAAATTATTTATGAATTAAGGTATAACACTTTAGCATGCAATTGGTGGCTCTGATACCACTGTTGGGTTTAAGGTTATCTATTTCCTAAACAGATACAGATTAATTGGCGGAAAATCATAACGATTATAAACAATTAATCACCCAGGAAAACAACAATTACAGAGGCTTTAGTAATTATACCTTATTGCTAATCCGACTGATGCAGAGGTTAACCTTTTAGATTCCAATGTAGAAATCCTCTAGTACTGTAAGTCCACGCAGCACTCCGGGAACTCGATTACTAGATCGACCCGATCGAGACAGATCTCAATCTAGGATGTATGTGTTTCGGTATATGTGGTTGTTTCAACAAACAATAACTGCAAACTAAGAGAGAGAAGAACTCAGGAAATCACCCTGGTATCTCTCTGAAAGTCTCAAGCAGTTCCCTCGATAAATCTCTCAGAGAGACTCCTATTTATAGGGTTGGATGGCTTGGGGAAAGGGTTATTAAAAACCCTAATGGTCGACTTACTTAACGGCGCATTCTGAGGCCCAACACGGTCCGTGTTGAGGCAACACGGTCCGTGTTGAGGCAACACGGTCCGTGTTGGCCTCCTGAATGTTCTTTAATTCGGCCCATTGTCACCACGATCCATGCCTGATCACCACGGTCCGTGTTGAGTCCAATTCGGTCCGTGTTGGACTGATTTCTCATAGAAGTCAGTTTCCAACATTCCTAAACATCATATGATATTACTTAGGTTACATACATTGTTCCAGGACACTGACTTGTGTGACCCAATAGGACCAAATAATATAATTGTAATTAAACATATTTAATTACCGAATATAGAGGTCTCTAGCAAGACGTATAATCACTATATTATATTGGTTTAAACTCTATGTATATCGAACATTGTCGGGACATTCTCGACAACTTTATGCTCTCTTTAGTGGTGTCTGAAATCCTTCTATTTACAAGTTAATTGGTGATACTTTAGAGTGGCTTTGGTGAAGAACTCTTCGAAGGTTGAGTTGTGATGGCGCTTCATTCCTCTATTCATGTCTTAGCCCTTCTTAGCTCACTTGGGTAAGTAATCTTTACACTTGTTCATATCTTTGTTGTTTTGATTGAATGCTCTATTATTGGTGATAAATCAATAGATAATTGTTTATTGTTGATGAGTTGATGATTCTTGATACAAAACATGATCTTTGTGTGTGTATTATTTGATAAAGGTGAACCTTTACATAACTAGCATGCACAAGTTGGGTTGTTCATTGTCGGAAGATCATCAAAATTTAAGGAAAGTCACCGGAAATTATGGAGTCCCGTCAAATGTGTTGGAAGCCACCGCAAATTATGAAGTCTCATAGGTTTTTTCTTTTGGTGAAGGAGAAGGGAAGGGGGTGGGTCTAATTGATTTTAAACCACCTAAAATAAAAAAGATGAAAAATACTTTTTACCTATCACAATAGTTAATCACAGGGTTGGCAGTATTTTTATTATTTTTTCAAATTTAAGTGACATTATTGACTCGCTTAAAAAGTTGGTGGCAAAAGTGACAAAACACATTTAAATTTACATGACACATTCATGGAACTTGGATTTGTATTTAGTGAAATTCTTTCATTCGCAATGTTATTATATTGAATACAACAAACAACAAACTCTATGGGGAAATACGTTTGAGCATGGTATGTGGAATCTAGATGTAAATAGACTTTCCCCATGATAATGAGGTTTTTGGACACTAATAACTGTACTTTGAGTTACTGGATAATACTACACTATATTATTTTCTTGTATGATAATATAATGTACTTTGGGGGTGGATGTTGTGTACAAGCCATACCAGTACTGTAAAACCCCGAAAAATCCAACGATGTTGACCGTGACGTCGTTAATAGAATAGGTTTGACTTCGTTATTTACTGTTGTTCGTAATGTGTTTATTTATGCTGACGCTTGAGCTCGTAGGACCGTTGAGGGGCTAACAAGGGTAGAATAGTAATTTCCGCTGGTTAATATTATTATGTGAATAATTACGTGAATATTATTTGTTATGTGATTATATGATTATTAAAATTAATATTATTATTACTATTATTAGAATTATTAGGTTTTTAGAAAAATCAGTTTTTAATTGTTACATGGGTTGGATTAGGATTAGATTAGATTAGTTAATTGGGCCTAATTAAATGGGTAATATATAAACCCCTTTCTCCCCTCTCAAAACCCTAAACTCTCTAAACCCTAAAACCCTAGCTCACTCTCCTTCCCTCCCTGCTCCCTCTCTCGCCCAGCAGCCCCGACCACCAGCATCGCCACCACCACAGCCGCCGCAGCTCCGCCGCCTGGAGCATCGGAAACCACCGCCGCAACCTCTCCCTCTCTTCCTTCTCTTTCCTTTCCTTCTTTTTCTTCTTCCTTTTCCCCTGCCTCTGCTTCGCATCAGACGACCACCGGCCATCACCACCACCGTCGCCTTCGCCACTCTCGCCGGCGACCCTCGCACTGCCGCCCCGACGTCGCCAGCACCGTCCCAGTCGAAGAAAAAGCTCTCGAAACTGCCGCTGCCGCTGTCATCGTTGCTGCTGTCGACCGACGATCCCCGACGACTTCCGACGACGCCCTGACCTCCGACACACTCCCTTCGACCTTGTCGCACCGCCTCCTGCCGACCGCCGCCCAGACGCAGCCGAGAAACACCTGCGTAAAAAACCCTAACTCTAACCCTAACCCTAATCTGCCCTAACCCTAATCTGATTCTTTATTTCTTTTCTTTTTCTTTTATTTTCTTGTTTTAATAGTAAATAATCTGATTTATATATTTGTATTATTATTGTTATTAATTTCTGTAAATTTTTTTTGTAATTAGGAGAAATTAATTGTAATTATTTTCTTGTTGTAATTATGTGTAATTTTTCCTAATTGTTATGTGTAATTTGTTTACTTGATATGTGAAATTTTATGTAATAAATTGTAATTAGATTAGGTTGTAATAGTTGATTGTTAGGTTAAAAAGTAGTTCTTTAATGTTCTTTATTTTCTTTACATGAATCGTTAGACCACAATATTATTGTATGTGCGAATTTGGAAATTTATTTACCTAGGTTAATTCTTGAATTCTTGAATAGTAGTTAAGAAATTTACATATTGATCTCTTTTAAAGGTTATCCATGATTAAGTTGTTAAGTGAATTAAATTTGTTTAACTATTAAAAGTTTAATTTTTTGTTAGTAATTCACGTTCTTGTTAAATCTTGATTCTTGGAAATTAATTAGGTTTCTTGTCTCATTAAGTTAAATATTGTATGTTCTTTTATTTTTAGGACTCATTCATGTTAGGGTTTAGATAACATTATTATTGTATGCACGAATCTTTAAAGTATAATTATCTAGATTAATTCCTGAATCGTTAGTTAAATATTCATATGTTCCTTAAATTCTCTTAGGGTTCATTCATGTTAATTTCATGTGTAAATCTTGATTAAATAAGTGAGTTGGTTAAATTACTAAAAAGGAATTCGATTCTTGTTATTAATTCTTGATTCTTGATTATTTTTCCCTTGTTATAACTTATTTGTAAATAATCCATGCTTTAATCTTTAAAATCTTGGTCAAGTAATTTATGTGTTAAGTAATTTTTTATTTCTTTTATGACCTTAGGTTTTATTAAAGTTATTAAAGGGTCTTTCATGTTTTTCTAAATTAAATTTACTTCTACAAGTTTAATTGTTGGACCTAAGTTGAGTTGGACTTCCTATCTTAGACCCTAGCTACTGTTTCGAGTCCAAATTAGAACCCCGAGACCGTTTGGTAAAAGATAGAACCGAAATAACAAATTAAATAAGAACCGTTATCGGGACAGTTTCGTTAGCGCCTAAAGATCGGGTAGCCACGGCTAGTGTAGTTACCTTTTGATCAAACCCTTTGAACTGGAGTTTCCCTTAGATGTTAGGAACCATAGGAATTTTACGGATCGAACGTTTGATTTGTATAGCCCGAGTTATAACCGTTTTACCGGAACCTGTCAGATCTGGACCAATGGGAAAGACGGGTGTTTTTGAGGTCCTTTGGGACTGAGTTGGGCTTAACCATCAACATAGAAGTTTTAGTAGACACCCCGAGGTTTCCGAAAAGTCCAGAACCAGCCCCATAGGATGTCGGGAAGTCGAGTTGTGACCCGTTTTATGTGAATGTTATAATCTGTCCTCTGTTTGCGTTTATTTATAAAGAATTGTTAAGTGAAATTAATGTGTGATCATGTTATGTGTTATCTTAGAGATGTTAAGTGTAATTTCGTAAATGTTAGGAACCTAAGTGTTCCTAGGGGATGGGTTAGGTAGTTAATAGATAATTCTAACTTCGTTAGAATGCGTTTTGATTAGATAATTATTTTTATTCTAGGTCCGAGTTAGTGCGAGACGTTAGTGAGCTCAAGTGTGTTCTTCTTTTGCTGTGCTGTGAAGTATATCAGGTAATTGTCTATGCTCTAATCCCCACCGGGATGCTCTTTAAATGTGTTTTGATGTTTTATAATCTATTTTTGAGAATTGCATCACGAAAGGGGACTTTTGTGAAAATATGACTATCTGTTTGATAATCTTTTGTTTCGATTGTGATCTTGGTTTATTTGAGTTGAGAAATTGGATGGTCTTTTATTCAAAGTTTTGTTAATGGTTTTGATAACTTGGGATGGTTAACTTGAGAGTCGTGAGTTGAGTTTGAACATTGTATAATTAATTCAAGTGGAAACGTTAAGCGGGTTGTGCGAGTGTAACAACCTGCAGGGTTATGGACCAGGAGATCAGGGCTTCCTTCCCTGATATAGGATAGTATTTTGATGCCTTTGGTAGGCGATGTTCTTGATGCCTTTGGTAGGCGATGTTTATGCCTTTGGTAGGCGATGTTCTTGATGCCTTTGGTAGGCGATGTTTATGCCTTTGGTAGGCGATGTTCTTTATGCCTTTGGTAGGCGATGTTTATGCCCTTGGTAGGCGATGTTCTTGATGCCTTTGGTAGGCGATGTTACTTTAAGGGATTTGGTATCCCGCCCGCAAATTAAAATATGGATTGGATGGGTTGAGGAAAACAGTTAAGGGTTAAAGGTTTGTAAAATGTTTGATTTGATCCCTCTCCCCAAAATGAATTGAAATGAACTTAAACTGTTTTAAACGTTAGGGGTAGACATTATTGAGATTTCCCCCTCATTTTCTGAAATGTTTTGATTTCAGGTGAAGATCTAAATGCTGGGGACGGGAATTAGAAGTGAGGACGACGAGTCTAGAAGTCCTTGAACCTTTTATACTGTTTTCGTTATGAATTCTTAAAGTTTGTTGAGTTGTTAGTAGTTGCCGTTAGCGAGGTTGTGTTTCCTTTCTCGCCTTGTATTCCTTCGGGATCTGCAGCGGTGGCCCAAACTAAATTTGAAGTCTTCCGCTAAGTTTTGTCTGTTAACGTTAGTTTGACTTTGACTTTCTATAATTGAATTTACGGGGCGTTACAAGTACTTTTTGAACAATTATTCATCAGAATTTAGTCTACTGTTTTGTTAAAAGTCCACCACACCGCAAGTACATCATATTATTATACAAGATAATTGTATAATGTGGTATTGTCCAATATTCCGAAAATATAGTTATTAGTTACAAATTACAATCCACAAATTCCATAATAATGCTTACAATAATACATACCAATATTAATTTGTCCTTTAATTTCCATTCATTTTGTAGATATAAGATATTGCATTAGTTGTAGATATTTTATTTTAAGATATTCATTAATAACTTTTAAAGTACAAATCATAGATCGTAATTACAAAAATTGTTTTATATTATTTTCAAATTCAGTGTTGAGCATTTCAATAAATAAAGATTTAGAGTGCACTTATATATAAATCTGAGTTAAAATTGTAATCATTAATGACTAATAATAAGTTAAAATTAAATCACAATATAGAAACTTATCATAGAAAAAAATGAATATCTTTTGGACATAAAAAAGAATTGAATTATCTTATAAACAAGACCAAATATTTTTTAACCATCTAACCAAAATTGTTAATGACTTAAACATATACCAAAACTAACACTTAAAACAAAATAATAATGGATAAAGTAGATGAACTGTTGGTTTCATTAATATAAAAGCATTTCATTAGCCTCCATAAAAAAATATATTCCAATAAATAGTTGCTAAATCTGTCTCCATGTACATTGTTTAAAAATGGAAGATTCTTTGCATACTGTGATGTTGCAATCAACGAAACAAACTTTAAAATTACAATCCCAAATATAAAACTCCCACAACCATAGTCTCCACTACAACTGCTACCATAAGCCGCCAATAAATCGCCATCATTGATGCCGTCATCACCATCCCATAAGCATTTTCACTATGTTAATACATTACTAAGGATATTCATAAACATTGTTTTCTTTTCGTGGTGCTGAATACAGTGTTAATAACCTGTATTTTCAAGACTTTCACACTTTTTTAAGATTTATCTTAATTGATAAGAAAGGAGGTGTACCATCCTTGATCTTCCATGATGTATCACTGGGACCTTGATGAATTAGAATCATCAGATAAGAAAGGAGTCGTACCATCCTTTATTATTTGCCTCAAAAGACTAAACGACTTCTTATTGAGAATAAATGAGAATTAGCAATAGTGAATGGAAGATCGTTCACTTAAAAAAATGGACTATGGATCTTGGAAAAATTAGATCGAGCCATTTTAAGGAGAGATTTTGCATATCTATATCCCAACCCTGTCGTCACTCATGACACTTTTACGTTTTCATACCAATGCCTCATCATTTTGAGGGTGTTTGGCTACCCAATTTTTTGATAACTTTTAACTTTTTGGACATGTATTGTTAGCTTCTTTTATCAAAGTTAAAAAGCTACTTGAGATGTTTAGTAAGTAGTTTTTTATATAAGCTTTTTGGACCCAATGAGCTAGTTTCCAGAATTCAAAAAGCTACTTGATGAAATTTTTTGAGGTAACTTTTCACAAAAAGATACTTTACCAAGCATCTTTCCTACAATCAGCTAACACAAACAACTAGAGTCAAACAACTAATCCAAACAACTATCAACTAACAACTACAAGCTAACAAATAACAACTGTTGTGGAGATCCAAGGCGGGAGCCCACTTCAACTGAGGCCCATGGTACACAAGTTAAGTGAGGTTTCATTTTAAAATCAATTAGTGTTAAGAGGAGTAGCCCACTTGACTTATATACCATGTGTTTTCTCTTTACTTTTTCGATGTGTACATTTTTACTCATGGGTGAACCTCAACAATCTCCCCCTTCACACATGAGTCTCTCCCCCTTTGATCGGAAGCCTCTTTTTACCTAGGTTTCAAGTCACCATCATGATCCCATCATAGTCGCACCTTACTCTACAGAGTCGCACCCTACTACACCTAAGTCTCATGCCACCACTCTACATTAAGAGTCCCAGCCGCACCTTACTCTACAGAGTCGCACCCTACTCCACCTAAGTCTCATGCCACCACTCTGCGCATTCAGGAGGCCCAGTCGCATACGCGCTATGGTACCTACTTCTGTCCATGGTGATCTTCCCACACCTTGCGCGCGCCCAGCCGAACGAACAATTGACTCTGATACCACTTGTTGGGGAGATCCAAGGCAGGAGCCCACTTCAACCGAGTCCCATGGTACACAAGTTAATTGAGGTTCCATCTTAAAACCAATTGGTGTTAAGAGGAGTAGCCCACTTGACTTATATGCCATGTGCTTTCTCTTTACTTTTTCGATGTGGGACATTTTTACTCATGGGTGAATCCCAACAACAAGTATCAATTGGTTGCCAAATAGGGCCTTTGTCAACTCATCAACAATGTACGGGGAGAAAAACTTTTTCCTTCAGATATAAATTTTTTGGGATTAGTATGATCAAATGGTTGCTATCATTAGGAAAATGTTGATCTATTTTTTTTCCCAATATAACGGTTTAGTCTTGGATAACTTTTCCCAATACGTAAAATAAACGTAGAAATGATTTATTTACTGATAAGCGCCTTTTGTGATTACATTTCTAGGGGATTTCGATAGCGAATTAGGGATAACTTTAATTGTAAATCTTGCTTTATCCCAATTTCACTATTGCGCTTGGTGTTGTTGCTTTTGATGCAAATTTGTAGGTTTTGAGGCCAAAACACCAACATTCCCTCAAGTTTTGGCAAGAACAAATTAGGGATAACTTTTGGCATGAGTTTTACGCAAAACAGAGCGGAGAATGGCCAGCCAAAACCCACCACGGTCTGCCCGTGGTGAGCCCTATGGTCCGTGGTACGGACTGTACAGACAAACCGTGGCATTTCCTGTTTGGTCGCGCCGACATTTGTTTTCGCAAGTTAAAAGAGGTGCAGCGACCGTTTTTTTTTATTATCTATCATTCTCCATTCGTTCTAGGGCTATCAAGAGACAAAAGAGAGCCAAGATTCCTCCTACTCCTCTTCCATCCAATCAAGATTCAAGATCGAATTGATTCAAGAGAGGTAAAGATCAAGATTCGAGAAAGAAGGTAGCGGCGTTCGCGAAGAAGGTTCCACCTCGGGCTCGAAAGACTCAACGGGATGTATTCTTCATAGTTTGTTCTTCCTTTTTGAATTCTTTCTTTGTTTTGAGAATTGATATGATGATTGGAACTTGTTTCATGAGTTCTTTGAATATGAGTGAGTAGATTTCTTGAATTCTAGGGTTTTGCAACCCGAAACAATGCAGTTTGATTGAATATTTCCAGTTCGTGCATGAATTCTTGATTTGAATCAATAGAAGGTTGTGTTCATCATGTTCACGTGTGTTCTAAAGGCCTGGAATGCTTGTGATTTGAGATTAACCTAAGAAGTACTGAAAAGTGAATTAGGATAATCAGACTATCAACCTTTCTACCTAGTTTCGTGAAATTTGAGAAAAGAATAGCAAAATAGGGAACCACATTGATAACCTATGTGACCTTATGCACAATTTGATGATTTAACTCTCAAATAATCCAAACCCACGACTTTAAGCACAATTTCCCCTTATTATACGAGTAGTCTAGTGGTGATGGGCCATGCTCTCTTTAAAAATAAATAGAGCGGGTATATTAACATAAAATGGTGTAGATAATTGCTAAAGATAAAATTTTAAAATATTTTTTTTTATCCAAAAAAATTGAAACCGTACTTTTAAGAGCAATGCTACCTATTTGATTAATTAGTGTTTTCATTTGTCAAAAATGTTAAAAACTATTTTAATGTACTTATCAACTAAAACCTACTCCAATGCTTCTCCATCATTTATCAAGGTAAATAACTAGTAATATATATACACATTCTAAAATGAGTGAAACTTATACAAGATTGATAAAAGGAAATTGGATTCTAATAATACAACCTTTTGGTTATCTAAGACTAAATAATACGAACTTTTGATTTGGTGATAAATAATGTGAACTTTAACCCCATGTTGCTCTGAACGGTATGTCACCGAGTTAAGTTGAACTTAACTCGACGGCGGATGATGTGGCGGCGGAGAAGGTGTGACGAACCCCCCCAAAACTCAAGCCCAGTCACACCTTCTCCGCCGCCATGTCATCCGCCGCCGAGTTAAGTTCAACTTAACTCGGTGGCGTACTGTTCAGAGCAACATGGGGTTAAAGTTCGTATTATTTATCACCAAATCAAAAGTTCGTATTATATAATCTTATATGGCCAAAAGTCCATATTATGAGAATCCAAAAGAGTATTAATTTAGGTCAACGAATACAAATACAAAAAAAATACAAAGGAATAAACAACAACAATATCAAAAAAATATGACCAAAATAGATACTAAATATAAAGAATACGATTAAAGCAAATACCAAATATAAAACTCATAGCTAGTAGTTCGTGTAACTTCGACAGTAGCTAGAAAATTGACAAATTCTTCTATTGTTTTAATATACTTATTAGCCATTTAACGCTTGTAATTTAGGTTGTTTTTCATTGGCGGATGAGTAACAGATGAGTCACATCAAATATTTACACCCGCTTCACAATACAAGGCTAAAAGAGAATTGAACAAACAGTGCTTCATAACGCGAAGACGAGTACTTTTAAATTTGTTATATACATCGAGAAGACCATGGATAGTATTTGGAGTCATTTTCACTACGTACACCTTAACGGGAAAAATGATAAGACTTTAGTTTTCTTCCCTTTTTTTTGCTTAGTTAAATTACACGTATTTTGTATTTCACTTGAATTTATTCAATCTTATATCCCGTTTGACTTATTTTTATCAAAATTTACCCAAAATACTTCAATTCTAATATTTTTATCAATTTCCAAAATTCTTATAGTTCGATTAAAAACAAACTTCAAAAACCCAGAAAGCATAACTCCTATTTTCCCTAAACCCTAACCCCTGCATCATTGACGTTGTCGCTTGCTACACTTCTATTGGTGAGCGACTAGGGTGATATTGTGGGCTCGATAAAGTAGCTAGAGGATTAAACCCGCGATGATCAAGAGAAAGAGGTTGAAGGAGATGATTGCACATATCCAACGTCAATGGTGGTCGAATGGTGGGATGGGTCAGGGTTGTTGATATTGTATGGCAATTACGGTTTGGGGGTGGCGAAGGTGGTGGAGAAGGAGCGGCGTTGTGGGTGGTGGTGGTTGTGGTGTGGTCATTGGGTGGTGCCGATAATGGTGATTTTGGCTCCATTTTTGAGTTTTTTTATCAACGTTTTTCTATAACTTTTTTTTAATCAAAATTCTTTCACTTCATATTTAATTTTTTTGAATAATTAGTATCTATCTCTATTTTTCCAACACAATTTTTCTAGAAGAATATTCTATAAAAGGTTTTCGGACTATAATATACTACATTTTGGTGGTATTGGACAATCATGCACTCTTCTATTTTTTTGAACTCTAATAGACTGTAAAGTCTGTAATATGAGGTTGAGTGATATCTATGCACTGAGAATGAGTTTCGGTGACAATGACTCATCAGAGATCCTCCATTCAACTGAAAGAAAATCATTTGGCAAGTTTTTGAAATTTTAACTGAATCTATGTCGAGTAATTCTAAAATCCTCATGTTTGATTTAGGCCCCGTTTTTTTATACGGCTGGCTGCGGTATGGCGCGGTGCGGTGTGGTGGAATTATGGTGAATTATGATGGGTTTGGAAAAGTTGTGAATTTGTGATAGATTGTGGTGGGTTGTGGAAAGTTGTGGTGAGTTTTGGTTTTAATAATTGTAAATGTGGTGGAAAATGTGAAATTGTGGTGGGTTGTGAAAAATTTAACTTTTAATAAAAAAATAAATTAAATTAGAAAAAGTAGATTATGGGGGGTTGTGGTTGATTGTGGTGGAATATGACAAGTTGCGGTGAGGTGTGACACTGCAACCATGCAGCCGCATAAAAGAACATGACCTTAAGTCATTTCCTCTTCCATTATTTTTTCATACTCAGACTTAAGTCAAATCGATGAATTTTAGGTTACTCGACATATATTTAGTTAAATTTCAAAAAAAAAAAATAAAATTGCCAAGTGATCTTCCATTGGTTGACACGAAGGATCTTTGATAAATCATTGTCACTAGAACTCATTCTTAGTGCAAATGCGCCATCCACTTCTGTATTACAATATATTACAATACAAAAAAAAATAGTAAAAAAAAACCCGCTTGCTTTTCGTCGCCCCCCTTTTTACTATTGTCGCCCACCTTTCGCATAATATTTCCAACCCACGCCCTTGAACCTCATAACTTCACTCTCTCTCTAGTTTATCTCTCTAAAAATACACGTATTGGATAATTTATGGTTTTATGTTTTTTAGTTTTGAAAAATGAAGAAAAAACAAAAAATAAAAATTCCGGGACGGCTGCCGCGCGAAACGCACGACAAGCGGCCGCCGGTGCGGCACCCAGATCGCGGCAAGGCCGCGACCTTGCCGCGATCTAGGTGCCGCACCGGCGGCGGCTTGCCGTGCGTTTCGTGCGGCAGCCGTCCCGAAATTTTTTTTTTTTTGCGTTTTTTGTAAAAACATTATTTTTATTAATATTATTATGGTTATTAATAATAATATTTTTATTAATATTATTATTGTTAATAATTAACATAATAATTATAATTAACAACATTAATTATATTAATAATAATATTATAAATAAATTAATAATAATATTAACAATAATAATTAGCATAATTAACACTTCTAAACAACTTATTTATAATAATATGTTTTGACAAAATTTTAACATAATTAACATAACAATTATAATTAACGACATTGATTACCTTAATAATATTAATATAAATAAATAAATAAATAATATTTTTTACATAAACAATAATATTAACATTTTATAAAAATTTAAAAAAAAATAAAAACAAAAAATTTTCCGGAAAATGGCGGCGTATCATTCCGGCGTCATGTGTGTGCCGTGCAAGCGACAGCGGCGATTACCGCGCGTTTTGCGCAGCTTGACGCGCGCCCGGATCTGGCGCGTGGCAGCCATTTTCGTAAAATTTTGTTTTTATTTTTTTTAAAAATTTAAATTTATAAACTAACCTCACTTGAATTACCACCTTTTATTGATATTTTAGGTTAAGTTTCAACAATATATCAAAAATTTAGAGAGATAATGTTAGGGAGAGTGAGGGGAGAGTGAGAGGAGAGGGAAGAGAGTTCAAATATATGAGGAGCAAAAACGTCTTTTGGGTGGGCGATAATAGTAAAAAGGGGGGCGACGAAAAGCAATGCCCAAAAAAAATAGTGCATAATTGTCCATCCACCTCAAGTGCACTATATTATACTCCAAAACTCCTTTTACAAATTATACAAACTAAACATAAAATACAGTCAATTTACACATCACTTATCTTTATAGATTTTCATTATACATTAATTAATATCTAGCCAAACTTACCCAACTTATCTACCAAAAATTACTTCCACCACTTCTAAACTTTCTTTAAAAGATACTATCTCCAAATTTGATAAAAAAAAAACTTATCCATTTTTAACTTTCTTGCTAAAAATTAACTTTGATCAAAAGATAATTATTTACTCCCTCCATTTCATATTAATTGTCCAAAATGTCGTCTTTGACTAAGAATTTCTTATAGTATATTTTATCAAAAAATTGCAAAATTATATTCTTATAATAGTATTTTTAGTTATAAATCTAATGATGATACTTTCATATATTAAAACATTGTATATGTTGAAAAATTAATGATACGTCAGGACAATTAATATGGAAAAGAGGGAGTATAAATTCTTTAGAGTGGTAGAATCAAGTTAGGTTTGGTAAGGTAAGGAAAGAAAATGTAAGCATAAAATTTGTAATAGGTAAGTTAGTAGTAGGATAAATGTATTTTATTATTAAAATTTTGACTATACTTTGAGTGTTTTTTAGGGAATCATACAAAGCAAAATAAGGTTAGACGAGTATAAATCTAACCTACTTGTTTAAAGAACATGACCTTTGTACCGCATTTTGACATTGATTTCTCCACCTCTTCAAAACAAATGACATAGTAAACAACATATAGACTACTAGTTTTACTCCTAATCTATATTATTCGTCACTTATTTTACTTTCATGATGTCCACTATTACTATTTGACTAATTACTTTTTTTTCCCGATATTTTGCAAACCATAAAGGGCTAAGAAAACATCAAAGATGCTACAAAATCGCAACAAACAGCAATCCAGCAAGGAAACAACAAAAACAAAAAGCAGCACAACTCGAAACAACGAGGAAACAATAGACAAACAAAAAAAAAAAAAACAGCACAGCCTGAAGGCCTCTTCATCTAGTCTTTTTAAGAGAGACACCAAGGCTCAAGGGACGATCACATCCAATCAGTCCTTGTCTTCATCTAACCTCTTCTTCTTTAACAGTTTTATAGCCGTCTTGTGGTCTTGTAATATTTTCAGGCCACCTTTATTGCTCATGTCAACCGTCAGCCGATCCATCAAATCATCATAAGGCGTGGATTTGTTCCCCGCAAGAGAATTACTTCTTATATAATATTTTACTAACAATTATAATATTATTAGTTTAGGATATTATTTTCCATCTAAAATTGAATGAAAGTAACTTCATGATTCGAATTATATTAAAAAAATTTAGCTGGTATAATTTTGAAAGTAAGAAATAATGCGAGATTGGGAGGGAGAGTACTTTATTCCGTATATCTATGCTTCATTAAAAGACCTGAAAAACTCAAATGGAAAAAAATTTCATTCAGGAAGAACTTAATTGTCATTAACGTAACGTCTATACAAAGATTCACAAAAACCCAAACCAAAAGAACTGTACTTACAATACTGTGCTACCTTTTCTGTCTTCTGCCCAAATCTCTCTCTCTCTCTATCTCTCTCCCTCACCGACCCCACTCTTCACTTCGCTCTCCGCTACCCAGAGGCCAATTCCCTCACCGGAAATCAGCCCAACAGTCTCCAAACTGTACTATTCTATACCCATTTTCCCCATTATAGTCGGAATAAACCTCACATTGAGTGTTAATTTCGCCGTTTAGGGAGTACCCATTTGCTTAAGAAAGAGAAAAAGTTGATTTTGGGTGTCCAGAACTGCTGAATCTGTCGTAAACTTCATCTGGGTATCACACATCTTGGTCGGATTTCTCGAGTGTTTTGCAGATTTTGCAGGTTTCTGCCTCTAATTTTGCAATGTGAGTGAGATAAACGAGGCTGGGTGCTGATCTTTTATGATAATGGTGGCTGCCATTTCGACTGCTCCGCCAGACCCTAAAGCCTCTTCACAAGGCGGTAATACTAATACTAGACCGCCATTGTTGCCCTCGGAAAGAGAAAATGGAGTTCACCAAGAACAGCAGCGTAGAAGGCCGAGAGCGAGAGAAGTTCCTTCAAGGTACATGTCTATGTCCCCTTCTTCTTCAACTACCAGTACAACTACTACAACTACTACTTCAACCTCAAGTTCATCAGCATCTTCCTCAATATCTAGGAGATTTCCATCCCCTTTAGTTTCAAGAACCCCTAATAGCAACCGATCAACAACCCCTAAAAGGTCCCAATCTGTGGATAGAAGGCGATCTGCCACTCCCAAACCTACCCCTGTCGCCAATGCTGCTGAAATTTCAGCTGCCACGAAGCTCCTTGTCACCTCTGCTCGGAGTTTGTCTGTCTCATTTCAAGGGGAGGTGTTTTCTCTTCCTGTTAGTAAGACCAAGGCTGTGAATCAGGGCTCCAACAATGCTAGAAAGGCGACTCCTGAGAGAAGGAGGAGTACCCCTTTGAGGGGTAAGGTTGATGGAGGAGATCAGGTTGACAACTCCAAGCCTGGGGATCAGCATCGATGGCCTGCTCGAACCCGCCAGTTTAATATGTTTTCAAGGAGTTTGGATTGTTCCAACGGTGAGAGTAAGGAGTTTATGGGATCTAATGTGGTGGCTAGGGCGTTGCATGATTCATTACTTGATGAAAGTAGGAGGGCATCGTTTGATGGGATACTAAATCTGGACACAACCAATGCCGATGTTCTGAGTAGGATAAGGGGTGCCATGGATACTAATTCAGGAAATGAATCTTGTGTGCCTTCTGATCTTACTGCCTCAGATACCGAGAGCATTTCTTCTGGGAGTACTTCTGGGGCCCAGGATACAAATGGTGGGTCCCTCACACGAAGTGGGTCCCGTGGTATGGTCGCCTCAGCCAGGTTCTGGCAGGAGACCAATATGCGGCTAAGGCGGCTGCAGGATCCTGCTTTGGGGTTGTCGTCAAGCCCCGTGTCCAAATTTGTCGCCCCTCCTAAGGTAAGCCAATCAAGAAAGTTCAGTGATGGCCCTACGTCATCTCCTAGGGCAGTGTCATCTCCTGTTCGAGGGGCAATTAGGGCGGCATCACCTAGCAAGCTGACATCGGGGGCATCATCACCTATGAGGGGACTCAGCCCATCCAGGGTCAAAAGTTCCATTGGTGCCCCTGTGGCTGGTAGTCCTTGGGATACTCCATCTGTTTTGAGTTATGCGGTTGATGTTCGAAGAGGGAAGGTGGGGGAAAATCAAATTGCTGATGCCCACCAGTTGAGACTTCTCTATAATAGACATTTGCAATGGCGGTTCGTCAATGCAAGGGCAGATGCTGCTTTGTCAGTTCAAAGACGAAATGCAGAGGTATGATTCAATTGTCTATGCATTCTTTCTGTATGGATAAACTAATGCTTAAACTAATGTAAGGTAAAGGTAATGCATAAACTAGTATTTCATATGTGATAACTTTTTCTGCAATTAGCATCTTTCTCTCCGTATGGAATTAGGGCTTCACAGCATTTTTGTCCACAGAAAGCTTATTAACATGATGGAAGAGAGGTGGGGCAGTGGTTTTAGTTAATGAGTAGAGGATGCTTGTGCCTTACATCCTGTACTGTTGTTAACATGAAAACATGGATTGTTTGGTAGTTGTTTCATTCTTTTGTCACCAGACATGTGCATGTTCATCTTTCATTCTTTTCCTTATTTGTCCAAACTTCTGCAGTCTGTCTCTTCATTAATGAAAACAGCAAGAAACGTGGATGTTTGATTTGCTGGATATTCTTGTAATGGAAAGCCTTTTCCACAAATGAAAATGGTTTGAAGTTTATCAGGAACTTGTAGAGGGTTGAAGGATACAAAACTGGAAAATTATGGCCCTGCTTAATTGTTTATTAGATGCAGTCTCATTGAAATTTACTCATTACATGGGTTATATACGTTTATTTTTTGTTATTTAGGACATCCATGCATCAATTTTTTTAAGGGATGTTGTAATCTGGATATCGTAGAGGTCTAAACATGTCCATTTCAGAATGTAAGTTTGTTTTGGTTGTGGATGTTGCTGTACATTTTGTGCCAGACATTTGCATGCTTGTTGATTCTTGGCAATTAGCATGTGAGAGATAGAATAACTGCAGATATACGGTTCATGAGAGTCTCTGGCCACTCTTTACCATTATCCCCATATTGTGTGTTGTCCATGTGATACTTCCCAAATATATTGGAGTTCCAGCAGACTGATTTTATTGAAGCCTGTTGCAATTATGGCAACTTTTTCGGAGCTGCAGTATTCACACATGTAGCCAAATATTAAAAATGAGCAAATCCTGTTAGGATTGTCGTTTCTATATCTAGAATCCGGATCTAACACAAGGGCTGAGGTGGGGATACCTTATGTGAAAAAACAGGAATAAATCTGCTGATAACTTATGTTACTTGGAATCTTCCTGTTGCCTCAAGTTCCAATACTGGGTTTGGGTACTTGAATATGGATATGGATAATTGACCATTCATTAAACCAAAAATGTACAGTGTCCCAGAAAAAATTTGGAGTCTGACACATGTGTTGTTGACATTCTTATGGTTGAGTCTGAGTGCCATAAAACTGCAACTGCTTTAGTTGTGTTTCATTTCAGTCTTCTTCCTTCCCTATCTTGAGCTGGTTTCCTTTGAGTACTGTTTTCATCTCCTATTTGTATGTTGTAGTTGCACTAGTTTCCTTTTCTGTTAGAAATCAGAAAGGATTTTGTGTGAAGTTGTACTTGTAGATTTATCTAACTTGGAAAAGATGGGAACCTAAGGCTTTGTTCTATGTATGGTCACGTCTGATTTTTGAGGTTAGGGATTGAATGACATTCCATCATTCTAGGGGCCTAGAAGTGGCTGATGTGGGTTGTCTTCATAGCATTCCTTATGAGGTTCTTATTTACTTATTTGTTTGTTTGTTGCATATCAAGGCATGCCATTAATTTTTGGAAGGCAGCAAAGTTAGCTTTCTTGTTAATCTGTTTTCATTTTTCCTTTCTGTTGTGTTCTTTGCTTCCTTTATTTGGACACTTCACCACTTGGAATGATAGTGTGAGAGTTTTGAGCATGAGTAGGAGAGATCAATGGAGAAGCAATCTATTTTTGAACTACAGGGAGAAAATCCATGGCTTGATATAGGGCTGGAGGCAACAGCCAATCTATTGAAGTTGAGGCAGGAGGAAGTGATTGGGTTTCACATTGCAGCTGACCCATAGCTCATTTTATATGTGATTTATCCCGGGTGTTGGTGAAGAAAATTGCTTGTTTGCTTTCGCTCCTCCCTGCTACCCAGTTAACTTCTCAACCATTTTGCGTTTGGCATGGTGCCACTTAACCCTCTTTTTCACTTCCCCATGATTGGAGCTTGAAGTTGTGTATATGCAAAAATTGACTATGGATGTTCTTCCAAAGATATGTGGCTAATATGATATGTCCAACCATTATGGTCGTCTGATCCTATATGCATCCTTGGAGAGATGAGGTTGAGTGAATCTGTCATGCAAACCAAAAGATGAACATATGTGTTTTTCTTAGTAGGTTGTTATTGCTCTTTTTTTATTCCTTGTGTCTCTAAGTGTTGTTTGTGTATCATTATGCAGACATGTGTAGTTGGGGGCATATTTCAAAGCTTGAACAAGTTCATGTGCATGGATTTATTCTCGATTACAAGTATATGCCCTATAATGCCAGCTGAAATAATTTCCATTCAATGGATTTGGTTTTTCTATTCTTAGTTGATACATATATTGGAATTTTGTTGTAAAAAATATTTGTTATTATTTCCAGTTCTTGTGATGTTACTCATATTAGTAAGTAGTAAGTTTGTACATGTTTGGTATTTTGATAATTTACTGATGAAGTACTTTTGGGTGGTCCAGAAGAACTTATGGAATGCATGGATAACAATAACTGCTCTACGTGACTCTGTCAGACATAAAAGAACACAAGTCCAATTGCTGAAGCAGAAACTGAAACTCAGTTCCATTCTTAGGGGACAAGTAAGTACTATGCTATTGTCTTCCAAAGCACTGCTTTCTCTACATCAAATAATTCAGCTTTGAAATTTGTTTGTTACTGTTTACGGGGTTACCCTATTCGATTTCATTCTTAGTTCTTGAAATCATGTTTGGCCTTGTTTGTAGATTCACTTGCCAGATTGTTTGTGGTGGGTGTATATATGGAGTTACGCTTCACACTATTCTGCACAATGAATATAATAGTACACATACAATGCTTCTGGACTGTCGAAACTGTCTTGCAAAGCGATCATTTCAGTATTTCACATTTTCAATTTAGTACAAAGATAAATTTCTCTAACTTTTCACACATCTCAGTGTAATTAGTGACAGATGTTAATTATGTGTTTTCATATTCATAGAATTCATATATGCTGAGGTATTTGGTAGTAATTATTTGATATTAGAATTCTCATAATAGATTAGATGAAGAGTAGTGTGGACAACTTTCCATGGCCAACTTGTTTACTTTTGAACATCATAGTAACACCAAAACCAGTACTCCAAAATCCTGCACAGGCGAGGTGTTGAGGGTTCAGATTTAGTAGTCTTACCCTAAATTTTGCAATTTAGAGAGACCTAATAATAATGATAGTAAATAAATAAATAAATAAGAAAAATATTGAAAAAGAAGACTCATATGACTCAAGAGGATCAGTCATTTTGAACCTTTGCGTTGTGTGATATGTGAAAGTATTCTTGTTCTATTGGTAATTGTGAGACCTACTTGTCTTATTGGACGAGCTGTTGCAGATGTATGAAATAATCATGCCATGTTCCTGAGTCTTTGAATCACTGATTCAGTAACTTTTTTTTTTGCCTACTTTATTCCTTAAAATTAGATTGGCTATTTGGAAGAATGGTCCCGGCTTGACATAGATCATTCAAGTTCTTTGCAAGGAGCTACAGAAGCTTTAAAGGCTAGCACCCTCCGTCTTCCTGTGGTTGGAGGAGCAACTGTATGTTGATGAATGCCTGTGTATTTAAGTGTATGATTGAATATTTTACGCCGGTTAATGAATGGTGCTTTCATTTTGATATTTTTCAGGCTGATATCCAGAGTGTAAAGGAAGCAGTTTGTTCAGCTGTTGATGTGATGCAGTCAATGGCATCTTCAATATGCTCTCTTTTGTCAAAGGTATCTTTTGACCTTTAAATTTTCCACTTGCTGCAACTGCATTTGCTATTATCAATAAGCAAGTTTAAATATGAGGCCAGTTAAAATTTCTTCACATTTGATGGATTCCGTGGCACATAAAACCCATGATTAAGCATCTGGAAAACCTTGTAAAAACTAAGCGGTAACAACATTAGGAGTTTTGAGCGTTTAAAAGGAAAACAAATGAGAATAAACTGTAATTGATTGGTGAGCAGCAAAACAAACTAAGAAGGAAATACATGCTAACGGGATAACAAGCTGGTAAACAAGTTATATAATGATCAGGATGACATGAGAGAATATTGTATTCTTCCAAAAGGAATTTGTATTGTATAGCTCATTCTCTGTTGAAAAGCAACTCAATAGTTGTTTGGATTGGAGCGTACTTGCCTATTTGTTGGTCTTTTCTTTTCCTGCCCCGGCACTGAAACGTGCTCATAGCCTGAAATAGTTTACCGACATTGTTGATGTCAAGATGTTCCGAATTCTAACCAGTCTTAATTGGACTTAGTCAAAGACCATGCCGGAGCTTCTACTTGAAATGGGCATTGGATTATTAAGGTGTCTGACATGGGTATTTAAAGGTGGAATGAAAGAAAATAGAAATGAAGAGCTGTCTGAAGTGCTGAAACATGATGCTTGATCCTCATTCTAGCGGTTTTTGGGAACTCACGAAGAATGTTGCACTATTCACAGGTGGAGGAAGTGAACTCATTGATGGCAGAACTGTCAAATGTTGCTGCAAAGGAAAGGGTGTTACTGGAACGGTGCAAACAAGTATTATCCATGTTAGGAGCCATGCAGGTTCAATTCATCTCTAGACTTCATGATCCCCCACGTAGTGCATTTGCATGCCTTATCAGATTGATCTAATTCTCTCTTTCATAATTGTTACCAATTTGGGAAGCAGGTGAAAGATTGTAGCTTGAGGACGCACATATTGCAGCTTAACCGGTCAACAATAACCTGACAACACAACACAACACAACACGTGTGTAGAACTACTAATCTTGGAATTGACAATTGAATTCTACTGGGAATGAAAAAAGAACCGCTAACATACACACAAATGGAGGAAATGGGTCTTCTCTGATGGTGAGGGAGGCAGTAGTAGCTGGAGCCTGGAGATAATAAGCAAGGATAGATGACTTAGTTTTGCATAATTGAATGCCTAAATGTTGTTTCATTTTGTCTGCTGATTTCTGTCTGTCTGTCTGTCTGTCTGTCTGTCTCCTGCCTTTTAGTAGCAGCATCTTCACATATCCTGTCTTCCTCTTCTCTATCCATCTTTCTTTGTTTAATTGTATTCGGTCCAGATGATGTTGATGGGTGTAAATAGTGTAATTTCTCACTCACTAAATTAGTCGCTAGCTTTGGTTTTCTCTCTCCCATCCGGCTGCTCCTGGTAGCTATTCTTTTTTAACCTAATTATGGAGTTATTTTTTTATATTTCTGTTTTAGATATATGAGCAGATAGCCTTTTGAATATTTGGCTCCAAAGAATTTCGTACAAAAATATGATAATGCGTTAATGCTGAGTCAATTGGGTCACTTGGTAGGAGAAAGAAACTACTGCTGGGCTATGTTGTTGGAACCAACTCGGTGAGCGACTTGGTTAGAAGATTGAGTCAATGGGTCAACTTGTTCAATTGTATAGAACAGGTTTGGTTGTTTCACATGTTTACTAGTTGAGTTGGGTTAATTGTTTGGATGGGGTCAGATTGTTTCACCTATTTACTAGTTTGGTTGGGTTAAATCGGCATACTTTGGTTGTGTGAACAAGGTTCTTACAACTCGAACACCAAATATTAGAAACTAAAGTCGAAAAAGCGTCTCTTCCGAGGCGATTTGTGGCGACTCAACTCCCTTTTGCAGTTAACTCTTTTCTCTCTCTATCCTCTCATTCCTCATGTTTTACTACTTTTTCTCTATTCATCCTAGTCTGAGGTTTATTTTATCAGTTCTCATGACAGGTTGCCTCTTTTCATTTAGTGTGAATCTTTATTATGTTGGTGTTCGGGTTTCTGTGAGGTGCCAAATCTTTGGTTCTATGCATGTTCCAGTTGGTATTCGCATGATTGGGGTTCTTGCATGTCAGGTCTAGTTTGTTAGTTGATGACCATTTGGTTTTGAGTGATCTGAGGACTTAATTTCATTATAATTGTGTTTTGTTGTGATTTTGGTATCTCTTCTTCCATCAATTGAGGATATCATCTCTTTGAGATCATCCATTTCTTTCGCATTGTCTTTGGTTGGCGTCAAGCCGTCAACAGTTGTATGGCAATGCTCTGTTCCGGAAGTATCTGGGTTAGTGCTCTCTGTTCTTTAGTTTAGTGACACCAACATACGAAATATCCCCTTCACCTGGGCCTGGGTTTCAGTCACATATCATTGTGCGCCGCATATTGGGCCTCAGCTAATGGGTTGTGGGACAGTTGTATTTTGAAGTGGCATCTGGCAAGGGTTGTTTATGTAATCATTGGGTGACGCTTTTCTAATCAATTTAGGTGTTAATTACTCGCCGAATTTTGCAGTAATCAAGAATCTTTCAGAGTATTATTAGTTTCAACAGAGATAATTATGGCTTCTTCACATTTGGGTAACCCGTGGTTGGACGGGGTAAAATTTCATCCTCTTGATCTATGTAAACCTAGCCCCTATTATTGTAGTCATTAAATGGAGTTACTTCATTGCCTCCCTCGCTACGTCCCTCCTTTAAAGCGGGTTTTCACTCCTCTTCACCACTAACTCTCATACTCCACAAGAGGAGACCTGCTCAAATATTCTTTTATCACCATTGTTTCTGGCACCCACCTCATAATCCTTACTTTCATTTTCATAGATGTAAAAAGAGGCAGAAAATGATGTCCATCCATCATGAAAGGGATCGAAATCATATGGATGGAGGTCATCAAGGCATCCAGGTTGCTCTTCAGATTCCTCCACCTACAGTTGATGCACGTTGGGCTCATACTTTCTTTGGCTATGTAACTGATGGACGAGAACGAACGAATGCAGAACTTCAACAAATTATTGATGAATGTAGCAGAGAATTCAATCATTCCAGTGAAGATGAAGAAAACAGTCATAATTCAAAAGGTGGAGTTCATGGTAGCAATGGAGTTGTTCCTGAATCTCCATTAATCCGTGGCAGTCCTGCACACATCCATTCTTCCAAGGGGCAGAATCATTTGCCATCCAGCACTGATGGTAGTAATAGGGTTGATTCAACTTCTTTATTGAATCAATTATCTAGCAATGGGTTTATCGAGGAGGTGAGAAGACTCAATGACCAAACCATGGCTCTAAAAAATGACCTCATTAAAGCTCTGGGCGCGTGAATGCTTGGAATGATGTGGTTGCTCTTCATAATGATGTTAGGAACAATCATGCGTTGGAAGTTGATGCTGAGAATATTAATAATCTCTCCCTGGCAATTGTGCCTGTAATCAATGACCATCTTATCGTTAATGTTGTGACTACTTTGGGGATTGATCCTGCACCTGAAATTGAAAAATTTGTTGAGATGGTGAGTTGTGTTGATATTCATATGGAATCGAATAAGGCAGTCCTATCATCTCTGCATAATCGAGATATTGTGACAAACAATCCTGATGGTCATGACTCCTTATCCTCTGATTGTGACTCCATAGTCAATGCAAGAGCTTACATTGCTGAGAAAGCTATCAAGTTTGAAAAAGAGAGTGGCTTTATGAGGGCAAAAAAGAACATCAATCCAAAAAAAAAAGCTCTTGGAGCACAAGCATTTTGCAAGAAAAAAGAAAAAAAATCCAGGAGAGTGATAGGAGAAAGAAGGCTGTGACATTTTCTCCACCTTCTTCTGAGGGTGGATTGATGTCTGATTGAGCTATGGTATGTGATTTGAGTTGGGTTTCTGAGCAAACCAGTGTTGATGAGCTTTTGGCTACCATGGTTGGTCTTTGGTGAGTCAAAGAGTTGGTTTGTGGTGAGGTGATTGTGGCAATGGTTGTGCTTGCTGAGGAGCTCTGAGTTTAGTACCAAAGCGCAATGCCTGACAGTTGCTGCGTCTGGGGATTTAAATTAGTGAAGATATGTTGGCATGACTTGTGAGGATAGAGGACTTTGTTTATAGGCTTGGCTTTTTACACCTAGTGTTTTTTTTTTCGGGGTTGGCAACTCTTGCAAAATTCACAGTGTTGATGGCTCTTCTTGGGGGCTGCTCACATGAATCACTCTTCAGTGATGCTCAATTGTTCTGGTTTCTTAGGTGTAGGTTATTGTGCACTGCAAATTCTTCTGCAATGTGAAGGCTTTGAATTACTATGTTTTGCGATCAAGGGATCAGATTAGTTTGCTAGTGTTGCTATGGTTTGACTTTGCTCTGCTGTCATCTTCGCAAGGAAGGGTCTGTGTTGGTTCACTGGATTAAAGGTTCATTTCCTGTTGTCATCTTCAGTGTACTACTATCTGGCTTTGCTCTACTTGGGTGTTCCTATTCTGGGCGTGAAGCTTTGTTGTCTGTCATTGGGTTTGTCTCAGGTGTCAATTGTGCTGTTTTCTTTGGTTAGTATTGGTTTCTTGTGTTCTTTGGTATTGTTCATGAGTTGTATGCTCTCTTGAGTGCTCTTTTGAACTCCTTTTTTTCTTGAATAAAAGGGCCTATATGGTCGCTACTTATAAAAAAAATGAATCTTGGAAGACAGATTTAAGGGTGGAGGCTCGTGTCTTCAACAAGAGGTTACATTCATTATGGTTCCGCACTCCATAAGTGTAAAACCCCGAAAAATCCAAAGATGTTGACCGTGACGTCGTTAGTAAATTAGGTTTGACTTCGTTATTTATTATTATTCGTTTGTGTTTTATTTTGCTAACACTTGAGCTCGTAGGATCGTGAGAGACTAACAAGGGTATATCGGTAATTTCATGGGTTTAGTATTATTAGTTTTACTCTTTTTATTATTACTATTACTATTAATATTGTTGGGTTATGTGATTAATTACGTGAATATTATTTGCTATGTGATTATATTATTATTAGTATTATTATTATTATTGCTATTAATAATATTATTAGTTGTCTTTAGAAAATCTGATTTTGTTTTAGTGTTGGGTTGGGCTAAGAGTTAAGATTAGACTAATTGGGCCTTGGTTAAGTGGGTAGTATAAAAGTTAATCCTTCCTCCCTCAAACCCTAATCTTCAAACCCTAATCCCTAACCCTCTCCTCTCCTCTCTCTCTCTCCCTCGGCCGCCCTTTCACGGCCGCCGCCACCACCGCCGGGATTCGCCGCCACCACCGCCGGGAATCGCCTACACCACCGCAACCACCTTTCTCTTCCCCTTTTCTCTCTCTTTTCCCTCTTTCTCCCTCTCTCGATCTCTCTGTCTCTCGCCTCCTGCCCTGCGCGCTGCCGCCCAGACGATCACCGCCGTCGCACCGTACCCCTCGTCGTCGACCGATCAACGCCGGCCACCAGACTCGCGGACGAACACCGACCTGCTGCTGCTACTGTTCGATCGACGCAGTCCCACGACCACCATTGCACCTGCTGCTGCCGACGCCACCAACACCACCCGTGACCGCCGACCTCGACCCCGACCACCGTCCGCCCAGTCGCCGGGGAAAACCGCCAAGAAACTGCCCTGAACCCTACGTAAACTCTAATCCTAAAACCCTAACTGATTTCTATATTGTTTTAGATATTTTCTTTTTCTTTTTCCTTTTTCTTTTCTGCTTTTAATTTCAAAATTTAATTGTTTTTATAATTATTGAATTGTATTATTTATGATTAGTTTTGTAATTAGGAAAATTATTTGTAAATATTTCTTGGTTGTAATTATGTGTAAATTATTAATTGTTATGTGTAATTTGTTTATTTGTTATATGTAATTTTATGTTGTAAATTGTAATTAGATTAAGTTGTAATAGTTGGTTATTAGGTTTAAAGGTGTTTCTTTATAGTTCTTTATATTCCTTATAAATCATATTAGGTTGGATCACTATATTATTATATGCACGAAATTGGAAAGTGTAACATCTAGGTTAAATTCTTGATTAACAAATTAGGTTGTTTAATTTAGATTCAATCTTTGTTAGTAATTCGTTTCTTGTTAAATCTTGATTCTTGAAAATTAATTAGGTTTTTTGTTAAATATTACATGTTCTTTAAGTCTTTCTTGATTCTTGAATTCTTGTTTTAGTTAGTAAAAGAATTGGTTGTTGGGTTTTTTTTTATTGATTAGTAGTTACTTGTCATATTATACCTTATGTTATATTTCCTAAAGACCTCCTTGAATCTTGATTAAAGAAACCACATGTTTAACCACCTTTTATTGTTCTTTGAAATTCTTGCTTTACTATATAACCTTGTAAATAATTCATGTTTAAGTATTATATTTCTTGTTTGATTTTAGGATTGATTAAAATTAGTAAAGTGTTTCCATGTTTTCTAAATTGGGTTAATGTTAAAAGTTTAATTGTTGGACCTAAGTTAAGTTGGACTTTATACCTTAGACCCTAGTTACTGTTTTGAGCCCAAATTAGAACCCGGAGATCAATTGGTAAAAGTTAGAACCGAAATTACAAATTTATTAAGAACCGGTAACAGGACAGTTTTGTTAGTGTCTAAAGATCGGGTTGCCACGATTAGTATAGTTACTCTTTGACAGAACCCTTTTAACTGGAGGTTTCCTTAGATGTTAGGAACCATAGGAATTTTACGGATCGCACGTTTGATTTGTATAACCCGAGTTATAATCTTTTTACCAGAACCTGTCAGATCTGGACCAATTGGGAAGATGGGTGTTTTTAGAGTCCTTCGGGACTGATATGGGCTTGGTCATCAACATAGAAGTTTAAGTAGACATCCCGAGGTTTCCGAAAAGTCCAGAACCAGACCCATAAGATGTCCGAAAGTCGAGTTGTGACCCGTTTTATGTGAACGTTACAATCTGTCCTTTGCTTGCTTTTATTTATGAAAATTGTTGAGTAAATTTTATGTGTGAACTTGTTATATAATTCCTTGAGTGTGTTAAGTGTAAATCATAAATGATGGGAACCTAAGTGTTCCTAGGGGATGGGTTAGGTAGTTGATAGTTAATACTAACTTCGTTAGAACGCGTTTTGATTAGATAATTATTCTTATTCTAGGCCCGAGTTAGTGCGTGACGATAGTGAGCTCAAGTGTGTTCTCCTTATTGCGGTACTGTGACGTTATTCAGGTAATTGTCTATGCTCATTATTTATGCCTTTGGTAGGCGATGTTCTTGATGCCTTTGGTAGGCGATGTTACTTTAAGGGATTTGGTATCCCGCCCGCAAATTAAAATATGGATTGGATGGGTTGAGGAAACAGTATGGGATTAAAGGTTTGTAAAACGTTTGATTCGATCCCTCTCCCCAAAATGAATTGAAATGAACTTAAACTGTTTTAAACGTTAGGGGTAGACATTATTGAGATTTCCCCCTCATTTTTGAAATGTTTTGTTTCAGGTGAAGATCTAAATGCTGGGGACGGGAATTAGAAGTGAGGACGACGAGTCTAGAAGTCCTTGAATCTTTTTATATTGTTTTGGTTATGAAATCTTAAAGTTTTGTTTTGAGTTGTTAGTAGTTACCGTTAGCAGACAATTGTGTTTTCCTTTCTCGCCTTGTATTCCTTCGGGGATACGGCAGTGACGCCCAAACTAAATTTGAAGTCTTCCGCTAAGTTATTCTGTTAACGTTAGATGACTTTGACTTTTCTATAATTGAATTTCCGGGGCGTTACAGAATGGTATCAGAGCTCTGGGTTGCGACCTAGTAGCTCCTCAGAGTCCTTCAGGTTTAGATGGACCCTAGGAAGCTAAGTTCGGAGTGATGAGCGTAGGATGGGGGAAAAAGGTTTCATGCTCTCCCTAAATATTTTTGATTATACCATCAGTATTTTATGTGTAATGCGTTCTGACCTTGTAGGATGGCACAACGCACACCCAGCCCCGTGTTTTCACCGCTACACACCCATTCCTCCTGGTGGGTACTTGGGAACCCACATGCTGAATTTCTACGATGAGATCGACCGATACACTAAGGATGTCCTAAACTCTTGCTTGCGTGGCAACGAGGAAGCTCAGGCCAACGCTTTTCTACTCACCTTACGAGAGGATCCCTAGTGGGGCCATACTGTGCTGTCGTTGCTGCCACCCCTGCTTCCGGAGGAGGGGTACCCACACCCGTGCTGTTGGTGTCAGAGGTACCGGGTAGAGCCGGAGCACCGAATCCCGGGGGTCTTTTCTAGGATCGCCCGGATTGGGATGCGCCGAGTAGAGGGTCAGTGAACCAGCTCCTGCCGGTGAGGATCATGAGGATGACCCTGAAAAAGATCCGGAGGAGGATCCCACAGAGGACGGCGCCCAGGGTTCCGAGCCCGAGGTAACCTCTAGGGTCACGGCTGCACCCGCCGTCGAGCCCGAGCATGAGATCCCGCCCGAGGAGGAGGATGAGGTGGACTGGGGGACAGGAGAAGACCCCAAGGAGGGCTCGGGGGATGAGACGAGTGATCCCGAGTGGACTCCAGTTTCAGCGAGGAAGAACCCTCGATGCAGGAGGATCATCTGAGTGGGATGTCCACGATGTGTTGAGTAGGAGTGTATAGCTGTTACGTTTGTATTTTGTTGAACTGTGATATAACCTGGATATTGGTATGTTGTTTCTTTTGGGTATTTGCCCCGATGGGGAAAGTTGTACATATGATTACATTGGTGTGCATAGAAGTTTTGTTTTGTGATACTAGTATATATGTGACCTTTCAGTATGTGATGAAAATTCATGAAATAAGTTGATGACATAAGAAATTACTTGATGAAATAGAATTACAATTTCGTATTGTTTAGCACCCTATGAGAAGACCGGACCAAGTAGTTACCTCTAGTATGATGTTGAGACAATGGATTGGAAAACCCTTAAGTAGTCTAAATCGACCCTTTGAACCAGGATGTCGGACATGAACGGTTCTCAACCCAACCACGGTAATCGGGAGCGCCCGCAAGCTGCAGCCGAACAACGCCCTCAAACCGCGACTGAACTGCGTCAGCGCCTTCCTCACTTGATATCCGGGCCGAGTACAACAACACCAGGGAATGACCTTGCTAGCCTGCTGATGATCGAGATGCTTAACAAGCACGAGGATCTACTGAAGAGGGTGGTGGATCGACAAGGAGGAGAAAGGGAAAATGATCCCTCCGCTCTCCTCCAAAGGTTCAATAGCTTCAACCCGCCCACTTACACCGGGGTAGCTGACCCCAAGGTCTTTGAAGATTGGGTTAGGGAGATTGAGAAGATTTTCGACACCACACACTGTCCTGAAGAGTTAAGGGTGGACTTTGCTGCTTACCACCTGAAGGAAGAGGCCGATTTGTGGTGGGCCAGTGTGAAGGAAATAAGAGTGAGCAGGGTTTATTGGGCACTTCAAGATTGTGCTAAGGGATCGATTTTACCCAATTTCTCTCCAGAAGGCGAAAGAAAAAGAATTCATGAATCTGCGTCAAGGGGAAACTAGCGTGCTCGCCTACTCTGCAAAGTTCACCGAACTATCTCGGTTTGCATCTGCTTTGGTAGCCACTGAACAGCTAAGGATGGACCGTTTCTAGGATGGACTGAACTGCAAGATTCAAGATCGCATGTCATCGCGAGAGTTCACGTCTTACCAGAACATGCTGAACGTTGCCCTCACTGTAGAAAGGGTGATGCATGACATGGAACTACAGTTAGGCATACAGGGGCAAAAGAGGAAAGAGCCACCCCGTTTTAACCCACCTCAACATTATCAAGAGAAAAGGTTCCGCCCTAACAACTGGCAGGGAAACCAGTCTTCGGGGCGTAGGCCATCGAATATTCCAATATGCAAGGTTTGTGGTCGACCAGGCCATTATCCACGGGATTGTAGAGCAAGGAACGTGCGAGGAGGATGTTTCAACTACGGGAGTTTCCAACATCAGGTACGTCAGTGCCCTCAGCAGCCGACAGGGGGCCGAAGTGGAGGGAACAATGGAAGCAACGGAAATAATGGAAACAATGGAAACAATGGGAATAACGGGAATTGGAGAGCCCCGCAGCCAACATATCAAAATCGGGGAGGCTATAATGGGAACCAAAGGTCACAACAGCAAAACCAAGGTGGATCTGGTGGAAATCAGAATAACCAAGGAGGCGACAAACCGCCTCGTCGCAACAACAACGCAGCGGGAGGGCAGTATACGTAATGAGGAAAGAAGAGGTGAGAATGAAGCGGACGTTGTGTGGTACCTTCTCTCCACCTCTACAATGTCTCTGTTTTATTTGATTAGTGCTAGTCATTCTTTTGTGGGACGAGCTATAGTAGAAGGCTAAGATGAAACCCTCGGAGAATAGTAAGCCTTTGTCGGTAGCCCTACCTCTGGGGATACCATTAGTTGTGGAGAGTTATATGGTGGATGTCCTATAGTGATAGCGGGACGGGAGTTTGAGGCCGACCTTTATATGTTTGACCTAATGGAGTTCGACGTTATTTTGGGGATGGGTAGTTAGCAAAATATAGAGCCCGGATAGATTGTTATAAGCAAAGGTGACCTTAATGGGACGAGCGGAAAGAAGGTAGTGCATTGGGTGATAGGCATCTTCAGTGTGCGGATCATCTGCGCCTCAAGGCTCGAGAAGTTGTTGGGCCAAGGTTGTGAAGGGTTTCTATGCAGCGTGTCGACACCAAGGTGGAGGAGCTTACGATTGAGGATATCCGGTAGTGCGGGAGTATTCGATGTATTTCGGGAGATCCGGGCTTGCCTCCAATCGGGAGGTAGATTTGCATCGATTTGGGCCGGGCCGCACTGTTTCAAAGCCCCATATCGCATGGCGCATGAGCTTAAGGAGTTGAAGACTCACCAACGAGCCGCTAGAAAAGGGATATATCGACCCGGACGTCACCATGGGGAGCACCTGTACTGTTCGTGAAGAAGAAGGATGGTAGCATGAGGTTGTGCATCGATTACCGGGAGTTGAACAAGATTACCGTCAAGAATCGTTACCCTCTACCTCGTATTGATGATCTTTTCGACCAGTTGCGAGGAGCAACAACGTTTTCTAAGATAGACCTGAGGTCGGGTTATCACCAGTTAAGAATTCGCGAAGAAGATATCTCTAAAACCGCATTCCGAACTCGGTATGGCCATTATGAGTTCGTGGTAATGCCTTTTGGGCTTACAAATGCCCCAACCGCCTTCATGGATTTGATGAACAGAGTGTTCAAGCCGTTTCTGGATAAGTTTGTAGTGGTGTTCATCGACGACATATTGGTATATTCAGGAACACGAGAGGAGCATGCGAATCATCTGAGAGAAGTATTGACGACTCTACGGAGCAACGAGCTTTATGCGAAGCTTAAGAAGTGTGAGTTTTGGTTGGAACAAGTAGCATTCTTAGGACATGTGGTGTCCAAGGAAGGAGTGGCAGTAGACCCCCAAAAGGTGGAGGCCATCACCAAGTGGCCGACACCGAAGAATGCCACGGAAGTTAGGAGTTTTCTGGGCTTGGCAGGGTATTATAGGAAGTTCGTGCAAGATTTCTCGAAAATCGCCACCTCGTTGACCAATCTGACTCGGAAGTTAATAAAGTTCGCATGGTCGGAAAAATGTGAGCAAGCATTCCAGGAGTTGAAGAAGAGGCTTACCTCAACCCCTATTCTCGCTTTACCTCAGGGGAACGAGGGTTTTGTTATCTACAGTGACGCATCGCATGGTGGATTGGGTTGTGTGCTCATGCAGGATGGGAAGGTGATTGCGTATGCATCCAGACAACTGAAGAGACATGAGAAGAACTACCCCACTCATGACACAGGTTAGCGGCGATGGTTTTGCACTTAAGATTTGGAGGCACTACCTTTATGGAGTACACTGCGAGGTGTTCACTGACCATCAGAGTTTGAAATACCTTTTCACCCAGAAAGAGCTAAACCTTAGGCAGACTCGATGGCTGGAATTTCTGAAGGACTATGATGTAAACTTCCAATATCATCCCGGAAAAGCAAATGTAGTGGCTGATGCCCTAAGTAGGAGACCCTATTCTGCTGTAAATCACTTGATGATGATGCCGCACGAGCTGTGCGAGGAGTTTAGGAGGCTGGAAATTAACGTGGTGACACCTGGAAGGAAAGCTGTATTGAATGCCATGGAGTTACAACCTACCCTTATGGAAGAGATCAAGAGGACTCAAGAGCTGGATTTGCAGCTTGTCAAGATATGTGAGGAAGTTTTGCAGGGGAAAGCCCCTGGTTTTGTGATCCATGAAGATGGTACGTTACGATTCCATAATCGCGTCTGCATACCTAATATGGAGGAGCAGAAAAGAAAGATCTTAGAAGAGGGGCACAATACGCCATATTCAGTGCATCCAAGGGGAAATAAGCTGTACAAAGACCTGAAACAGATGTTCTGGTGGAGTAATATGAAACAAGAAGTGGCAGACTTTGTGGCAAAGTGCCTTACATGCCAGCGAGTCAAGGCAGAGCATCAACGACTAGCCGGACTTCTGCAACCGTTAGACGTCCCTGAGTGGAAATGGGATTCGATATCAATGGATTTTGTGATAGGTCTACCAAGGACCAGGCGGAAACACAATGCAATATGGGTGATTGTAGATTGTTTGACCAAGTCAGCTCATTTCCTAGCCATCGCCAACAACTGGTCCCTAGATCAGCTAGCTCAAGCCTATGTAAGGGAGATTGTAAGGTTACATGGAGTACCCAGTTCTATAGTCTCAGACAGAGACACCAGATTCCAGTCTGGTTTTTGGAAAAAGTTACAAGAGGCGTTTGGTACAATGCTCAAGTTCGATCTGCATTTCACCCGACTCTGGATGGGCGACGGAGAGGACTATCCAAACCCTCGAAGATATGTTACGAGCATGCGCATTGGATTTCAAGGACTCGTGGGATGACGAGTTAATTCTCATTGAGTTCTCCTACAACAACAGTTACCATGCTAGTATAGGGATGTCACCCTTCGAAGCTTTGTATGGAAGGAGATGTAGAACTCCCCTATGTTGGTAGGACATCGATGAAGCTCTAACGATCGGACCAGACCTAATACAGGCCACTACTCAGAAGGTTCGGATCATTCAAGATAAAATGAAGGCAGCACAAAGTCGACAAAAGAGCTATGCTGACAGGAGGAGGAGACCTTTGGAGTTCGAAGTAGGAGAGTATGTGTTTTTACGGGTTTCACCCACGAAAGGAGTTATGAGATTCGGCCAGTCGGGGAAGTTGACACCAAGATTTATCGGACCGTATCCAATCTTGGAACGCATCGGAGAAGTCACCTCTGATTCTGTTTGCGGAGAACTTCGAGTGCACAATGTTTTCCGCGTCACAACTCGGAAATACGTTCGGACCCGACTCACGTGATTGATCGAGCCGCTTCAAGCTAAGAAGATCGAGCTATGAAGAGCAACCGCTAGAGATACTAGACCGTAGGAAAAGCGACTTAGGAGGAAAGTAGTTCCCTTGGTAAAAATCGATGGGCAAATCATACCACAATGGAAGCACAGGAAGCGAGAAGACGAAATGAGGAAGAAGTACCCTCACTTGTTCCAAGCCTAAGGCGCGTCAAGTTTCGGGGATGAAACTTCTTTTAAGAAGGTAATGATGTAAAACCTCGAGTTTTAGGAGGAATGGAACCATTAGTTTCCTTACCGGACCGTTAGGGTTAAGTTTAAGTTTCGAGGACGAAACTTCTTTTAAGAAGGTAATGATGTAAAACCCCGAAAAATCCAAAGATGTTGACCGTGACGTCGTTAGTAAATTAGGTTTGACTTCGTTATTTATTATTATTCGTTTGTGTTTTATTTTGCTAACACTTGAGCTCGTAGGATCGTGAGAGACTAACAAGGGTATATCGGTAATTTCATGGGTTTAGTATTATTAGTTTTTCTCTTTTTATTATTACTATTACTATTAATATTGTTGAGTTATGTGATTAATTACGTGAATATTATTTGCTATGTGATTATATTATTATTAGTATTATTATTATTATTGCTATTAATAATATTATTAGTTGTCTTTAGAAAATCAGATTTTGTTTTAGTGTTGGGTTGGGCTAAGAGTTAGGATTAGACTAATTGGGCCTTGGTTAAGTGGGTAGTATAAAAGTTAATCCTTCCTCCCTCAAACCCTAATCTTCAAACCCTAATCCCTAACCCTCTCCTCTCCTCTCTCTCTCTCCCTCGGCCGCCCTTTCACGGTCGCCGCCACCACCGCCGGGAATCGCCGCCACCACTGCCGGGAATCGCCTACAGCACCACAACCACCTTTCTCTTCCCCTTTTCTCTCTCTTTTCCCTCTTTCTCCCTCTCGATCTCCCTGTCTCTCGCCTCCTGCCCCGCGCGCTGCCGCCCAGACGATCACCGCCGTCGCACCGTACCCCTCGACGTCGACCGATCAACGCCGGCCACCAGACTCGCGGACGAACACCGACCTGCTGCTGCTACTGTTCGATCGGCGATCCCGACCACCATTGCACTGCTTTGCCGACGCCACCAACACCACCGTGACCCGCCGACCTCGACCCCGACCACCGTCGCCCGATCGGGAAAACCGCCAAGCGCCACGAACCCTCGTAAACCCTAACCCTAAAACCCTAACTGATTTCTATATTGTTTTTGATATTTTCTTTTTCTTTTTCCTTTTTCTTTTTGCTTTTAATTTCAAAATTTAATTGTTTTTATAATTATTGAATTGTATTATTTATGATTAGTTTTGTAATTAGGAAAATTATTTGTAAATATTTCTTGGTTGTAATTATGTGTAAATTATTAATTGTTATGTGTAATTTGTTTATTTGTTATATGTAATTTTATGTTGTAAATTGTAATTAGATTAAGTTGTAATAGTTGGTTATTAGGTTTAAAGGTGTTTCTTTATAGTTCTTTATATTCCTTATAAATCATATTAGGTTAGATCACTATATTATTATATGCACGAAATTGGAAAGTGTAACATCTAGGTTAAATTCTTGATTAACAAATTAGGTTGTTTAATTTAGATTCAATCTTTGTTAGTAATTCGTTTCTTGTTAAATCTTGATTCTTGAAAATTAATTAGGTTTTTTGTTAAATATTACATGTTCTTTAAGTCTTTCTTGATTCTTGAATTCTTGTTTTAGTTAGTAAAAGAATTGGTTGTTGGGTTTTTTTTTTTTATTGATTAGTAGTTACTTGTCATATTATACCTTATGTTATATTTCCTAAAGACCTCCTTGAATCTTGATTAAAGAAACCACATGTTTAACCACCTTTTATTGTTCTTTGAAATTCTTGCTTTACTGTATAACCTTGTAAATAATTCATGTTTAAGTATTATATTTCTTGTTTGATTTTAGGATTGATTAAAATTAGTAAAGTGTTTCCATGTTTTCTAAATTGGGTTAATGTTAAAAGTTTAATTGTTGGACCTAAGTTAAGTTGGACTTTATACCTTAGACCCTAGTTACTGTTTTGAGCCCAAATTAGAACCCGGAGATCAATTGGTAAAAGTTAGAACCGAAATTACAAATTTATTAAGAACCGGTAACAGGACAGTTTTGTTAGTGTCTAAAGATCGGGTTGCCACGATTAGTATAGTTACTCTTTGACAGAACCCTTTTAACTGGAGGTTTCCTTAGATGTTAGGAACCATAGGAATTTTACGGATCGCACGTTTGATTTGTATAACCCAAGTTATAATCTTTTTACCAGAACCTGTCAGATCTGGACCAATTGGGAAGATGGGTGTTTTTAGTGTCCTTCGGGACTGATATGGGCTTGGTCATCAACATAGAAGTTTTAGTAGACATCCCGAGGTTTCCGAAAAGTCCAGAACCAGACCCATAAGATGTCCGAAAGTCGAGTTGTGACCCGTTTTATGTGAATGTTACAATCTGTCCTCTGCTTGCTTTTATTTATGAAAATTGTTGAGTAAATTTTATGTGTGAACTTGTTATATAATTCCTTGAGTGTGTTAAGTGTAAATCATAAATGATGGGAACCTAAGTGTTCCTAGGGGATGGGTTATGTAGTTGATAGTTAATACTAACTTCGTTAGAACGCGTTTTGATTAGATAATTATTCTTATTCTAGGCCCGAGTTAGTGCGTGACGATAGTGAGCTCAAGTGTGTTCTCCTTATTGCGGTACTGTGACGTTATTCAAGTAATTGTCTATGCTCTAATACCCATCGGGATGCTCTTTAAATGTGTTTTGATGTTTTATAATCTATTTTGAGAATTGCATCCCGAAAGGGGACTTTTGTGGAAATATGACCATCTGTTTTGATAATCTTTTTGATTCGATTGTGATCTTGGTTTATTTGAGTTGAGAAATTGGATGGTCTTTTATTCAAAGTTTTGTTAATGGTTTTGATAACTTGGGATGGTTTGACTTGAGAGTCGTGAGTTGAGTTTGAATATTGTATAAATAATTCAAGTGGAAACGTTAAGCGGGTTTCGGGGGATAACCTGTTGTGCAGGTGTAACAATCTGCAGGGTTATGGACCAGGAGATCAGGGCTTCCTTCCCTGATATAGGATAGTTTTTTTTTTATGCCTTTGGTAGGCGATATTATTTATGCCTTTGGTGGGCGATGTTCTTGATGCCTTTGGTAGGCGATGTTTTGATGCCTTTGGTGGGCGATATTATTTATGCCTTTGGTAGGCGATGTTCTTGATGCCTTTGGTAGGCGATGTTACTTTAAGGGATTTGGTATCCCGCCCGCAAATTAAAATATGGATTGGATGGGTTGAGGAAAGCGATTGGGATTAAAGGTTTGTAAAACGTTTGATTCGATCCCTCTCCCCAAAATGAATTGAAATGAACTTAAACTGTTTTAAACGTTAGGGGTAGACATTATTGAGATTTCCCCCTCATTTTTGAAATGTTTTGTTTCAGGTGAAGATCTAAATGCTGGGGACGAGAATTAGAAGTGAGGACGACGAGTCTAGAAGTCCTTGAATCTTTTTATATTGTTTTGGTTATGAAATCTTAAGGTTTTGTTTTGAGTTGTTAGTAGTTACCGTTAGCAGACAGTTGTGTTTTCCTTTCTCGCCTTGTATTCCTTCGGGGATACGGCAGTGACCAAACTAAATTTGAAGTCTTCCGCTAAGTTTTGTCTGTTAACGTTAGATGACTTTGACTTTTCTATAATTGAATTTCCGGGGCGTTACAATAAGATTATGATGGCATGACTAAGAATTATACGATAGATCTTTAATCCTCCTTAGTGGTTATGGTTAAAGGCTTCCCTTGAGCTGTCTTTTTCAAGTTTGATTCTGAACATGCTCTTCTTTGGGTCCGAATTGAAGATCTACCCTTACATCATAGGTGGTCCATTAGGGCATGAGTGTAGCAAGAGTGTCGGGACCCATTGTACAATTGGGTTTCAAGGGATTTATTGATAAGAGTAATATAACAAGTTTGTTATTACTTTATTACCATCTGTTAACTCTATTATTTTAGCTTATTCCTTAGCATTACAATAATATAAATATAGGTTGTATCTCTCTCCTCATTTTCATTCTGACAATTAGTAATAACAAGAAAAGCTCTCTCTCACAATGATCTCTCTCACTCTCTCTCTCTCTCTCTCTCTCTTGTTGTTTCCATTCTTTTGTTTTATTCAGTTCAATCAGATAACATGGTATCAGAGCTTTCGCATTATTGATTTTGGAAGATAGTTTAATCTGAAAATTTGTAGGAGATCATCTGGTTCAGGGAATTTGTTGTCTGAAGTTTCAAAGCCCAAATTCCAGATTCCATCTTTCTGATTCGATCTTTGTTTCTCGAAGTTCCTCAATTTGTTGAACTTGTGGGAGGCTGGGAGCTTTCTTGGCAATCTTTGATTATCAAATTCCTTGGTTCTTTGTGATTCTTTCTGGGTTTTTTCTTTTTGCTATGGCTACTGATAATACATCCTTTTATGCGGGAAATTTGAGTGACCCATTGCATGTGTTGTATCTACATCCTTATGATATTCCCAATAACATTCTTGTTAGTGAATTGTTAAATGGAGAAAATTATGGGCATTGAAAAAAGGCAATTGAAATAGCATTAATAGCCAAGAATAAGTTAGGGTTTGTACTGGGTGAATGCAGTAGACCAACTAATGCTCAATTAGTTCCTACATGGCACTGTTGTGATAAAATGGTGCAATCTTGGCTTATGAATTCAATGATTTCAGATATTGCACAAAGTATCTTGTTTTCTACTTGAGCAAGAGAGGTTTGGGTTCAATTAGGACAGCGTTTTGGTGAAGCTGATAGAATTAAAGTTTTTCGTGCTCAACATGATTTGGTTAACATCTCTCAAGGTCAAATTGTTACATGTTTATATATGGGGTCCAATATGAAACATAGATTATATCAAATTCGTCCTCTAGCAAAACTTCAAAGAAAACCTTTTCTTTTGAGTAACACGAGAGTTAGTTATTGTTTCGAATTGTTACATATTTATATATAGGGACCATGACCTTACAAGACTCATGATGGTTTTCAACATTTTCTTTCAATAGTTGATGATCATTCTTGTTGTACTTGGGTACATTTGATGGCAAATAAAAGCAGTACTTTCTCTTTAATCAAAGCTTTTATCACTTTTGTTGAGACACAACACAATGTTTCTGTTAAGATAATTCGCACTGACAATGGGCTTGAGTTTTAGGATTCTGTATTTCTGCAGCTTTACAATTTTATTAAGACAAAGGTATCAGACATCAGACATCATGTGTAGATACTGTTCAACAAAATGGTGTCGTGGAGCGCAAACATCAACATTTACTTCAAGTTGTTCGAGCACTTTTATATCAGTCTAAGCTCACAAGTAAATATTGGGGAAAAGCCTTGTTGACTATTGTGTAGCTTATCAATCGAATGCCATCAACTGTTCTAAACAATAAGAGTCCTTTTGAGATTCTTTTCAACATAAGCCCTCGTATGATCATTTAAAGGCTTTTGGATGTCTAGCCTAAGCTTCTACTCTTAACAGAAATAGAGACAAGCTCCAACCTCGGGCTCATTTTTGAATATTTCTTAGGTATCCTTTTAGAAAAAAAGGCTTACAAGTTGTTAAATTTTACTATAAAGAAGATTATCTTGACTACTGCTGTTACTTTTCATGAGCATACTTTCCCTTTCACAATGTTCCCACACAATCTGAAACACCTCTACCCATTATTACTGAAGTTATTCCAAAATCCAGAGAATTTTGTATTTCAATCATAACTTGCTGTTAGTACTTCTTTGGACAGTAACCATTTCTTAGAATCTTCATCAACCAATCTTGACATCACTTCTTCATCAAGTGATGCAGTTCATACATCCTCTTCCACTCTTGACATCCCTTCTTCATCAAGTGATATAGTTCATCCATATTCTTCTACTAATCCATATTCTCTCAGCCCTTCACCTTAGCCTCCACAACTCAGAAGATCAAACATAAGTTCTACTAAACCTTCTTATCTTAAAGATTATGTTTGTGCCTTTGCTAACATTAATTCTTTATCTTTTGAATTTTATACTTTTCAGGCATCTCTAGAACAATATACTGAACCAAGGACCAAAGAAGCTGCTGAAAACCCAGATTGGGTCTAAGCCATGGATAAAGAAATTGATTCCCTCATCAACAACAACACTGGGGAACTCGTTGAATTGCCTCTTGGAAAAAAGGCCATCAACAGCAAGTGGGTGTATAAAGTTAAGCTAAAAGCTGATGGCTCATTAGAAAGATTCAAGGCTCGTTTAGTCATAAGAGGATTCAATCAACAATACGACATCAACTACCAATAAGTCTTCTCCCTTGTTGTAAAGATGCCTACTATTCGAACTGTTATTGCCTTAGCTGTATCTAGAAACTGGCCTCTTCCACAACTTGATGTCAATAATGCTTTTTCTCATGGGGATCTAGATGAAGAAGTATACATGTTAATGCCAAAAGGAATTCCAAATCCCTCAAACAAAGTGTGCAAATTAAGGAAATCCCTATCATATGGTTTAAAGCAAGTTAGTCGTCAATGGTTTGCAAAACTTAGCCACACCTTAATTTCTCTTGGTTATCAACAATCTAAGAATTATTATTTTTTCTTTCTTAATAAATCCTCTACTGATATTACTATCATTGTTGTTTATGTTGAGGACATCTTATTACAAGTCCCAACCAAGAGGAAATTAGTCATGTTAAACAGCATCTTAACAAGCTTTTTGGGATTAAAGATTTAGGAAACTTACATTATGTTCTTGGTTTAGAAGTCAAACTTCTGATGGTGTTTTGTTGTCACAGCATAAGTTTACTAAGGAGCTATTACAAGAATGCGGTCCACTACACCCAACTGTTGTTGTCACCCCTTTACCATTAAGTTGCAAACTACAACCTAAAGATGAAGAACTTGTTCCAGATCCATTGACATACAGATCCTTGGTGGGAAATATTAATTTTCTTACTCACACCAGGCCAGACTTGAACTTCATAGCGCAGACTCTAAATCAATTTATGCAAAAGGTAAGAACAACCCATTTCAAGGGCCTTTAACATACTCTGAGATACATCATACACCCAACAGATCATGGAATTCTTCTCAAATGTCCAGATCATCTCAGCATCAAAGCCTTCTCCAATTCCGATTAGAGTTCCTGTCCTTTTACCAGAAGATTGGCCACTGGATATTTAATTTTATTTCGTGACTCTCCTATAAGCTGGAAAAGTAAGAAACAGAGCACTAGAGATAAGTCATATCTTCTTCGCGGATGACTCAATATTTTTTACAACATTACATCCAGACTCATGTGTGGAGCTGAAGAATATTATATCTATTGGGAATGTCCCGAAAATGTTCAATTTCATCCGATTACTCTAGCCAAGTTAATTCGGTGATTAATGACTTGCTAGAAGTCCACTTAGTCAGTGATTGAATGGTTCGATCACAACCGTATTAGTTGGTCCTACATGGTCACAAAAGTTAGCGACTTACAGGCAATGTGTAAATGGAAAAAGGTTCGGGACAATATATGATTGAATTAGGGGAAGTGCCGAGCCCGTTTTAGGGAAAACAGGTCCACCACGGATAGTGGCTAGACCACCACTATCCGTGGTGGGTTACCACGGTCCGTGGTGGACCTGCTATGGTCCATGGTGGATCTGTGAGCAGTAGAATGGCTTCTGGTGTTGACCACGGTCCGTGGTGGGGTCCAAGCACACGTTCTACATTGAGAGAAGACCTCTTCCACCCCTTTTCCTTCCCCTATATATATCTTGCCCATGAAATGTCGAAGAGTGTCTTTCCATCCGATGAGACCCATTTAGGGTAATCTCCCTTTGGAGATTTTGAGAAACCGGGAAAACTTTCTATGAGAAACCTTCCAGTTTATGACTACGAGGGTGATTCCTCGAGGTCCAGGAATAGGAAAGATCGACCGTATTTGATACGATCTACATACTCATCCAATCTCGATTAGATCGAGATCGAGATCGAGCGGACCAACGACCAGTGTCACAAGTGCTATGTGGACTGTTGTGGAGGTCTCCTATTTGGAGACCTCCCACTCGAAGTTCGGAGTGATGCGTTCAAGAGCCGAAGAGACGCGTTAAAGAGTTGAAAGGTCGACCAAGGCTTATCTGTTTGAGAGACTGCCAGGTAAATAGCTCAGCCTCTGCTATCTCTTTCTTTGCTGTTGTTATTGTTTTCGTTGAATCGGCCTTAAAGGTGACTTTAAGTGGGCCACCGCCTACAACATTATCCTTGAGACCGACTCACCATCACTAAAGTCATAGTAAGTACATTAAATCACGTAGGTATAAAGGTCGGTATGTTAGTATTTAATAGTAAAGGTGAGTATATTACAATCCAAAATTCTTAATGTAGGTTTGTATATATATATATATATATATATATATATATATATATATATATATATATATATATATATATATATATATATATATACATACATATATTTTATTTTTTTTTGAAAAAATGTGAGGTATATTATAGATAGAAAAAGAGATAAAAATATTACAAATCTAATTACATAACATATCTATGTAATTTGAAAACTTGGCATTGTTCTTTATAAGATAAAGAGTTCTATCCCGCAGATGGTGTTTGATAGAATGAGAAGTCTGGGATGGGTCTCGCATGATGTTCTTGAAAGACAAGTTATTCCTCGCCTGCCAAATGTTGTAGATGTAGGATGCAAAGATGGCGAAGATGATATGCTTCCTTATCTTGTTTTCCTTGAGGTTTAACAGCTTCCTCCCCCATTGGTCCCAATTATTTGCATTTGGGAGTTTAACCCAATCGGTCAAGTGCTCTTTGGTCCTTTGAGCGTAGGAACAGTCATACATAAGATGTTCTATCGTTTCATCATGACTTCCGCACATGAGACAAGTAGGATGGACCTCTTGATTGTGCAACCTGGTTTTAACTTGAAGTCTTCGATGTAAAGCCATCCAAACACAGAAAGAATGCCTCGGGGTGTTGTATTTGTTCCACACAATCCTTGCCCAAGGCCATTTGGCATTATCCCCTTCAAAAGCGTATCCTTTTGAAACCGAGTATTGGTTTCTGGGGATATTCGCCAATTTTATTTGCTCTTTTACATCTTATAGTTTCTTGAAATACCAACAAGTATCTCCCCTCAGTTGGACTCGATCTTTGATGTATCTTGTGTGAATCCACTTGACCCAGAGACATCCTTTATGTTCAGAAATTGACAGGACCTGTTTGGCGATCAGAGCTTTGTTCCACTGCTTCAGATTCTTTATGCCTAGACCCCCACAAGATTTAGTTTTGCAGACAGTGGTCCAACTAATAGGAGGGGTCTTTGAATATTGTGCATCCGCACTCCAAAGAAAATTGCGACAAACCCTTGTTATTTGATCAATAACATATTGTGGGATGATCATTATAGAGGCCCAGTAAGAGAAACCACCCATTAAAACAGAATTGATGAGGGTCACCCTACCGGCATATGAGATATTAGCAGTTCTCCAAGACTTGATCCTCGCGGTGATTTTGTCAACCAGGAGTCGACAATCTAGCTTGCTTAGCTGACCATCTGTGATGGGCATCCCCAGGTAGTAAAATGGCAGGTCCCCCTCTTCAAAACCAGTAATTTGAATAATCTGGTTTTTTGTGGTTTGGTTGGCGCCACTAATGATGACCTTTGATTTGTTTGCATTGGAACTGAGACCAGAAACTTGATTGAAATGGTTTAGAGTATTCATGATCTGCTGAACACTGTAGGGGTCTGCTGCAGAGAAAATCATCAAGTCATCCGCAAAAATAAGATGTGTGATATTTTAACTCTTACAGCGGGGGAAGTATTTGAAATTTGCCTCCTTAGATGTCGCGGTTAGGCTCCGTGAAAGGTATCCCATAGATAGAACAAATAAGATAGGGGAAATCGGATCTCCTTGGCGTAGCCCTCTTGCCCCTTTGAAATATCCGTGAGTACTACCATTGATCTGGACTGTAGGAAGGGGTAGTAATGCAACTCATGATCCATTCAACAAACAGGGGAGAAAATTTGTACCCATGCAGCATCTCTTTGATAAAATCCCACTTCACACTGTCGAAAGCCTTTCTTAAGTCAATTTTGAATATACATTTGGATTGGGATGTTTTCCTGCGAAAACCACGGGAGAGCTCATGGCACATTAGCACATTATGCAGTAGCTTACAACCGGGAATGAATGATGTTTGACTTTCATTGATCAGATGGCTGAGGACATCCTTTAATCTTGTGGCAAGTAGCTTTGAAACTGTCTTGTAGAAAGTGTTACAGCAGGAGATAGGCCTGAAATCAGTAGCTGAGTCTGGGATTTCTATCTTGGGGATGAGAGCAAGGGTCGTGGAGTTTAGAGCAGTGAGCATCCGGCCTGTCTCAAAAAATTCGTTAATAGCTGCACAGAAAGTATCTTCCGATTGAGGCCAAGCTGATTTATAAAAACCACTTGAAAAACCATCTGGACTAGGGGATTTTGTGTTCGGAATTGAGAAAAGTGCTTCTTTAATGTCCTTCTTGCTGAACGGTGAGCATAAGATCAGCTGTTGATGACAGTTTAAGGTGGGCCCTTGATGAATAATTGACTGATGTATGTGCTGAGTACGATCAGAGTCCTTACCCAGAAGATTCTGAAAGTAATGAGCAAGGTGACTGCCCACTCGTTGGAAACCAAAAATATTTTGCCCATTGTGATCTTTCAGTGAATGAACAGTTGATGTGAGTTTCCTCTTCTTCATTTTACTAAAGAAAAAAGAAGAGCAGGTATCGCCATGTGCATTGACATCAATCTTGCTTTGTTGAGAGATGAGTTGATGAGCTGAGTGTAATAAGACTTTGTAATGGCCTTTCACATCTCTTTCCTCCATTATAAATCTCTGATCAGTAGGGGCTGTCACAAGTGAGTTTTGAATGGCCAACAGCTTTTCTCTAGCCTTTTCACATTGGAAATGAATATCAGCATATTTTCTCCTGTTAAGATCCTTGAGAGCTGGTTTGAGGTCTTTTCCAGATGGTAAATTGCATGCATAGGAGACCCGGCTCTGAGGTTATTCATGGCGTTTTCAATAATGGTGCTGAAACTAGGGTCTATGACCCACATGTCACAAAAACGGAAACATGTCTGTGGCTGAGGACCTTCCAAAATCTCAAGAAAGATAGGCTTATGATCTGATAGACTTTGTGGGAGATATGATCCCTTCATATAATCGTTTGCAATCAACCAAGCTTGATTATAAAAGATTCGATCAATTTTGGTTTGAACATGACCATTTGACCAAGTATGAGTTGCTCCATGACAAATCAACTCAGTGAGCTGGCAGTGCTCAATACATTTTTGAAAATCTTGTGTTTCAAAATTTTGGACAGGAGTCCCATTCAGCCTGTCACCTTCTTGCAGAATAGAATTGAAATCACCCATCACACACCAAGCTCCTGCTACATTATTTGAAAAGCTCCTTAAATTTTCCCACAGACATAAATGCTCCTCCATTCGATTGAAACCATAAACAAAGGTGTAGGTAGCTGTAATGTCTCTACTGTAATCAAGGATTTGACAATGTATAAATTGTGCATCAGCATAAAGCACTTGAACAACTACCTTATTTGAGCGCCAGGCAATAAAAATTCTACCACCACCATGAGTATGAAAGTTATTGCAAGAAGACCAAGTCTTGAACATACCTTTAGTGAGGATGGATTCTTTTTCAGGTTTCACCTTTGTTTTAATCAAACAAATCACAATAGCTTTTGTGCTACGTAAGAAGATCATTTGATCTTCTTGTTTGATGGGGTCATTTAGACCCCTAACATTCCATGTTATAATCTTCATTGGGGAGTCGTGTCAGAGTTTGAGGAGTTTTTTCTCCCCTCCTCTATTGTTTCCCCTGCTGCATTTGCATTCTCATGTAAGTCATCTGCAGTATTGCCCCCATTGCTTGCTAATAGTTGAAACTGGTTTGCTATTGTGGGAACAGAATTGTTTTGGTTTATGTTTGAGCGTGGGCTTTTAGTTATGCCATTTCTAGGAGAGGAGATCTTAATGAATCCATCCTCATCAACGGATTTGTCTTTCACTTTGATTCTCCATTCCTGCTTGGTTGTGTTGGCCTTGGTTTGATTTGTATTGGATTTTTTGTCCTCTGCCTTGACCTTCAGTCTGCATTCCTCTTCTGTGTGACCCAGCATTTGACAATAACCACATTTTGTTGGTTTCCAGTCGTATTCTACAGGTTGGGAAACCATCACATCTTGCTCATTGATATATTTGATCTCAGTTGGGAAAGTGCTATCCAGTTTTACCTCCACCAACACTAGTGCATAGATGAGGTTCGTTCTTTCTTTTGTAGCTTTGTCTGTCCTAATTGGTATACCAATTAGACTAGCTAGCCTGCTAAGATTTTGTATGCTCCAGCATTGGATATCAAGATGTTGAAATCTAATCCAGATTGGAAGTGAGCTAAATTCAACGATGCTAATAGATTGGGTTGGATTCCATGGTCTTACCACAAATGGTTTGTTGTCAAAAAAATAGAAACCCCTTTTGAGTACCTCATTTTTATCTGCCTCTTTGTTGAATCTCACCAAGAAAACCCCTTTTCGCACAGCTGCAATATTGCTCAGATCATAATGGGACCAGATTCTCTTGATGAAACCTTCAATTACTGGAAAATGAGGGTTTGCACCTATCACTCGACATAGAACCGATGATTGCCAGTAGTCAATTTCTTCTTGAACAACCTCCTTCTCAATCGTTGCAATGGGAGAACCTTCAATGACAGTAGCTTTGATATACTCGAGGTTGTTGCCATCGTCTGGATCGAGTAGGGAAGCAAATGTTGTAGATCGTTTTCTGGGATTTCGAGGATCTGCATTTTCCTTCACTCCTTGTGCGTGATCTGTTTTTTGACCAACCAATTCTTCAGTTGTTGGAGCTTTGATGTCGGATGGCCCAGTAATTGGTTGTCGGTTGCTCACCTCAAATGAAGTCGCCGCAGTAACGTTCGATTTAGTTGGCGTCTTGGCTTTTGGCTTGTTGCTAGCTTTCCTGGTCTTTGCCATGGCTAGGGCCGAAGCCATGGACTCAGGGGAGCTGGTGCTTGCCGGAAATCGCCAAGAGTGAGATGCTCTTGAGGAGAGAGAAAAATATATATATATATATATATATATATATATATATATATATATTATATATATATATATATGTATAGAGAGAGAGAGAGAGAGAGAGAGAGAGAGAGAGAGAGAGAAATATGTTGGCAACAATGGTTGTGACCTTGGAGATCACGCTCGTGACACAACTATTGTGAAATAGTTTCACCACAAGTTCGTCACGGTCGTGACCTTTGAGGTCATTCCCTTGACGTACCTTATTGCAAGAAATAGTTGAGAGCCCCCTCCCCCCTGTAATGTTTGGAACATTATAAATATGGGAACAAATGATACGCCGCAAGGTGTACGGGTGTAGGTGTAGTAGGTCTCAAGGTCGTTCCCATAGGGACTTTGCTAAACTACGCACCAAACTAGCCTCCTATGTAATTGCTAAATCGGTCAGGTTTTGATTCTTGGATTCTAAAACTACTTCTAATCACTATCAAAGGGCAAATCAAACAACTATTCACACAATTTACGAGATTAATCAATTAATGGGAAAAAGACGTTCAGGGGCAAATTTAAGTAAATCTATGAATCAAACAAGTGGATTGAAAATGTATGTTACTAATTTGGTACATTTTAGGGTCGATAATCGCATAATGTCTTTCTTAACAAGCTTTTGACAATGGAATGAATTGTTTAGTAAAATCAATCACGTACTTTCGTTGTTATTTCAATTTTATCCAAGTTAAAGATTGAATTATCAATGACCCCTGATTACAAAATCCTCTATGTCTAGTTCATTTCGTAACTAGTTTAATCTTAAGGGTTCCGATTATTGAATTTATCTGCTCGGTACTTCATTCAACAATCTAATTCCATATTCTTGATGGACAATAAAAAATAAGGACAAACATTATCATAGGATAAATAAAATGCATTCAAACTAGATAAACAACTTGTTCAGTTCAACAAAATTCAATCCATGAAAGAAACTAATCGGGTTTATCCCCTAAACTAATGAAACTACTCACTACTCATGTTCAAACTATAAAGCATGTAAAAATCTACACCAGAATGCATGAAAACTATTGTTGGGAAAGTCCCGACAATGTTCGATATACACGGAGATTAAACCAAAGTAATATAGTAACTATATGTCTTGCTAGAGACCTCTATAATTAGTAATTAAATATGTTTAATTACAACTATATTATTTGGTCCTACTGGGTCACACAAGTCAGTGCCTTGGAACAATGTATGTAACCTAAATGATATTGTATCACGTTTAGAAAAGTTGGAAATTGATTTCTGTGAGAAATCAGCCCATCACGGACCGAATTGGGTTCAACACGAGTCGTGTTGACCCAACACGGTCCGTGTTAAGACACCATGGTCCGTGGTGTCCATGGGCCGATTATTTGGACCTTCTGGAGTCCAACACGGACCGTGTTGGGCCCAGAAAGGCGCCGTTGTTTTAATTCGGCCCTTTAGGGTTTTTGAATCCTTTCCCTAGGTTTTCTAAACACTATATAAAGGGGTCTATGGGAGAGATCATTCCATACCAACTGCCTAAGACTCTTAGAGAGATACCAGGGTGATTTCCTGAGTTCCTCTCTCTTTTAGTTTGCAGTTCTAGTTTTAGGAAACATTCTCTGTTTCCCAAAACAATCTCACATACATCTTAGATTGAGATTCGTCTTGATCGGGTCGATCTAGCAATCGGGTTCCCGGAGTGCTGCGTGGACTTTTCGATGAGGTTTGACATTGGAATCTGGAAGGTCAACCTCTTCTTCAGCAGGAATTAGCGATCAGGTATAATTACTAAAGCCTCTGCAGTTGTTTTGATTAATTGTTTATAACTGTTATAATATTCCGCCAATTAATCTGTATCTGTTTAGGAAATAGATAACCTAAAACCTAACATTGGTATCAGAGCCACCAATTGCATGCTAAAGTATTGTACTTGTATTCATAATTAATTTTGTCAATAGTTGAATTATATTATGAATATGCTAGAATAGATTTATGCCTAAATTTTGAATCTTTATGAAAGTTTTAATGTTCTTGATAGTAAATCTGAAATTTTATTGTAAAATTTCATGCTTTGTTCTTATTGCCTTTAATTAATCGATTTTATGTTTGTTTAATTGTTAAATATAGCATGAACTCAATTTAATTTTGAATGTTTTAGAAGCAATCAAGTTTAATGTTGTTAAACAGTAGGCAATACATGAAATAGGTTTAAATTCACAAAATAGGGTTCTGTAGAATTAATTTTCTGATTTAGTTTATTTACGGTAAATATGAAAAATCGAAATAAAATATCAAACGAACTCGAAAATTTCTGAAATTTTTACTGGAGGTGTCTGGAAGTGTTCTGGAATTTCCATACTTTTTGTAGATTTTTACCAATTAAAATGTATTTTTAATTGAGTTTTCAGATCTGAAGTGAATTAAAATTCGTTTAATTCTCTGAATTTTATAAATTTGTAGAAATTTGTAAAACTTATGAAATATTTACTGTAGGTTACTGGGTAACCATACTTTTAGGGAAAAAAAATTTCGTTAATTTATCCAGTCAAATTATATTTTTTAATTTAGGTTTTCAGATCTCAGAGAAATAAATTTGTTGCTTCTCTGAATTTTGTATATTTATAGAAATTTTAAATTTTTTTGAAAATTTTGCAGTTGGTTACTGGGTAACCATTCTATTATGGATAATTTTTTCGTGAACTTTCGAAATCGTTTACTAATTGTCCTTTAATTTTCAGATTAACAGAAAAGTATAATTGTTTATTTTTCTGATTTTATTCTAATTTTCGAAATTTGATAAAAATCTGAAATTTTTACAGTAGCATATTGAATGAACCTACTGTATGGAAAAATTATAAAATTTGATTTTTAAACTTATCGGAGCATTATTATTTATTTTCCTCTTAAACGGAGAATTAAAAAGTTTAATTCCCTAAATTTTACAATCTTTTAGAAATTGTTATAATTCTGGAAAATATTTCATATTGGGTTATTAGATAACACTGTGATATGAAATCGTTTAATTCGATAAGTTATGATAATTTTATTTAAGTTTTTCATTCACGAAATTAACCAAAACTGGGAAGCATCACGGACCGTGTTGCTAGCGGTTTTGGTGAATTCGTGTGCTTTAGGGTTTGTAATTAATTTTAGAAATTAATTATTAAATCCTATTACTACTAAATCAGATAATGGGCATAAAATCTATTATTTTGTAAAGTTTAGGAAACTTACAATATCTTTGAAAGATATAGTATCTTTTAGACTCCTTGATTTTAGGAAAGTCAAGTATTTTGTATGTATATGTATAAAATCCTAAATTTGTTTAGGTAACTAAGATAAAATTTGGATTTTGTTTATTATATTAATCATGTAAATCTTTTAGGAAATTTTATTTAGTATTTATTTCCTTATGTGTTATATTGCAATTATATATATGGCTTTATAATTTGATATTTAAGCATGTGTTATATTTGATATAATTATTGCAATATTACATGTTTGCATGTGCTTCTAGTATGGCCATAGATAGTCAGTTTTACCGGTCTGCGTACCGGGTTGGGTGAAATACGGTCTGCGTACTGTCTTTGAATTAAATTTTTAAATTTAAATTTCAGCTAAGTTTATTTTTTAATTCAAGTAAGGACTCAATTGTGAGGTCCAAATTGTAAATTGGTTGTAATTGGAGACATCAAATTGAGTGGGAGCCCAACAGCAATAGAGGTGATGCTTCGAGTGGGAGCCCATCCAATGAAGTTGCAAGATCCAAGAAGGTTTTCTTGAAGACTGTCAAGGCTTAGTTAAATTAGTTGATTAAGTCTAGGTGGCCATACTAGGGGTTTTATTTATGCTTTAATTTTGTTATCGCATTTTTTATTATGCCTTTTATGCTTTTCGAAAGAGTTCACCTAGAATTGCATGCTTAGGATAATAAAACCTACTCTCAAAATTGAATTATTGCTCAACCTATCGAAACACCACTTAGATGGATAAATAAAGAAAGCCAAAGCGAATTATTTGTCCATCATTAATAAGTAGGGTGAGAGCTAGGTCAATTCAAATTGGCTATCAAAATAGTTTTGGGCCAAGAGTAGAGGAAGAGAAATATTGTATTCGATACAAATTTCTTGCCAAGAGTCATTTTGAATGATCGATCATAAGATGATCTACCAAAGATAACATGGGATCGAGTTTTGTTGGGCCAAAGTCCACTTGAGCCCATGAGTCTTGTGGGTCTTGGTAAATTAAAACACTAAATGAGAGTTGATAAAGTGTTTTGATTTGAAATTAAAATTAGTTTAATTTCTTTTGATGAATAATAATTAAAATGAACCAACTTGTCTCGTAGAATTATTTATGTCTTTTCACTTAAACATACACCACTAATAAAATATTGTTTTCTCCTTGAGAAAGAGAAAAACAATTACACCAATTCCTTAAATTGGCATCGCTATCACAAGATTGTCTTGGGCGAATTAAAAGAAATATGTCTTTGATATAACATTGAGCTAGGCATCAATATTGAGAGGTCAAGCCAAATGAATACATGTAATGTCATAGTATTCATACAATTTTAACTTCAAAATGTTTGAAGATTAGAGGAAGAATTTCAATATTACCAACTCAAAACCAAGTTCATCGAACTAGTTAGAGTTTATAAATATGAAACCAATAACCAGATAGTCTCGGTTGAGCTAGATAAGAGCCAATTGTTGGCGCTCATGTTCTGAAATAATTTGACTATTTTAAAACATGAGAAACCTCAGATCCCCTTTAGCCAAAAGATTGGCGACCAAAGATAGTCTTTTAGTGAAAGAAATCTATCAAAGACAAGAAGTCAATGGAAAGGTAAGGACAAACAGTTGTACATACCCAACCAATGACAGCAATCGGTTAACAACCAGATCATATATATATGACACTGGGAGCGTGAATAACTATAAGAAAGACTTGAGATATGATTTCAATTCTAGGCAAATGCGTATATGATACACACTACCCTTGTTAAACCCACTTTGAGTATAAGATACCAGCTGTGAAACTCACATTTATGCAAATGTGCAGGATCTACAGCAAAGTAGATGTGCTTTGAAGGATGAGAGTCAGCCTACAAATAGGAACATACAATTAGTTGTAGCTCCTTATGAAGAGTTGATTGTTTATCCATATCCTCAAGAATTATAAGAGAAATTTATAGGTGATTCTATGTTCTCATTATAAATAGAAATTTGATTTCGAGCTCTCAAATTAGAGAGAGGATCTCGGATAAACACACACAACACATCAAAACCAAAAGGTGTAAAAGGAATAACTCATGTTCAAACATAAACTTGTAACTATCTATTAAGTCATGCAAATCAGAGCACATTCAGAAGCGTCACAGTGATAGACTTTTGAATGATAAGACTTTGAAACATGTGATGCCTGCAAAGCATGACTGTACCTTTTACAAGACAGGGCGAATGTGCCAACAAACACTCATGCATATGGATGTATGTAGTCCAATTGAGCACAAGTACAAGGGATGGATTACTTCAAATATGAATAAAATAACACATGGTGATTCATGTCTATGAGATTCATATGAAGCTGGAATGTTAAAATAGTTTAAAGATTTCCAAAATGAAGTAGTCTTGGCGAAACAATGAAGAGCACCTAGCTAAGATCGAAAGGATGCTAATGGTTGAGCCAAGAGTTTGAACAAATGACTCAATTGAAACATAATTCTGGCACTATAAGCTTAAGTCATATTAATCAGAAATGCATTCAGGAACTGCATAGTGCAGGATTTTGGAAAACCTAAACTTTGAAAAGTTCAATGTTTATATAGCATGCCTGATGGGTAAGATGATTAAAATCACCTCTTATTGGAATTGGTGAACAAGCTAATGACTTATTAGGATGCAAACATATTGATGTATGTGGGCCTGTGAGCACTAGTGCTAGAAGAAGGTTTACGGTACTATTTCATCACTTTCAGTCACGATTTTAGTAGATATGGATATATCTACTTAAAACGCCACAAGTCCAAATCCTTCAAAATGTTCAAAGAGTTTCAAAGTGAAGTACAAAACCAACTTGGCAAGAAAATCAAAACCCTTCAACAAGGTTGAGGAGGTAAGTATTTGAGCCATGATTTCACTGACCATTCCAGAGAATGTACGTGGAATTGTTTCATAACTCTCTCTTCTAGGAATACGACATCTCAATGGCGTATCCAAGAGGAATCACACCTTATTAGATATGGTGCGATCAATGATGGTTGAGTCAACATTGTCGATTACCTTTTGGGGATACACGCAGTTAACCATAACTCTAATTACTGAATAAAGATTATCTGAAGCACTAGAGAAAAGAGGTTCTTGAACCATTTTCTGAAAGAAAGGAGTATCACTTCTACAAACTGTTGTAGAGGAAAGTGTTTGTGTCTCAAAATGCTTTCTTCTTAGAGAATATGTTATTCTCTAAAAGAAAGAGTGGGAGAGATTTTGAACTTACCGAAGTTCGAGAGACACAAAACACTATAATCATCACATGAAACTCCGCTACTTGATCCTAGTTCAAATTTTCCTATTTGTCGGAAAATTAAGAACAAGGTTGAGGCGGTTGAAGTTTCTCAAAACGTTGAGGAGAGGGTGTCATGAACATTACTCCAATCAAGGTCAGGTAAACAACTCCGTCAGCCACAAAGATATCGATCTTCTATGGATGAACGTGAGATGTTACTTTTAGAAAGTAATGACTCTACCTACATCAAAGAAGCTTTAAGTAAATCAAGATTCCATGCAACCACGTCTAAAATGGATTCCATGTATTCAACCAAGTTTAGAACTTGGTTGATTTGTCTGAAGGTGTGAGCCATCAGGCATATGAGGGTTTTAAGGCAAAACATGGGTTCATTAAGATAGACATCAAGACTGACTTCAAAATTAGATTTTGAAGAAAGGTGTGTACTTGACACAACTGAGTGGTCTTTTGTTGGAATACTTGTAAACTCCAAGAGACCATCTATGGTCTTAAGGAAGCTTCTAGGAGTTGGAATCATTGACCTTCTTGACCAGGATATCAAAAAGGTTTGACATACTGGGAAGTGTCAAAGATAATATTGTGTTTACAAGAAGTTTAGTGGGAGCAATGCGTTTTCTGATATTGTATGTGATTGACATACTGCCTACTGAGAAGAATATTCCAATGTTGCTTCTATTGAGGTTGACTTGGAAATAATTTTCAAAGTGAAGGATTGGTGGGGCTAAGAATTTTTTGGAGACAAGATCTATAATGATAGATTAAAGATTTTGATTGTTTGAATCAAAGTTAACTAGGTGCTGAATAGTTCAACTCACTTCCAGAATGGATTAATTTCCAAAATCATGGCATATCCTTACGGAATTTGATTGTCTCAAAACAATCAGAAGTTCTAAGAAGGATGAGACATATAACTCATGCTTCAGGCATGAGATTAATGTATGCCATGAGATGTTCAAAGTCCAACATAACATATACGTTGTATATGTATAAGCAAAACTAAGGATGTGTCCTAAGTCTAAAGTGGTTGATAAAAGCTAAGTGTGAAGAGTTGCATTGATGCTACACTCATGCAGAGAAATATGATTATCTGAAAGGTCAGAGAAAAATATACGATCTGTTTTGAGTGGTATTGAGGTGAACTGGAAGAAGTTCCTAACTTGACATGTGGTTAATTCTACAAATAAGACAAGTATGGCACGACTTTAGAAGTTGTGGCAGAAACTGTTAGGATTGCGAAGTTCGTTTTTAGAACTGGGTGATGTTTATAGCCTTGCGAGAGAAATGGAGCCTTGATTATAGGAGCCATCACTCAAGCAAAGGAACTGAACCTCACTATGAATCCAAACATGTGTTCCGGAAATATCTTCCTGTATGAAAGGTCATTAGTGAGATGGTATATGTACGAGGTTCATTGCAAGTATCATGTACTAAACTCCTATTGTAGTTACAACATGATAGTCATGCATGGGCAATAGGTATTAAACACATTCCGGAATATTAACAAGTCAAATTTACATGAATTGTTCATGAATTATGACCTTGTTGATTCATCATTAAGAATCAGATTCCAAAATTTACATCAATTGTGGTTTAGAATTATGTAAATGTCCAAAAAGGTTAGCGCATTCAAAATGGGAAATTGGATGAGGTTCGATTTCTGAAACCCCATTAGTGAACTTGATAACGCTAGTCTTGGTCGACAGTCGACCTGGTTCCTAATTGTATTATCACGTAGGAACAGTGATAATATCAACACAATTAGCATGTAGGATTGAGGTGATGATCAAGTTTCGTGGTCATAGTGATGTGATGACATCATAAATCAATCACATGGGTATTGTTGAGAACAACTACCAAACTGACCCGCAGTGAGAGCTCTTTAAGTTGGGAATTGTCATAGGAGCTCTCACTACTCAAAATTCCTAAATCCTGAGTTCAATACATAGACTACATGGTCTGTTGTGACTTTAGAGCGCGTCAAACGCCTTTTGTAACAGTAGGCTATAAAGGCGGTGTCTGGGTTACAGTTGGATCATGTGAGAATGTGTGTTTGAACAAGATGACATTGTCCTCCCTATTAGGGACAGTTGTCTCGTTGGCCACTCGGTGAGATTGGACTGAAAATGCTTGGCCGAGCTCAGTTGAATCAATAGTTGATCGTCTGTCTTTCAAAGTCTAAAATCGAAGATCGAGGAACGTTCGGGTCTTACATAAGGATGACTTTAGCTTACCTTATCTGAACTAGAGACAGTAAGTGATAAGGGAATTCAAGGAATCGAACACTTGTGGGACAAGTGGGAGATTGTTGGGAATGTCCCGACAATGTTCAATATACACGGAGATCAAACCAAAGTAATATAGTAACTATATGTCTTGCTAGAGACCTCTATAATTAGTAATTAAATATGTTTAATTACAACTATATTATTTGGTCCTACTGGGTCACACAAGTCAGTGCCCTGGAACAATGTATGTAACCTAAATGATATTGTATCACGTTTAGAAAAGTTGGAAATTGATTTCTGTGAGAAATCAGCCCAACACGGACCGAATCGGTGAGAAATCGGTGAGGTTCGTGTAATCATATAAAATAGAATTAAATACTTAAACTTGTCTCATAAAAGGTAAGAAAGGAAATAAAATTTCAGATTTTAGTAATTCGCTGTTTCGGCGATAACTTGGGCTAGAAAACTCGGATTTTTGCAAACGAGTACTTTTCGGAAAGGGAAAATCATGCCCGACAATTTTGTCAACTGGCCCAGAGGCTAGAAATGAAAGGAAGGGCTCGAAAAACAGCCCGGACAGAAACAGTGCATGAACAAACTATAACCGGCTTAAAAACTTAGAGTGGAACTCACGGTGAAAATTGAATAACAATAGAGAAGGTTCATGGCTTATGATGCATTTCAACCATTGGCTTGAAGGAGCATAGAATTAGAGCACTTGAAAGCTTATTAGAAATAAGGTACTTGATTAATGAAAACATGAAGAATGTCGCAGTTTACGGACTTAGAACAATATCATGTTTATGGATTTTTAGAAACTATTTGTGAATCGATGAACGGTGAATTGGATATGAAGAAAGGACGAGCTTATGGTTACTTAGACATAGAGGAACGCATAAACTTGCTAAGAACTCAAGTGTAACCCTTAGTCATCAACAATACCTAATTGGGCCTTAAAGCTTCACCGAATTAACCCATGGTTTGCTAATTTACCTATAATCCTTTAGGAGATAATCCTCAACATCAACCTAACTTAAATTAGCTTAGAAAACTCATCCCAACTATCTTGACAATACCACAAAGGCTACAAACTTATAAGAACTCCATAAAAGACCCAATTTACAAATTTTAGGTTAAAAAGGCAATAAAAATTCTGGGTAGAAACTTGTTCCGGACACAGCTTCCTGCTCGTAACTCATACTCCCGATATCGGATGACTACGAATCATACCTTTTCGGAAAGCTTGCAACGTGGCCTAAAACTTTCATGTTACCATAAAAACTAAAGAGGTCTCCAAAGGCACGAAAAACAGCCCTCAATATACTGACTCAGAATTCGTATATAAAATTATACCTTCACGGTTTTGGTCTTAACTCGGGCTATACATGTCGGAATCTCGAAATTCCAAAGCCTATGGTTAGCTAACACCTTGGGCTATCATATGGAGTAGAAATCTGGGCAAAAACCCCACTTTTATACCACTGTAAATTTCCAGAACCGAAACAGAAACCTTATCTACCGAATTTTCCGGTTTTTAGCTTGATTTTTCACCCTTAATCATATTAAAACACAATCAAATCCCATATAACCTTAATCCACCATATTTCCAGAATATAAACCTTGATAATTAACTCTTCTTAGACCTTAAAAACCACATGCATCTATGGATTAAACCTAAACTTAACATAAAAGACATATTCTTGAACTCTTGCACCAAAACCTCACTAATTCACCCAAATTAAACATAATAACACTTAATTCATAATCTTAAAACATAAACTCAGCCCTTATATACTAAGAATCTCTCAAGAAATTCACATGCATCAACACTAATTCATCATCCACCATGAATTCAACTCTAAACCTCACAAAACACTTAGAAATCAACATGCATGTACTTCAAAACTTAACCCTAACTTAACCAATACAATTATATACTTGAATTCATGAATAAAGAGAGTAAAAGAGATGGAATTTACAAAAGAAACATAGATAAAACATGGATTTTCAGATTAGGGTTTTAAAAGTTTGAATTGGGGGTTTGAGAGATTACCCTTGGGGTTAAAAATTGATGAAAACACAAGAGAGGAGGAAGGAGGGTGGCGGCCGGCGACCTCCTGGCGGCGGCGACGTGCTCCGGCGGCCGGAAATGGGCGGCGGCTGCTGGTGGTTCACGGCAAAAACAGGGACAGCAGGGGCGAGCAGGATTTTGGAAGTCGTTTAGTTGTTAAGCTATGTTTAAGTTTATGTAGTTTATCCAAAGGTTGTATAAGTTTTATATATGAAGGTTTTTAAGCTAGTAAGTTATCTTGTGGTTTTGGAAGTTTTTTTTAGTGTTGTTGCCTTGTCTCTTTTGGGAGACGGCGGTAATGCCTCGACCTAAGGTGTTCCGCTGCGCTAATCACAGGTTTGGGATTCTAAGTATAGTCTTAATGTTGTGATTAAGGTTGGGGCGTTACAACCCAACACGGTCCGTGTTGAGACACCACGGTCCGTGGTGTCCATGGGCCGATTATTTGGACCTTCTGGAGTCCAACACGGACCGTATTGTTTCAACACGGACCGTGTTGGGCCCAGAAAGGCGCCGTTGTTTTAATTCGGCCCGTTAGGGTTTTTGAATCCTTTCCCTAGGTTTTCTAAACACTATATAAAGGGGTCTCTGGGAGAGATCATTCCATACCAACTGCCTAAGACTCTTAGAGAGATACCAGGGTGATTTCCTGAGTTCCTCTCTCTTTTAGTTTCATAGCTCTAGTTTCAGAAACATTATCTGCTTCCCAAACAATCTCACATACATCTTAGATTGAGATTCGTCTTAATCGGTCGATCTAGCAATCGGGTTCCCTGAGTGTCGTGGACTTTTCAGAGAGGGTTTCAAAGATTGGAATGGAAGGTCAACCTCTTCTTCACAGAATTAGCGATCAGGTATAATTACTAAAGCCTCTGCAGTTGTTTTGATTAATTGTTTATAACTGTTATAATATTCCGCCAATTAATCTGTATCTGTTTAGGAAATAGATAACCTAAAACCTAACAACTATAAGAAAGAGAAATAAACTGAGTGATGGATCGATCTTTGCTTGAACGGTAATCGGTGGGGACGTTTGCTCCTCCATTTCTATGGATTTCTTGAGAACCGATCTTCCAAAACCCAACTAATCTCTCAATCTTCACTACTATGAATGTGGATGGAAATGTGGATGAAAGGGAGATGAATATGGCTGAGGATGAAGATGATGGAAGACATGAATGATGAACAAAAACAGTCGCATCCGTAATTATATAGCGATTAAAAGCATATGAAACGACATTTTGACATTAACAAGGTCAACACGGTCCGTCTTGACCCTGACACGACCCGTGTTGATTTGGCCACAGGTTGTGTTGTCTTCTGGAGCAAATTTTGAGCGCTCTGGACCCTGAAACGGGTCGTGTTACCCAATATGGCACCCGTGTTGATGCCATGCGACTTCCTCTTGGTACTTTGGGCCTTGGGGTGGAGTCTTCTTAAGTTTGTGATTCATCCAATTACTTGATTTTGAGCTTGCTTATTCAAATTTCACTCCAATCTCCTACAAAATTATACCAAACTCCAACCACGCATAAAATAGAGAATTCGAGTATAAAAATAATACATTCATATCAATAATCACCCAAATTAACTCCAAATAATCCAAGGTCACATGTATATAAAATACACTCATCAACAAACCCTTAGCAAAAAGATGCCTTTTGGCAAGTCTTCCTTTGGAAATCTTGAGAAGAGCTCTTTGAGAATCATCTTCTTTAATCCTCCTCATTTGGTTCTTGGCTTGTCGTTTTGGAAATGATCAGAATATTCAAATACGCATTTCTTTATCGTGGTTGGATTGCGATTATTAGACCTAATAGTCATGATTCCGGGTAGCTACGTGGACTTTAGTGGAGGATCTCTCTTTGGGATTTGAAGGCCTCATAGTCGGAATGTTGACAAGTATAATTCACAATACCGCAGTTTTTGTTTCCTAGGTGATTAATTGCATACATAATGGTTATGTGTGATTCTATCTTAATCATCTAGTTTATTTAGGAAACAATATTCTAATAAACTGAAAAATAATTTTGTCATTAAGAGCCTCTTGAAACTTCCTGGAAAGCAACATGAAGTTGTACCTCTGATGATAAATTGGTTAGCGCAGGTTGTACTTGTTGTAATAGAGTGTCAAAAATTGACGTAGTATGAATTTCTTACAGGAACTTGAGCAACCATTTTGCTTTCGTACTTCTCCTTGTATCAATCTGGATATCCATGTACTTTGAAACACTGATCCATTGTATGGCTTTTTCCATTATCAAATCACAAACTTTGGCCTTCTTACTCTTCTTTGTTTCTTGTTTATTGCTAAAATTGCTGACAATACTCTTGACTCCTAGTTTTTGCGTTATACATGCATCAACTTCATGTTTGAGCATCATTCCATCAAATACCTTTCTTTGCTTCTCTACATGTTGTAGTAGATAAATGGCCATGTTTACATATGGTAGAGGATCCATGTCCAAGATTTGGCTTCACATATTTTCATATTTTGAGTTGAGTCCTATTAGAAATTACATTAACTTTAATCTAGACTCCAGATCTTAAAGTCTCTTGATACGCTGCAAGTGCACGATTGTAGAAGTAGTATGTATCAAGGTCGTCCCCACAGGGACTTCTCTAACCTACACACCAAACTAGTCTCCCACCTAATCACTCGGTCGAATTTTTGGTTTAGATTAATCTAACGCTGCTTCTAATAACAAAGCAAGCAACAATTCACACACTTTACGAGATAAAATCAATAAGGAAAAACGTTCATGGAATGAACCTAAGTCACTCTATGAATTAATCAAGTGGATTGAACTCGTACTTCACTAATTTGATACATTATAGGGTCGATAATCGCATATATTTTTTCTTAGCTAGTTTTTGGCAATGAAACGAATTACTTAGCGAAACCAATCACCTACTTTCGTGGTTATTTCGATTTTAACTAAGTTAAACATAAAATTATTAATCACCCCTAATTATAAAATCATTTGTGTCTAGTTCATTTTGTAGTTAGTTTAATCCTAAGAGTTCCAATTATCGAATTTCTCCTTTCGGTACTTCACTCAACAATCTAAATCCATATCTTTGATGACCAATAAAAAACAATGACATACATGATTAAACTAGATTAATACTTGTTCAATCCAACAAAAATCAATTCATGAAAGCAACTAACAGGGTTTATCCCCTAAACGAAAAGAAACTACTCACTATTCATGATTAAACTACAAAACACATAAAAATCCAAACTAGAAAGCATGGAAAATCTAAAAGAATGAGAAATAAACCGAGAATGGGATTGATCCTTGCTTAAATGATGAATCGCAGAGACTTTTGCTCCTCCACTTCAATAGGAAACTCGAAAATCGATCTTCAAAACTCAACTTAATCTCTCAAACTTTGCGCTAACAATAGCTATGGATGATATGCGGCTGAAGAGGATGATGAATATGACAATGGTTGGTGATTATTGCTAGGATGAATGATGAACAAAACAGTCGAATCAACAATTATATAGTAATTATGGGACTTCAAACGGCAAAATACAATAATTAGGGCTCAACATGGTCCGTGTCTGGTCAACACGGTCCGTGTTCACCCCCACACAACCCGTTTTGCCTGCCCACGGGTTGTGTTCAACCCAGGAACTCAAATTTGAGGTCTCTGGACCCAAGAACGGTCCGTTTTGGCCATTTCTGCACTTGTGTTGGCCTCAACAGGCTTCTTCACGCTAATGGGCCTTGGTTTTGGGCTTTGAGATGGATTTTTCTTCAACTTGTAACCCACTTGGATTCAAACCTTTGATTTGAGAATGGTTTTCTTCATTTTTTTCTCAGATTTCCTAAGAAAATACACCAAACTCTAACCAAGCGTAAAATGGGAAATTTTCAAATATAAAATAATACAAAGATATCGAAAATCACCCAAATTTACTCCAAATCATCCAAGTTCACATATATATAAATTACACTCATCATCTCTTCATCAAGTCACACATACTACATTCAGGTAGGGGATCTATAACTTGTAATTCATCCCAGACCTATTTCATTTTGTTGAAATAGACATTCAAAGGTTCATTATCCCACATCAATAAAGTCTTCTCCCAATGCAATTGGTAGATTAAGGGGCCATTGGCTTCTCCATATCCCTCGACTAGTTCTTCCGATAGTTCTTTAGACATTTGAAGGTACACAAAGCATTCATTGATATCAAATATATCCAACATCTCACCATGTAATCACATTACATCCACCTGTGGTAATAAGCAGATGTACGATCAATTTTCTTACATGATGAATCCAAGTCTCAGTGTCGGTTCTAATGACATGCTTGTTGAATTACTTCATCCAATGTAATTATAGTGTTATTGCCAGTGCATGGTTTGTTTGAGAGGAGTGATCTGGGATAATCTGACCCACAAAGTGAAAGAGGATTGCCATTGTAATAACCTAACTTAATTAGACCTTAAACTCGGGTCCTAATCAAGATTAATTGATAAAAGTCACGAATTTAAATTTTGTTATTTTAAACTCTGTTGTACAAGTGGTTTTGCAGGACCCGAGCAGGGCAACGACCGCGAGACGACAACCAGACTAATTATTATTTTTAACAATCGGGCAGTTGATGATCCTTATTATGACTACTATTGATTTTATTATTATTAACCTTGTCGTTTTTATTATAATATTATTCCCGAGTTCGAACTGCAGGTTGATTCAAGTCTTAAATCTCCTGACCTTTGGCAATACATTCTTATCACTCTGGTACTATGGATTTAGACTGAGACCTTGATTCTACTATTTGGTTTAGTAGAAAGAGAAATAAGGGAGTGTTTTCTTTTTAAAAGGGGTTCTTAAGAGAGAAAGACAACCTCATTAAGCAAACTCAAACTTCTCATCACACTTCCTCTCACCCCTCCTCACTCCCATCACTCTTACTAGCCCAACCCTCTCCCCTTTTTGTTGTGCCAACCACTCCCGGCGCACCACCGCTGCCACCGCTGTCGACAGGAAACCGTCGGACGCCACTCCTTTCCCATTTCATTGTTCTTCCTTGTTTTCTCCAATTGGAGGTAAAACCCTAACCTTTGGTTTCCTCCCTAAATATGTGTTTTGGTTGCAAATTTTTTGTTTTTATCCATCAAATTAAGTTTATGAGCATGATTTTAGCATAGATTATCATGGGGTGATTGTTGTTGGTTAGTGATATTGTGAAGAGTGACTTGTGATTGTTGTTAAAATGGCCATGGATTACATGCATGTTGAAATCCTTATGAGAGATGCTAAAAGTTTGAAGTTCATTGTTGTTTAGAGCCAATTGAAGTTTTCTAGAGGATTTAGGCGAAGAACAAGTGAACCCATGAGTAGGGAGATGAGAACTTGTGTTTTTGACCCTTGCATGTGTATTTGGAACATTGAAATGGTTATTGATAAAGATTATACTGCTGTCTTTTAACATTTTCCCATCAAGAACATGTTTGGGTAATGGGTTAGAGTTATGGAAATTAAGAAAAAGCGACAAAGAAAGTCGAGAAGTCATTTGGGGCCAGCTATGGTTTTTGGAGTTTTTGGGACCATCGAAATGTCTTGTGACCAAGATTATAGCATAAAACAGTATCCCCAACTATTACCTATCACTCGGGCTTTGAATCGAGTCATTTCGACGTGTATAACTCAAGTTATGGTCATTTGAATTTGGTTGCTAGTTTATATACGTTTTTGGAGGACAACATATTCAGAGCCATTTTGGGACACCAAGACGACTTATCCAGTGAATGAGTTTAACATCAAGTTATAGTATGTGTTACGGGCTTTCCGAAATGGAGTCTTATGCATCATTTGGCAACCGGGGAAAAAAGTTACGGTCTTTCATGTGTTATTTTGGATTGATGATCAACATATGAATTGTAGAGTATGTTTTTCTCTTTCCATAGGCTTACCCACCATCATTAGAGGTCAATATCTTGAGTTATGAATTTTTGTTTAAAAATGTCCTCCGAAGACTTTAAACCCCATGTTTGTAAAGTTTGCGAGCTGACTCTCATTTTAACCACGCTTCTCAACTAGAAGGTTTTAGTGAAGACTCAGACCTCTCCAAAAATGTGCCTAGTTGCATTTCTTTGATAACTTTGTAAAAAACTTTGAATTTCACAAATATACTACCCAAACTAAAGTTTTTCAACTACTTGTAAATTCATCAAAAACTAGCTTAAACGTGTTTTAAAGGAATGTTTGTCCTCAAAGCACCCAACCTTACTCTTTTTGCTATTGTGTTTATGTGCACCGCCTTGAGGTTGTTGTCGCTTGTCGCTCGGGTCATCATCGTTCAAAGGCATTGTTATTTATCAAGGCTTAGTTAATTGACAAAATGCTTCAATTCAGGTACGTATATTGCATGTACCTTTCAATGTCATGTATTTGTATCAATAAAATCAAGTGTTATACCAACATGAACCATATGTATTTCACCATGTTTTGTCACCTAAATATGGACCCCCGCCCATGCACGTACGCATAATAAATGCATCAATACCATACACATGGCCAACGTCAACCGGTTAACTCCATCCGGACCTCCCGATCGGTCCAGGAATTCGCATATAAAGGCTTAGTCCGATGATCATAAATGGGTACCACTCAGATAATAATAATCATGCAATATGGTTTACTTGCATTTTCTACTCCCTTTGTTTGGAAAATGAATTGAAATGCGCGAAATAAAATGAATTGATAAAATATGACTTACATTACAGGAGTATGCGTATTGAGTTTCGACTCATTTGTGAAATATTTTATGTTTTGTTTCAGGTGTTGGCTCTAGTAGTGGAAAGTCAGTAACTGGTAAGAAACAAGGTTAATTGGTGTCTTAGACCCATCTCAGTTTTTTTTTTTCCTTTTTGTGAAGTCCTTGGTTAGGATCAATATTGATGTCAACTGAAGAAGTGAACTATCCAGTGTTGTAATGAAGCTACTTTGAGTTGTAAATGCATATTTTTGATCAAAAAATGACTAAAGGGACCTCATATTTTGGTGTAATAATTTTAAATGCCCTATTTTATCATAAATAATTGTTAGGCGACATTATTTTTGATATAAATATTTATGGTTGACATTTCGGCCAATTTCAGGCAAAAAATGGCACGGAATAGTAGGTTTTTATGTTTAAGCGTGTTTATTATGTTAAGAGATTTATTTTTATATGTTAGAGTTAAGTATATACTTCAATATAAAACACGTCTAAACATAAAATTCACCGCTTTGCGCCATTTTTGGCCGAAAATTGACCGAAATATCATCCCTGATTATTTACATAAAAAATAATGTCACCGAACAATTATTTATCATAAAATATGGCCCTGAAAATTATTACACCAAAATATGAGGTCCCTTTAGTCGTTTTGATTATGTACAATGTTTAGAGCATGTTGGTTTAACTTTGTCCACGAATGTGGACAACGGTAATATCTTCAGGTTTTGTATTACGCTGTGCTAATTGTTGGATTATGGATTGTTTAGTCTTAATCTAGTGATTATGATCCTGGGGTTGTTACAGCCATAGTTAAACTCATGTTCTTACCATCGATTGCTATATTGATCAATCAGTTTGAGTAATTTGAGTAAAAACGCAAAAAAATCTTGAAAAGAACAAGTAAATCTAAGGTAACTCTGAATCGAAAAGCAAGAAGAAATCAAAGTGAAAGGTTGAATTTTTAGGATTTGATCAATCGATGAATTAGAATCAATTGATCAAACCAAGGAAGTTGATGTTGGAAAAAGGGTTAGAAAAGGATGTGAGACTTAGATAATCAAGAGAGTCGTAGGCGTACCTACTATCCTTAGACTTATATACCGACCGTATATAGTCGCAGGATAAAACTCTTGCCTTATAGGAGGAGACTTAAACAAACTCTCAATCCTTGCCTAAGATGTGTTGCAGTCACATCCTAGAAAGGGGGTGTATGGGAAGGAATGAAGTAGTGTGAAGGGGAGGAGGAACACCCCTATTTATAGTGCAAGGATGCACTCTTGGATAGGTTAGAGATAGAATGATGATGTAGACTTGCATGGATAAGGAAGTTAGGATAGTTAACCATGCCTAACTACCCTTATCCATACAACAAACATGTGCTTGAATTAAATTGAGCATGTGGAAAATAAGACAAAATTGTCTTGTATTCTTAAGTACACTTAATTTTCCACACTAATTGCTCATCAATCTTACACATACACTTGAAAAACATCAACAATCCTCCGCCATTTCGAGTGTATGGAATTCTTAACTCATATTCCAACACCTCCGCCAACAAAACACATTAAATCACACAACTCAAAACACACAAGAGAGTAAGGGTTAGGCATGCATCTTAGATAGTTTCTTGCGAATTGAACTTCTAAGTAGTGAACATAATTACAAATGTCTGAATGTGATAGTTGACAAAGCATTAAACTTCACATCCTTGTTGAACATTTGGATACATCACACCGATATTACTTAGCCAAATCAAGAAACCTTAAACTTATGACACTATTAAACGCCGTGTGTCCCATATCCTCTCGTGAGCAAACCAAAGCCAAGCCCAATAGTTCCTTGAAGCGGCTACACTTCTTGCTCACATAGGTAGACCGAAACTTATATGCTCCTGTAATCAATCACCCATCCTTAATCAGTCTATTAAGAGTAAACACTCATCCTCTTGTCATTACAGAACTTATGCACAACACTTACCCTTGGGATGGTTTTGAAACTTGTGCTAACACAAACACTATGCAATAAAGTCACCCTCCAAGGGCTTGACATCAAATCAAGTATCAAGAAGAGGCACTACTACTAGTATTTGTCAAGATAGGGCTTATACCCATCCCCCTTGATGATTTAATCACCAAGTCCTTGGACAATCCCTTAGTCAAGGAATCGGCAAGGTTCTCACTTGAAGGCACATATCCGATAGTCACTAGCCCATCCTTGATGAGTTGATGTGTGTATGCATGTCTAAGTCCAATATGCCCTGACTTGCCATTGTAGACATGACTATACACCTTTGCTAGGGTAGATTTACTATCACAATGTATAGAGATTGGTGCCATAGGCTTAGGCCAAATTGGCAACTCCAACATCAAGTTCCGAAGTCACTCCGCTTCCTTACAAGCAGCGGCCAAGGCCACTAACTCGGATGCCATAGTGGAATCTAAAATACAACTTTGTTTCTTGGAAGCCCATGAAACAATTCCACCACCGAGCATGAAAAGCCAACCTGTGGTTGAGGAATAGTCCTCCTTATCACTAACCCAACTTGCATCCGAGTATCCCTCTAAAATCGAGGGTTCTCCTTTATAATGTAGGGCATAGTTAGGGTTTACTTAAGGTATCTTAACACCCTCCTTATTGCATGCCAATGGCACTTACTAGGATTACTAGTGTACCTACTTAATTTGCCTATTGCATAAGCAATGTCTAGCCTTGTGCTTGTCATGGCATACATCAAGCTACCAATAACCTTGGCATACTCTTCTTGACAAATACCTCTTCCTTCATTCTTGACCAAATGAAAGCTTGCATCGAAAGGTGTTGACACCGGAGTGAGTTCCTTACATTTGAACTTCTCCAACACCTTTTCAATATAATGGGATTGTGAAAGACTAATACCATCATTATTTCTAATGACCTTAATGCCCAATATCACATCTGCTTCACCCATGTCTTTCATGGAAAACTTAGATGAGAGAAAACTCTTGGTTTTCTCAACTTGTTCCATGTCAGTACCAAAAATCAACATGTCATCCACATACAAGCAAATAATGACTCCTTTTCCATTCTCAAACTTATAGTACACACACTTATCAGATTCATTAATTGCAAAGCCAAAAGAAAGCACAACCTCATCAAACTTTTGATGCCATTATTGTTTAGGAGCTTGTTTTAAACCATATAAAGACCTAACTAGTTTGCATACTTTCTTTTCTTGTCCCTTAGACACAAAGCCTTCGGGTTGCCTCATGTACATCTCTTCCTCTAATTCACCATTTAGAAAAGCAGTCTTAACATCCATTTGGTGAATTTCAAGCTTAAAAATAGTGGCTAACGCTATTAGAACTCTTATAGTCATTATTCGTGCCACCGGTGCATAGGTGTCTAAGTACTCTATACCATGTCTTTGCGTAAAGCCCCTTACAACTAATCAGGATTTATACCTTTCTATAATACCATCCACTTTCCTTTTCCTCTTAAAAATCCACTTAGAAGTGATAGGCTTACTACCAGGTTGAGGATCCACAAGGATCCAAGTATTATTCTCTAGAATTGAATACATCTCTTCTTGTATGGCCTTCTTCCAAAAGGGGGCATCTTGTGATCCCATGGCCTTACTAAAAGTCTTAGGATCACAATCAATGCTATGGATGTAAGGGATTTGATTGCAAATCTCATCCCTTGTTCCCTCTACCAAGTAGAGATAGAAATCATCCCCAAATGATTTCTCTTTTCTAACTCTCTTACTTCTTCTAGGTTCATCATTTTCATGATGTTCACTAGATACATGTTTATTTGGAACCATGTCACAAGTGACATCTTTGGGTCTTGGTATTGAATGGAATCTTTGCTCATCAAATAAGGCATCAATGGATTCTATAACGTTGTTCACCGTTACATACTCATTAGGTTCAATAACCATGAACCTATAAGCCTTACTATCTTGAGCATATCCAATGAATATGCATTCAATACCCCTTTCACCCAACTTTCTCTTCTTAGGTTCGGGCACTTTAACAATTGCCCTACACCCCCAAACCCTTAAATGACTTAAGTTTGGTTTGTGTTTGTTCCAAATCTCATAGGGAGTAATAGAATTATCCTTAGTAGGTATTCTATTCAAGATGTAGCATGCGGTAAGCATGGCTTCACCCCAAAATCCCTCACTTAATCCAAAGTTAGAAAGCATAGCATTAACCATTTCTTTAAAAGTTCGATTTTTCCTTTCGGCCACCACATTTTGTTGAGGAGTATAGGGGGCTGTCACTTGATGAACAATACCGGTTTCTTGAAATTATTTAGGCTCATAATACTCCCCATCCCTATCCGATCTAAGGATTTTAATAAAGGATTCACAATGCAATTCACTTTTGGCCTTAAATGATTTAAATTTATCAAGTGCTTCATCTTTAGTTCTTAATAAATAAACTTGGCAATATCTTGAATGATCATCTATAAAAGTGATGTAGTACTTCTTACCACCAATTATAGGATTAGTGTGAAAATCACCCAAGTCACTATGAATAAGATCTAGTAACTTATATTCCCTGTTAATACATGGAAAAGATGCTTTGGTAATTTTGGTTATCATGCATGTCTTACACTTCTTTATATTATCATCTACTTGTGGAATTAAATCAAGTCTAGACATGACTTGCATTTTCCTAAAATTCCCATTACCAAGACGATAATGCCATAAAGAAGAAAGGGAAGAAGGTTGCACATACATATAACCGGAAATCACTTCATTAACATTAGCAATATCAATAGAGTCATTACATACAACATTAAGCTTAAACATGGTCCCACTAACATAGCCCTTACCCACGAAAATACCACCCTTAGAAAGTACATAATTATCTCCATTATACACTTGGAGAAACCCATGCCTACTTAACAAAAATCCGGAAACTAGATTTTTACTCACTTCCGAGGCAAAATAAACATCCTTAAGAATAAGAGTTTTGTCGGAAGTGAACTTGAGATCGATTTGGCCAACACCTTTCACTAGAACCGGAGCATTGTTTCCCATGTAGAGACTCTTGCCCTCCTCGACCGGAGTGAAACTTGTGAAGAAGGAACGATTGTTGCATACATGCCTAGCGGCACTCGAATCAACAAACCAAGCGTTGTCGTCACATACTACGTTGATTTGTTCCTTGATCATAGCAACGAACTCACTTGGTGCTTTCTCCTTGCCCTTGTCATTTTTATCGAGTAGGCCATGTTTCTTTTTCCAAACATAGCAATCTCGTTTCTTATGTGTGGGACTACCACACTCCCAACACAAGGGCTTCTTGTTATTGTTAGCCACTTTCTTGCTTTTGTTGTTCTGGTTGTTGTCATTAGGCCTTTTCCTCTTGCCCTTTTGACCATGGCTAGAACCTTCCTGTAAACGCAACTCTTCCTCGATACGAAGATGGTTAGCAAGTTCCTTAATAGTCATTGCCTCTTTCTTATGTTTAAGGGGTTTCTTAGTGTCTTTCCAAGAGGGGGGGTAACTTATCAACCAAAGCAGAAACTATGATAGACTCATCCATGTTCATATTATGTTGTTTAAAATTGCTTAAAATACGTTGGACTTCATGAAGTTGGTCTAAAACAGGACGACCCTCAATCATGCGATAATTCATGAATTGACTAACCAAGAAATTCTTACTTGATGCGTCCTCCGACATGTATTTATTTTCCAATGCCTCCTAAAGATCTTTAGCGGTCTCCATGTTTTGATAAACATCAAACAGAGTGTCCTCCATGCCGTTGAGAATGTACCCACGGCATATGCAATCATCATTCTCGAATTTCTGGCGTCTTCTCGTCTCCGCCAAAGTCTCGTCATCAGACTCCTCGGAGTATGGCGAGGTTAGCACGTAGACCACCTTCAACGTGGTTAGGATGAAGTGCATCTTCTTTTGCCATCGACGAAAATTCACACCATCAAACTTGTCAAGTTTTTGGAAACCGGATGTCAAATCCTTGAATGACGCCATCTCTAGGATATATAAGTCTAAGATTGTTGGAAAAAGGGTTAGAAAAGGATGGGAGACTTAGATAATCAAGAGAGTCGTAGGCGTACCTACTCTTCTTAGACTTATATACCGACCGTATATAGTCGCTGGATAAAACTCTTGCCTTATAGGAGGAGAATTAAACAAACTCTCAATCCTTGCCTAAGATGTGCTGCAGTCACAGCCTAGAAAGGGGGTGTATGGGAAGGAATGAAGTAGTGTGAAGGAGAGGAGGAACACCCCTATTTATAGTGCAAGGATGCACTCTTGGATAGGGTAGAGATAGGATGATGATGTAGACTTGCATGGATAAGGAAGTTTAGGATAGTTAACCATGCCTAACTACCCTTATCCACACAACAAACATGTGCTTGAATTAAATTGAGCATGTGGAAAATAAGACAAAATTGTCTTGTATTCTTAAGTACACTTAATTTTCCACACTTATTGCTCATCAATCTTACACATACACTTGAAAAAACATCAACAGTTGATTTTGTGATTCAGAGTTGTATCGAAAGTTGCCCTGATACTATGATTAGGAGTACCAAGAAGTTTAGAGAAAAATGGTTTTGTAGAGAGAGAAATTGACAATGTAATATTTCTCATATGTTGATATATATAGATGGTCACTAATTATATATCAAGTGCTTGTGAGCTATAACCAACTGACCTAACAACCTGTACAACTATGTATAAATATCATATAGTGCTACTATCGTTTCCAAATTAACAGTAGAAACGTTGGTTTCCCTTACCTTCTTTTGAAAGACAGATCACATTAAAAAGAAAAATGGAGACTCTAGTAAAGAGGAAGATAAAGATGTGGAGGTTTGAAAATCATAGTTTATAAGAGATTTAATAGATATTTGAAAAAGAACAAGACGATATAGCTACTAATAACATTGTGCTTATTATAACTAAAATGCAAACACCCTTTGAATGAGAACATCGATGAGACCAAAGTAGCGAATTATGTTTAACAGAAGAAGAAATCTACAAGTAAATGAGTGTGATTCGACCAGAAGATATGGAATGATAGGTCGTAAGTGCATGAGTATTGCCAGAGCAAAATCAATTATGATCATCTCCTTGTTCGGTTGTAGAAATTGGGTTTTTAGAGTAAAGGTTGTCGAATCCACAGGGATGGTGTGTTAGGTTTTCAAGGAATTGGTCTGGTAAATGTTTTCAAATTGCAGGAAGTAGTAAATAATTGAAATAACTAAACTAATAAAGATTGAAAGCAATGAAAACTAAAGAAACATGAATTGAAGAACCAAACTTAACCTAAAAGAACAAGAACAAGAAACTAAACAAGAAAGTGAACACATACTCAAGAAAGAAAGCTAATAACTACGAATGTAAAAACTGAATTTAATACTGAATTTAAAGAAAAGGAATTATACCTAGAATGCATTGTACTAATCTTGAATCTTCTATCTTGAATCTCTAATCACGAATCTTCTCCCGAACAAACAAGAAAAAGCGTGATTTGGATTACTAAGACTGCTCGAATCCTCACCTAAAGGGAGAATTCGAGGAATCTTGATCGTCCTCTTCACTAAAAATTGGATTTTTGATGTGAAATACACTAACTGAAATCAAAAGACAAAACCCGAAAGAGAACAGGAACATGAAGAAAAGAATTGCATTGATATTAGAAGAATTGAATTACAATCGAAAACTAAAGAAACTTTAAAGAAAACTCATTCTAAAACCTAAGTAAAACTAAGTATCTAAAAACTAATTAAAAACTAAGATATCAGATTAAGTTCTTTAAGTGTCGTTATATATAAAATAATAGGAAAGGAAAATAATAAAAATTCCCCAAAAACCCTAGCTGCTGTCGCGCGTTTTATTTCCAGAAATCTGCCGACCGTCGCGGGTACGACCAAAAAGGTCGCGGGCGCGACCGCTCTCTGCCCTATCGTCCGTCATTTCTCGCTTCTGGCTGTCGCGTGACGATTTTTGTCTCGAGTGCGACACTCTTCTGGGCGCATGGTCGCGGGCGTGACGATTCTTTTGTCGAGTGCAACAATTTCTCGGAATTTCTTCGTTGGTTAGCTTACCGTCGTCTCGGGTGCGACAAATGGGTCACGGGTCTGACACTTTTCTGGAATCTTCGCGGGTGCGACCAAATTTGTAACGGGCGTGAAGTCCTTCTGGAGTCTACCCCCATCCTAAGTTAGCTGAGATTGTCGCGGGCGTGAAGCCATTCTTACTCCTTACCTTAGCTGCTGTAAAGGCACCAAAGAAAATGGTCGCGGGCGCGACCCATAATGTCACGGGTGCGACATCCGTCTGCCCAGAACTTGTCAATCTTACTTTTTTACCTTGGTTTTGGCTCTAACACATTATTACCCTACAAAACTCAAAATCATCATATCTAATATATAATTAAGGGGTTAAAACAAGCAAAACACCCTATAAATGATAACAAATTTGGCTCGAAACGAGACCGAACAACATTCCCACACAAAGGGTTGCTCGCCCCAAGCTAACTAAAACAAAGAAGAAAAAAAATCTAACTACCCTAATTCACTTTCGTAGGAATCACGGTTGCATTTAGCGTATGCAACAAGCCCTTTAAACCCCTTGGCAGCCCAAGTGGACGAGGAAGGTCTCGTGAGGGTTTATAGACGTTATACCCACAAAAGCAGAGAAAAGAAAAGACAAAGAAAGGAAAATTGAAAAGAAAAGGAAGATAAACAATTTGTGAGATAAAGGGGCGAAAATAAGATAAGGTCAGCACAAAAGGAGGTCCACACATACGGTTGCGAAGCTAACTACTCAAACAGCGCATTCACTTAACTTAGAACAGTTAACAAGCACTTTCAAGGCAACAAGCAAGATTGTTACTAGACTTCACATTTTTCACCTCACACTTACGCATAAGCTTGATGGGTTCCTCGTGCTCAAGTGCAGTGTTTCTTGGCTTGTTTTTGTTTAAATCAATGCTCAGTCGGTTAGAAATAACTACTCAAACACCCATGCTCGTTATTTAATGAATTATTAGTGGTTCCCCTCTCTATTTTGTGTCGCCTTTGGCTTGGTGAGGGCCGCAGGTTACATAGATAAGGGTTCCACAATTATTACCACTAGTCTTTTTGGTGTTGGGTTTCTCGAGAATTGAACGGTCCTAACATGGATCTACTCTTCCTACATAGTTCCTTTCCATACACAAACAAGGTGCTTAAGGGATATGAGTGTCACACCACTCATACCGATCTATGTGGATGAACCAACATTTTCAGAATTTCTTAAATTAATATTTTTGTGCTAGTATTTTTGGGAATTAAACAGCCCATAAATGGGGTTTACCCTCCCAACACAGGCTACTCCATACACAAATGAAGTGCTTAAGGGGTAAGAGCGTCGTACCACTCATACCAACCTGTGTAGGTGTACTAACATTTTTTTTTAATTTTAATTTTAATTTTATTTTAAATTATTAACACATGGGTATTCAAGAACCTAAAACTTTCCTCCTAAACCAAGACCATCACATTAACCAACCTAGAAGTGAATTTCTAAGGATACCACATGGTTGCAAATACAGGTGAGGTTATTATGTTTAAGAAAAGCAACAATCAAGCCTAAAGCCTATCAAGCATTCACTACCTATTCCTAACTAAGCAATTGCACTATTCTAGCAATCAACGACACAACCATATATACAAACTACCTCTAGCCGATAAAAATTTTTAAAATTTTCGCCTAATTTCAATAATAACTAAAGTTGTTTCTCTTCCAAAAACTAGTAAGGCACTTGTGCCACCCCACTCCCACACAAAAACTCTACAAATGTCCTCATTGTGAATAAGGCGACACCACACAAAAGAAAAAGCACACAAAAGAAAAGGAAAAACACAAGCCGGCATGCATGCCACCCCCACTCCCACACAAAAAGGCCAACAATGTCCTCATTGGAATCAGAAATAATCAAGCACACAAAAGAAAATCAAGAAACACGCCAAGAAAAAGAAAAATAAAATATTAAAAAAAAGAAAAAGAAGGATATTACCTAGTTGGGTACTGAGTATACCCAAACAATGAAAATCTCGCTTAAAATAATAAGACCCACACATGGAGCATCAGCCACTCCATTCTCATCTCAAGATGTCGGACACCATCTCAGAACCATTCAACACTCGGAGTAACAAGTCATGCATCCTAGCATACATCTCCAAGTGGTGAACATAAGAGCACAATCTCAATAGTACATCAGCAAACGTTAGTGCTCTCAACAGTTTATCGAATGCCTTGGAATAATCAGCAAAGTAATGAAATGAATGCACAAGATTGATTTTCCTAGGCAAGTCATCTAGGTAGGTGCTATAGGGATTAGTGAGAAAATTATACCCTCCTAAAAGACCTAGGGACTTTATGAACTCAGGTTCATGGGAAAGGAGTGTAGGAAAACAAATCACATGAAGGGAAGATGGGGAAACAATTTCAATTTCATTAGAACACACAGTAGAATCCTCACACTCAACCTCCATGCAATTTTCTTCAAATTCAGACTCCAATTCACAACTTTCATCCAGTTCATCATATTCATCATTGGATGATAAGAAAAAAGTAGGGTTATACCACATGACAACACTTTCAACATTACGAGAAGGTACATCATCATCTTCATCAATTTCAGACTCATCAGAAGAACTATCAGTATTAGAAGACAAATGTGCATCATTCAAAACATCATCGAAAGTGAAAATAGAATGTTCATGGTCATAACCCATCGTGAAAGACTCATACTCACACACAGATGTATCATGGAAATCAATATCCTGAGTTAGAAGAGAGGGGGAAGGAGTAACTATAGATGAATCCTCAGATTGATCAACATATGGAGATTGAGCGTGTAAATCAATAGGATGTGGCAATGAACAAGCACTAGACTCCTCATCTACAGAAGATGTGTCAGAATTAACATCAGAACATTCAATCCTCTCCTCACATAAATGCTTGTACACGGGTGTGACTAGTGATTCATTAATCATATTTTTATGGAGCACAATATCATCACACACTAATTCACTAATTGTGAAATTCTTCTCCATCAATGGTGTCTCATCCTCAAGTATAATCTCACTAATGGGCTCACTAACCTGATCAGACTTGGTATCACATGATTTTTCCATACTCTCAACAGGTGAAGGGGAAGGGGGTTTAGTAAATATGAACATTGGGCCTTCATTCTCATCCTCTATTTCACACACATGAGTATTATTCATTTTTGGTTTAGCATAAACAAACCCATCCATAAAAGCTTTGAATGCAGGGTATTCAAGGCAAGCATTAAATGAATGACCCCAAGCTTGACATACAAAACACTGAGGATGAACCTCGATATTGGGGCATTGAGAAGATTCACAAAAATTTTCCACATACTCCTCACAACCAGATTGATCATTCAGATATTGGGGGTACTCATGATATGGTATGGCTAAAGTCTCAGAGGGTGGTGCAAAATTTGAAATATGGGGGTCAAATGGAGAATTTTGTTGTTCAGATTCATACGTTTCCCCAGACAACCATTCAAGAAATTCTCGTGCCTCATCTTCTCCTAAATTAGAAAACCCATAACATTCTAAGCGATTAGGAGTTTCATAATTTATACCCTCATACACAATACCCAAGATATCTAATGTATCATGTAAGATACCATATGATTCACATTCAGCAAGATAATTATGTAATCTAGCAAAATATCTCCAAAATATTACTTGCTTGAATTGTGGAACCCTAACATCAGCCATAACTCTCTTTTTTATTTTATTTTTTTATTTGTTTTTCAAATTTTATGTTCACATTTTTTTTCTAAATTAAATTACAACTAAGAAAGCAATAAACTATTTACACACAAACCAATAACCTAATCTACCAAATAATGTCATCCCCGGCATCGGCGCCATTGTTCGGTTGTAGAAATTGGGTTTTTAGAGTAAGGGTTGTCGAATCCACAGGGATGGTGTGTTAGGTTTTCACGGAATTGGTCTGGTAAAGGTTTTCAAATTGCAGGAAGTAGTAAATAATTGAAATAACTAAACTACTAAAGATTGAAAGCAATGAAAACTAAAGAAACATGAATTGAAGAACCAAACTTAACCTAAAAGAACAAGAACAAGAAACTAAACAAGAAAGCGAACACATATTCAAGAAAGAAAGCTAATAACGACGAATGTAAAAACTGAATTTAATACTGAATTTAAAAAGGAATTATACCTAGAATGCATTGTACTAATCTTGAATCTTCTATCTTGAATCTCTAACCACGAATCTTCTCCCGAACAAACAAGAAAAAGCGTGATTTGGATTACTAAGACTGCTCGAATCCTCACCTAAAGGGAGAATTCGAGGAATCTTGATCGTCCTCTTCACTAAAAATTGGATTTTTGATGTGAAATACACTAACTGAAATCAAAAGACAAAACCCGAAAGAGAACAGGAACATGAAGAAAAGAATTGCATTGATATTAGAAGAATTGAATTACAATCGAAAACTAAAGAAACTTTAAAGAAAACTCATTCTAAAACCTAAGTAAAACTAAGTATCTAAAAACTAACTAAAAACTAAGATATCATATTAAGTTCTTTAAGTGTCGTTATATATAAAATAATAGGAAAGGAAAATAATAAAAATTCCCCAAAAACCCTAGCTGCTGCCGCGCGTTTTATTTCCAGAAATCTGCAGATCGTCGCGGGTGCGACCAAGAAGGTCGTGGGCGCGACCGCTCTCTGCCCCATCGTCTGTCATTTCTCGCTTCTGGTTGTCGCGGGCGTGACGATTCTTGTCTCGAGTGTGACACTCTTCTGGGCGCATGGTCGCGGGCGTGACGATTCTTTTCTCGAGTGCGACAATTTCTCGAAATTTCTTCGTTGGTTAGCTCACCGTCGTCTCGGGTGCTACAAATGGGTCACGGGTGCGACCCTTTTCTGGACTATCTTAGCGGGTGCGACCAAATCTGTAACGGGCGTGAAGTTCTTCTGGAGTCTACCCGCATCCTAAGTTAGTTGAGATTGTCGTGGGCGTGAAGCCATTCTGATTCCTTGCCTTGGTTGTTGTAATGGCACCACAGAAGATGGTCGCGGACGCGACCCATAATGTCGCGGGTGCGACATCCGCCTGCCCAGAACTTGTCAATCTTGCCTTTTTACCTTGGTTTTGGCTCTAACACATTATTACCCTACAAAACTCAAAATCATCATATCTAATATATAATTAAGGGGCTAAAACAATCAAAACACCCTATAAATAATAACAAATTCGCCTCGAAACGAGACCGAACACTCTTCAAGGCCTCAATCAAGCAACCTACTGAAATAGTCATGTGCTCAATATTAAGTAAATTAGGTTTTGATTGTTGTTTTAATTATTTAATTCTACATAAAACTAAAAATATTTCAAAGATTTAGTCTATGGATAAAAGAATCTAGGGATTCAAATTTCCTAGTATTGAGTTTTATCATTAAAACCTAGTTTGTTCGATCATTCTTGTAAGCGGTTTAATGATCGAGAATTATATGAATTTTATTGCTCTTTCGATGCTTAATAGCATGAGAAACATATTCTTCTTAGTGTTTTAACTTAAACTAAGCACTATCTTTTTGAATATTTACAGTACAATAAATAATTCATAACAAAGTCATATTATCCATAACTGTAATTTTGTTCAAATAATTTCATTGTTTTCTTTACCTCCATCACACTTTCTTCCAACAAATTTAACAAGTGCAAATAATTCAACAAAGTGAAGAAGAATGAGATATTTAAATTTTAAACTCATTAAGGGCCTGTCAAATTCATAGGTAAGTTCATTTTACCAAAATTTATCAGTTTTTGCCTAAATTTATTAAAATTTATCAAAATTTATCAAAAATTACTAAGATTAAAAAAATTAAAAAAAAATTAATTCTAATATTGACGTAAATTTGCAAAAGTTACAAAAATTTAATTTTTATCCAAGTACTTTTTACCCATAAATTTTACTCACCCTAAAAGTAAAATAAAGGAAGAAGAAAGCACCCTCGGTCCTTGCCACGAGCGCACGACACCAACAAGGGTTTCCTTCCCCCATTGCCCATGCATGCGGTGGTCAAAGAAATGAGAAAACAAAACCCAAACAATGGCACGAAATTATAATAATAATAACAAATATTAATAAAATTAAAAAAAAAACAATGAGACCCCTCGACCACACGAAATAAACACTTGAAAACAGAAAAAATGAAAAAACAAAGAAAGAAAGAAACAGTTGGAGAAAAAAAGAGAAAGGAGACTGAGAACACGTATTCAAAAGCGACACGTGGCAAGGAAAGGAGACCCTCTGTGGCAATAAAGGCCACCATCTTCTTGGAACAAACAAAACCCTCTTCTTCCTCCTCCAATTAAACACGTATTATTCTTACTTATTTGTGTTTGAATAAAAGAGAACCGAACCACTCCCAAAACCCTTTTTTCTTGGTGACTGCCTCCAACTAACACAACCTTAAACCTCCCTTCATTCTTATTTCCCCACTAAACTCCTGCCTCCTTCGTCTGAGCCTCAGGATATCATACAATGGCGACAGCCCTCCTTCGGAGGCAGAATCTCGGCATCTTCCAAAGTTCAATAACCTCTTCTTCCCGTAGAAGTCCTTCAATTTACAGCAAAAACACCCATTATTGTTGGCAGCAAAATGGGGGTTACTCAAGGTGGTCTGGGATTTTCAGGAGGGATGCCAAGGCCCTTGATGTTTCACCCCCGCCATTTCTGTTTCGATCTTCTTCCTCCTCCTCTTCATCTGCTACCTCGTTTTCCTCGTTTGGGTTTGTCGGATGGTATCTAGGGATGGTTAAATCTCGCCCTATTTTTACAAAGAGCGTCACCTGCTCCCTCATCTATATTGCCGCTGACTTCACCTCTCAGGTCGGTTAATTCATCATTACCTTTCTTCGACGCTGTTGTTAACTTTTTGAGCTTTCTGATTTTGGACTGTATTTCTTGAGGTTTTTTGGGCGTTAACAAATCGACTATATGCTGTCTTATGGTTTCTGTTGGACTGTCTCGCTTTGCATAGTACTCTGACGTTTAGCTTCTTGCGTAGCGCAGGGTACACAAAGGCTCAAATGACGCCTGTTTGTACCATAAATTACAAATTCAGGTGTCTAATTGGACGTTTTTGTTGATGTGCTTTAGGAGTATGATAATTTTAGAGTATTTATTTCTGAAATATGGACTAGTACCATACTAGTTGTTATGGTACTGATTCTTGGAGTTGAAGATCAACATTGAAGATCTTAAGCTGTTTGCAAACAGGACTAATCTCAAAATGATTTTCAAGTTGCAGTTCACAAAAATACTCACTTTTAAAGTTTTTCTACTAGTCCTATTTAACATGAACCAATGAGGACTCAGATGTATGCTGTCTTGCCCTGGCCGTGAAGGAGGATTTATTTCATATACATGGGCTTTCCAGGGTATAGGAACTATGGATTAGCTAAGTTGGAAATCTGTTAGTGTCTCCTATGTCCATGCCATATATTGCATCTAGATCTGTCTGGATATGAAAACTGAGCTTTTAATAGATAGACATGTTCGTCAGAATAACAATATTTGAAACATTGATGCTTTGATAAGTAATAATGGGCCTTGTAAAAAACAATTGTAAGATTTTAGAGGGAATATTATAAAAAAACATTCAGACTTATGGGTGGTGGTACGCATCGTCTTGAAACTTTTATATGATTTATAGCGTGAGTAAGGGGATGGGATATTATGTTGGCATGGGGTTTGCAAATATCTTTTAAGGAAAATGCCAAGAATTTGCATTGTATGTTGGTTTATTAGAGGGATCATTTGAGCTATAAGGTCACTTTGTTGCTTTTGATGATCTTACACCTAACTAAACATGATTCACAATGTACACACAGACATGATTACACCCATAATCTTTGAAGGTGATACTTTTTCATAAAATAACTCCATGAGACCCCTTCATGTGCTGATAGTCAACAATATAATGTGTTTTGATATTTGATTGATTTGAAGATTTTCCTTATTCTTGTTTTGCCACAAAATTGACACCGTTAGATTAGAAGAGCGTAAAGCACAAAAAAGTGTGTGGGTCCCTGGGCTCCGACATCGTGCAAAAGTGCGTGCGGAGGCGCACTTTCAGTAAGGCCCAGAAAGGGAAATTCTATAGCAACTTAGCAAAACCAAGAAAAAACATAAATTAGAGCGGTAGAATATAGCAAAACCAAAATGGGAAGGAAATGAACATATTTACTTCAACAACATCAACGAAGGAAGAAGAAGACAAAGAAATAAAGAAATAAAGAAGAAACGGGAAGAAAAACTTAAAGAGTGGAGAGTGGAACAAGACATGGTTTTGCTGATTATCGGTATCATTTTTCTGGGTCACCTATTTGGTCTCCTATTTTTGTGTGGGATGGTTTTACTGATGAAGTTTCTTGGGTCAACTTCTTCAACATCATTAATTAGGCACAATTTAGGAGTCTCTTCGCAAGACATGGTGAAATCTGAGATGGGATATGAGCAAGAAAGGGCCCTTTTTGGTTAGCTCATTTTACATAAAACATCTTAATTCCCAACCTTCTTCAATTTGTATCTTTTGGACGATGGTGCTTTCCATTCCACCATTATATGGAAGTCTTTGGCCTATTTGAAGGTTGCGTTCTTTGTTGGGAAGTGACGCATGGGGGCATCTTGACTTGTGACAATTTACAGAAAAGGGGGAGGATTTTGGTAAATAGATGCTTTATGTGCAAGGGGATCTTGAATCACTCGATCATTTATTGCTTCATTGTGCCTTTTTTGGTCTCTTTGGTATTTGGCATTTGGTTGCGTAGGTGTTACTTGGGTCGTTTCCTGTACAACTAGGAGTCATCTTCTTTCTTGGGAGGGTGTCTTTGGTAGGAACTAAAGAAGAACGCCATGGTTTTGCCACATGTGGATTTTTTTGGAGCATTTGGAGAGAAAAGAACCGAAGGGTTTTGACAGAGTTGAAACTCCTCTTCAACACTTGAAAGACAATTTCATCAAATATCATCTTTTGGTTAATGGGATGAGTTTCTCTTCTTTAGATGGGGTAGATTTTGTGGATTATCTGTATTCTGGTTGTATGTCACTTTGTAGATGCTTGTTAAGCATCTGTCTTTTTTATTCTAATAATCCCTACTTTTGCAAATTGGATGATGGTGATCCCTACTTTCACTTTGTATTCTGGTGGTCCAAAAAAAAAAAAAATTGGATTGTAGTGGGACATTTTCGAGAGTATACCCTAAATATCATAGATTTTGTGTTGCATTTAATTCAAAATTTAGTATAACACTTTACCATGATTTTTAATGAATTTACATCATTTCTCCCAATTTTTTTGATTTTTTTTCTTTTTTTTTCTATTTTTTCACTTTTATTATTTTTAAAAAATCATAATAATTACTCGGAGTCTCAAAAAAAGAATTTAAAAAATGGTTTAGAAACTACAATTGATTAACTTTCTAAGGGCATGAATGAAAAAAACAAAAACAATATAAGGTAGGAATGAAACAAATAAGAAGAATGTGAAGGTGGATTTGGTACCACTACAATCCATTTTATTTTATTTTTTTTGGACCACCAGAATACAAAGTGAAAGTAGGGACCACCATCATCCAATTTGCAAAACATGGGATTATTAGAATCCAATTTTCCTATATATATATATATATTTCATGTAAAAAAAATGGAGAGATGAACAAGAAGGAGCAAGCAACAACAAAACTCAAAAAAAAGAAAAAGAAAATCAAGAACATAGGAAAGATCTTCATGAAGCCCGTACCTCATGCTCCAGAAGAAAACACAGAGATACTCATGCTCCAAGATTGACCTTTGCTCTAGCACCAAAAAAAAAAAAGAAGGGGGGGGGGGGGGTTCAAAACAATGTGCCTCGCACTCCGTTGTGTTCTTTTGTGTGCTCCAAATGCTTTTCTAAACTAAGCCATTGTTGCTACTACAATCCATTCACCAAAAACCTAAAAGCCCAAAATCCCAAACCTCATTTGTGAATTCCATCAATCCTAAATCCCCAATTCACATCCAAACCCTACAATAACTGGAAATTGCTTTTACCATTATACCACCCTCTCAATTTGGATCCTGAGCCCTATCTTAATTGCAAGAGTATGCCTTGGTTCGAGTCCCATTTTTGTGTTCCTTCCTGTACAAAACCTTGTCTCGTGTAATTCCTACAAATTCCTTTCCTTAGTAGAGAGGATTGAAACCTTTTTTGTGTTGTGTCATCATTAGCCATGCTGCTCGCCAAAATTGTTCCCCTACATATGAACTGTCGCAATCAAAAGCTTAAGATGATGGTTGAAGACCTCATTTCATGTTGTAACACGCCAACAACCCTCCCCCCCCCCCCCCCAACTGCCCACTCCCCACCCACCCAATGTTCTATGAGCATAAAACCCGGATGTTGCAAAGATCGCTCTACATTATGCTAATAAACATTGAGGCTCCTCATATTTGAACTTTAGATCTCTCACTCAGAAAGCCTTTGTTTCCATGTGCGAGAACCATCTCAACCAAACCTGATTTGTTGAAGGACCAGGGAATCGCTTTATACTCTTAGCATTTAGGATTGCGCCCTTGCTGCGGTTGGCTGCTAATGTTCTTCTGTTTAATGCTATTTTTCATGACTTGGTTGTTGCAGTTGTTACTTTATTGGGATTGTCTGCTTGTTGCTGCTGAATGTTGGTTGCAAGGATTTTCTGCTGCTAAATTTGTCTGGTTCTTTTGCTGGGTTCTGTTTTTGTTCCTTTGCTGTTGCTCGTGCGTTGTTTGGTGCTACTGTTCTTATTTCTTAGTGCTGCTGTTGTATATTGCTGCTGGGTGTTGTAGGGTTGTGATTGCTGACCATTGTTGTTGTCAGTCCTGGATGTTGTCACAGTGGTTGATTGTCCATGTTTCCTCCAATCTGAATGTTTTATTTGCTGGAATTGTCATATTCCGGTATAGTGTATTCATTATGATGATACAATTAAAACGAGAACGGATAGTGCAAAAAGAACTACCCATTCAACTATCAAAGATTCGAGCTCCATTGCTAACTCTCCCATCTGCTGATAATCTTGTCAAGTTATTAGATGAAGCACAAAGTTTTGTTGTGGCGGCAGAGCCCCTCAGAATTAATTGGCAGAGCCCCTCAAAGTTAATAGTAGATTAATTAACTGTTGACATCAATAGTTATTTAATTGGCGGCAAGCTCAAAGCATATTTCTCTATAGTTTTGCTCAAAGTTCTGCTGATAATCTTGTCAAGTTATTTGATGAATTTTGTAGGCTAATCACAAGCAGGGTTCAAGTGAAAAAAAAAAAATTATCCTAAATATCATTGGAACACCATTATAAATTATTTCCAAATTTGGGTTGGTTCACGAGTGGCTATTATCATTTGAACCAAAGAGCTTTGAAATAGGCTGCCTTTTGAAAGGGGCCTACGCCACATTCTGCAAACTCACATGTTTATTAATAAAACTTCCTGCTAAGGTTCCTTTTCTTTTCAATTTTTTTTTTCTTAAAATTCATGTGCCCTCCTGTGGGTGAATCATTATAGGATATAGCCTCTATGGCTCACATCCTAAAATTCAGGGCCTCAGGAGGGGTATATATTGACTTACCATATTTCTCTATAGTTTTGCTGAAAGGCAAAGTTATTCTCATCTGACATCTAAAAGCAGAAGAGGGGGGATGGGTTGCATAGCTCGTTATTGATTAGAGTTTTACGATGTTAGGATGTCTGCTGCCCTTTTGTTGAATACAGTGGAAGTTGCGTTTAAGTTTTGTCCGAGGAGCAATAAAAATATATAGAGCATTCAGCTGTGAAAAACCATCGGGGGGAGGGGGGGGGGAATCATGTGTTTGTGTAAATTACTATGTCATTCTCTGGTCATCCTGTTTCCAGCACATTTCTTTAACGAACCAGGTGTGCTCTATTTATCCAATAACTCAACTTATTTACTAGAGGTAGAGGTATTTGGCCAATGACTCAACTTATTTACTAGAGGTAGGTGTGCTCTATTAGCCATGCAATCGCTCTTGGACTGCGCCAAAAGGCATTTTGTAACATCGATATTGTTACCATCCGTCATGAGAGATGGACTATGCAGTTGGACTCCGCTGTAATATGATCTGCTCTCTACTTCTTGAGCCGTCTAGTGCTTCTGTATGGATCGTCTACTGGAGAAGAAATAGCTTGAGATTTAGGGAGACGTGTTAGATGTAAAGAAATGGCATACATGTTGAATTCCTTTGCTTATTTATGTAACTCATAAAGACAAAATAGGATATTACTTCTATATTTATCTCATGGATACAATTTCTATTTTCCTCATTGGGTTTCTTACATGTTTGCTATAATTGATGTCATGGAACTTGATTTTTGCAGGCAATTGCGTTGCCATCTGCTGAGGCATATGACATCGTAAGGACATTACGTATGGCTGGATATGGTATGGTGGTTTTAGGGCCATCACTGCATTTCTGGTTCAATTTTATATCAAGGATTCTTCCTGGACGGGATATGCTGACAACTGTGAAGAAAATGGCTTTGGGTCAAACAGTTTATGGACCATGCATGACAGTTCTTTTCTTCTCACTGAATGCTGCTCTTCAAGGTAAAGTTGGAAACTTTTCCCATAGTATTCTTGATTTGGTTCTACTACTGTCAAGGATATGTTGATTTAATTGTGTCCCTGCCAAGTATAAAAAATGTAAAGAAAGCAATAAGTGAGAAGCAGTAGATAATGGTGGATCTTAAAGCGGTAATGTCTTCAATTGTTCCGCCAGTGGTAGCATCAGCAACAGCATGTTGAGTACTGCATTTTTCAACTATTTAATACAGTTAATAACTGGTTAGATATCGATCTTAGGTACCAAGTTGCAAATATTTTAGCTTCAATTGGAAACAACTGTTCTTTGGATATTGTATCTTGTGCTACTCCTGAATACTGTTTTGCGTTACTTTTATGTGCCGTCTTTACTGATTATTTTCAATTGCTATTTTCTAAAGGGATGTGCTGCTTTTAGTTTATTCATTCATTATGCCTATGTTTATTCTATTTATTTATGCAGGTGAAGATGCGCAGGAAATTATGGCTAGATTGAAACGGGACTTGCTCCCAACAATGCTAAATGGTGTTATGTACTGGCCACTCTGTGATTTCATCACTTTCAAATTTGTTCCGGTCTACTTGCAGGTAATTTATCCATGATTGTTGTTTAATATGACCTCTCATCAACAACTGCATTCATTCATTGTATTTTATTGGTTCTGGACGCGTTGTTACTTAAGACTTTCCATTTAACCTCAACAAAATGCCTTCTTGGTTTAATAAGGGGATTGAGGTCTAGACCTGGTAACAATGTTTAGATTGGGCCATTTGAGCAGCTTCTGGTCGACTTTGAGTTTGTTGGTGATTAGTAATGAATTTGTTATAAAAAGTACAACAGTGAGCTGCAAAACTTGTTTCTGGGTTAGTTTAGGAGGTGGGTTTGTCCCAGTCTTATGGTAGTATGATATTTCATTTCAACATTTCGACCATGTTCATGCTGAATTATCTGATTTGTCTGTTATGCATTTTGTCTGCAGCCTCTGGTGAGCAATTCCTTTTCGTATGTATGGACTGTGTATATGACGTATATGGCAAGTTTGGAGAAAGCAACTGCAGTTTAATGACTAATGAAGCAAAGCTCGCCCCGTACTATAAATCACCACTAAACTCGTCTGTTCAGATGCGATGCCAGTCTCTGGCCAATTTTTTTGCAGCTGGATAAACCATTAACAGTAGTGAGCTGGATCTGCCTATGAGCTTCATAGACTTCAATATTTGTTGTGTATGCAACTTACGGTATATTTGTTGGCTTATATATATGATATATCTAATGTAGGTGTTCTTTCGTTCCCTTTCAAGCTTCTTGTTTTTATTCTTGAATGAAAATTGCTTGCTTTAATAGTCTTGCGCATTCTTCTATTCATATATCTGATGCCAACGCTTTTTTGAGAGTCCCCTGCGACACCCAATCTAAACAGGAGTGTATTATGAAAGTATAAATATAATTGAAGTCATCTCAAACAAGGCTTTGATACCACTTGAAAGTAAATTTAGAGTACAACCTACAAACTGCAGATAAAACATACAGGAAATAGAGATGACAAAAATTATGAAAAAAAATTAGGCAAGTAACTGAATCAATGAAAACAAACACCGAGAATATGTGGGAAGTCCAAGAACTAGAAGAAAAAGGTATAGACGGTAATAACTAGAAAATAAATAATCCACTATGAGACATAAAAAAGAGTACAACATGATCAAAATCACAACACCCTAATCTCAACAAATTTCTCACACTCTTCAATAGGTATATGATTACAAAGAGGAGAACTCTCAAAAATAACTGAATTGCTAGTCAAAAGGCGAAACTAGAGAATGATAAATTCTCTATTCAATAATATATGATTACAAATTCATTTTCTGTCGATCCTTCTTTAATTGGGTACAGTGGCTTCAAATATTTTCAGTTGAAATAATTGGTTTATAACACCCCTTTACCATACCGAGGGTTAAATGATAAATTCTCTATAGGATAGCCAGTAGCAGAAACTCGAATACAGACTATAGCTAGGTACTAAGACAGATGAAATGAGAGGAGGGAATAGACCAATCTCAACAACAAGAAAGGAGTAACATGTGATTTTTGTGGGTAATCTGCCAGACGAACTAGACAAGCATGGACTTGGAGGAATTTTCAGCAAGATCGACAAAGTCTAGGAGGCCATAATACCAAGGATGCGAGGAGCAAAAGGAAGATATGGATTTATCCACTTTTGGAGCAGAGATAAAGTGGATGAGAGCATTAAAAGGATGAATCAAAAATCCATAAGAGGGCAGAGAATAGTGGTGCAAAGAGGCAAAATGAGAGTACAACCAAGGAGAAAAAAGATAATCCAAGTACGGAGGAGGAAGGATGAGATCCAAATGAAAGAAACGAGAGGAATGCTGGTGAACGAGGACCAGAACAGAAGAGTGGAAGGTGTGGTAAATCAAGAAATGGTGGATTGGCTATCAAGAAGTGTGATATGTACTGGCCCTCACCAAAGAGATATGTTGTCACTTTCTTCAGCTGAAATACAAATTGTTGGACCAGTATCAAGAATAACAGCCTTGAGTGGACCGAAATTCATTGTAACCATGCCCGCAGAAGAAGAGACTGAGGAGCTAGTCAGGAATCCTGGGGACCTTGAAGTATGGTTTGAGGACATCCGAAGGTGGTCGAAATATGAGACATGTGAGGAAAGAAGAGTATGGGTTGATGTACATGGAGTCCCACCCCACACCTAGAAGTTCGAGAATTTCCAGAGGAGTGTTGATCAATGGGGCAAAATCATAAGTCTCGGGTAGGAGATTTCTAGAACAGAGCATTTTGAAAATATGAGGGTCCAAATCGTGACAAAGGTGTTCGCAAGAATTGATGGAATGATCTTGCTAACGATAGGCGATTGCTCAAACAAAGTATTTATCAAAGAATCGAGCTCCTTTGTCCATATTCCAGTTCCATTGCGAGAGTCCAATGATGAAGAATATGATATGGAGAGTAATGAAAGTCAGCATAGCTATCAGGAAGTTGAAACTCGGCTTGGCGATGGTGACATTCAGGTGGTGCTGGAAACTCGAGAGGCACAAAACTCCAAGAGAGGAGACGAAGAGGTAGCTATAAATCTGGAAAATGATGAAATTCTATCTACTCCAGCATGCTTCAGGCCGCATTTAATGCATTTAAGAAACAATGGGCAATCCGAGGAGTTGAGATCCTTAGCAAATGAGGTGGTAGCTCTTGAAGACAAGGTCTTGAGGGCCTTGGGAAAGCCCAATCTAGAGAGCTGTGCGGCTGATCATGAGCACATTAATGTGGAAAATAGTGCCTCAGGAATGCCAAAAGACAATTTTGAAGAGAGAGATGGCCTTGCAGAATGTGGAGACTTTTATCTACACGCCATTCAAATTGAGGAAAGTGGCAATCTCATTAATGCGAGACAACATGGAGAATTTGAGATAGCAACACAACAAATTGATGACATTGACTATGAAGAAATAACTAAGAAGGTGAAAGCCAGGGGAAAGACAATTGGCAATGATATTGGCTTTAAATTATTTGATGAATTAGATGAAGTTGATCACACAATAGCAGAGGAGATTCTTAGGAGAAGGGAAGAAAGGAGCGCAAGCAAAAGAAAATCAAGAACAGGAAGAACACTTAAGGGAGGAAGGATTGAAATGCGGATTGGAACGCGGAATGTTAGGGGAATTGGTGCAGCAGAGAAAAAGAAATATGTCAAGGATTTAACGCAGAAATAACAGCTGGACATTATTGGGATTGTGGAGACAAAACACGCAACCTTTGATCATAAGGATGTCAGAAGGTTCTGGGGAAGTGGAGATATTGGATACTCGCATATTGTGGCTCAAGGTAGATCAGGTGGATTAATCATCATGTGGGACAAAGATGAATTTCAATGCATAGAAGAACACAAAGGAGAGAGGTGGATCTGTGTAGGAGGCAGATTTGTGAAAGAAGATTTAGAATGTGCCATAATCCTCGTGTATGCACCAAATGATTGTGATGCTAGGAGCGAGGTCTGGAGGAAGTTGAAGGAGCTTAGAAGCACAATCCATCTTTCGGTAATCATGATGGGTGATTTTCATGAAGTGTTATGTCCTGAGGAAAGGCGGGGCTGTCTAGAGATGCCGGCGGGCATGAGAGACTTTGCTGAATTCATTCAAGATATGGAGGTGCAGGATGTACCTATTGATCAACAATACACATACATGAGATCAAATGCAGCCAGCCGAACCGATAGAATTTTGGTTGATTGTAATCTGGTGACTGAGTTCTAGATAATTAAAGCATCGTGCATAGATCGATATCTCTCTAATCACTTTTCGATTATCTTAACAAGATCGGAGTAAGGTCCGATTCCCTTCAGAATACAAGATGTGTGGTTAGACTTTCCCGCCTTCACTGAGAGTTTTAAGAAGGAGTGGATTCAGAGAGCACAATTGTCGTTTCATAAGCGACTTAAGGCTGTGAAGCAACCCTTGAAGAAATGGAGCAGAGAGGTCTTTGGCAGCATAGACGTGAAGATAAAGGTGTTGGAGAATGAATTAAAGAAAATCGATAGAACTAGCCTCATCAATAATCTCATTGAGTGTGAAAGTGCGAGAAAAGAAGTGCTAAGGGCCCAGTTGCAGGTGTGGTTGGTAAGGAAAGAAAGAAAGAATTTGGAGACAAAAATCGAGGTGTCAGTATCTGAAAGCTGGGGATAAAAACACAAAAAAAATTTACATGCTTGCGACGATTAGAAGGCGAAGGAAAGTAATGGATGACATTGAGATAGATGACAGCAGATACATAGACATGACGGATATCAAAAGAGAGATCAGAGAATACTTCAGGAAGCACTATTAAGAAGTGAAGCAAGTTAGCAAAGTTGACATATCCGGGCTGGGTCTAAAAAGGTTGTTTGATGAAGAAAGGGATGGGCTTGAGACAAGACTGACGAAGGAGGAAATATATCTCGCGGTGAAGCAGTGCAACCCAGAGAAGGCACGGGCTATGATGGATTTAACATGAGAAGCATCCAGCACCTGTGGCCGATAATTGGAGATGACTTCTGCAACTATATCATAAAAGTTTTGGAAGAAAGACAGTGGTCTTCAGCCATAAATGTCACCTGGGTGACATTAATCCCAAAGAAGAACAAAGCTAACAACTTAAAGGATTTCCGACCGATCAGTATGGTTGGATGCATCTACAAAATTATATCGAAAGTGCTAAGCAACAGGTTGCGAAAAGTCATGTCGAGCCTCATCGGAGAGGATCAAACAACATACATTGCAGGGCGTCAGATATTAGATGGAGCCTGAATTGCTTCGGAGGTGATCTTCTGGCTTAAGAGAAAGAAAAAAGGAGGGGTGTTGTTAAAGTTAGATTTTCAGAAAGCGTATGATTCTGTCGAATGGGATGTGCTTGACCAGATTATGGAGCAAATGGGTTTTGGGAGCAAATGAATCAATTGGATTAGGGATTGTGTTCGAACTGCAAGCAACTCTTTGATTATTAAAGGAGCGCCGCTAAAACCGTTTAAGATGAGACGCGGCTTGAGGCAAGGAGACCCACTGTCTCCCTTTCTATTTGCTCTGGTGGGTGAATTGTTAAATGTTATGCTTGTAAGAGGTAAGAGAGGTCATATTGATGGATTATTGGTAGGAGCGAAGAAAGTGATGTTGACACACCTCCAATTTGCAGATGATACGCTGATCTTTGCAAAGGATGACGAGGAACAACTCATGACGACAAAATCGATTTTGGGACTGTTTGAGCGCTTCTCGGGCCTGATCATTAACTACACTAAATCAAGCATTTTTGTGTTTGGCAGGGATAGTAGGTGGGCACTGCGGATGTCCAAAATTCTTAAGTGCAATATTGGTGAATTGCCAATGTTGTACTTGGGTTTTCCCATTGGAGAGAACATGAGGAGAAAAGAAGCTTGGAAGCCTGTGTTGCAGAAAATCCATGCGAGGCTCAAAGGTTGGAAAGCTAGTTGTCTGTCCAAGGCTGGGAGATTAGTGTTGATAAAAACATTGCTCAACAATTTGCCCAATTATTATCCCTCTTTATTTAAGATGCCGAAATCGGTTGCGAGAGAGATTATTGGAATGCAAAGAAGATTTTTCTGGGTTGGGAAGGAATAAGGAAGAGTGAACGCAACCATCAAGTAGAGCACAATTCAGAGACCCAAGTCAGATGGTGGGTTAGGTGTGGGTGATATCACAATGAAGAATCTGGCCTACTTATTCAAGTGGTGGTGGAGATATAGGTCTGAAGAAGGAGTCCTTTGGAGAAGGGTGTTGCAAATGAAGTTACAATATGGTAATGGCAACAAGGCTTTTTGTCCCACATAGGTAGAAAAATCAAGTTGAAAGTGGTTTATATATCCCACCACACTTAGTAGCATTAAATAAGTGTGAAGGGGTGTTTTATGGAGGAAGGTATGGCTTGGGACTCCACACGCGCGCGCGCGCCGCCGCCGCCTTCCGCCCGTCCGGTCACGGTCACGGTCGCTGGACGCGGGTCGTGGTTCTTTTTATAGCCAGCCCGGGTGGGAACTAGCCGTTGCCCAACGACCATTTTGCCCGTTGGAAGAAACGGCAATATAGCCGTTGTCTTAGCCGTTGGCAACGGTAAGATGTGCCCAGCCAACGGTAGGCTTCTAAGCCTATATATTGAGCTCCTCCATGGCTGAAAATACATACCAACAATCATCTTCTTCTCTTCATCTTCTACATCCTCTTTCATTAAGATTTTCTGGGCAATCAGTTTTTACATACTCCAAGTTCTTAGCCTTGAGTGCACAAGTCTAAGAATTAGCTGAGTTAACCTTGGGGAGTGATCGGCAATATCGATTGTCACCTAGGTCGTGCCGTAATCGCTTTCAAGGCAGTGGTTTATCCACGACTCAGTTTTTTGTGATTCCTAAACCAGCAGCCTTGATTCAATTATTTCCAACAATTTGAAAGCGATTATTATCAATGGCTGCTCCACAAAAATCTCTCACTGAATCCTACAAAGTCGAGCCTCTCGACGGGACTAATTACAAACGTTGGTCTCAAAAATTATTTCTATGTCTGGAGCAAATGGAGATTGATTATGTACTATCATCTCCACATCTCAACGATCCAAATGCTCCACCGCCGCAGTATGATCCCGAGAGAACGCCTACTGCGCCAACAACTCCATGATACCTCTCGATGAAATTGCCAAGAGGAAACTGGAGAAAGATAACAAGACGGCTCGAAATTACATTCTCACCAGCATGACAAATCCATTGTTTGATTTGTATGTCACTTTCAGTCAGCCAAAGAAATATGGGAAAATCTGAAGATCAAGTATGGAACTGAAGATGCTGGAAAGAAGAAGTACGTGGTCGACAGGTGGATGGAGTTCAAAATCATCGACGACCAACCAATATTGGAGCAGGTTCACACTTATGAGAACCTATGTGCTGAGGTGCTGAACGAAGGAATGAAAATGTGCGAGATTCTTCAAGCAAATGTGTTGCTTGGAAAATTCCCACCATCCTGGAAGGACTACAGGAACCACCTAAAGCACAAGAAGAAGGACATGTCTCCTCGAGAGCTGATCAGCCACATGAGAACCGAGGAGGCTAATCGTTTAAAAGATAAGATGTCTTCTCCCTCTGTGAATTCTGCTAAGGCTAACCTTGTTGAATCTGTTGGTCCTTCAAACAAAGACAGGTTCAAAGGAAAGAATAAGAGGGATCAGAAATCTAAGCAGTGGAACGGACCTAACAGTAAAATCCAGAAGGAGAAGGGGAAGGTCCACTGCTACATCTGCGGAAAACCCGGCCACAAGGCATATCAATGCAACCAGCGCAAGGATCCTCCTGCACAGAATGCCAAAAGGAATCAGGCCAACCTGACTGAAGACTCCGAAGTATTCTGTGCAGTAACTGTGGAAGCAAACCTCGTCACCAATAACACAGAATGGATCCTGGACAATGGAGCGACCAGACATTTCTGCACCAATAAGGAACTGATGCATGACTTCGAGGAAGTTCCTGATGGGGAAAAAGTCTTCATGGGCAACGCTACCACTGCGGCGATATTGGGTAAAGGAAAAGTTCTCCTTAAGTTTACTTCTGGAAAATCATTATGTTTACTCAATGTGCTGTATGTACCTTCCTTACGTAGAAACCTAGTTTCTAGTAGCCTCCTTGACATTGTTGGTTTCGAAGTAAACCAAAAGGCTGGAAAAATTGTCATACTTCGTAATGAAGTATTTGTAGGGAAGGGATATTGTAGCAACGACCTGTATGTTTTAAATGTTGCTCCCGAGAATAATAAGACTGGTTCTACTTCTGCTTATATCGCTGAGTCTGTTGATTTGTGGCATGGTAGACTTGGACATGTAAATTATGCTTCCTTAAACAGACTAAAGAACATGCGGCTAATTCCTAGTATTAGCACTGAGAATTGTTCTAAGTGTGATGTCTGTGTTGAAGCAAAATTTGCTAAGAAACCCTTTAATTCAGTATTGACAAGGTCTACACAGTTGCTTGAACTTATCCATTCAGACTTAGCAGACTTTAAGAACACAATGAGTAAAGGAGGAAAGAAGTGGTATATCACTTTTGTAGATGACTACTCCAGATATACTAAAGTCTATCTTCTTAAGTCTAAAGATGAGGCTGAAGAAATGTTCTTAAAGTATAAGGCAGAAGTCGAGAATCAGTTAGATAGAAAAATCAAGAGGCTTAGATCTGATAGGGGTGGTGAATATGATTCAAGTTCTTTAGCTGTCTTTTGCGAGAAAAACGGAATCGTACATGAGACCACTGCCCCTTACACACCTCAACAGAATGGCATAGCGGAACGGAAAAACCGTACCCTTAAGGAAATGATGAATGCCATGCTTGTGAGTTCTGGTCTATCTGATAATATGTGGGGGGAAGCTGTTTTAACTGCTTGTTTTATTTTGAATAGAGTTCCCCATAAGAAATTAGATCAAACCCCATATGAACTCTGGAAAGGGTACGCCCCAAACTTGAAATATTTGAAAGTGTGGGGGTGTTTGGCCAAGGTAGCCTTACCCGGTCATAAACGCACAAACATAGGTCCTAAAACCTTTGATGCTGTCTTCATTGGTTATGCTCAAAACAGTGTTGCCTATAGATTTATGACTTTAAGTGATTACTCCATTTCTGAGTATAGAGATGCTGAGTTTTTTGAGCTTATTTTTCCATTGAAGAAGAATGTGCCTAATGTGGTATCTGATAATGTGCATAGCTATGTGCCTGAAAATGTTAGTTTGCCTACTTCTAGTTCTGATGATAGAGGTGTGACAGTAGAACCTAGAAGGAGTAAGAGGCAAAGAATTGCAACTGACTTTGGTCCAGACTTTATCACTTCTTGTCTAGTAGAAGTGATTGACAAACATGAAATAGATGTCTTGACTGATGAAGTCGCATCTGTATTCTTAATTGAGGAAGATCCAAAAACCTACACTGAGGCAGTTAGGTCTATTGATGCAACCTTTTGGAGAGAAGCCATTAAGTGTGAAATAGATTCCCTTGAGTCTAATAAGACTTGGGAATTAACTGACTTACCCAAAGGTTGTAGACCCATCAGTAGCAAATGGATCTTTAAAAGGAAATTAAAGTCTGACGGTTCAGTTGACAAATATAAGGCTAGACAAGTCATTAGAGGCTTTGATCAAAAGAAGGGAATAGATTACTTCGACACCTATTCTCCGGTAACAAAAATAAGCACCATTAGGACTCTAATTGCCTTGGCTGCCATCTTTGATCTTGTTGTGCATCAAATGGATGTTAAGACAGCTTTTCTTAATGGTGACTTAGAGGAAGAAATTTATATGACCCAACCTGAAGGTTGTGAGGTTCAGGGTCAGGAGGATAAGGTGTGCAAATTACGAAAATCCCTTTATGGTCTAAAGCAAGCGCCTAAGCAATGGTATGAGAAATTTGACAGTTCCCTTGTAGAAAATGGGTTTACTGCAAATTTGTCTGATTCCTGTGTTTATTCAAAACTGATAGGATCAGATTGTGTGCTCATATGTTTGTATGTTGATGACATGTTGATCTTTGGCACAAACTTGCATGTAGTTAGTGACACTAAGAAGTTGTTGTCTTCTTTATTTGAAATGAAAGATATGGGTGAAACTGATGTGATCTTGGGAATTAAAATATGCAAAACAAACATTGGTTTTGCCTTATGTCAGTCACATTACATTGAGAAAGTATTAAAGAAATTTAATCACTTCGATGTGACGCCTGTTAGAACTCCCTATGATCCCAGCCTTTGCTTAAAGAAAAACAACGGCATTAGTGTGTCACAAACAGAGTATGCCAAGATTATAGGAAGTGTAATGTTCTTAATGAACTTTACTCGTCCTGACATTGCTTATGCTGTGAGTAGATTGAGTCGGTATACTCATAACCCTAGTCAAGAACATTGGAATGCACTTTATCGTTTACTTAAGTACCTTAGAGGTACAATGGATTGGTGTTTGCATTTTAACAAATTTCTATTGTTGTAGAGGGTTATTGCGATGCAAACTGGATTTCTGATAACGATGAAGTTAGTTCTACTAGTGGTTATGTGTTTACTTTAGGTGGAGGGGCTATTTCATGGAAGTCTGCAAAACAGACTTGCATAGCCCGCTCCACCATGGAATCTGAATTTATTGCTCTTGAGTTAGCAGGTCAAGAAGCAGAGTGGCTCAGAAGCTTGTTAGCTGATGTGCCTCTATGGGAAAAACAAGAGACACCTGTCTCTATACATTGCGACTTCATGACGGCAATTGGCGTGACTCACAACAGTGTCTACAACGGAAAGAGGAGACATATCCGTATCAGACATAGTGCAGTGAAACAGTTGCTGAAACATGGTGTCATATCCTTGTTGTATGTGAGATCCGAAAAGAATTTGGCGGATCCTTTCACTAAAGGATTGACAAGACGAGTTGTATTAGAAGCATCGAGGGGGATAGGGCTTAAGCCTATGGCTTGAAGAAGTATGGTGGACACCCGTTTGTGGTTAAACGAAACCATACTAATCTTCGAGATGCACTACATTCCTATCTCTATGGTGCTAGGTAGTGCTTTGAGGTTGAGTTTTACTCTTAATGAATCTACGCCCGTTTTGGGGGGTGCTTGTGATACGCACTGATGGATTCACCGATTGTATGATGTACGGATGAGCTATTTGCTCTTAATAATTCCATAGCCATAATTTTTGGTGGTCTGTATTGAGATAGACTTGATGGAATTACCTATATAAGTGTGAAGGTTTGGCGCGCCTATGGGAGAATAAGGCTATCTCTCTAGAGCACTTATGAAACCCAAGGTATACGCATGGCCATAAAAGCGTAATTGTGTTATCGCGGAGTATGAAATTTCTACAGGGTTGATATGTGTTGTGGGGGTCTCGATCAAATCACAATCTTTCAAGTTCAAGGCATAGTCCACTTGTTAGATTATTGATTGTTGCCTTACATCACTAATGTGTCAATTCAATCTTACGATATTGATGCCTAAGTATCTGACCCATTATTGCCCAGATTTCCTTTCTTGTTCTTTCTGCTTTCCTTGTATGCCATTAGTGGGGGATTGTTGCAAATGAAGTTACAATATGGTAATGGCAACAAGGCTTTTTGTCCCACATAGGTAGAAAAATCAAGTTGAAAGTGGTTTATATATCCCACCACACTTAGTAGCATTAAATAAGTGTGAAGGGGTGTTTTATGGAGGAAGGTATGGCTTGGGACTCCATGCGCGCGCGCCGCCGCCGCCGCCCGCCCATCCGGTCACGGTCTCGGTCGCTGGACGCGGGTCGTGGTTCTTTTTATAGCCAGCCCGGGTGGGAACTAGCCGTTGCCCAACGACCATTTTGCCCGTTGGAAGAAACGGCAATATAGCCGTTGTCTTAGCCGTTGGCAACGGTAAGATGTGCCCAGCCAACGGTAGGCTTCTAAGCCTATATATTGAGCTCCTCCATGGCTGAAAATACACACCAACAATCATCTTCTTCTCTTCATCTTCTACATCCTCTTTCATTAATATTTTCTGGGCAATTAGTTTTTACATACTCCAAGTTCTTAGCCTTGAGTGCACAAGTCTAAGAATTAGCTGAGTTAACCTTGGGGAGTGATCGGCAATATCGATTGTCACCTAGGTCGTGCCGTAATCGCTTTCAAGGCAGTGGTTTATCCACGACTCAGTTTTTTGTGATTCCTAAACCAGCAGCCTTGATTCAATTATTTCCAACAAAGGGTAGTCAACTCAATTCACAACGAGGATGACTGTCTTCTGCCAAACCCATACAGATTGAGACAACCGGGGGTTTGGAAGGAAATTTAAAAAGCATTCAGAGATGAAGGTCATAGTCAAGAAGCCGTCAAGCAGAGTTTAAGAATCAGTTTTGGTGATGGTAGGAAAGTAAGATTCTGGGATGATAGATGGATGAATGAGGTTGCGCTCATAGATCAGTTTGGTGATCTCTACAAGCTTTCTTCAAAAAAGAAATGTGTTGTAGCGGATATGGGGTGGTTCGAAGGTAACTGTTGGATGTGGTGTCTCACCTGGATTAGGGAGCTCAATGCTTTGGAGGCAGAGAGGGAGAAAGAACTGATGAACAAGATTGATGGACATTCATCCAATTCAGTCCCAGAGGCAGACAGAATTACTTGGGCACATTATGATGAATATAAAGTTAGAGATGCGGTCAAAAAGGCTGAGGAATTGGCAAAGGGAGGTGTGCAAAGGGATTCCATTGTTGTGAAAGCATGGCTGAAGTTGGCTCCACCAAGGGTGGATGTTATGGTGTGGACAACATTGGCAGGAAAACTCAACACAAGAGCCTTCTTACGAAGGAATGGGCAGCTGGATTTAGAGCTGACTTCTGCCCCTTCTGTCTAAGTCAGGGAGAGGACATTGACCATATGCTGTTGCAATGTGATTTTGCTAAGAGAATCTGGAAGTGGTTGATGCAAGAGTTGGATCATGAGGTGATTCATACCAGCACATTCAGACAATGGTTCAAACAGTGGATTGAGGCAAGATTTCCAAACAGGATGAGAAAGAAAATTTGGATGGTTAGTTGTTTTGCAACCACTTGGACATTATGGAAGTATAGGAATGAGGTGGTCTTTGATAACAAGAACCCAGAATTTACAGTGGTGGTGGAATCCATTAAGAGAAGGGTGACAATGTGGGCAACACTCTGGAAGGAGAAAGTAACATACATACCCATGGGAACAGCTGCAAAGAAATTTCAACCTAATCCCTGACATATTCAATTAGAGAAGACTAGAAGAGTAGATGTTGGGTGGGTTGAAAAGGCAAGGACGAAATTTGACAGATGCTATGGACAGTGAAAGTCTATTGCAGCTTGCTGATGCATTAGGGTTGCCTCTGACAATTAATCATATTGTAGTTTTGTTGGCAAATTTAGTTTGGTTGTCTTGGGCTTTGTACTTGATAAAACGTCTCAAAGCCCACCTTTCTAATATTAGGCTTGCAATGGGCCGTTACTTTCGGCTTTTGATGGTGAATGAATAAGGGCCATTGCCCGCTACCTTTTCGGGAAAAAAAAAAAGATAAATTGTGTATTCGAATTGAAATGAGGAAGGGAATTAGTGAAGAGAGCCCCAAATGATGAGTCGGTGCATAATTTATTTTTGTATGATGATAAGGCATAAATTATGCAGCATGATAAGCCATATTTGTGATCTGCACCATGTGTTTGGACCCACAAAGATGCCATAATTAGATGCTACAAACCAAAGCATCCGTTTTATAACTAAAATAATTACTCTCCCGTTAAAGTATCAAATAATGTTGCCAATTTTTAAATGTCCACTTAAGTAATACATTTTTTTTTTCTTCCTATTATTCGATTTATTTCTTTGATTGGGGGATAGTAATTTTGGATTGTTTGCAATCGTTAAATCATGAATAAAATCTATCTTCATAAATTTATTTCTGTTCTTCAAAAGCATTATTTGAAAATTAAGATTATAAAGCTAAGTAATAAATTTTTATTTGCAATTGAATTACTTTTATGGCCTGCATAGATAGTTTTGTAGACAAAATTAAACTATCATTATAAATTTGAAGTTTGTGACTATATCTGGTATAAGTTTTGGTGTTTATTTTTAGTTTAAAAGTTCAAATATTTTAATTTTCAAAAGTGCGTGAAGTTTTCATTTATGGAGATAAAGTTTGGCAAAATTTTTAGGAATTTATGAATCTTGTATATATACACACCTGGACACGGATCCGTCATTTTTTGGACCCAGATCCGACCCAGGAATAAAAACATTACAAGACTCAAATTGCAATCCGTCATTTCTTGTATATATACACATTTTCAACACAATAAAAACATCTAATTCAATGTGCGAGGCTATGAGAGATGTATAACATAAAAACATTACAAAAGTCATCAACAGATCATCTGTAAAAATACAACAATAAAACTTAAATTGCAAAAAAGAAAAAAAAACACAAGTTCATGATTATTACACAATACAACTATAAGAATACAAACACAAAGTTCATATATATATATATATGGTAGAAAAAAGAAAAGTGCTTTTTATTACCATCTCCCAAAACCTGGGGAATTTGAAATACAATCAAAAACTTCCAACAAGACAAAAATAAGAAACCACCTATACCAACAGACTGTCTAAAACATCAGCACAACCAACTTGATTTTTGCAACAACCCATTACTCTCTCAATTACTAACCACCGAATCCTCTGAACATAGTACTGCACAGAAGGTTTTTTTTTATTTTTATGCAACAACAGGTTTCTGGCCTCCCAAATTGAGTAAATCAGAGCATTGAGCATGGCTCCTATCACCATTTTCCACAATCTTGAACCCCTCACATTTTTTCAATTCGAAGCCCATTGTATAACAGTTTCAAAATCAACCCTGATTTTGAGAATTTTGCTAATCTCCAATCGAAGTTCAGAAGCAAAACTACAAGTCACAAACAGATGATCTATTTCCTCTTTCTCTCCTTTACACAACTGACAAATATCATCCACCTCCGCTCCATGCCTCACAAGCCTAGCTGCCACTTGCAACTTGTAATGGATACAAACCCAGGTAATGAAATTATGTCTTGGAATAGCCAAGGAGGACCAAACTAATCTATGCGAAAATTCTCAGAACGCATCAAGGATATATATATATATATATATATATATATATATATATATATATAATAGCATCATAAATGTCAAGTTCAAAAAAGAAAAAAACAAAGCCATACATACTGGTTACAAATATTTAATTACAATTTAAATATTATTCATTAGTTTTCTTATCCAAAAAAGATATGCATTACTTTTTCTTCACCAAATTCTCTATTATTATAACATACTAGGCCTCAATCCGTGCGATGCACGGAGTGATCTTTTACATAGATTATAATAATAATAATAATAATAATCTATATACTTATAATGACAATCTATGTGGGGCCCAGCAAATACTGCAACGAGAGCGTTTTAAGGAGTTTCAACCAATCACAATTAAGAAAAATACAATTTTTAGAAATTTTTTAATAATTTCGGAAAATCATAATAGTAATCGATGAAAATCAAAACTTAGGCTGCATTGGACTCTGACCCTATTTTCAATAATTTTTTATTTTATTTTGAACCGGTTTTTATTTGAAACCTTGGCTGCTTTGGACTCGACATTTACAATCGTTACATAAGCTTTGATTTAATTTTATTTTAGAATTAAAAAAAAACTTTTACGAATCCCATATGGCTTTGGAGTTTGATCAAGTTTACAACTGTTAAAATATCTGGCGCAACTGTAACTAGGTTATGTTCATTACTTTTTCCAAAACATATAAATACAATACTTTCACATACCAGCCAGAATCACAATTGATCTTCACTGTATTCGTCTCAATTGATTATTTACATTCCCAATTCATACTCTCATTAAGGTAAGTTTCAAGTCATTATTATATAGATATTCAATTCTATTGGGTTCTACATTGATTGCATTCATTGTAATTGATATATTAAAAAACAACTTTGAATTCTGAAGATTCAATTCACATCATCATTCTTGATATAATCTATATGTTATAATAGAAATCATTGTGGATCCCACGAAATAGAACCACAGGAGTGATTGTAGGGGAATTGACCAATCACAACATAGAAAATTATAATTTTTTTTTCTATTTTCAATTTTTTTTTTAATTTTCAATCCGGATTTTATTTTAAAATTAAAAAACAGAAAGGATCACTAATCCTTGACTTCTTTGGACTCTGAATTAAATTATTTTGGTGCAAATAATATTAATTATTTTGATGTTGCCAATAATAATAATAATAATAATAATAATAATAATCTATATATAATAATAATCTATATATTCTAATAGAAAACATAGTGGGTTCCACGAAATAAAGTCACGGGAGTGACGGTAGGGGAATTGGCCAATCACATCGTAGAAAATTATATATTTTTTTCTATTTTCAATTTTTTTAAATTTTCAATCCGGATTTTATTTTAAAATTAAAAAGACTAGAAAGTATCACTAATTCTTGACTCCTTTGGACTCTGAATTAAATTATTTTGGTGCAAATAACAGTAATTATTTTGGTGTTGCCTATAATAATAATAATAATAATAATAATAATAATAATAATAATAATAATAATAATAATAATAATAACAACAATAATAATATGTATCTATATAATATTAATAGTAAAGTTTGTCGATCCCGTTAAATGGAGAAAGGAGATTAATTGTAGGGATTTCGACCAATCAAAAGATAGATAAATACTGAATTAAATTATTTTTGTCCAAGTATCAACAATTATTTTGACAAAATAATAATAATAGTAATAATAATAATAACAACAACAACAACAACAACAATAATAATAGTAATAATAATAATAATAATAATAATAATAATAATAATAATTGAAATTATTGTAGGCCTCATGAAATAAATCCACGGGAGGGATTCTCGGAGTCTAAACCAATCACAGTGCAATAAGTTGTATTTTATTTTCAATTTTTTTTCCAGATTTTATTTACAATTAAAGAAATTAAAAAATATATTCTTAATTCACGTCTGCTTGACAGCAGTTACATTCCAAACGAGTCCTACTAAATCTCAAACAGTAGTGTTCAATTTTAATTCAAATTGTATTTTATTTTCAATTTCTTTGAAGATTTTATTTACAATGAAATAAATTAAAAAATATATTGTTAATCCACGTTTGCTTGACACCACCTACATTCAAAACAAGTCCTACTAAGTATATCAAACAGTAGTATTCAATTTCAATTTTAATTGTATTTTAGTTTCTATTTCTTTCCAGATTTTATTTACAATTTATGAAATCAAAAAATATATCCTTAAACGAGTCCTACGAAATCTTAAACAGTAGTATTCAATTTTAATTTAATAACACCACTAAAACAAAACTGTCCATAACTAATGACCTTAATATCCGAAACACTTCAAAACTATTATCAATTCGATTATTAATATGACCCTTGCGGTTAGGTCAGTGAGATTCATGAGTTATTGTAGATATCTATATAAATATAACACAACTGTTAGAGGTTATATCTATTTCCCGGATATTAACCTATTATTATGCATCTACTTTTACAAACAACGTACTAAATATCCCAAAATTAAACTTTTTTTCATTTACAGTCAGAAACAAGCAAGATCAATCTTATCACACTTCAAAATCATATAGACATAATACTTTACATTTCCCATCAATAAGTTTGACATCCATAAATGTTTTCTTCAATATTCATCTGTAAGTTTCACATCCATGACTTTTATAAAATTTCAAAAGTAACTAATTGAGTTTACTCCGTGCATCGCACGGGTTGAAGCCTAGTAATAATAATAATAATAATAATAATAATAATTATTATTATTATTATTATTATTATTATTATTATTATTATTATTCCAAAATAATTATTGATATTTGGACCAAAATAATTTAATTTAGTGTTTATCAATTTTCTGATTGATCGGAATCTCTACAATTAATCTCCTTTTTCCATTTAACGGGATCCACAAACTATACTATTAATATTATATATAGATTATTATTATTATTGTTATTATTATTATTATTATTATTATTCCTAAAGAATTACTGATATTTGGACCAAAATAATTTAATTCGGTATTTCTCTATTTTCTGATAGGTCGTGCGAAATCCTTATAATTAATCTTCATTCTCCCTTTGATAATATTATATAGATTAGTGTCTTCCTTGTGAATGTAGATGCATAACTGGTTAATATTTGGGAAAAAGTTGTAATTACTAATAGATGTATTGTATTTATATGTTTTTTGAAAAGTCACGAATGTAATTGACCTAGCTGCAAGGAATATGTGGGTTATGGAAGAGTGACGAATTTTTTGGTGAGTAATTTGGGTTATAGACGGTTGAGTTTTAGTGGAGAAAATAAATTAATAAAAAAATTGAAAATGGATTGGTGATACTTTTTAATTTTTTTAATTCTAAAATAAAATAATAAAATACGAATTGAAAATAGAAAAAAAATACAATTTTCTATGTTGTGATTGGTCAATTCTCCTACAATCACTCCCGTGGCTCCATTTCGTACGCCCCACATAGATTTCTATTACATATATTATTATTATTATTATTATTATTATTATTATTATTATTATTATTATTATTATTATAGGCAACACCAAAATAATGACTGTTATTTGCACCAAAATAATTTAATTCAGAGTCCAAAGCAGTCAAGGTTTTTTTAATTTTAAAATAAAATTCAGATTGAAAATAAAAAAATATTGAAAATAAAAAAATATAATTTTCTACGTTGTGATTGGCCAATTCTCCTACAGTCACTCCCGTGGCTATATTTCGTGGGACCCACAATGATTTCTATTATAATAGATTATTATTAGACCTGTCAATTCGGTCGGGCGGGCGGTTTCGGGTCGGTCGTATATCGGGTTCGGGTAAATACGGGTCGAATGTATTTCGGGTTTGGGAAAATACGGGCGGTGTATTTCGGTTTCGGGTCAACCCAACGGGTTATGATTGCGACCTTTTTTCGCTTTTTCTTTTTAAAATATGGTTTCTAAATAGTACTTTTTGTACAATATACATAATAAAATATGATTATCTTCTAGCAATGATAGATTATTGTAACTATTTTAACTTAAATAAGAGAAATAACAAATAAATAAGTTGCACTTATAGTTTAATAGTTAAAAATTTGAATGCAAAGTCACACATTTTAATAAAGTTTAACTCAAAAAGTTAAATTTTCAGGTCAAATGGCCGGGTCGGGTTTGACCCGCTAATTTTCGGGTTCGGTATACTTCGGGTTTAGTTGAAAAAATCGTGTTCAAAACCCAGAAATTTCGGGTCGGGTCAGAATTTGACAGGTCTTATTATTATTATTATTATTATTATTATTATTATTATTATTATTATTATTATTATTATTATTATTATTATGGCTAACACCAAAATAATTACTAATATTTGCACCAAAATAATTTAATTTAATATTTATCTAGTTTTTGGTTTTTTAATCCTAAAATAAAATCCTGATTGTAAATAGAATATGTGGGTTATGAAAGAGTTGTAAACTGTATTCCAAAGCAGTAAGGGATTAGTGATAATTTTTTATTTTTTTAATTCTAAAATAAAATCTGGATTGAAAATAAAAAAATAGAAAATAGAAAAAATATATAATTTTCTATGTTGTGATTGGTCAATTTTTCTACAGTCACTCCCATGGCTCTATTTCGTGGGACCCACAATGATTTCTATTAAATTATTTGGGTACAAATTTTTGATTTTTTAAATTCTAAAATAAAATCCGGATTGAAAATAAAAATAATAGAAAATAGAAAAAAATATAATTGTCTACGTTGTGATTGGCCAATACTCCTACAGTCACTCCCGTGGCTCTATTTCGTGGGACCCACAATGATTTATATTATAATATATAGATTAATCCTAATATAAAAAATAGACATGTACCTGAGTAACGTTTAGCATTTTGACCAAATCAAAACTTTAATTGCATAAATAATAGTGTTTGTTAAGGTATTATTTTGATTAGCGTTTAGCGTTTCAAGTAACGTTTTGTGAAACGTTAATAAATTAGCTTTTTGTGTAGCGTCTCATTTTTTTTTTGGTCAAAAATACTCTTTGAAAATTTTATCTTTGGAAAATTATTCATATCATTTTATGTCGATTCACATTAATATCTTCTAATTCAACCACTAAATTTACCTAACACAATTTTCATTTGAACAGTCATCCGTTGTCCACAACTTAAACAACTATTTGCAGGCTAAATCGCTATCATTGATATAAACCGCTATTCATTATCTAAAACGCTAATTTCAGTGAACACGAGATAAAGTAAAATTTAAGACATAAGAAATACTATAACACTTCCTTAAAGACCTATATCACTATTCTATGCTAATTTTAGTAATTGTAAAAAGGAAATAGAACTGTTATTAACATTATGACATGAAATTCTAACATAAAAAAGTTATCCCTAATTCTTCCCTTTATAGGACATTGTTGGTGCATTACAATATTTCATACTTACTAGACCAGATATAGCATATGTTAATGTTGTCTCTTAGTTTATCCATGTTCCTCATATTACTCACTTAGTGGTTGTGCAACGCAATTTTTGTTATTTACAGGGCACTCCCATCCATGGTTTGCTTCTTAAGTGGATTGCCTCTCTTAATATTGTTCTTGCATATTTTGATACTAATTGGGCCAGCTATCCAAAACTTCTCGGTCAACAACTGGTTATGCCATTTTCTTGGGTTGTAATCTTCTTTGTTGGCGCTCCAAGTAAAAACTTACGGTATCCAAATCTTCCACAAAAGTTGAATATCACACAGTTGCCAATACTATTACAAAAACCTTATGGATTCACTATCTCTTAGCATAACCTTGTTACCATTCTCTGTGACAATATCTTCCCTTATTTTATTGTTGCTAACCCGACTCTCCATTATCACAGCAAACACATCAAAGTTGACTATTACTTTATTTGCGAACATCCAATATCTTCTCTAAATTTGTTCCTATTACATGATTCTTGTTCTTAAAATCCAAATAAGTCAGTGCAACTGTCAATAGAGATTGAGAGGGTGTGATAGGAAACTCTAGAATAGTAGAATATTGTGGAACGTAGAATATTAATTCTAAGATACACATTTTGGATAGAGTTTTCCATAATATTGATCTGTGTCTTGTACACTGATGTGTATGTGTGTGTACACACGCACGCGCTGGTGTTCGCATACTGACATATGAACATAAAACCTCTCAATTGCAAAGTGTCCAAAAGTCTTCTTATAATTATCTTTCCACATATTCAAGCATCATATGACATCACAATGTACTTAAAATATTAAATAATAAAGTTTATCTCAATGTATAAGATAAAAGATTAAGATCTTTATCATTATTTCTAACAAGTAAAATTATTTCTTATTGGAATAAATGATTAATAAACTTCAGATAAGATCACTACCAAATATAAAAGTTGTATGCTCTTAAAAATAGGCTTCAAAATTGTTGGTCATTCACCTTGGTTGGTTATACAAATCTAATAATAATAAATACATTATATAATGACATTAGTTCTAATATAAAACATTCAATGCGAAAATAAATAAATAAATAAAATGACGTCAACTATTGAAAGCTAAATATTTTCCGGATGTTGGCATGCTAGACGCTGACCCATATATGTCAGGGAGCTATACTTGGAAAAGCTTGTGCAGGACCCTATGGGTTGTCAAAAAGGGTGTGCGGTGGATTGTAGGAGATGGGTTTTCCCTCAATATTTGGGATTCACCTTCGATCCCGAGGCCGGCCTACCATGTTCAAGGTGATCACTCCTAAGAAGATGGATTTGCAACTCTTGAGAGTGTGAGAGCTCATAGACCATGAAAGAGGGGAGTGGAGAGAAAACATTATCGATTATATTTTTGTTGCCCCAAATGCCGAGATCATCAAATCAATTCCGCTAGTATTATCTTGGCAGAGAGATAAAATTATGTGGCACTATGATCCAAGTGGAGAGTTCACTGTGAAATCTGCATATAGAGCACTGCGGGAATGGAAACAACAAGAGTGCCCCTCATCCAGCTCGGATATAGCGGCTAGCAAACTATGGAAAAGGCTATGCCAGTTACACATTCCTCCTAAAGTGAAAATGTTAGCTTGGAGGGAAGCCATGGGAGCACTGCCCACAAGAGGAGGGATAGCGACGAGAGTCCAAGAGGTGTAGCCATGGTGTACACTTTGCAGCGGAGGTGACGAATCAGAAGCACACACGTTCTTCTACTGCCCGAGAGCCAAAGAAATTTGTGCAACGAGTGGGTTTGATCGAAGCGTATGGAACTCAGGAGTAACGAACATCCAAGACATCCTTTAGAATGCGGCAGACAAATTAGGAGACCTTTGGGGTGAATTTGTCGGGATAATGTGCGCTGTGTGGAATGAAAGAAACCGCCGAGTAATTAGAGGAAGATGGAAGCAAAAGAATAGCATCATCCACCGGGTGAAAGATATCTACCAAAAATTGGTCATTTTCCCACTGTAAATTCAGTGGGGAAACATAACAGTTTCAGTGGAAAAGTGCGATTTCCCACTGTTTTTCCACTGCTGATGTCAGTGGGAAATCATGTGATCGGTGAATGCAGCTTCCCACTATTTGGACCTTTCAGTGGGAAATTTCCGACTGTTTTACCCACCACATGTCTTCCGTGGGAATATTCCCACCAAGTGTGATTTAGTGGAAATTTTTCCACTGGATTAACTACAGTGGGAAATTTCCCACTGAATTCCTCGTGGTGGGAAAGTTCCCACTGTATTGGTTGTGGTGAATATTTCCCACCGTAATTAACTTCAGTGGGAAATTTTCCACCGTATTAATGTTCAATGGAAACAACTCTTGACAACAATCTTAGTGGGAAAATCCTCCTCACAGAACAATATATCCTTATTTCCTTGCAAGATCAACCTGTAGATATTTACACACATTCAAACCCAACATATATACCACTCCCAAGTAGAGATACTTGAATTTAATCAAGGAGTACCAACAAGATAAGGGACTAAAATAATCTAAAGTTTATATCATGTAACATTGATGTCGACGAGTTAAGTCAAGTGTACAAAATAATCTAAAGTTGTAACCTAACAAAGTCAAACCAAATATTTGTCATTTCGAAGCTGGCGCTGGAAATACAATATCTGACTGTCTGGTGTTGGAAGCAAAATTGGGCAACACAGTGCAACAACACAAGATAGCAGGAGAAGTAGGTTCTGGTGCTGGAAACTGATTTTCGACAATGGTGACTTATCTTTGGCACTGGAAATTTGTTTCTTGGAAACTGGTTTATGGCGCTGGAAGCTTGTTTTCTGGTGCTAGATAATAATTGGCCTGACAACAAGTGCAAGACAGCAAGAGTAGTAGTAGAATCAACAAGACAACAACCAATGTGAATGGCAATAGAAAAATTCCCTTGATATTAACAACCAATCAGAGAGTACCAAGAAGCGAGGGATAAAGTGGAGAAGAAAGAGGTTATATCGTCACAATGGAAAGCTCCAACCCCGGGGTTTCTAAAGGTGAATTTTGACGGTGCTCGATTGGATGATTGGGGAAGTGGGGGTGGTTACGTTTGCAGAGATGACAAGGGGTGGATGATTTTCATGGGTGTTGAACAATCCCTGAGAAAAGAGGAGGCTGAAATGGTGGAGGTGAGAGCATGCCTAATAGCACTGCAGCGAGCCTGGGAACATAAGTGCACCAAGGTGATATGCGAAGGCGACTGTCTGTCACTAATATCTAAATTGAAGGATAGGCGAGTACCAAATACCGAACTCAGGATTCTATTGTTTGAAATACTAGCATTAGTTACATACTTTGAATGTTGTGTTTTTTCGCATGTTCGTAGGACAGGGAACAAAGTCGCTCGTACTCTTGCCCAACTACAAGCATATGAACTCGGCCGTAGAGATTGGAGTGAGGGTGGGGGGCAGATATTGTCTATGATATGGTTTTGGCTGATTTACAGGCCCTATTTGAATAATACTTTATGCAATTTCTATAAAAAAAAAACTAATAAAATTATAGAATTACTATATATAATCAAATTTCAATTACTATCAATACTCTATTCCATCTATATTTAAAATTATATGTAATTAAATTCCCTCTCTTTTACCTTAGCTTTCATCTCCCCAAAAAAAATAAAAGAGGCTCATTATTAGTCATATTTTAATGGCCTCGCCAACTTTACAAAAGGTAATTATCTATTCTTAGCACAATAATTTCTCTTTGCTATAAAAGGTAGTGCAACTTTATTTTGATTAATGTTGTAATTATTTGATACATACACTTAAATTGTAGAATTAATAATTATTATTTAATTTGTGATTACTAGTTATATACTACTAAATATTAACGCTTTGTAATCTCTAACTTTTTTTTATTTCAATTATTTTACAAAAGTATTTCATATTTATTTGAAATGAGTTTTCCAAAGCACTATATATACAACATATATACATTTGTTTGTATTATCTTCATCATTTATAAAGATGTCAAAAATCTCAGCTTAAAGTTTCTCTTCTCAAAACCTAAACGCAAAACCTTAAAACTCAAGAAAGAAAAATACCCAAACAACATATATGGAGTTGCTTACATACTACTCCCTCCATTTCTAAATAACTGACTTTCACGCTTTCCGAATTTTATCTTTTTTCAATAATTTTTCATGTAATATTTTATCAAAAAAATTAATTTTATGCTTTTCTAAAATTATTTTTTAGTATAAATCTAACGGTATCAAATTTGTATGATGAATCATTATATATACCGAGAAATTAACGGTCAAAGTTGATGACATGGAAAACGAGGCGACAATTAAAAAAAACCAGAGGGAGTATTCTAGTAGTACTCCATATATGCTTCTAGTTCTAGAAGGTGAGTTTATTAGTAACAAGTTTTGATTCGCACGTATTGCGGGCATCGATTGTTATATTTATTTTATTTTTGTATGTGTATATATACACGCAAAAAATAAATAAATTTAAAAATCGATGCACGCAATGTGTGTGAATCAAAACTTGTCTTTAAATAAAAAGATATAAATTGTATCATGTACTTCCTTTTTAAATAATTTTGATTTAAAGTATCGAATACTAAATAAAATTCTGACATTTCTATTTTTCTCTGCATCTCTCTATGACACACACATACTTGATACAATTTATGTCTTTCTCTAATATGCATGATTTAACTTAACACCAATCAACATATTAGGTAGATTTTGATTTTTTTTCTCATGTTTTTGTAAATGATAGAAAAATTTATATATGCATGAATTAATTTATTTAACATCAACCAACATATTAGATAGATTTTATGATTTTTTTATTTTCATAAAATAATAGAAAAAATTATATATCCATGATTTATTTAACTTAACCTTAAGTTCATATATTAGATATTTTATAATTTTGATTCTTTTAGTAAACAATAGGAAAATAATTAGTTAAGGAATGAGAATGAGAATAAACACAAAAATGGAGGAGGAGAGGTGTGAGGGAGGTTAATTGAGAAATATTGACTAATTTTCTTGTTTATAATTAATTTATAAAGAAAGATAAATAGACAAATAAAAAATCATACAACAATTAGTGTATTGACTTAATTATGACATAAAATAATATGTTGATACTCTAGGTATAATGGAGAGAAAATTAGGTATATGTTGATACTCTAGGTATAATGTGGTAATGATTTTTTTTAATGAAATTGAATCTTTTCTAAAGAAACAGAGATGACTAAAGTTAATATTATACTTTGTACAAAACATAAAAAATAAAATAAAATAATGCAAAATAACAACATAGAAACCTAAAAGAAATTTTAAAAATAATAATATAATGTAAATTAGGAAAATAGAAACCAAAAAAATAATATGAATAAATGACAGTTTCAATGTGAAAATGGGAAATATAAAATATATATAAAAAGAGTATTAACTAAAAATATTGTGATCTAGTGGTGTAGAAATTTAAAGGTTTTCCCGCACATTGGAGGTTCAAATCTTGGTGGTAACAATTTCATTGATAACTATTTTTGTGCAAATAAAAATAATTGTAATTACTATTTTATCCATATAACTTATCAATGGTAGGGGGTAAAATGGGTAAAGTGAAATTTGCGTACCATGAACCCCTTTGGCTTTATATATTACATACATTTTTCTGTAAGATATTAAAAGTAGTTTAAACATATCGTGGGTTTGGGTTCTTATTACGAAAAATGTTAGGAAATCTTTCTTCATAATGGTTTTTTTGAAAAAAAAATTTCTTGGAAAAGAATATTTTATAGTATTACATTTGAAAATATGGAAAGTTTGTAGAAAGTTTATTTGAAATGTTCAAACTATCCTAGTTTATTAATTATTTTTAAGTAATTAATGATTATAGAATAAGGATATCAAAAGTTATATATATATATATATATATATATATATATATATATATATATATATATATATAGGGAACAGATCTAGTAGGAAGGAACTTTAGGTAGGAAGGTAGGAAGGAATGATCTGATGCGTTCGATTCTAATCCAACGGCTGAAATCAAAACCACTCCCTCCCCCTCAAAACCGCCACGCGTGTGGATAAAAAAAAAATAAAATTAAAAGGAAGAAGAAATATACTATGCGTGATTATAGGGATTTGGGTGGGGAGTTTTTTAGCAGTCCTTTTACTCTCCCTCTGATATTGAACTTCTACAGAAGAAGGAGGTTGCTCGATGAATGCTTGGAAGACATTCTCCAATTGATTTGCTCAATGAAACCACCATTGTCGTCGAAACAGAAGTTTGATTGAACCATCACAAGTTCGCCCCTTTCTCTGTCACTTGTCATTGCTCTTCCTGGTAAGCATTGTTATCTTGATTCTCGGTACAACTCTTTCGAAAATTTTCAAAAATTTCCGGGTTGAAATCAGAACAATTTCAATATACTTTCGAATTTTACCCTAATAGTTCAAAATTAGGACAAAATTATGTCATGTTGTGTTTTAATATACTTTCGAAAATTTTTGAATTTTGCCTAATAGTTTAACTGAGAAATTTTCGAATTTAGACCTAATTCTTTTTGAAAATTTCAGCATGTTGTGCTTCAGTATACTTTTGAATTTTGACCCAATACCATGATATATAGTTCAATGTGGACTATAGGTGGATTTTTAATTTGAGTTTGATATTGATGGACTGAACAATGCGGTCTTTCTTGTTTCCAGATGTTGGGTTTTATGGATTGGTGTGGTAGCATGACCATGTGTGGTCATTGCATGTATTTGTTGTTTCACCATTGTGGTCAATATGAACATGAGTGTGGTCATGATTGTTATTCGAATCCGCTGTGAAGCTGAGTTTTGATGTATTTATAGTTTCACATAGTGTCAATTTACCCGGGGGGTCTAATCATGCATATGGGCATATAGTCATTACTTGGTTTCGAGATGTGTTTAATTTTGGTGGATGGACCGTTGTGGTATAGGTGGGCATGCGTGTGATCAGAAGGTCCCTATTGTGGTCATACTTGACAAGTGTCATATCCACTAAACTGTGGTCCAAATGAATATGCATTGAGTCATTAGGTAGTTACTGTTTCCAGACACGATGAGTGTCATATTGGTTGGTGTGGTATCATGTCCTTGAGTTGTCTTTTGAGTGTGTTTACTTTGGATTTTCAGGTTTGGTTATTTTTTGTTAATCGAACATTGTGGTCCATATCGACATGTGTGTGGTCATGGCTGTGATGCGAAACCACGCTGAACCCTATGACTCGAACACACTTGACCAAACGTCGTGATCCTATTCAATTGTCGTGTTAGTATTCTATTACCGCCAATTTTAACACAATTTCAACCGTTTTTTCTATTGTGTGTGTTCGTTTTGCAGGCAACACGTTGGGTCAATAGACGTGTGTTCTCAAGTTGTTGCGAATGTATTGTAATCTCTGAGCGAGGGGGACTCGTCTGACATGTAAGTTAGTCAATTCATCCTCGAGTTACGCCCCCTCCCCCCCCCCCCCCCATATCTCTAATACCGATAGATTTAGTAATGAGTTAGGTATCACAGTCATTTGTTATTCATGGGTCAATGATTCGTTAAAATGATGTCTACTTGTCGTAATGGTTGTGACAAGATGTCGACTTAACGTTTTGCAGGGCAAACACAACGAACAAAGACCAGGACAGCATACGTACCAAAATGTCTAACAATAAGCATGATCTATGCGAATTGATGCGGAGAGCTGCTATTGTCGATGAGGATGGTGTTGTGCAGTGGTTGCAATGTCCGCATGGTGTAGCGATCGCAACGGGGATGACGCAAAACAGAAGCGGTCCACCAACACCACACAGTTGATACCTAGCACTGCACCTGGCATACATGGTGCAATGTAGCTACCTTTGAACTTAATTGTGTTGGACGGGTGTAATTGTGTCGAACACTGTGGTCATGTAACGCAAGCAAACTGCAACTTTCGAATATATTAGGTCTCAATGTTCTATCATATATTGCCGGATTCAACTGTAATATATACCGCGACCACACGTTATCAATCGTGGTCTTATAATACATGCGATGACCTCGTGTCATCCACTGTGGTCTTATATTAAACATTGTCACTTAGAGTGCGTTATTAGTTAACCATAAAATGCAAGTATAGTATATCGATGACCACATTTCATCGGTTGTGGTCTTATATTATTGCTTTCACTTAAAGTGTGTATTTTATACCATATTGTGTCCAACGAAATCAAACCATAATATGCAACTGTAATATATACTGTGACAACAAATCATCGATCATGGTCTTATAATATGTGCGATGACCACGTGTCATCGACTGTGGTCTTATATTAAGCATTGTCGCTTAAAGTGCGTATTTAGTTAACCATAAAATGCTAGCATATCGATGACCACATTTCATCGATCGTGGTCTCATATTAAACATTGTCACTTACAGTGCGTATTTAATTAACAATAAAGTGCTAGTATATGCGATGACCACGTGTCATCGACTGTGGTCTTATATTAAAAATTGTCGCTTAAAGTGCGTATTTAGTTAACCATAAAATGCTAGTATATCGATGACCACATTTCATCGAACATGGTCTCATATTAAACATTGCCACTTAAAGTGCGCATTTAGTTAACAATAAAATGCTAGTATATCGATGACCACATTTCATCGACCGTGGTATTATATTAAACGTTGTCACTTAAAGTGTGTATTTTGATACCATCTTGTGTCCAACGAGATCTAACCATAATATGCAACCGTAATATATACCGTGACCACAAATCATCGATCGTGGTCTTATAATATATGCGATGACCACGTGTCATCGACTATGGTCTTATATTAAACATTGTCGCTTAAAATGTGTATTTAGTTAACCATAAAATGCTAGTATATCGATGACGACATTTTATCAATCTTGATCTTATATTAAACATTATCACTTAAAGTGCGTATTTAGTTAATAATAAAATGCTAGTATATTGATGACCACATTTCATCGACCGTGGTCTTATATTAAACGTTGTCACTTAAAGTGTGTATTTTGATACCATCTTGTGTCCAACGAGATCTAACCATAATATGCAACACGGGTCATCAGCTGTGACCTTATACCAAATAATGCAAGTACACTAAATGCGATGACCACGTGTAATCGACTGTTGTCTTATATAACACATTGTCACACATTGTCACTTGAAGTGTGTATTTGTCTTGCAAGTATATTATATTCGGCGACAATGTTTGATACCATCTTGTGTCAAATGAGATCAAACCATAATATGTAACTGTAATATATACAGTGACCACATGTCATTATCTGTGATCTTACACTAAATGATGCAAGTATAACATATGCGATGACCACGTGTCACCAACTGTGGTCTTATATTAAACATTGTTAATTAAAGTGTGTATTTTGATACCATCTTGCGTCCACAGTACGTTGTTGTTGGTCGATGTGGTCACAAACTTGTTTATCGTGTTCACCACGTTGTACCATGTCACGTTCTACACTCATAAGACCATAATTAGCTCTTAGGTTGCCACATCGTCAAAAACACGTACTAACCATCGACGTCTTGCATGCCTTAAGTGGCCAACAAGAGTCGGTTTTGCATGGCATAAATAAACATTGACCACCTACGGAATTGCGGACATCGTCGTAAGAAACTGATGTTGTACTCATAATGTAATTAATAAGGCATTGACTGACACACAATCAAACTTTATTATACGTAGTATGTAAAACTTGTATCAAATGTAATGTCTTGCAAGCGCACAACGTAAGTTTAAATCATCAACGTTTGAGAAAGGAAAACTCAACTGACATATAATTAAACAAAAACACCAAATGTCATGCACACCCCACCCCAGCGGGGACAACGAACACTGGATATCACTGGAACCGCTCAGGGCAGTTTCTGCTGTCGTGGTGGCCAATTCGTTTACAAAAATTGCATCTCCGGGTCGTCGCCTTCTGTTGTACCGCAACCTCGATACCACTCTTCTTTCTTTTCGTACGCCCCTTAGGCTTCGACGTGAGAGGTGGTTTTATTGTAGCCTCACTCGGGACCGGCACGCCAAAACATGTTTCAATGTCAGCTGCTGGCCCCATTACACGTGACGTCTCTTCCGGCTATCAACTTGTTGGCGTCGCTCAAGGACCTGAACCACATCCATTGTCGTGGGATAATATTTTCGTCGTCGCATTTTGGCCGGTATATCGTTACGCTAGACTCATGGCCATCAGAGACAGGCGGCGGTGACACATAAACTGATGCATTCCCACTTACGTCGCTGCATTACAACAAGGGGGAGTCAAGGGTCAGCAACAAACATGATTGTGACATGTAACACATCTGCTTTTTTTATTTTGACATGACAACAGACACTCGTTGTCCGACATACCTAAAAACCAATGACCACGACACACTCACATATGGACATCTACCCAGCAAACCATTTATGTCACATTGATGCCAAAACGGCATCCCCCGTTACCCAACCATTATTATGTATCACCCCACCCATGTCCATTTACCCAAAACGACATACACCGATGTGGACTGATTGGCAGAGTCAACCAATCGTGCGTCCTCACCAATGTTTGACAATTTCATCCATGTTGGCCGCGTTATGACATGTAATTTCACATCCATTTAAACATCGATGACCCCCCTCCCCATATATTTGTCCCTTGCGTATGATCCAACCCGACCCAGACGAGCTGACCACAAACATAACAACTGTGGTCAAGCGGGTGACAGTCACAGAACGTATACATGCATGACTGTTGTGGTCAAGTGTTTGTCGATAACATATGGTACTGATCAGACTCATCACGGCAAAGCCCTTCGCATAATACTATTACATATATGTGCATAATAGTCGCCAAATACATCCCATATCCGAAACAGCCATAGGTGTGTGTATGTATCAAATTCACTCATTACTGCCGCCATCACATATTGCCATGCCTCTCGACATCACCCCACCCAACGACCACCGCCCCCTCTCACACCACCCACCCCCTCTCGCACTGCGCAAACGGAACGTCCTAATCTTTATGTATAAAAGACAGGAAAAAAGAGAGAGAAAATTAAACATACTTACCAATTGTCCGCCATTGATGAGATCAGTATGGGGTTGTATGTTGTGTGATATCCATCGACCATCCGCTGTTTCAGATTTCGATCAATGCTCGTCATTGACCCATTAGGGTTTTCCCCAGTTGAAACTCAATATACTCAAACGTGATATTCTAAATTTGGCAAATATTCTCCTTAATTTGCAGCAGTAAATAGCCGCTATTATTATGGGATCAAATCTGGATTTTCATCTTTTTTCTTTTTTTTTTTTGGCAAAAACCACTAGTGGTTTTTTACTATGGATAAGTGGTTTCTAGGATTAAGTGGCACATGTGTGAGATTTTAATCACAGTCGTTGGATCGATAATGGATGGCCACGATTCTCTCTTCCTACCTTCCTACTGGATCCGTTCCCTATATATATATATATATATATATATATATATATATATATATAAAGGGAACGGATCTAGTAGGAAGGAACTTTAGGTAGGAAGGTAGGAAGAGAAAATCAGAGCCATCCAAATCAGATCTAATGGATGGGATTAAAATCTCACACATGTGCCACTCAAAACCAAAAACCACCTACACTAATTCAAAACAGCTAGTGGTTTTTCCAAAAAAAAAGGAAAATGAGTGAGAATCTGATATGGCCTGCGTGAAATTAGGAATGGATTAATGCAGCAAATTAAGAAGAATATTTTCCAAGTTTAGAAGATCACATTAGGTCTCTTGAATGTCAATTGAGGAAAACACCAAAGGTAAACAACGATCCCTACTCACAGTCACATACGGCGGCGAATCGGTGGACATCGTACAGCACACACCTCCGTACGTATCTCATCAATGGCGGATGATAGGTACGTTTTTTCTTTTTTTTTTTTGGTTTGTTGGTTCTATGTAAAGTATAGGACTCGTCGTTTGGGCATTGACGGTAGGGGGTGAGAGGGGTTGGCGGTGGGTGGGGAGCGATGTCGAGAGGCATACTACGCACCAAATGTTGGTACATAATTGTGTACAACAGTCATGCATGTATGCGTTTTGTGACTGACACACATTTGACCACAGTTGTTATGTTTGTGGTCAGCTCATTTCGATCGTGTTGGGTGCATTGCAATGGACAAATATGGTGGGGGGTGGGGGTGTCGATGTATATATGAACGTGCATTAACGTTTTTTTTTATGTTAATGCGACCATTGTGGATGAAATCGTTAATCATTGGCGAGTACACGCGATTGGTGGAGTTTGGCAATCAATACACATCGTTGTATGTTGTTTGTCATCACTAGACATGGGTGGGTTGACACAAACTGATGGTAAGGTAATAGGGGGCTGCCATTTTGGCATGACTGTGACATAGGTGGGTTGTGTGAAGATGTCCACATGTGAGTGTCTCGTGGTCATGGGTCATATGTGTTGGACAATGAGTGTATGTTGGCCAATTTAAATAAAAAAACTAGTTGTGTTATTTTTCATAATCGTGTCCCTTACTTACCTTTTTTACCTCCTCCCCTTGGCTGTGATGCAGCAGACAGGTATGATCAAAATTCCTTTGTTTGTTATCTTTTTTACCCCCTCCCCTTGGTTGTAAACCAGTTGTGTAATTCATTCAAGCGACACATTGGTTTTCTTCATCTATCGCACTAGTCTAATCAATGGCGTAAGACAGGTATGATCAAATTTGTTTGTTATGTCCACAATAATTCGATGCGGCTGGGAACGACCCTGAGCGGCTTAATTTAATTTGATGAATGGCATGGTTTATGATATGTTAACCAAATTGGTGGCTGGCCGAGACGTGTGTGGCGACAGGGGGCTAGCTGGTGACGTTGAAGCATGTTTTGGTGTGTCGGTCCCTGCCGAGACAACAATAAAACCACCACCCGCGTTAAACCCTAAAGGGCGTGCAAAGCGCAAGAAAAGTGGGATTGAAGCTGCGGTGCAACAAAAGGCATCAGCTAGGAGGTACAGTTTTTGTGGTCAAATAGCCAACCATGACAACCAGAACTGCCATGAAAGCTTCCAGTGATGAACTGGGTAATGTTCGAAAGGATAACGAGTATGTGTGGACGTCTTGTGTTTATTTTTTGGTTTGTTTTCATCATATTATGGAGAATCATCATATGTTAATATTTGGGTTAGATATTTTGTACTTGGAACAGTTTCTGAATTAAACACAACATCTACTGAATAATGAAAAGGTTGATCGCGCCACCAATCACGTGTCATGATTTTTCGTTATATCATCACGCTGAGTATAATTCCAATGGTTTTTGATGTTGTGGTTAATTGTATTTTGTTTTGTATGTTCAATGTAGATGTTACAATTGCATATGCACAGTTCGTTGTGCTACAATTATAGCATGACCACACTTAACAGCGTGAATGGCCACAATGACATCATGCAAGCTAGTCTGAGTATTAGATACTGTGACATCAGCACTCGTTAAAATTCTTCCATTCACATTTTCTGCTCCTGTCTCTAGATATGTCTTCTGTGATAATCTAAATATTAGATGTTGTGGCCTGACTTTTCATCCATGCATTTGATCTCTATATCAAAATGACCTATTTGAGATTTCTTCGCAATTGTGGCAAAGCATTATTGGAGCTGCTTTGGATGGTTATCATATGTCTGGAGGTGGTGTTAGAAAATGAATTTGAGCATGCCCGCAATATTTTTCGCCTTGAAAAAGGTACAAATCATGTACACCAATATTGTCAACAGTAGCAGGTCATTTGGATTCAGTTTACGGGTATGGTAATTCTTAGATTGCAACTAGCATAAAGCTTATATCTCGTGTTCGAAGAGATCAAACAATGATTATGCATCAAATAGTTATATTTATATATAACACAATTGTCAGACTACACTGATGGAGTCGCAGACCACATTCACAAATATTTGGATAACACGATATTGGTGATATAGGGCCACAATTACAGCATACATGACAACACTAATAAAAAAAACAACAAAAAAATGTCAAGTGACAATCCATTGTATTGAAGTTTGTATATCCACATTAACATGTATTGATTGGCTAACAACTTCATAAATTCACCCCAGCAAATGCATAAATGTATTGGTGGATGTAGGGCCACAATGACAGCAAACATGACCACAATATGACTATTGTCAGACCACAATGATAGAGTCACATATCACATCCGTAAAATTGGGGATGACACGCGTTTGATCATGTATGGCCACAATAGCAGCGCACAGGGCCACAATAGTTAAGATTCAACATAAAACATATAGTGATAAGCCACAATGTTGTACTTGCATGGCCACGGTAATGTATATTGATTGACTAACACATTTATAATCCACAAGCATACGCACACGCGACGTCAAGTATCGAAAACACAATATATGGTTATCATAGTAATCTGTATCTAGATTACCTATTTGGGATTTCTTCGCAACTGTGGCAAAGCATCATTGGAGCTGCTTTGAATGGTTAGGAGGTGGTGTGAGAAAATGAATTTGAACATACCCGCAATATGTTTCGCCTTGAAAAAAAATACAAATCATGTACACAAATATTGCCAGCAGTAGCAGGTCATTTGGATTCTGTTTACGGTTATGGTATTTCTCAGATTGCAACTAGCATACAAGCTAACATTTCGTGTTGGAAGAGATCACACAATGATTATGCATCAAATAGTTATTTTTATATATAACACCATTGTCAGACCACACTGATGGAGTCGCAGACCACATTCACTAATATTTGTATAACACGTTATCTGTGATATAGGGCCACAAATACGACAGACATGACCACACTAATAAAAAAAATAAAAAAATGTCGGGTGACAATCCATTGTATTGAAGTTGTATAGCCACATTAACATGTATTGATTGACTAACGACTTCATAAGTTCACCCCCAACTAATGCATAAGTATATTGGTGGATGTAGGGCCACAATGACAGCAGACATGACCACACTACTCAAAAATCCAACAAAAACTATTAGGTGACAAATCACAATATTGAAGTTGTATGACTACAGTAACATATATTGTTTGACTAACCAATTCATAAGTTCAATGGATGCGTACGTACATTGATATGCGTCGAAGACCATAGACGAATTTTGGCACACCATAATGATAACATCGAAAAGAACCCGAATAGTATAAAAAATGCAAGACCACACTGACACCAAATGTGACCACTATATGACCATCGTCAGACCACAATGATAGAGTCACATATCACATCCACAAAATTGGGGATGACACGCATTTGGTCATGGATGGCCACAATAACAGCATATATGACCACACTAGTTAAGATTCAACAAAAACATATAGTGATAAGCCACAATGTTGTATTTGTATGGCCATAGTAATGTGTATTGATTGACTAACACATTTATAATCCACAGGCATATGCACACGTGACGTCAAGTATCGAAAACACAATAAATAGTTGATCGCATCCACACAAAATAGAAACATATCCATTAAAGAGCTATTGATCACCATCTTATATTAATACTCCATCTGAACAAGTGTACGATATAAAATGTGTGTTTCCCCAAAATACAAAATGTATCACAAAACATCCATGCAACCTTGTCCACATACAACACAAATCGCATCAAGTTTGCCCCCTTCCGTGCGGCCCTTCAGTGTCCGACCCTTGATCGGGCTGTACCAACTTTGCCCTCTTTCGTGCAATCATCATGGAGGGAACTTTCCGTTGTGAATCACCCGTATGATCATCGTGCACCCCCTGCAAAACACAAAACAAATTGGTGACCCATTATTTAGCACTACGATGAAGAACATTCGTTTCACATTCCAAATAATCATTTAACTTACGTGGTCGATGCACCGTCCTCGTTCAAATATTGCAAGACATCAGATATTTGATCGCATTCATCACGTGAACCTGAATGTCTCCTGCACACACGAAACACGCTGCAAATTGAAGCGAACTACACCAATATCTGGACTACAATACATCGCAAAAACCTAACCCCCCCCCCCCCCCCCCCGCCCACCACACGCGCTGACACGTAAATGACCTCGGTCAACCACGCTCCCCCTCCCCCACATCACAATTATTATTAACTATTTAGTTATACCATATGATTAATGTCTACACTGTGCCCTAAACACATCTCACATCTAATCGCTCACTATGTGACATGACCACATATCCGAAAGTTGTATGGCCCTGGAAATTATTGATGGCCACAAGTGAAATCCATGCATCTATTTGCATCCCATGCACACAACAACGCATACCTAAACAATTGCTTGTGTTCATGTCATAGATACCATCCTGACCAAAACCTCACACAGCACACATACTCATCTAATGACCACACCCAATAGGGGTTTATCGTCTACCCCATCTACCAGGGACACGTCTTCACCGGCCAACTCCTCCTCACGCCCCCACAATCACCCGACACAGAAGCCCAATAGGGGTTAAAACTTAACATAATAACTGAATTGTTGTCTAAAATGACTTACCCGGCTGGTTTTGCCCTTCCGTCAACAGTGACTCTTTGCTCGACTGACATCCTTCTTCTTATCACGAATTGAGAAACGATGGGTTTAGAAATTCGAAGACTTAGTCACTATCGTGTAAGTACCGACGACACACCGACGCTACCGGCAAACCAATAAACGTGCCATATACCTCGGACAATGTCGGTCAACTACGCGACGACCCCGCTGTCAACGTCTGGGCTTTGGTGCTTTTTTCGTCTCTTTTCCGGCGACTCCGTCGGCAACCGAAAACCAGGACACATTTCTCAATTTTCAAATCGAAACCCTAACACTAGCCTCTTCGCTTCAAGCAGCGTTGTGTTCTCTCTCTCTACAAATCTTCAGTTGCTATTGAGTATCAAAAAGGAAAGAATTGCAAACATCCAAAAAGCAAGCCCCTTGAATCTCGCGTCGTGATAAATGAACTTCCCTTTTTTTCCCACACGTGTGGTTATTTTTTGGAGGGGTATAGTGGTTTTGATCTCATCCGTTAGATCTAGGTTGGACGACCACGATCTTCTCTTCCTACCTTCCTACTGGATCCGTTCCAATATATATATATATATATATATATATATGGAAAAATGTAAATTGCATTCCAAAAAGGGGGTGGTTAGCCCCAAAACTATTACAAAATTTTTTTGATTATAATAAATCTATACATTTGGTATATTTCGGAGTTCTACTAGCAATGTAAAGCAATCTATCCATAGTATTCCTCCTTATTTCCTTGCAGATCATTCCCATATCCGCTTGCTTGTTCTTGAACAGGGTTTGGTTCCTGGCATTCCAAATGTGATAAATGTAGCTCACGAGAGTTGATATTTGGACTTCTTTCTGCCATTTGGGCTTCTTAGCGGAAAGGATCTTCTGACTCCAGTGTTCGAGTGATGCGGCATTGGGCATGTTCATCCAACGGTTGATCCATCCTCTTATTTCAGTTGTTTTGCTGCAATGATATAAAAGGTGAGCTGAAGTTTCCTCTTCTATCCCACAGAGCGCGCATGTAGGGGGGATGTGTGGCTGGTATTTGTGGAGTTTTGCCCGGACTTGGAGTTTGTCATGGAAAGCCAGCCAGGCAATAATCGAGTGTCTAGGCGTGTTTGCACGATTCCACACAATCCTAGCCCATCTCCAGTTCTCCCTTTAACCAGTGAACCAAGAGTATCCTTTTGTGACTGAGTAGTGTTGGTATGTGTCAGGAGATTGTTTGAGCTTGTCCTTCACCCGACATAGCTTTTTGAAATACCAACAGCAGTCCCCTTTTGGTCTGTAATCCCACCAATCTTTGCCTTTGATGTATCGTTCATGGACCCATTTGACCCAAAGACATTCCTTGTGATCTGAGATGGCCACCACTTGTTTAGCAACGAGGGCAAGGTTAAGGTTGTATAGATTTTTTATACCTAGACCACCTTTAGCTTTTGGAAGGCATACCTTTTCCCAGGAAATCGGAGGACTTTTGCGTTTTCTGTCAATAGAGTTCCATAAGAAATCCCGGCATACTTGTGTCACCCTGTCTATGACCTCCGTTAGGAGAATGGTGATTGAAGCCCAAAAAGAGTATAGTCCCATCAGTACAGAGTTAATGAGGACTATTCTTCCGGCATAGGAGATGCTGCTACGATTCCATCTCTTGATTTTGTCCGTCATCTTATCCACAAGCCTAATGCATTCCATCTTTGACAATTTACTGTCAGTTATTGGCATGCCCAGATAAACAAATGGTAGCTGCCCTTCTTTGAAACCAGTCGCGTGGATGATTTCTTCCTTGTTCCTTTGCGATGTCCCACTGATGATGATGGTGGATTTTTGGGCATTAGCTTCAAGACCCGCAGTTTCATGGAAGTGTTTGAGAGCTTCCATTATCAGCTTAATTGAGTGCGTGTCAGCAGAGCTGAAAATCATGAGATCATCCGCAAATACTAGATGGGTGAGTCTTACGCTTCTGCATTTTGGGTAGAACTTGAAATTTTTGGCGGCTGCTGTTTTTGTGAGGCTTCGCGAAAGGTACTCCATTGTTAGGACAAAGAGTAGAGGAGATATGGGATCACCTTGACGGAGTCCTCTGCAACCTTTATATTAGCCGTAGTTATGCCCGTTAACCTGGAGGGTGAAGGAGGTGGATGAAATGCAAGCTTGAATCCAGTGAATGAACTGGTTGGGGACACCATATCCCTCAGGAATTTCCTGAATAAAACCCCAATGTACCGTATCAAAAGCTTTACGGATATCGATTTTCATTAGGCATCTTGATTGCGTTGATTTCCGTTTAAATCCTCTCGCAATCTCCTGACACATGATGACATTGTGGAGCAGCTCTCGTCCCGGTACGAAGGCGGCTTGACTCTCATTTATTAGTCCAGGAAGGACTCCCCTCAGGCGCTTGGCAATGAGTTTTGAGATGCATTTGTAAACTACATTGCAGCATGAGATTGGTCTGAAATCAGCAGGGGTGGTAGGGTGCTCAACTTTCGGGATGAGGACTAGCACTGTAGCGTTTGTCGCCCTTAGTAATTTTCCAGAGTTGAAAAATTCTTTGACAGCGGTAAGGAAGAGGGGACCTATTTGATCCCAGGCTCGTTTGAAGAAACCACTCGAGTAACCATCAAGACCTGGAGATTTATGATTGGGAATGGAGAATAAAGCTTCCTTAATTTCTCGATCTGTGAAAGGGGTACACAGATTTTGACGTTGGCCTGTATACAGGAGACGCCCCGCATTGATAATGTCAGGGTTTGCTTGAGTGCGATCAGATAGGGAGTGGCCAAGCATTGCTTCATAGAAATTAACCATGATATCATCAACTTTGTCGTACCCTTCATAGGCATTTCCGAGCATGTCTTTAATCGAGTGAATTGTGTTTGTCAGCCTCCTTTCCTTCATCTTGGTGAAGAAAAATCTGGAGCAAGTATCCCTAAAAGCAGTTGTTTCGAACTTACTTTGCTGAGAAATCAGGGAATTTACAGATTTTAGGATGTTAATATAGTGATTTCTGGCTTGTTCTTCTTCGTTGATGAGCCCAGTATCCGTAGGGTTTTCAGAGAGGAGTTCTTGAATTCTAGAGAGTTTCTCTCTCGCAACCTCTTGTTGTAGATGGATGTCATAATATTTGCTCTTATTCAGGGTTTTGAAAGGTTTCTTCATGTCTTTGAGGGTGCGATGCAGTGCAAATTGTGCAAACCCATTCGGTTTGTTATGCAGGGCTGTCTGGACAATGTGTTCAAATTGTTCATCATTCTGCCACATATCACAAAATCTGAACATGCACTGAGGGCTTGGGCCTTCAAGGAGAGAAAGCACAATGGGTTTGTGATCTGACAGACTTTGCATCATGTATTTAGCATCCATATGATCAAATTGGAGGAGCCAGCTGTTGTTGATGAAAAGTCTATCAATTTTTTACTGTACATGCTTGTTTGTCCATGTATGTGTCGCACCTTTGCAATGAATTTCCTTCAGTTCACAACTGTCGATGCACTCCCTGAAATCTTTGGTTTATGAAACCTGAACTTGAGTCCCATTTATACGATCTTCAGCATTAAGTACAACATTGAAATCCCCCATGATACACCAAGCTCCGATGGTGATGGTGCTGATTCGAGTGAGGTTTTCCCAAAGCTCTTTTCTTTCTTCTTGCTTGTTGAAACCATAAATGAATGTGTAGTGAGCTGTCAGCAAGGTGCACTTGTGTTGAATTTGACAGTGGATGAATTGTTGATGAGTTCCCAGTATTCTAACAGAAATGTTTTGATGTTTCCAAGAGAGGAAAATTCTGCCACATTAGTGAAGGTGGAAATTTTCATGTGTGGACCAGTGACGGAACATGCCTTCTTTGAGAATACTGATTTTTTCTTTTTTAACTTTCGTTTCAAGTAAACACACCAGGTCTAGGTTAACCTGTCTCAAGAAGATCAGTACATCTTCTTGTTTTCTGGGGTCATTGAGACCCCTAACATTCCATGACATCATTTTCATTGACATCAGCATTCTGGTTTGTGCATTCTGTCAGTTTTCCTTTCATTTCCCCATCATTTTCACAGGTTTTGTCTATTTCAGCTTCTCCATCTGAGATAGTTTGCAGTGCTGCATACCTGCTTGCGATTGGAGTGGAAGGAGTTGTGGTTTTGTCCTGACTCGTTTGAGCTGAGCTTGTTGGGGGTTTGATTATTCCATTTTCATCCACTTTTCGTTTCTGCTTGATCCTCCATTGTTGTAGCTGTTGATTTTTCTGTCGTACCAAGCCAGGGGGTTTGACTTCCTTTGGTGTAGCTGTCTGGTTTTGTGTTTTGATTGGCTTGTTGTTGTTGCTTGTGTCTGCATTCTAGTTCTTGATGCCCCATCAGGTGACAGTAGTTGCATTTCACAGGGAGCCAATCATATTCTACCTTCTGCTTGACAATGTCTCCATGTTCATTCTCAAACGAAACAGCATCTGGGAATTGGCCATCCACTTTTATTTCAACCAGGACTCTAGCACATATGAGTTGTGATCTCTCCTTTGTTGCTTTGTCAGTTTTTATCGGTATCCCAATTGTGCTAGCAAGCCTACTTAATGTATCCAAATTCCAATACTGGAGGTCTAGCTTGGGAAATTTGATCCAAGTTGGTAAGGATTTGAGGGAGTCCACATCAAGTTGCTCATTTGGGTTCCATTTCTGGACAATTAGAGGCTTTCTATCAAAGAAAAAGACTCTCCTATTGAGAACTTCATTAAAATCATCCTCTTTGTTGAATCTGACCAGAAAAACCCTTTTTCTGATCAAAGCTATTTTGCTCAGCTCGTATTTAGACCACATTCGCTTGATATAGCCTTCCATTATCGAGAAGGGTGGGTTTGATCCCAAAACGCAGCAAATTATGGAAAGTTTCCAGTATTGAATTTCTTCTTCAACTTTCTGCTTTTCAACTTTTGCAACCTTAACACCATCAATTTCTTGGGTTGGGATAAATTTCAGAGAAGTTCCAGCATCTGGATCGAATAAAACTGAAAAAATTGTTACCTTGTGTTGTTTATTCGAATCTATCGAAATTGCTGATGCTTCGACTTGATTTTCAGTTTTCTCTTCTTTGTTGGTCGCGGAAGGAGCCTCGATCTCATCGACTTGCACAGCTTCCTCTTCAACCTTTTTCTGGGTTTGGAGGTTGTTTATAGTTCCAGATCCCATTGATCTTGTTTGTCTTTTTGCAGTAGATTGTTGCTTTTTGGATCCCTTGGATTTTGCCATGGCTAGGGAGATCCCTAATCACAAGAGAATTTTGTCGGAAAATTCCTCTCTACTGGGAGATCAGCTCTCGGCTCGGCGGAGTTGGCCGGAAAGCATGGCCGTGAATCGCTTAGTGAGAGACTGTCTGCCTAGAGAGAGAAATATTATATATATATATATTACTATGCTTTTATAGTCATATAATTCAAATCAGTATTTAAAATATATTTGAATTAAGAAAATAAGTTATGATGATATAAGTTTTCTCTATGATATTAGTTATAAATTTAGATTGGTGTTTATTATAGTTTACTCCTAAAATAACAAAAAATTGCTCAGAGGTACCCTTTATTTTGCGGAAACTATTTTTTTTGGACCACATTATTAGAAATTATATTAGGGTGAACAGTGTTGTTAAATATCTATTTTTTGGGGACAAAGTTGCCGGAAATGGCCAGAATCCGGCTAAAAATGTTAAAAGTCTAACCTACCCTCATATTAAGTGTAAAATTACCGACCCAACCCTTGAACAGATAGATTTGTACAATGGAATTGTCTGATATGATGTAGCCTGTCAAACTGCCTATGGAAAGGCAGCAATTGTTGACGATAGGTTCAGTTAGAACGGTGAGTATAGTTACCGAATTGTCGCTGTAAAAGGTGTATGCTTTCATCTGATATTGACTCTGTCATCTCTCTCAAGGTGGCATCATTTACAGGAGAGAAACGAGCCATCACAGATTACAATAATCCTATTATCAGTGCATATAAATCAGGTGTACGTGAAGGGCTTGCTTCCGGAACAGGCCTTGGTGCATTTATGCTTGTTATTTTTGGAACCTATGCTCTGGCCATATGGTTTAATTGGAAATATGATCCCAATGGGAGAGTACTAGATGATGTCCATGGTGATATTGAGTTGAGAGATGTTTATTTTAGTTATCCAACCAGACTCAATGACCCATATGTTGGACATGTTCTAATTGACGGAATCAATCTCAAAGATTTTAAAAATGAAGGGATTTTTTGTTGTTGGCCTGATGCAAAAAAAAACCTGCCTAAATGGACATGGCGATGCAGTTGATCTAAGTCTGTAATCTAAGAACACATTTGGAGGTGCTGAGAAAATTAAGTTCAATCTTGTGACCACTTATGAAGAACAAGAAAGATGTGTATACTGCAAGATGCAAGCTGAATGAGTGAAAGAAGAAAGAGAATTTGCTACAACTTCTAGTACAGAGGTAACAACAAAATCGATGGATTTAATGGTCTACTTGCTAGATTTTTGGGATTGAAGCAGGCAACAGAGGAAGAATTTGGGAAGTTGAAGAAATGAAGGACTAAGAACATATTGCGATTAATAAGGAATGTCGAGAGGCATCTTTGAAGGTTGGGTCAGTAAATTTACACTTAATATGAGGGTAGGTTAGTCTTTTAATACTTTTAGCCGGATTCTGGCCATTTCCGTCAACTTTGTCCCCAAAAAATAGATATTATATTTAACAACACTGTTCACCCTAATATAATTTCTAATAATGTGGTCCAAAAAAATAGTTTCCGCAAAATAAAGGGTACCTCTGAGCAATTTTTTGCTAAAATAATGAGATAAATCAATAAAAGATATAGCATACATAACACGAGTAATCAACAACTATTTAGATTAATATATGAATGACAAGAAGGATAGCCACACACAATGTCATATAGCTTCATTAATACTTAATAATTATATTGAATCATATTGATTTAATAAAGTTATGATGCATAATGGTGTAATTAATTTAAACAAATGACAATTGGTGCATATTTATAATTGTTAATAGTTGTAAGCATTATTCTTCATAATTATACAGTACAATTACTTAAGTAATGAATTAAACTTAACTCATTTTCAACAAAATAGTCGTCATGTGAAAAGAAATGTATGAGAGATAAAAGAGTAAATTACATTTGCCCTATCTGACATTTGTGGTAATAATTTTTACATACTCGACATTTGTGAAATAATTTTTACCTTACCTGACATTGAGTGTTCATAAATTTAAACAAGATATTTTATAATTGATTTTTGTTGGACTTTCCGGTGTAACCTGAAAAGATAAATATGAATTTATTTTTTTACCCTTGATATTAATTCATATATATGACTTTCAATTAAATATGAATTGACGTTTTTACAAATGTCGGGTGTGCAAAAATTATTATCACAAATGTCAGGTAGGATAAATTACATTTACTCAAAGATAAAAGATACAAAAAAAAAAAGAAGCTAAATATAAGCAATGAAAAATGTCTTCTCAAAATGAACTATTTGAAAAATGTAAAATAGTTTATTTTGTAATAGTTAAGGAATATTGTAACAAACCATTCAAGAAAAATACTTATTATTCCTTATGTATCACCTTAAGTTATAAATTATAAAATTGCTGGTCAGATGCGTGGCAGTAATGTGACCCTCATGTAGATTAAATTACAACGTTTACAACAACAACAACAAAAAATTATTCACAATACTCATTTTGTAGTCTACAAGACAAATATTAGTATATATGCAGACGGTACATAGATTGTTATTCAGGATATCATCTTTTAAAAAATGAAATAATAATTAATTAGAAATATCTAAAGGTTAGTTACATAGTATGTTACATGATGTATTTAATACTATCTCCTTCCCATATTATCTATCACTTTAACTAACTTTCTTTTTTTCTCATAATATCTGTCAGTTTATAATTTCAATAATACATTAATTACTAATTATCAAATTAACCTTATTAATTACATCATTTTCTTCCATTTTTCTATTTTATTAACTTTTTCCCTTTTTTATTCACCATTTTATTCAAAATTTTCACATTTCCAATGAGGTAACTTAATGTAAAGAGGATTTTTTTTTTGTTTTCTAAATTATGTCTTAAGAGACAAATAAAATGGGAAGGAGGTAGTAGTAACTAACTGAAGCTATGTAGCTAAAGCTATTAAAATAAAGAAGTTATGATAATTGTGAAATATTATATAGAATACATCATAATGTTCTATTGATATTTATGTAGCAGAAGAATTGTTAAAAACAATGAGATTTTAGTCCATAAATAATTATAACAAAGATGTTATACATATAATTATATATCATGATAACAAATGATTATGTTCAAAATAAAGGTTAATGAAAACTTTCAAATGGTTATTGTTGTTATTTGGCTAAGAAAAAAATAAACTTATATTTTGAACTTCCATCGTTTAACTACAGCTATGGAAGTAATATTGTTCAAATACATTATATTATTAATGGTTCATAAAATTAGTTGCTGTAAATTATCAGAATTATAGAAAGCTAAATCTATATATTCGATTTATTATTACTTTTTTAGCATCAAAAACTACAAGAAAAAGACATTTTGATTAAAATACATGAAGCATGACCTAATTAAAATATTTGTTGAACAGATAAACTATTTATAAAAATAATATTAGCTGTGGTTTTATCAAATGAGATGACTGAATGTAATATAAAATTAATTAAAAAATATGAAAAAAAATTATGTACCTAAAATACGAATTAAAATTATGTTAATTGATGTTAATGAACTTAAACGTGAAGATATATATATATATAGTAAGAATTTATTGGATGTGCAAAAATAAGTTTACAATAAACAGAAAATAAATTTATTTAGAACATGAAAAAATATATAAGCTAGTTTGACAAGAATATTTATTTAGAACATCATTTATCTAATCCCAAAAAAAAAATTATTAACTATATAGATCATTACCAAGAAAATATTTTTATCTTGTTATTCAATAATAATACTTAAATAGGACAATTAATAAAATTTATTTACTTAATAATTTTAAAATGTCATTAAAAAAAATTGAGTAAATGTGCCATGCAAGAAGTACAATTATTTTCAGTGGATAATTTAACAAGATATAGTAAGAGTTTAATTGAACGTGAAAAATGTTTCCAATAATTAGAACAATAAAATTATTTAATATATGACATGAAAAATATATTAATTTGAAAAATAACGTACTAATAGTCGTCTAATATTATTAGTTTTGAAAGGTGGAAAATTCTAAATGTATTTTTTTGAATGATATGTATATATTGTGTTGTATTTTTTAAGCAATTTAACGATACAATAACTTACTATTTCAAAATTCAAAACAAATAAGAGTAGTTTCTAACTAATATGTGTATTAGAGTAAATTGTGTGAATTATTAATATGGGACTAGATGTGATATTATTATGTGACAAAAAAGGCTATTATTATATATCAACGGTTGTGACAATTGCTGTAGTTTTAGTGTTTTACAACAGATAATTCTTATTTGTAAGTATTAAAATTTGGATTAACGATTATATGTAGTATATTAATTTAATTTTTCTTTTTTTTGAAGAATCACTGTTATTATATTATTCAATATTTAACTTGTCTGTCTATTAGTACATAGCTCGATATTTGGGTTAGACATGTCCCTATCCAAATTTGCTCATCTCCTAATGGTTCGACTCTTACCAAGGAATGGGCGGCAAAATTGCCCTCCTGCTTGACATGGGTCCATTTACATAAAGCAAAAGCTTCCAACAACTAAAGATATCCTCCAAAAGCAAGTTTATATTACTTAGGCTCCTTGTTGGATTTTGTAACCTTGATATGAGGATTGCACAGTCTGACTCAAAAACAACCTTTTGATATCCAAATCGTTCAGCCAGTGTGCCGCTTTTGCCTCAGCTATTAGAGGTGACCAGAGAGCCCTGCACACTTTCAGTGCCGCAAAGAGGACCTTCTCCCGTGAGTCTCATATTAATATTAATTTAAATTAGCATAAGATTATTTTGTAGTTACCGGAAATACTTATTATTAAGCATTAACTAGAATTTTAAAATCATAATTTTAAGTTTTATTTTTTTATTATGAATATGAAACATGGGTGATTAAATTGATGTAGGAAGACCAAAACATATGACCATTAATAATGATAAATTGATGAAAGTGTAGGAGAAATACGCAAAGGTTGGTTGGGTTTACGACTTACGAGGGAATCCAGTAAAATTGGATTTAGTATTTTTTTTGAATTAATTTATTTATAGGTGGAATAAAAAAAAAAGAAGAAAAGAAAAGGTGTAAAGAGTAAAGTTATGAAGATGATGATGGTGACAGTAGTTGAGACATCCTTGGTGGGCCAATTTAAGAAAAGGCCCAGTGGTTGGTATTGGCATAATGGAGACATGTGAAGTTAAACTTACTCTTAAATCTAAATCTAATCATCCCTCCTTTCCTTACGCAACCTGGCTGAGACAATATTGCCGCAAAGGCATCTCCTCCCTGACCTCCCACCCCTCCCTCTATTTATTCTCAGACACTCTTGGTACCTCCCCCTTCACACTCACACTCACACTCACACTCACACTCACACTCGCTCACTACTTTCACTTTCACTTTCACTCAGTTACTCGGTCGCTATACTCAGTGAGAGAGTGCCCTCCCACACTTTCATCAGTTAATCCGTGATGGATCTCAAGGCCACGCTTGTGCTTGGCCTAATCTGCATTGTGGTTGCCGGTGTTGGCGCCCAATCTCCTGCTGCTTCACCCACACAGTCTCCCCCATCCACCACCCCTACTGCTACTCCTCCCACCCAGACACCTCCACCACTTTCTCAACCACCCCAGTCACAGTCTTCTCCTCCTCCTCCTCCTCCTGCAACCCCACCACCAGTTGCAACCCCTCCTCCTGCCACTCCTCCACCAGTTTCAGCCACTCCTCCACCAGTTTCAGCCACTCCTCCCCCGGTAGCTACCCCTCCACCAGTGTCTGCACCACCACCGGCTGTCTTGGCATCTCCGCCGGCAGCCACCCCCGCCCCGGCTCCCACCAACAAGAAGGCGGCATCTCCCGCTGAGGCTCCTTCACCGCTCCTCTCCAGCCCACCTGCTCCCCCTACTGGAGCTCCTGGCCCAAGCATTGAGGCTTCTTCTCCCGGCCCTGCTACTACCCAGGATGACCAAGTAACACACTACTCTCTTCTCTTTAGTTTCTTCACACCTACTTCTAAATCTCAGATCTGTGTATTATACTGTTAGATCTAGTGTTTTTACCACTCTAACTGCTTGCTTTCACTTTAAACAAAGATGCAGTTTTACTTGTCTGTTGTTATTAATGTCTCTGTGGACTGGATCACATCATCGATCTTGTTCCCAAATCTGTCTACATCTACATAAACTTTAAAACCGGGTAAACAGATCCATTGGGTTGGTTATTGTCATCTTCATGGGGTCTCATTGTGGCTACCTTTTTTTGGATTATTGTTAGATCCATCCAATTTTGTAATCCATTAGGGTTGGAGGTTGGAAAGAAAAAGGACTTAGTTAACTTAAAACATGTGGATCTCTTTGACAAATGTTGAATACTTGAATCCAATAGTACATCCTTCCCTGTTTTAGCAGGCTTAAGAAAGTGACAGTCAAGAGTCAAGTAAGACCCACTTGATATACTTAACTGAAGGATTCATGGTTCTTGACCAAACATACCCAAGTTGAAAACATTGATTCTTTCTGTCATTAACTTTATTTTATTTTATTTTATTTTATTTATCCATATGTACTGCCAAATTTTGTGTTGCCCACTTGGCCATCCTAAATATTACTTGATGAGTAGATCCAAGGCGGGAGCCTAATTTAACCAAGACCCACAGTATATAAGTTAACTGAGATTCATCTTAAAACCAATGGATGTTATCAGGAATAACCCACTTGACTTTACTTTTCTCATATGAGATATTTATACTCATATGGGTGAATCCCTACATGACCACTACATATGTTTATGGGCTGTGGAAAGTGGTAGTGGGTATTTTGGATGCTTAACTAGCTGTATGTTAAGAGTAGTAGCCCACCTGACATCTCTTCATATTTTTTATGTTTATATTGGTGACATTGTTGCGTTAAAATGCAGAGTGGAGTAGACAAGATGACGGTGTCGAAGCTGGTTGTGGGATGTGCTATCCTGGCTTTGGCATTCTAAAGCGATCCCAGCTGCAGCCTCCAGTTTTCCTCTGGAAATGTTGTGTCTGTCATGTTGATTATTATGTCTTACTATGTATTATTGGATTGATCATTTTGTGGCCTCTTGTAATTTGGATTTCATACATTCATTTGGATTCTTTTTTGCCATATCTTGGAGGTGTTAGCTTTTCTTTATCATCCCTGCCTGCTGGATGGATCCTTGTATCAGATTGCATCGGATTAGTCTATTCATGTAGCTATTTTTTCTCTATTCAATTTCTATCTTTTCTTCTTTAACTCATTTTTTGTAACTATGTTTACCTCTAAATTTCTCAAAGGTTTGAGGTCACCATCAGAAAATTGTTGGCACTAAGTACAGCAGGAGCCAATCTACATTGACATGCCAAAAATAGTGAGCGTCATCTGTTCTGGGTCATTGGTCAATGACTCAACTGTTATACTACCTCCGTCCTTAATTGTACATCACAAAAACTAACTCATTAAAACCAACAACCACAGGGAATGGGGTGAAAAGTTTCCAAATTGTCAAAAATATCTTTATAATATTCTTGAAATTAGATAAAAAAAGTATTTATTAGGGGTAGAATTGGCATTATGGTTATTGGAAATGTAAAAGTTATATAATTTGAAAAATAAAAAAGGACAAAGTAGTTAGGAAATTTCACACTTATTTAGGGATGGAAGTAGTAATTGGTTATAGATCAGTTGACATGGGGTCTTGGTGTGGACTTGATGAAATGGGTATGTTGAACATACTTTAAGAAATGGCATATTTCATATTAGATCCTTGGAGATAGCAAATTGGGAAAATTGTCTCATGTAATAATATTGTGATGGATTCGTTTTAGGGTGACATTTTTGATATTTTGTTATGATTAATAAATTTTTTTAAATAATTTTTTTAATATGAATGTTACTAAAAATTTATCGAGGGATAACTCTGTCAAAGTCACCCCAAATATTGGATGACGCAGGGGCGAATATGTAGGCTAGTTAGGGTTGTCCACGGACACCCTTGGCCAAGAAAAAACTTTGTGATTCTCAAATAATTTTCTTAATTGGAGCAAACAAAATTCCAAAAAACATAAAAGGGGTGTCCAATTTAACAACAACCCAAAAACACTAAAATATTGCTCCCTCTGCCCCAAATAAATTGTCCACGTTAACTAATTAGGTCAAAATTTTTAAATTTTAATTGTTAATTTATGAAATTATATGTTGAGATATTACAAAACTACCACTATTAGATTTGTGATGAAAATTACTTTTACTTGAATACAATATTATTAGTCTTGCTGATAAAACTTGAAAAATTAATGGCCAAAGTGTTGCATCGAAGACCGTGAAAAAAATAAACTAGACAAATTAATTGAGACGGAGGGAGTGCGAAATTATTTTTTTGATAAACAAAAAGTGTAAGTTAATGAATTGGGTAATTGGGTATCAATAAAAGTTTAAGATATAAATATTTAATTAATGTGAAATTTCAATTTATTTGGTGGACATATTTATATGATGATGTGAAATTTTGTTAAGTTTGTTATATGTCATTTAATATTTATTTTTATTATTATTATTATTATTTATTAAAATTTTATTATATTATTTTCAAAAGCACTTATATAATAACAAGTATATTGGACGCCCCTAAATTAATGGCATGGATCCGCCACTGGGATGATGTTATATTCAAAACAATTTATTGTAAAGTTGCATATCTCACCATAAATTTATGATGAGATAATCTCACATAAAATTTATTGTTGAGAGATTCTTGCATAGTTGATTTATTTTCTCGAAAAGTTGATTATGATAATACTCTATTTGGAGTCAATTGATAATAATAATCCTTATTCAATTTTAGAAATGCACCATGAATACATAACAGTATTTATTTTGCATCCATTAATAGTTGATTTATTTTCTCGAAAAGTTGATTATGATAATACTCTATTTGGAGTCAATTGATAATAATAATCCTTATTCAATTTTAGAAATGCACCATGAATACATAACAGTATTTATTTTGCATCCATTAGATTGCAATAATCTCTACTTGCACTTTTTTTTTTTACAATGGTAAGTCGGGCCACCCACTAGGCCCCCTATCTCAGGGAAAGCCCAATGGGTCCCACTAGCCCATGGGGCACCAGGCATACACGCCTGTTGTTGCTTCCAGGAATCGATCCTGAGACCTGTGGGATACCATAGTGCAGCTAGTACCACTTGAGTTAGAGCTCATTGGTACTAAACTTAGAGTTAAAATATTCAAATTTCAAAAAATTTTGCAAAAAATTTTCATTAAGAAATAATATTTTATAATATTGTATTATCTATAGTAGGAAAAATTTATAGTGGTTGTCAACCATGATAATCACCACAATGAAAACAATATTTATCGGTACATATGTCAACTTTTATCTTCATCGTTCATTTTTTAATTTAGTACAATATTATAAAATATTATTTCTTAATGAAAAAATTTTTGCAAAATTTTTTAAAATTTGAATATTTTAACTCTAAGTTTTAGTAAAGTAAACAAGTATATTTTGAAAAATATTTACTTTAAAAATTTTAAACTAAATTACTATTAAAAAATATATATTACAATTTATATTAAATAGAACAACTAACGATAAAGATAAAACGGAACACATATACGAATAATATTTATTTTATTTATGGTGATTGTCATGACTAATAGTTAAGCTATAAAGTGCATCATATATGATAATACTACTTGGACACATGCATGTATACAGCAATTGGTGGTTTACAACAATCTAATGAGTACAAAATTGGAATCATTATGGTAAATTTCGAAAATATGGATTCTTATTAAGTAGAGATTATTGTAATCTAAAGTTCCTATCTTTTTCAATGGTTGTAACTCATAACTAACTTTATTGCGACATGTTGATTTGGATGACTTTATCTGTAAATTCATTATTACTTTTCTCTTAAAATTATTATAGATAGTAATGTTGGGAATAATCATAATATTTGTTGATGTAACATTCCAAATATGTGTTTAAGTGTGGTTTAAAAATATTGAAATGACTACTTATATCACCAATGTGGACCTTCATTCTGGAAACTCATCCCTTGAGAATTCCCAATTAAGTGTGCATAACTAAGAATAGTTTCGGGTTGGGAGACTTCATGGAGTTTTAATATGAATGTTACTAATAATTTATTGAGGGATAGCTTTGTCAAATTCACCCCAAATAAACTATTAGACAAATCTCTATTCATAAAAAGTCACTAGAAAATTGTACATCTCACTATAAATTTATAATATGAGACGATTTCATAAATCTTATTATTGAGAGATTCTTGCATAGTTGATTTATTTTTTTGAAAAGTTGATGATGATAATATTCTTGGAGTCATTTGATAATAATAATCCTTATTCAATTTTAGAAATGTACCATAAATACATAATAGTATTAATTTTGCATCCATTAGATTACAATAATCTCTACCTGAATTATAGTCATTAGATTACTGCATACATATATTCAATTGGTTTACGTCAATATAACGAGTACAAAATTGGAAGCGTTATGGTAAATTTTGAAAAATATGGATTCTTACTGTACGAGAATGACGATGGTGCACCCGGTTCATGTTGCATGGTGCCATGGTGCACCCATCATTTTTTTCTTTTTTTCTTTTTTGTGTAATATTTTTATTTTAAAATGTTCATGTGTGTTAAATTTTTTAATTTTTTTACTACAATATTTATAAATCAATTTATAAATGCTTATAAACATTAAATATAATACTTATAAACCAATATATGAATGCTCATAAATAGTAATATGCTTGTTTAGAACTACAATGCTCATGACCTATAACGACAATGTTCATTAAATAAAATCATAATGCTCATTAAACTGAACTACAATTCTCATAACCTATAATGACATTAATGCTCATTACATGAAACCATTATACTCATCAAAGTTGAACTACAATGCTCCTAACCTATAACAACAATGCTCATTGTATAAACATATTATGATCATGAATCTAAACACATATGCTCATAACCTATAACGAGGATGCTCATTGTATAAACACATTATGTTCATGAATCTAAATACTTATGCTCATAATCTACAACAACAATGCTCATTACACAAACTCATTATGCTTATAAATCTAAACACCCATGCTCATAACCTACAACAACAATGCTGATCACTTTGAACATGAATGATCATCAAACTTAACTACAATGAATTAATAACATATACCTCCATCAACGTTTTGTAAAATGAGGATTTTACCCTTCCTATTTGAGAAATCTTAATGACCCAACTTAACAAACACTAAATAAAATAAATATCATACTTAACTATTTCTGATATTAATTTTATCTACTTTTTCAGATTTATTTAATCAACACAAATGATGAAAGTTCTAATTTACCCTTCATTTAAAAGTTTTCCCTTCCCTTCCCCAAACCAACCCCCTCCCCTTTGTTTGGATTTTTTTTGGCCGCTAAAACCCAAACCCCAGCCTCTAACTTTTCATGTTCGGTTGTTCGGCATCTTAATCTTCATGTGCTGTTCATCAGTTCATTCTTCTATAGTGTTTCCGCAGCAAGTCAATGATGATTTATTGAATAATATTGATGATGAAAACTTGGTATTATGCATTTTCTATTTGGAATTTCAGGCGCTTTCTCTTTTTTTTTTTGGTTTAATAAAAGATATTTGCAAACCAAAATAAACCTAGTGAATTCATACTCTGTAATTTAATAGTGGAACTAACACTTCATTCTTTGATTATTGTATTCTTGTTCATCAAAAATCGAAATTTAACTTCTAAACCCTAACAATAACAGTATACATTTTCGCATCCAAAAAATTTCAAACTTTCAAATTGAAATTCAGAAAAACTGGATGAATCACTCCCCGAATAATTGATTCTTATTCAGTCGAACTAACCTTCAAACACGACCGAGATTCGATCTCTTTTCCACCATAATTAACCGCTGTGGAACCACCACTAACCCACTGTTTCTCCACAATTTCTGACAAACCCTTGTTCATCGACATTGTACCTCGTTTATAAATATGGTTCAGTTTCAGTGTTACAGCCTTACAGGGGAAGAAGGAGAATTGTAAAAGACACCCAAAAAAATGCATATTCAATTAAGCAATTACGAGGGTATTTTGGTATTTTCAATTTAAATTTTGAGGGCATTTACGTCAAACCGAATAAAATTAAAGGGGCAAACATGTCCAAGTCTTTGACTAATCGGAAAAAGTATATATTTATGTAAACCGTAATTGTTAGGTAGGATAATTGACATTTTTCAAATATGGAGGGTAAAATCCTCATTTTAAAAATCTTTGGGGGAGGTATATGTTATTAGTTCTAACTACAATTCTCAGCCTACAACAATGCTCATAACATAAACACACAATGATCATCACATAAACACACAATGCTCATTACATTACACAAATAAATTGACATCAAATCCAACTTTAGAGGTTAGCTGATAAAAAATATGACCATATGCCCATGAATCTAACCTATAACAAATGCTCGTTACATAAATACACAATGCTCGTTACATAAATACACAATGCTCATAACCTGTAACAATAATGTTCATTACAAAAACCCATTATGCTCATGAATCTACACACTTATGCTCATAACCTACAACAACAATGCTCATTACTTTAAACATGAATGCTCATCAAACTTAACTACAATTCTCAGCCTACAACAATACTCATAATATAAACACACAATGCTCATTACAGTTGAACTATAATGTTCATAGCCTATAATACTCAAATGCTCATAAACTCGGAAAAAATATTAAAAACTAAAATAAATAAATAAAAAGTATAAATGAGTTGCATTGGAAACTCAAATTAATTTAGTATGTCATATACTCCCTCTATTACTTTAGTATTAATATGAAATTATGAATAGAGAGAAAACTCAAATTAATTTAATTAAAGAAAAATAAAAAGTATTAATATGGATAGGTTGGGTTCATGGAGCATTTGTGCTCCTTAGAGCATAATCGATTTTTTACTTACTGTACAATGACTAATCTCTTTTTCAACGGTTGTAACTTGGATAATAAAAAAAAAGGTCGTAACTAACTTTATTGCGACCGGTTGATTTGGATGACTTTATAAATTCATTCATTACTTCTCTCTTACCGTTATTATAGATCGTAATATTGGGAATAATTATAATATTTGTAGGTGTAAGACCACAAATATGTGGTTAAGTGTGGCTCAAGGAGATTGAAATGAATACTTATATCACCAATCGTACATCTTCTTTATAGGAAGTTCATCCGTTGATAATTCCCCAGTTAGGCGCGTTTGGCTGAGAATAGTTTTGGGATGGGTGACATCTTGGGAAGTTTTCACATGTAGTGTGTGACTGAAGACAAATCACACTAAAAGGACGCGTGGTGATGTGTGATGCCAGTCATCGATCCATGAAGCAGATCTTCGTAATGTCTGTGACCCGGGAATGGTCGGGGCGTTACAAATGGTATCCGAGCCGACCTGCGACTGTGAGTTGCGCCAGTCGATGGGAGATCCATGGGGAGTCACCTAGTGGGGCAAAGATTCTGGATGGAATTGAGGCACAACTAGGACGTTGTGTGCTCAAGAAGGGGTGATCGTAACACCCCGAATATATGGTTAAGTGTGACTTAAAGGGATTGAAAGGACTACTTACATCACCAAGGTCCACCTTCCTTTTCAGAAGTTCATCCGTTGAAAACTCTTCAGTTAAGCGTGTTTGGCTGAGAATAGTCTCCGGAAGGGTGACCTCTTGGGAAGTTTTCCCGAATAGCGTGTGAGTGAAAACAAAGCACGCTTAAAGGACACATGGTGATTTGTGGGGCAGTCATCGATCCATAAAGCAATTCTCCATGACGTCCACGGTTTGGGAATGGTCAGGGCGTTACAAATGGTATCAGAGTCGACCCGCTTAAGTTAGGTGATTGTAACACCCTGAATATATAGTTAAGTGTGACTTTGAAATAACCCTAGAGATTGGGTGGGGGGGAGGAGGTAGAAGTAAATGGGGTTATTGAATTTTTCCTGCCAATGTTCTATCAATCTCACAAAGATACGTTAGTGTAGATGCAAATCAACAAGATTAAGTAAAGAGACTTAAATGTATCTATTTTTATTTAATGATAATAGAAGGCTTAATAAGTAGGTGTTTGGTCTCGTTTCGAGCCGAATTCTTCTCTTTCTTAGGGTGTTTTTACATGTTCTAACCCCGTGTTTCATGTTAGTTATGAGATTTTGCTAGTTTTGTACGAAAATAAGAGATTGACCCAAAATGGAGCCAAAACGGAGCAAAACTTATCAAATAGAGGAAGAGGCAGAAGGATGGCTCGCCCGAGTCACATCCTGGCTCGCCCGAGTCAAGCAGTTGGAAGAATAGCAGTCTTGCCGACCAAAGTTGAACCAAGAAGTAGTGAAACAAAAGGTTGGCTCGGTCGAGCCATACCTCTGTTAAGCCACCTTGAGAGTGTTGAAATCGGCTAAGGCATGGAGAAATCAGAGGGCTGGCTCGCCCGAGCAAGGGCCCTGCTCGACCGAGCTTAGCACCTGAACTGCCGAAGAGAAGTTGCCAAGAAGACACGGTGCGACCGACCAGAAGCCTGGCTCGCCCGAGCCACTCTGGTTTTCTGCGTTGAAGTTAGGATTGAAATGCTGCGTTTTGTGTAACAGTTTGGGATCAATATAAATACTCTTAGCTACGATTTCATCAAAAACAGTTTTTTAGCTTAAGTTTTAATATGTATTTACTAGTTTTAATTGTTCTTTAAGGAAATTCCATAAAAAAAAGAAGAAGACTGCTTCTACTTTCTCTCTCTTAGGGTTTTCTATTGCCTTGTTCTCCAAGTTCTTGAGATTTTGAGTGTAATCAACACTTTCTTCAAGTAATTTCAGCTAAGTATTTTCTTCATTTACCTTGTGCTTTTGATTTCATTGAGTTTATCATTCAAAGTTTCTAGGTTAGCCACCAATCAATCTTTTTAGTGAAAAGGGGGATTAAGGGCGACAAATCTTACTTGAAGTGAAGATTTGAGGGTCCTTAGTAACTTGATTCACAACTCTCTATTTTGTTCGGGGAAGTTGCAATTGAAGATGAAGAATGAAGAATAGAGATTTGATTAGTCAACAAGGGTATGGACTTAATTCTCATCTTGTTTTAGTTAATTAGTTGCTTTTTAATTGCTACTTGCTTGCTTTTGATCTTGGTGATAGTTTAGGGAGTTATTAAATGTTTGCTTGTTAGCTTATTAGATTTATTTTGAATCAATTGTTAGTAATTACTTGCTTAGTTGTGTTTCTTTCTTAATAGTTATGTTTAGTATCATGATTAGGAATAGTTTAATCGCTTAATTTTCATATTTTAATGCTTTCCGCACTTGAGAACCTCTAACAAACTAAAAACCTAGGCAAACCTCACACCCATCCTCGAGTTCGACATCCCTACTTAGAATCACATCAAATATTACAAACTGAACAGTAGAATTGATGGGAACTCAATAAGGAAGATTGCCTTGATCTATTAAACAAGTCGGGGAGATTCGACAATCTCCATGACTCAACCGCAGCTCTTGTACCAAGGTCAGATTACAATGGATTCTGGACCAAGGCTCTTGTTGAAGCCATCAATGACTCTCTCCTTGGAGGATTGCTATCCAGGTACTCAAACTCACCAAGCTCTCCTACTTGAATACTCACTCATCAACTCCCAAAGCTTGACATGATTTAGGTACACTTATCAAGCTCACTGCTTGGTTACAAATTTAACTCACTAATCCTTAATGCTTAGCTACAAATTTAACTCACTAAGCTTCGACAGTGGGCTACAATTTTGACTCACTAAGCCATAAGGCTTAACTATGATTAAAAAGAGTAATAGAGAGAAATATGAGATTGACAGAAGAAGTATTTCGATGTGTCGTTATGCGCAGGCCTAAATTGATAATCTTCTTCTTTCTTTCTTACTTTTAATTATCTTTTAAAATTTTGTTATTATCAAATAACAATTCCGTCAAAATAAAATCAAATCAAATACCAATGGCTAAATATGAACATATACCTCCATCAACGTTTTGTAAAATGAGGATTTTACCCTTCCTATTTGAGAAATCTTAATGACCCAACTTAACAAACACTAAATAAAATAACTATCATACTTAACTATTTCTGATATTAATTTTATCTACTTTTTCAGATTTATTTAATCAACACAAATGATGAAAGTTCTAATTTACCCTTCATTTAAAAGTTTTCCCTTCCCTTCCCCAAACCAACCCCCTCCCCTTTGTTTGGATTTTTTTTGGCCGCTAAAACCCAAACCCCAGCCTCTAACTTTTCATGTTCGGTTGTTCGGCATCTTAATCTTCATGTGCTGTTCATCAGTTCATTCTTCTATAGTGTTTCCGCAGCAAGTCAATGATGATTTATTGAATAATATTGATGATGAAAACTTGGTATTATGCATTTTCTATTTGGAATTTCAGGCGCTTTCTCTTTTTTTTTTTGGTTTAATAAAAGATATTTGCAAACCAAAATAAACCTAGTGAATTCATACTCTGTAATTTAATAGTGGAACTAACACTTCATTCTTTGATTATTGTATTCTTGTTCATCAAAAATCGAAATTTAACTTCTAAACCCTAACAATAACAGTATACATTTTCGCATCCAAAAAATTTCAAACTTTCAAATTGAAATTCAGAAAAACATGATGAATCACTCCCCGAATAATTGATTCTTATTCAGTCGAACTAACCTTCAAACACGACCGAGATTCGATCTCTTTTCCACCATAATTAACCGCTGTGGAACCACCACTAACCCACTGTTTCTCCACAATTTCTGACAAACCCTTGTTCATCGACATTGTACCTCGTTTATAAATATGGTTCAGTTTCAGTGTTACAGCCTTACAGGGGAAGAAGGAGAATTGTAAAAGACACCCAAAAAAATGCATATTCAATTAAGCAATTACGAGGGTATTTTGGTATTTTCAATTTAAATTTTGAGGGCATTTACGTCAAACCGAATAAAATTAAAGGGGCAAACATGTCCAAGTCTTTGACTAATCGGAAAAAGTATATATTTATGTAAACCGTAATTGTTAGGTAGGATAATTGACATTTTTCAAATATGGAGGGTAAAATCCTCATTTTAAAAATCTTTGGGGGAGGTATATGTTATTAGTTCTAACTACAATTCTCAGCCTACAACAATGCTCATAACATAAACACACAATGATCATCACATAAACACACAATGCTCATTACATTACACAAATAAATTGACATCAAATCCAACTTTAGAGGTTAGCTGATAAAAAATATGACCATATGCCCATGAATCTAACCTATAACAAATGCTCGTTACATAAATACACAATGCTCGTTACATAAATACACAATGCTCATAACCTGTAACAATAATGTTCATTACAAAAACCCATTATGCTCATGAATCTACACACTTATGCTCATAACCTACAACAACAATGCTCATTACTTTAAACATGAATGCTCATCAAACTTAACTACAATTCTCAGCCTACAACAATACTCATAATATAAACACACAATGCTCATTACAGTTGAACTATAATGTTCATAGCCTATAATACTCAAATGCTCATAAACTCGGAAAAAATATTAAAAACTAAAATAAATAAATAAAAAGTATAAATGAGTTGCATTGGAAACTCAAATTAATTTAGTATGTCATATACTCCCTCTATTACTTTAATATTAATATGAAATTATGAATAGAGAGAAAACTCAAATTAATTTAATTAAAGAAAAATAAAAAGTATTAATATGGATAGGTTGGGTTCATGGAGCATTTGTGCTCCTTAGAGCATAATCGATTTTTTACTTACTGTACAATGACTAATCTCTTTTTCAACGGTTGTAACTTGGATAATAAAAAAAAAGGTCGTAACTAACTTTATTGCGACCGGTTGATTTGGATGACTTTATAAATTCATTCATTACTTCTCTCTTACCGTTATTATAGATCGTAATATTGGGAATAATTATAATATTTGTAGGTGTAAGACCACAAATATGTGGTTAAGTGTGGCTCAAGGAGATTGAAATGAATACTTATATCACCAATCGTACATCTTCTTTATAGGAAGTTCATCCGTTGATAATTCCCCAGTTAGGCGCGTTTGGCTGAGAATAGTTTTGGGATGGGTGACATCTTGGGAAGTTTTCACATGTAGTGTGTGATCAAGACAAATCACACTAAAAGGACGCGTGGTGATGTGTGATGCCAGTCATCGATCCATGAAGCAGATCTTCGTAATGTCTGTGACCCGGGAATGGTCGGGGCGTTACAAATGGTATCCGAGCCGACCGATCGAGTTGCGCCAGTCGATGGGAGATCCATGGGGAGTCACCTAGTGGGGCAAAGATTCTGGATGGAATTGAGGCACAACTAGGACGTTGTGTGCTCAAGAAGGGGTGATCGTAACACCCCGAATATATGGTTAAGTGTGACTTAAAGGGATTGAAAGGACTACTTACATCACCAAGGTCCACCTTCCTTTTCAGAAGTTCATCCGTTGAAAACTCTTCAGTTAAGCGTGTTTGGCTGAGAATAGTCTCCGGAAGGGTGACCTCTTGGGAAGTTTTCACGAATAGCGTGTGAGTGAAAACAAAGCACGCTTAAAGGACACATGGTGATTTGTGGGGCAGTCATCGATCCATAAAGCAATTCTCCATGACGTCCACGGTTTGGGAATGGTCAGGGCGTTACAAATGGTATCAGAGTCGACCCGCTTAAGTTAGGTGATTGTAACACCCTGAATATATAGTTAAGTGTGATCAACAAGATTAAGTAAAGAGACTTAAATGTATCTATTTTTATTTAATGATAATAGAAGGCTTAATAAGTAGGTGTTTGGTCTCGTTTCGAGCCGAATTCTTCTCTTTCTTAGGGTGTTTTTACATGTTCTAACCCCGTGTTTCATGTTAGTTATGAGATTTTGCTAGTTTTGTACGAAAATAAGAGATTGACCCAAAATGGAGCCAAAACGGAGCAAAACTTATCAAATAGAGGAAGAGGCAGAAGGATGGCTCGCCCGAGTCACATCCTGGCTCGCCCGAGTCAAGCAGTTGGAAGAATAGCAGTCTTGCCGACCAAAGTTGAACCAAGAAGTAGTGAAACAAAAGGTTGGCTCGCCCGAGCAACACACTGGCTCGGTCGAGCCATACCTCTGTTAAGCCACCTTGAGAGTGTTGAAATCGGCTAAGGCATGGAGAAATCAGAGGGCTGGCTCGCCCGAGCAAGGGCCCTGCTCGACCGAGCTTAGCACCGAATCAAGAGAAGCCGCCAAGAAGACACGGCGATCGACTGCGCTCGAGCCACTCTGGTTTTCTGCGTTGAAGTTAGGATTGAAATGCTGCGTTTTGTGTAACAGTTTGGGATCAATATAAATACTCTTAGCTACGATTTCATCAAAAACAGTTTTTTAGCTTAAGTTTTAATATGTATTTACTAGTTTTAATTGTTCTTTAAGGAAATTCCGTAAAAAAAAGAAGAAGACTGCTTCTACTTTCTCTCTCTTAGGGTTTTCTATTGCCTTGTTCTCCAAGTTCTTGAGATTTTGAGTGTAATCAACACTTTCTTCAAGTAATTTCAGCTAAGTATTTTCTTCATTTACCTTGTGCTTTTGATTTCATTGAGTTTATCATTCAAAGTTTCTAGGTTAGCCACCAATCAATCTTTTTAGTGAAAAGGGGGATTAAGGGCGACAAATCTTACTTGAAGTGAAGATTTGAGGGTCCTTAGTAACTTGATTCACAACTCTCTATTTTGTTCGGGGAAGTTGCAATTGAAGATGAAGAATGAAGAATAGAGATTTGATTAGTCAACAAGGGTATGGACTTAATTCTCATCTTGTTTTAGTTAATTAGTTGCTTTTTAATTGCTACTTGCTTGCTTTTGATCTTGGTGATAGTTTAGGGAGTTATTAAATGTTTGCTTGTTAGCTTATTAGATTTATTTTGAATCAATTGTTAGTAATTACTTGCTTAGTTGTGTTTCTTTCTTAATAGTTATGTTTAGTATCATGATTAGGAATAGTTTAATCGCTTAATTTTCATATTTTAATGCTTTCCACTTGAGAACCTCTAACAAACTAAAAACCTAGGCAAACCTCACACCCATCCTCGAGTTCGACATCCCTACTTAGAATCACATCAAATATTACAAACCAATGAGAATTGATGGGAACTCAATAAGGAAGATTGCCTTGATCTATTAAACAAGTCGAGATTCGACAATCTCCATGACTCAACCGCAGCTCTTGTACCAAGGTCAGATTACAATGGATTCTGGACCAAGGCTCTTGTTGAAGCCATCAATGACTCTCTCCTTGGAGGATTGCTATCCAGGTACTCAAACTCACCAAGCTCTCCTACTTGAATACTCACTCATCAACTCCCAAAGCTTGACATGATTTAGGTACACTTATCAAGCTCACTGCTTGGTTACAAATTTAACTCACTAATCCTTAATGCTTAGCTACAAATTTAACTCACTAAGCTTCGACAGTGGGCTACAATTTTGACTCACTAAGCCATAAGGCTTAACTATGATTAAAAAGAGTAATAGAGAGAAATATGAGATTGACAGAAGAAGTATTTCGATGTGTCGTTATGCGCAGGCCTAAATTGATAATCTTCTTCTTTCTTTCTTACTTTTAATTATCTTTTAAAATTTTGTTATTATCAAATAACAATTCCGTCAAAATAAAATCAAATCAAATACCAATGGCTAAATATGAACATTTTTTCCATTTTGCAATTGATATTTTGTAATTTCTTTTGAGAAATTTAGTAATTATTTTTAGAAAGTATATGAAAAATTGTTCTACTCGTGGCTAGGTCATGTCGGTTTTGACCGGTTCAACTGATAATCCGAATCAACCGATCTAAATATAATTGAACCGATTTAACCAGTTAATTCATTGACCCACTAGTTTAGTGACATGTAGAGATAACATAGGCTATAATGGGAGAATTTGGTGCACCCAATTCCATCCTATTCATTCTATCAATATTTCACTATACAGATCACTTGTATTTATTTACATCCATGTCGCCAATTCAATGATGCGTACATATCTAATTTTCATATGAGATAAATACAGGAACAGGACTGAAGCAGACACACTTGACAACACTTGCACATTTTGATGTAAGCCAGTGTGAAAATAACATTCATTTGATTTGGACAAACGACACAATAACAGTGACATGATCAAGCTTGCCGCCGATAACACCAGCATGGCCGGCTGCTTGTGCGGCATCAGCAAAGGGACTTCTTCCATATGCCAAGCTCCCCACTTCCTGTGCTTTCTTAACCAACACTTCCGCCAGCTCCTGAAAACCAAAATGGCAACTAACACTTTGTTATTTTAGCTATATGCACGCAATGCTGACGGTAACTAAAATTGTAACATGCTAGGCTAGGCTGTGTCAAAATGTATGCCACCCTTATGCCTGAAATTTGATTTGAACCTACCTAGGCAAAATCAATCTGCCTAGTTCTGCCTCATATTGACTTCGTCTTCGTGACAAGTTAAGGTGATAACTATAACAACCCCCACCCAAAAAACTCTTTTCCTTTTCCCAAAGGAAGCTTTCAAATACCCAGAAGCAAGGCTTTCTGGTATTTTAAAAGCCCTTACGTAATCAGCCACATATCTTCATCTTCAATAGTAAACATCCTATGAGGTTCAATGCAGTATAAGATGGTCCAATAGGGTCCAAATCCAATAACCCAAAAGTCCCTCTATAAAATTGGGTGTAGGGGGTAATCTGGCAAATGGGTCATAAGTTTAAGTACAGGTTGGGTTAAGTTTTGGGTCAGGTGATTTTCGAGTCAGTGGATGTTTCAGTTCATTATAGTTTCGGGTCCGAGTTTAACCGCATTTTTTCCACTATGATTTTCATTGAAAAAGAAGCATATTTGAAAAAAAAAAAAAAAAACTTCTCATCTGGTTTGGCAGATATTGTGTTAACCATTCAGGATGTTGATTTGGGTATGGGTTCAAGACGTTTGTTTAGGTTTCAAATCTCAGGTCAGTTTTCCCAATTAATAGGAGGTCTGATGTAGCAGTTTTACTTCTAAACTAAAAAAAATTCAAAGAGAGTCATTCCAACAAACCTAAGATTTTGATTTATTCTATTATAATCTAAGCTGAAAAATAAACTATTCTTCAAATATGCAGATAACGGACATGTAATTGGGCATTTATCAAAGATTGTTCCTGAGATCCCTCGCCAGAAAACAAATAAAACAAAAAGGATTCTTCAACTGATAACTCTTATTTTGGGGTCATTTGACACCAACCACCAATAGTTCACACTTAAAAACATAGGTTAGTCCAGTGCTCCCCAGGCCCTAATGTAATGGCACTTATTCTGTGTTACCATCAAGTCAAATACATTTTGACTGAAGTTTTGATTTGATGATCTTGTTACTTATCAGCTAACATATTGACGAGTCCAAGTAATCTACACCTAGACATTTGTATAAACAAAATTTCATAACATTTAGGGATCCAGCAATGTAGACTAATCACAAGTAAATGGTAATCCTGAGAAAAAATAAAGTTCGTTATTATTGACACATGATAAAAAAGTTACAATGCCATCAAATTACTATATCATTCATTGGTTTGACTTAGTAATGCTTCCATTAGCAGTCAAAAGACACACGAGCTACACATAAGGTTGAGTGCGAGCAGTTAGAGTCCGTCAAAGAGGCTGTTAAAACCACTTTTTTCTGGCCAAGTGACTGTTTGACTTGTTAAATTTCATCTGTAAACAATTAATGAAATGTTCACATCTCTCTCTATAATTACCCTCCCATCTCCATGCTATCTCCGAGTTATGAACTCTAGGAAGAACCATACCAACTGGTATTGGACCATCAAAGCAATCAGTTGATCCTGTTTCTTGTACCCAGAACTTCATTTGATCATTTTTCTAAGGAATATTGGATGCTAATATACTGATGTTTGGTACATCAAGAGCAACAGAAAACAGTTACTAATCAATTCAGTGTTGCAGATTTCCACGAACTCAAAGAAGCCACATGGGAAGTGGCAACACTAATTTATTCGTGGTGTCAAGAGTGGATTCCCAAAATTTGATGGAAAAGATGGACAAGGGTGGACAGGTGTGAACAACTCTTTGAGGTTAATGGAACCTTGGATACAGCAAACTAAATATTGCTTCAATGCACATCGAGCGCACAGCATTATTCTGGCATCAAGCTTACATGAAAGACTTCATGGCGGGTCTGTGGCCATCTTGGATGAAGCACAAAGAAGAAATTGCTAGAAGGTTTGGCAAGCAACCTCTCAGTAATCCTCCTTTAGCAGCTCAAGCAAACCAATACAGTTTACGATTATCAAGATTCTTTTGATGCATGACGACCAAGAATTGACAACCTACACTCTTCCCATGCCGTTAATCGCTTCTCGAGTGAACTGAATAGTGAAATAGAAAGAGATATTTAAACTCTATGGAAGGAAGCAGAAGCCAATTTTTGATAAACCTAGCCCTTCTTACACATCCAAACTTTTTCTAGTAGCAAGACAATGCTACTTCTAGAACTCCCATCTCTTACCAAAACACCAGATACAGCTCTACAGCCAAATAGCCAATGACAAAGTAGTTCTTCACAAACGGGTACTATAATCAGAGAACAAGAAGATCTGGAACGGCACTAACTACTCAGGATATTTTGGAAAGAAGAACATAGGACCTCTCCTAATCTGATAACAGGTATACTCTTAGCCATAAATGGTATATAAACTTGAGTTATTGGAGATATAGAAGAAGGTATTAAAGGAAGGCGTTAGGAGGAAGATGCACAATGATCAACTGAGGAGGATCAAGAAGACTCCTTAGACTCCTTTAGACTTGGCTTTTGCTAAGAAGTTAGGATATGATAATTTCCATTCCAAATATCAACTGTGGGCAAGGAAAAATTAGTTAGTTCTTCTGAGATAGAGAGAGAGAGAGAGAGAGAGAGAGAGAGATAGATTCAAGATCAAACATTTTATTGGATGAAGGCTCTGCATATCATAAACATTTCTCAACATGATGTCTAGGCTACCCTCTTCTTGCTTCTAAGCCAAGTTTCTGGAAGATATAAAACATCCTAAACACATGCAGTTGTTATCCCTGACAAAACGCTGAATAAGTAGTAAGTACAATCATAATTCAGGTCTCACAAGGGACATAAACACATAGGATTGGCCAATTTCCCTTTACTTCTGATAAAGCTATCTTGTTGCCTTTATAAAGTCTGTTCACTTCAACTCCCTTACCTCCACAAAAGTATCCTCCTTAGGCTAAATCCTGCTCCTCACATTTCCACACAATGCATCACTGCTGCTCTCTTTGCATTAAACATGGTACAAAGTCTTTCAGGCTAAAACTTCCACACAACATTTGCACAACTCATCACTTAATGATGTCTTTGGCCTAAACATGGTGAATCGGTACAGGCCTCTATCGAAAATCCCTCTTCTACATGAATTAATTTTAGGTTTAATGTGGGAAACAGCTGAAGAACTTTACTTTTAACCTTTATTCCAAAAGAAACCTTCTCTAGCTAGCAATGAATGTCTCATGGAACTAGGCACCACTAAATGAAGACCCTAACAACTCCAAGATAGCTCAAAAGTTTATCACATCGTTATAGTTCAAGAAGATTTCTTATATTTGAAGGTACATGACAAAACAAATAGCATGTCAAAATCCTTTACAAGAATGGTAGATTAGTACAGCTGAAATAACCTAAAAAGAACTGGTCATCCATATGGATTCAAAACTTTCAAATGTACTCAGTTAAGAAGTGAGAAGAGATAGGCAATCACTTCAAGTAAAGCACACAGCAATGCAAGTAATTTACCTTTGGCTTCATTCCAGCATCTACAGATTTGGAAACTATGGAAGCTATTTCTTGCTCATATAGGTTATCAAAGAGGCCATCAGTTGCTGCAACGATCACATCACCATCTTCTAATAGAATATGGTATTCCTGCTACATAGGATGGTAATATCAGAAGCAATTTTGTCATGTAAATTCTTAAAGAAGGTTAAAGGAAGCATACATGATGCCAATGTAAGTAAAAAAGCAACAAACCACCAGGTCCCGTGTGTTATCATATTATTTTATTTGGAATTAATAATGTATGAATGGCACGATGATGGAATCATGAAGGCTTATTTTAGGAAGAAATTTAGGAAAAAACTTACAGTGGTTGTCAACCATAACAACCACCACAATGAAAACAATGTTTATCCATACATGTGCCAACTTTTATCTTCACCATTCATTTTTTTTTATTTAGTTCAACATTATAAAATATATTTTATTAATTAAAAAAATTGTTCCGAAATTTTTTAAAATTTAAATATCTTAACTCTAAATTTTTGCTTAGTAAACAAGCATATTTTGAAAAATACTTATTTTAAAACTATTTAAAATAAACTAAAATTTAAAAAATATATTTTACAATTTATATTAAATAAAAAAGCTAACGGTCAAGATAAAACTTGACACATGTACGAATAAGATTTGTTTTACTTACAATGGTTGTCATGGTTGACAAGTGACAACCATAATTAGTATCTTTCATTATATGTTATGGGTTCCTAGTCTGATTCTAAATAGTATAATTTCCTAGTTTGATTAGGAAATATTTTTCTAGTTTCCTATTTCTATTTGGTTTAGTACTAGAAAGATTGTTTGCACTAAATGAGCACTTTAGTAGCCATTGTTAGGCACATTACATGACAATAGGTATTGAATATTATGGATTATTACAGATTATGCACAAGGATGTTAATCATTTCTAGAAAAAAGCACATGGATGTTGAATTCTTTTCTTGAATCCAATACAGGAATGTTTAATTCTCATGTTTACTTTTCATTTAGAAATAATAATCAGTATATTTAGGAACAATGACGGAATCAAGTATTAGTATATTTACCAGGAGTAATAATAATTTCTATCTTTTATGAATTTGTAATGGTTTCGTATTCTAGTTAGGAATATTATACTTTTCCTAGTTTGATTAGGAATATTATGCTAGTTTCCCATTTCCATTAGGTTTCATACTGAGAAGGTTGTTATATATAAATAAGGGGTTGGTGAACCTTTGTAGGACACATTACATGACATTGATTATTGAATATTTAGAATTACTGCCAATTTTGTACAAGGATGCTTAATCTTTTCTTGAATCCAGCATGAGATGCTGAATTCTTTTTGTTGAACCCAGTAAGGAATTCCAAATTCTTATCTTTAGCTCATATTTATGTTCCTGTCCTCTATCATGACTTCATAAGACTTTTGTGAGGCTTTCATCACAGTATACCTCTACAGCTTCCAGTGGATCAACACCAGATCCAATTGCACAAGGAAAATTGAATTCATGAACAATCGGAGTAGATTTCTTGAAGGTAGCCCCATGCCTGATTATAACAAATCCAGTGTCCCCAATATTCGCCACATGGAGAGTCTGTAGACATACATCAATTCACTTGCATCATTGGATAAGGAAAGCAAAAACTCAGAACGCGCCATGACTTCAATTACTCAGTGCTTTTTTTTTTTGTTGGTCTGTTCCCGAAGGAATTTATTAAACCTCCCCCCCCCCCCCCCCCTAGAAGCCTTCATGAGGTTTGATTAGGTTCTGGCTATGTATGCCCAAACAACTAAACAAACTGCACCACCGTATTTGATTAAAATATTACACAGAAACCAGGATAAACCAGTGAACAATCAATCTTAGATGTAAGGTAATTCAATTGATGAAACATATTCCTGATAAACCTTGATCCATAGATGGATAGATAGATGGATGGATGGATAGATAAATAGGAAAAACAGCAAGTTCTCTCCATTGCGAAACTAGTAAACCAATTAAATTAAATGAGTGCTGTCCACTACCAATGGAACAAAATGGAAACCCTAAAACTAGTCGTCCCCCCAAGCCAATCTTCTACTTAAAAATAAATAAATAAATAAACAAAAACAGAAAAAAAATAAAAAAACTTATGAGATCTATGGATTTGGTGTGAAGCACTAAGAATGAAATGATTAGAAGATGTAGAACTTTGCTCAATAAATGACTTATAAACCCCATAAGACAAGCAATCAGACTTGAATGCACATTTACGATTCCAATTGCATTTTGGTAATTTTGCTAAACTTTAGGGGTTATATTAAAGGCTTTTTATTATTTTGTTTTCATTTTATTTTAATTCTTAAATATTAAAAAGTCTACATGCACTTTTACTATTCAAAATACAATAGGTACCATTCAAATGACATTTTAACAAATACTCCCAAGTTGAGAGTTTATTCTATGTTTTAATTAATTATTTATTTATCCTTTATTTCAGTTGCCTAATTTCAAAGCTAAAACTTTGCACTTACTTTGCTTCAAGCATTGTTATGGGTATTGTCCAAATGGCATTTATAAATTAACCACTTGAAAGTTCATTGTATAATGTATACTCTTATTATTTTATTTAGTTTGTTCTTTGGAAGGTTGATTTATGTTAGGTGATTTTTGGTAAATATTGGTTGGCAAGGTATTGGAAAGACGTGAAATTTTGAAAATTTTACAAAACATATAATATATACTCGTATTACCCATTACCCAAACTTTTCAAAATATTACACGTTTTTAGATTGAAGTTTATCTAGGACCACTTTCTTTTTTCTTTGTTACCTTTCTCTAATAAAGCTCTATCACATAATGTACTTATAGCGCGCAACGCACACTTTCTTGTACATACATACATACATGAAATTTTGAAAATTATACAAAACATATAATAAGTCCTCGTATTACTTATTACCCAAATTACCCAAACTTTTCAAAATTTTGCATGTTTTTAGATTGAAGTTTATCTGGGACCATTTTCTTTTTCTTTGTTACCTTTCTCTAATAAAGCTCTATCACATAATGTACTTGTAGCATGCAATGCACGCTTTCTTGTACATACATACATGTATGCATGCATGCATCCATCCATCCATCCACATACATACATACATACATACATACATACGTACATACATCCATACACCCATCCATCCATCCATACATACATGCATCCATAGATGTATGCACACATGCACGCACGCGCGCGCCCACACACGGGCACACACAGGCACGCGCGCGCCCACACATAGGCACACAGGCGCACGCACACACACAAGCGCACGCGCACACATAGGCATAGGCACACACATAGGCACGCACACGCGCACGCGCGCAAACACACACACACACACATATATATGGAGGGATTGGATGTAGCAATCTTACCCCGATTTGCAATTTAGAGAGACTGGTTCTAGACCTGGCAAAACTTACCCGAGACCCAAGTAACTGAACCAATTTACCTGAACCGACATCCAAAATAATGTCAGCTGGTTTGGATCTGAGAAATTGATGACCCAACCATACCCGAAATTTTTTATAAACTGAAATTACCTATACTGAAAATGACCCGATCTAACTCAAACTCGACCCAAAATGACCCAACCCAAAGTGAATTGAATAAGGAAAAAGCATAACTGGAACCGATCCATACGCAAACATAAACCAAACCGACTCTTAACTGAATCTAGGAAAAACCAAATTTACCCACACCCAAAATGACCTGACCCACCTTAAACGAAACCCGTATTAACCAAATCTAAAGTGAATTGAACCTGTACAACGCAAACCCGATTCAAACTGTAACCATCTTTGAAGTTAACCCAACTCATAACTCATTTTGACATGTCAAATTGATCCAACACATTATCAACCGAATTTAAACAACACCTTAAATAAATTGAGTTAAATTTTGTATGCAATTGAATATTATTTATATTTCATGAAAAATAAAAGTATTTTTAAAAGCTATAAATTTTGTACCTGAACCAATTCATGAAAAATATGTCATTGAAAACCGGCTAACATTGACCCGAAATCAACAGACCCTACTTTTACCAGAACCAATTCAAACCCAACCTGACATATAATCGAAGACCACCTGACCCATATTACAACCGATTAACATTGATCAGAAATAAACCGAGCTCATTTATAACCAAACCACTTTGGACCCGGCCGCAGGTCAAATTGAATATTGAATTGAACCGTACTCGAACCAAATTCACCCGACTCAGAACCGAATCATTATAGCACATCTGAAATATACCCGACCCAATTTTCAACTGAACCGAACTCATACCCAACCAGCTCATGTTCAACCGAAAAAGACCTGAACCGAACTTCAATCGAATTGGACCCGTACTTGACCCTTATATTTTGTACCCAAAGTATATCTTAACCGAACATTAACCTGATTCATACCCAACCCGATATACCCATTTGTGAGGTTTAACTGATTCCAATTGACCCCAGATTCAAAAATCATTTGCTACCTACTACTCCATGGAAAAGAAGTAGAGCAGGTTTAATGAGGCAATTTACTTATTACAACCTAAGTTGAAAAAGTTATCTTTTTCAACTATCTAGAGTATGGACAAATACACACACACATATATACATGTGTGTGTGTGTACACACACACACACATATATATACATACATACATTCATATATATATATGAATGTATGTAACCAACATGGATGTAGAAAGTATTCACTATTATCAGCCATCAAAGACTTGCTTTCCAAATGAAAATTTAAGATATCTACACATCACCCCAAAGTGTAAAAGGCGAAAAATGGAATGGCAAACTGATGAATTTTGAGCAACTGGAACAAAACTGAGATCAAGATTGTGAATGCTTTAAACTGTCCCCTTAGGTTATCCTCTCAAAAAAAGCATATCCCATATTACAACTAAAAACAATATATTATACAGCTTAGTAATTGGATTTGGAACTAGCAATCCATGTATTCAAAAACTCAGTTTAAAAAACGTGACCACCAATGTGAAGATATAACACAAGTAGATGGGCAAGACAATCAAATGAGATACCCAATACACTTTTTTTCTGCACCACGAAAGATAGCCAAATCAGCCAGAATACCTACCTGATTAGAAAGATGGGCAATTAAGACTCTAGCTGATCCACTAAATTCGGTTGTGTCAGCAATTTTCTGAAGAACTTCTTTCACATCAGTTGATCCAGCATCCAGTGTATTTGATGCTAGTTTTTCCAAGTTCCTCATCAACTCTTGAGAATATCTTCCTGCGTCTGTCCCTGCAAACAGAAGCTGAGCCATTTAGAATATGCTATTCACTCAATATTCTGTAAGGGCATGATCTCAATGCTCACCACATATTAAGCAAGTGTTAAAGAAAAGGATGGTTGTAGGATGGGAATTTCTTATATAACCAAGAGAGTCGTAAGCGCACCTACTCTCTCCTTTGACTTATATACTAACCATATATAGCCGCAAGATACAACTCTTATCTTATGGGAGGAGACTTACAAACTCTCAATCCTTGCCTAAGATGTGCTGCATCACAACCTAAGAAAAGGGTGTTTTTAGGAAGGAATGAAGTGACTTGACTGTGGCAAAGGCACCCCTATTTATATTGCAAGGATGCACTCTAAGATAGGATAGAATGACCTCATGAATATGATGATGATGCTTGGCCATCATGGATAAGGTAGTTGGGATATCCAACCAACTCTAACAATCCTTATCAGCCGGAAAACCATGTGTTAAATAAATTGGAAACATGTGAAAGACATGAAAAACAAGCTAAACTGCACCTCGGCCATAGCCACAGACTGTCTCTATGCAACACGGACTGTGTTACCAGGACACGGCCCACGCCATGCAATCAAAGCCCAGAACTTTTTCCCTTCAGCCCAACACGGTCCGTGTCCAAGCGGCACGATCTCTGTTGGGCATTCTGCACCTATTCTTGCTCTCTATCTTCCAACACGATCCGTGCCTTACCTTCCACGATCCGTGTTGCTTGAAATTGGGCATTTTGGGCCCGGGAAGTCATCCAATGACTTCCTTTGGTCCCCTTAGATAACCTTATACTTTGTACTTAGTTTTTCATGTTTTTTAAGTTTACCAAACACACACATACACTTGAAAACATCAACAAGAAAAAATTCATAAAACAAAACATGTCCAAACAACCTATTAGATCAAGACGAAAAGCAATATATAAGCAAATAGACGAAAAAGAAACAAAATAAATACCCCTAGCAAAGGAAGCCCCCAAACCCTTATAAATATACAAGGGACTAATGAGGAGTTGTGCCTAGCTGTAATAATTCTTGAATCGCACAAGTCCTATGGATGAGCAACGATCCATTTTGAAAACACAAAACAAAAAAAAAAAATTAAAATGCGCAATAAATATTGGGCTTCATCACAAAAATCATTGCGTTATAGACAAGCATACAAAAGCGACTAAAAGGAGTCAACTTTGTGGGTGCTTTTTGCAGATGATAATATTCTCGTCCATGAGATACTGAATAGGTTTAACACCAAGCTGGCAAGTTAGAGAGATATAATCAAAAGGTCTTACACTAAGCAAGCCAAAGACAGAATACTTAACATGTACTCTTAGTGGAATGACAGACAATTTGGAAGAAGTCTATATTGAAGGAGTGACAATTCCAAGAGCTAAAAAGTTCAAATATTTGGCCTTTATCCATGAAGACATTAACCATAGAATAAAGGTATGTTGTCAAAAATGGAAAATGATTCTTGGGTATTGTGTGATAAAAGTCCGACAAAATAAAAGGTAGAGCGTATCACATTGTAGTTAGAACAACGTTCTTATCTAGGGAAGAATGTTGGACAATCAAGAAAAAGCAACTTCAGATGCTTCATGACATGGAGATGCAGATAAATAAGACAATAGGTGGACATACGAGAGCTGACAGGATATGGAATGAAACTATCAGACCTAGAGTTCGGTGACACCCATAGAAGACAAAATGAGAGAGACTAGACTAAGATGGTTTGGTCATGGGTCAAGAAGTGGTGTGGATGCTTGGGTAAGGAGTTGTAAAGGATTACTCATTCCAAGTGCAAAAGAGCCTAGGGAAGACCAAAGAAGAGTTTAAAAGAGGATAGTAAACTTGATTTGATTTGTGTATGCATCTCAAAGGACATGGTTTCATGACAGAAGTTTGTGGATGGCTACTATAAGCATTACGAACACTAAGCAGTCAGTTGTTTGCCTTCTAAGGGTTACAGGCATATGAATTGCATCTTCAATTGATCTCAATCTTCATTGTATTTATGCATGACATTTTTTGTTATTTAATTGTATTTTAATTTTACTATTTTTATTTTATGTATCATCCATTGTTTACTTTCTGTTTATTATTTCAAAAAGCTACACTAAGGTACTCAATGTTTTGTGGTAATAAATTTTTGGTACCACTTCTTTTGCAATGATTCTAGGGTAGCTTAAATTATAGGGGTAAGAATTTTTGGACCCTAAGCCATTGGAGTGTCCAATGAAAATTTGAAAATCTCGCCAGAAATTAGAAAATTCTTGAGCTTGGGTTGTTGGTTACAATTGCCCAGAAATCTTAAGCCATGAAACTCCAAATTGAAAGCACATGAACATGATTGAACATGTAAGAATCAAAAGCCCTAACTTAACTTCAACAAATAATGAACACAAACATGCCAAATTTTAAATAACCAATTCGAATTTCTAGGGTTCATCCTAAAGTTGCAATCCTGAAATTTAACCTATGAACAATTAAATTGATTGCATACAAACATGCTACTAAACATGCATCCAAGAAAACCCGTAACTCCATTTGGAAGCAAACAAAGGAATTCAACCCCGATTTGAAACAAGATGGTTGAAATTAGGGTTCTTGCGCGTGTACAATAACAAACCTTAAATCAAACTTTTTGGTGCAATAAATAATTGAAATCATGTAAATTCACTAAGTCATCAGTCTATCAAAACCCTCTATCAATTTGTGAAATCAAACAACAAAACATGGCCAATTAACCTCAAGTATTTCGACTATAGTGCGAACCCTAGAGTCGAGAGAATTTATCTATTCCGGATGAGATTTTCAAACTTCGAGCAACACTCCGGCGATTCAGGGTCCAAAAAATCTTACCCCTATAAATTAAGGCACCCAAGAATCATGTCCAAAAGTAGCGGTACCAAAAATTATTACCACAAAACACAGGGTACCTCAGTGTCATGTTTTGATGTTATTTCTGTTTTCTTTTCTTTTAATGTTTGTTGCCCTTTGTTCCTCCTTTCTTGAGTACTGATCTCCACTGTTCAGGTAAGAACTGTGCTTTGCTGCCGCATTGTATTATATGCTTTTAAAATATCTCCCTCAAACTGTTGTAGCAAAATGTTTTCTTTGTGGGTCAATTGGAAGTGATCTCTGAGTAAACATTTATGCTGGCTAAGGTAAGGTTACATATACTTGTATCTCCCAAGACCCCTCGTGAGCAGGACCCATACTAGGCCGGTTGTTGTTGTACTATCAAGCACTCATAATCATTGAAGCACTAGGTGTACACAGAAAGTAGCAGAAGAAAGGTTACCTGTCCATGACCACTGACCAACACCATCTGCCAAACCGAACCAATTTTGGCAAACGAAACAGGCATCCTCAGCACCTGTCAAAGCCTGGCATTAATATTAATCATTGAATTACTAGACTGTATGCAGACCAAAGATCTGAAGGTCAGTTTTGTTAATGGCATTTTGTTTCTTGCATTAGCTATCTTGTGTCTTTATAAGGTTCAAAATTGACTAAATTCAGAATATAACATTAGTAAATAAAAGCCTGAATGCAATAACTGAGCAAGGATCAGATAAAAATGAATAAATAAATAAATATCAATGAGGTAGTTGTGATTCAAGAACAGCCGCAATATTTCAGCTTTAACCCATAAATTCTGAAATTCTTGACAAACTCATACACATGGTCTAATACTCATAGGTTGCCATGTAGGAACATATGCAGCAAACAGTACTAGAAATCAATCATTTCTATCCAAATAAAGCGCAATTGGAAGAAAGAAAATCATTTGTTGTGAGCACATTTTCCCTTTTATTTACAGATATCCTGCAGCCTTGACAACCCAAACAATCTTGCTGTCCACGAGATTCACATAAAATTCTGTGATTGACTCAATTTTGAAATTTTCTGAGACATGGATGGCATATGGAAAGCAACGTATATAAACATTTAAGGTAGTCCTCTAACCATACCTCTCCAGGATGAAGCAATGACGCAGCAGCTGAGAAAACATTAAATGTAGGTGATGTGCTTTCTGTGCTTCTCTCACTGTATTTTTGGGTTGCATAGAATACAAAAAATGAGCATCATCAGAGAAAATTGTATTGCCCTAACATAAGACAAACTAATTACACGAAAAAATGGAAAAAGGCATATATATAATATATCAAAAAATTGCTCAGGGGTGCCATACATTCCCCAAAAGTGACTATTTGGGGACCACATTATTTTTTTTTTACTCGTTGGGGACCAGATTGTTGTCAAAATATGTTGGTTGGGTATTTCCCGACCAAAAGTTATGAAAATCCGGTGAAGGCAGCCGGAGTCAACACAAAATTGATTTAGCTTGCTGGAGTGACAAAAATACCCCTTGTTTGGCTCCAATATTTGGCTTTAAAACTACAATAACTCCTCTTCCCTCCCAACTACAAATTCAGTCGGCCATTGCATTCCATTCCTCGACAACTTCCTTCTCTCCCCTCCTTTTGCTTCAAATTTCAGTTGATTTTGCATACTTAGGTGGTCGATTCTTGTCCAAATCGCAGTCTTAGCAACCAACAAACAAATGTGTATAGCAGGAACAGCTTGAATTTAACTTACCTTCGACGAAAATAGTGAAGGTGAACGACGCCTGCAACAATCGAAATCGCGATGTGATGACCCACGACGACAACACACCCACTTAAGTGACAATGGAAGAAAATCGAAATCGCAGAGAAGGGAACCTTATTTCAGAAGGTGAACCAACTACCCTAAACCCTAACTCTCGTTTACCCTATTCGTGAAGAAGGAAGACGCATGAACCCCCTCAAGCTTATGTGAGAAGCCAACGCACTTATTTAATCTGGGTTAGCAATAATCCTAAACATAAAATTAACATTTTCCTAATTTCCAATAATTAATAAAATATAAATAACAAAGAATAAAATTTTATAATTTTAAAATATTTATTTGTTAATTGATAATAAAGATATATAATAAATTGGAAAAAGTAATTTGTGATGGGTTGTGGTGAATCGTGGTGGGTTGTGGCAAACTGCGGTATGGTGTGACACCGCAGTTTGCCAACCGCAGTATAGAACAAGGCCTTAGCAGATTTGAGCGGGCAAATAAAAGGGGCAAACTGGACTTTTCACACTTAAGTCAAGGGGTATTTACGTCTTTTCATTGTTTCCGGCTATTTTGGTCGGAAAATACCCGACCAGCATATTTTGACAACAATTTGGTCCCCAACGAGTAAAAAAAATAATGTGGTCCCCAAATAGTCACTTTTAGGGAATGTATGGCGCCCCGAAGCAATTTTTTGTATAATATATCCCTCCCTTTCTTTTTTTTCTTTTTTTTTTTTTTTTTTTTTGTGGGTGGGTGGGTTGGGGGGGGGGGGGGGAAGGTTCCTCCAAGGTCTCAATGGTATAGGAGAGGAGCTTTAATTCCATGATGAAATGAAATCATAATCTCAAATGCTCAGAATACCTCAACTTCTGGGGATCCACTTACAAGAACTACTTAACTCACTAAAAATTTATCAAAAAATAATGAACGAGGATACAATTGGATCATAACTTAGCAGAATGGCATACAAACAATGTGCATAAAAGACAAGAGGTCATAAGTCTTTTCTTTTATTGAAAGGACCAGAGGCAAATCAATAGAATAGGCATTCCCATGAAGTTCACCGCTTGAGAAGACTTCTCTTTTATCTTATAGTCACCCCTTTTGTGCAATGGTGAAATAGCATCAATGTCTTAATGAAATCTTTTATTGCTCACTAAATTTTTCAAGCCAAAAACACTTAAGGTAGCAACTTCTAATGACATAAAACATTCAGGCATGATGATCACAATGTAAGGACTTGAAAGAATCAAAGACACCAGATGTAATTATATAAACAAACAGCTTTTGAAAGACAAGAATTTAAAGGCAGAAAAGCCAGTTGATGATGGAATTTCTGTCAGAGGGACTAATTGAAGAATGAACATAGAGTTCAGTGAAGATTTCAGATAGTTAGCAGTTAGTTAGAAGATTGTAGAGGCTGTTAGTAGATATTTATGAAGCTGCCAGCTCAGTGATGAGTTGCAAAGCATCCTGTACATATACTACATTCTTTTGCATAGTGCCTGCAAATTTTACAGAAATGAAAATTTGATTTTCACTCTACAACTTCCTCTCTCTCTCTTTAAAATTCTCGTTCGAGTCTTTACATGGTATCAGAGCAACTCAGGCAATCTGAAAGCTCTCATCTGCAATTTTGATCTTGTTCTTCAATTTTGAATCAGTTTGATTCGGATTCTTGATCTCGATCGTTTGAATTCCTCTCTCAATCATTCCAACTGATCTAGGTTTCTCCAATAACGTCAGAGTGCTATTTTACGGGGTCTTCCCTTAGGAGCATATTTCAAATGCTGATTTACTGTTTGTTTATGATGATGTCTGTATCCTAGAGTTCCACTTAATTCGGTGTGGAGGTCTAGAATGTACTGAACTTCAACAATGCTGCTTTGTGCAACCCTAAATGAACAACCTTTTGACGGCCTACTCGAGAAACAAAATTGAAAGGCATTTTTGCTACGGTCCACATCAGTTCAAGCTTGGAAATGATTGCTACAAGGCAGCTTTTTCAGTTAAATGAAAAGTTTCAAAGACACAGCTATATGTAAGGCCTCAATAATTTGGTCAAAGACTAGAAATGTTAAAGAGAGCGAGTGAAAGTACCTATCAACATTAGCTTCTGCCACAGCAATCTCTGATGATTCTGGACTAGCTGCTTCTAAGGAATCAACCCCAGACAGATCATCATCAGATTGTGGAATGATAAGAGCAGCAGCCTCATCAACCTTAAAAACAGAAATTCAGATAATGCACTGGATAGATCGAAACCAAAAGAAAATACACTTTCCGAAATTATCTCCATCAAACAAGTGATATGGCAGAACAAGGCAGGTGGCATACAACTGGGTTTCCCAATTACAAAGTCACTTATGGCCTTATTGACAATCACTTAGAAAACCAGGATTACAACTCTAAATTACAATCCTAAACAACTCTCAAACAGCTCAATCTTCCAAATTTCGCTATTAAAAAGAGATGACATTGGAAGAACTTCAACTGATAGACCAAATAGGTGCGATCTTGCTTCTTCTGACAGTAATTGCATTTGCTAATCAAAACAATAATGATTGCTTGCCAGGAGTGACTCAAAACTCAATAATGGCTTAGCCTCTTTCTAAGGGGAAGCACTCTCTAAGCATCTAGGTTGATAACAAGAATTTACCTATGACACAGACAGAGTAGATAAGACAAAACCACAAAAAGTACAATCATTCTATCTTTAGGAACTGCACAATTACAACCATACCACAATCAAAATGCAAGCTATGCCAGGAGATATGCAAATTAATATGTAACCAGTTCGAAAGTAACAAAGGTAAGAGTCTAGATAAATTTTGGAAATTTGAGTTTTTACTATACTGAGGAAGTTACCAATGTGACCAGGGAAAGCCATCTTTAATAACAGCCAAAAGAGAAAGTATGTGTATGTCACACAAATGGCAAAGGTCAGTGAAGCAATCCTTATCAGTTAATAACATAAATGAAGACACACAATCATATTGGCACTTTGGCTCCATAGGATAGGACCCCAAACATAATGATCAAGAGTAACAACCACGTTCGTTCCTAAAGAAAAGGACAAGAAAAGAAAAAAGAACGCTCGATAAGATAGACGGTGATTGACTAACCATGTTGGAGCCTGAGATTGGCTCCAAAGCCACAACATCCTCCTCTGACTTACATTTTGCTTCTTCATCAAGAATTGGCTGTGTCTCCTGTGGGACAGACTTATCCATCAGTTCAACCAAATCATCAACCTCATTCAATGCATGCTTCTCATTTCTATCAAATTCACCATCCACCACATCAGAAGTTACAACTAGTGAGTCTGCATCTCCAATTTTGTGCAGTTTACCATTAATATCATCCTCTTTGGGCTCCTGCTTCACATTGCTGTCAATTTCATTGCCCTCCAAAGACACTGCTATATCTGAAGCTTGAATTACAGAATTGATGGAAGCAATTTCCTGAAATATGCTTTTACTATCTGAAGCTTCAATAGCTGAATTTGTCTCAGCAGTCTGTTCATAATCAACATGTTCTTCATTCACTGATTCATCCACAACATTGACAGGCTTATCATCCTCCAAAGACACAGCAGGTTCAATGCATGAATTTGCCTCTGCAGCATCGAGCACATCATTGTCATCATCTTCCACTGTCATCACTTGTTTCGCGGCCTTGTCATGCTCATCTTCCTCTAAAGACACTGCAATATTTGTAACTTCAATTGGTGAATTTGTCTTCGCAATTTCAAGCACACCATTGTCACCGTATTTCTCATTCACCATTTGTGTCACATCACTCTCCAAAGGCACTGCAATTTTTGAAGCCTCAATACCTAAATTTGTCTCTGCGATTTCGAGCATATCCACATTCACTACATTAGTAACATCTATGTTATGGTTACCATCGTCCAAGGATTGTACAATATCTGATGCTTCAATAGGTGAATTAGTATCAGCAATTTCGAGACTACCATTCACACCATGTTCCTCATTTGCCAACTGCTCCACACCAGGGTCAGTGTGGGGCCTATCATCCTCCAAAGACACTGTAGTATCTAAATCTTCAATAGCTGAACATACCTGAGCAGTTTCGAATACAGCGTCCTCCTCATTGACCATGTGTTTCCCATTGCTGTCAAGTTCTACATCTCCCAAAGACGATGCCATATCTGAAGTTTCAATAGGTGAACTTTTGTCACATCTTTCAGCCACATAATCTTCTTTATGAAACAAATTATCGGCATTGTTGGAAACTTTAGACGCTACCGGTTCCGAAGGTTCCAAATATGAAGTCTTTTCAGAAATCTCCAACAATTCACTCCCACTCAACTCAAGCTGGGAAGCTGATACAGCAGTAGCAACCTCGACATTACTACTCATTTCCTTCAATTTCTCCGCAATCAAAGTTTCACTACAATTGGAGGTTGCAACAAAAGTCTCATGCATCACCAATTCAGAATCATTGGAACCCACCACAGCCAAATCAACATTAGAATCAGAGGTCGCACTAAGATTACTGGTTTCCGCAGAAATGCTGGAATTCTCCTCCAACAAAATTTCAATTTTGCTTTCTGTGAGACATTCCTGTTCAGTACCATCCTTCTCATTTACTTCTTCATTCACATTGGAACCTCCAACTCCAATGCTATGATTATCGTCACCTTTGCTGTTTACGGAACTTAGTGCTTCAGTTTTGTGAATCTCAGCAACTTCTCTAACACTATCGCTCTCGAAACTCACTTCATACTCGGCATCTGCAGTAGCCACCAATTCTGACTTGTTACGTTCGTCATCAAAAACAGAAATCTCATCCGATTGGACATCACTACCATTCACATTTGTCACTGTTTGACAAGTCTCAGTCTCAGAAAGGTCCCCGAACTTGAAAACAACGCTGCCATCCTCCTGCTCTGCATTTGCGAAAGAGAAAGAAAAGCGTCAAATTGATACATGAAGAAAAACATACTCAACTCAGGATTTTGATAAGATTTAAGTACCAGCGGTGGAGATTATGCCTAATCTGTTGGCGAGCAGTGATGAGGAGCGAGAAGGTCTGCAGCGTCGGAGAGAAGCGAAGCGAATGATGAAGGGGTGTGGAGAGCAGCTTGGTGGGAAAGAGAAGGAGCGATAATGGAGGAGCTTGGTGCTTAACAAGTCCGCCATTAGAAGAGCACCTGCAGCTTGCTGAGCTGGACACAATCTCGGGTCATCAAGAATTCAAGATTGCCCACTCAAGATGCCGATGGTATGTGAGTGAAAGTATGGTTTTTTACTATTTTTGGATGTTACTTTTTTGTTTTGTCATTTTGTATTTGGGGTATGAGGCCCCTTTTTGTTAATCTTTTGATTTAGATTTTTAAAAAACCCCATATGTTTATTATTTCTTCCACATAAGGAAAAAAAATTTTCTTTTGATATTTATGTAAGACTATCAATAATAGTGTTCAAAAACATCAACAATGGAGAAGAGTGAATGGAAAAAAAAAAGACAAAATTAAAGAAGGAATACAAAGAGTTCAATCTCTCTCTAGATGCGAGAGCATCTCTCTCTAAACAACTCTTCAAGAAAAAAAAAAAATTTCAAAACCCAAACCAGAGAGAAAAAAAGAAAAAAAAAGAAGAAAAAGAAGAAGGGGTTTACAGCACAACAACAAAGAAGAGGAAGATTCTGGAGGCTCTTTCTCGGAAAAGGTTCACCGAGGTCTGGTAATTGAGTGGATAAGGGAGCGTTGTGGGGGTTCAGAAGTCCTGCAAGTAATTGAGTGGATAAGACCACCTATGGAGTAGACAAGGGTTAGAGTCATCATGGAGGCAAGGGATAAGGCTTGCCTTAGTGAAAATCACTGGGAAGAAGTAGTTGTGGAAGAAAGTTAAGGCGATGGGACGGAGATGAGTAACTCAACCATGGGGGAAGGCTCGAGGAAGCAGCACGGCTAGTAATTGCTATATTTACTGCAACCCACTACGTATTAGAGCTACGATGTTCAAGCAACTTACCTAAAGGAAACAGGAGACTGGGAGATGTGATGGCGGACATCTTGGCTGAAGCCTCAGAAAAGCAATCGAGTGTTGTCATTTAAGCACAGGTAAGTAGTTTGAATAGGGCGGAGGAAGGGAGCTCAACAGACGAATTCATAGGCGTGGCTTGGCTATTTATAGCAATGACCACTTTTGGTAAAAACCATCTCTACACACCTCCCCATTTACGAAAATCTCCGCCGGAAATGGGTTCTCGACAATCTTTCTTTCCCTCCATTTTCCGCCGGCAACCTACCACAAACACACCAAACCAAGCTCAGGCTTCCCTAATCAGGCAAGGAGCCATCATTACCATGCCGGCTCCGCCTGACAACATTGCAAAGCAAAGGGATAGAACCTTTCTAGGGTTCTTCCTTGATGTATATTTGATGGCCATATACATCAAGGTCAACTAGAGAAACATCAAATACTCACCTACATGGAAGAAGAGCTCACATCTCTTACATATCTCTCTACTTTGGAAGGAATCTACAAGGGTACTTAAGTAATTTGCTCCTTAACTCAAGAACCATCAAGATATCATGGAAGGTGTCTTAGAGTGGATTAATCTACATTCCAAGAGCTTTCCAAGGGTTCAAGAATCTTTAGATTTGGTTAAGTATTGAGCAAGTTATCATCATTTGTAATCTAGCTTAGTTCATTTGTTTCTTTATGATGTAATCATGTGTATAGGATGATGTAAGCTAGATGGTTGTAATTTCTTTCATACCACACGCCTAGGGGGGCCTCTACTAGTATAAATAGACCCCTTAGGGTGCCTTGTATCATCATTCAATCATATATCAAATACAATCAAACACATGATGTGTTGTTTCTCTAGCTTTGTGCTAGTGTCTCTTCGTTTCTCTTGAGGGAGAACGAAACTATCCCCTTCTTCTATCCAAGGTTGGCGTCCTTGGTGGTGATAGGAAGGAATTGAAGGTCTCTTGAAGGTGGTATGGCTGTATCCTCCAAGAATCTTCAAAGCCATTATCATTCATTCATTCATCCATTCAAACGTTCATCTATATTCATCCAACTTTGAGTGTTCTTTCAAGAATCAAACAACATTGGATTGTTCAAGGAGCATTCGTCCATCATTCAAACGCCAAACATTCATCAAAGTGACGTTCAAACATCATCCATCATTCGTTCATCATTCGTTCAACCATTCGTCCATCATTTCCATTCGTTGGGTAATCATCTTTCATAGTTCTTTCGATCCTTTTCATCCATTTCTATTCCATTTTTGGTTTTTTTGAACTTTGAGAAGGGAGATTCCTATCTTCGTTTTTAAAGATCCTTATGATGTATTACCGGATCAAGAAGGGTTCTTGATTTCAATAATACATGAAACACGTGTAACCAAACAACAGAAGGGGGGATGGTTCACGAGATTAGGGAGAGAGAAGGCGAAGGTTCTCGTGAATTAGGGTTCTTTGTGGAGGATGTTTTGCCGAGAGGGCTTTTGTGGTTTCAAGATTCAAGAAAGATTGAATCTTGAACAGGAAGGGGATGAATGAGAGGAATCTTGTATGGAGGTTAGGAGGGGATTGACGTTGGGATGGGGAAGAGAGAGGGAGGTTGGCGTGAGATAAGAAGAGGGGAGAGGGAGAAAGTTGGCGTTTGATGTGAGAGAGAGAGTGAGGTTGTTAGGTTGTTGGAGGAGAGAGAAGGTTGTTATGGAGAGAGAGGGAAAAGAGGGGTGGCGTTGGAGAGAGGGGAAGGGTGACGATTTGTGGGGGGGTTTTGAGGAGGTGGAGGTGGCGTTGGGATGAGGGGGGAGGATAGAGGGTTGAATGTGACTTAACTGTATTGACAGAAAGCTCACAATGTAATTACCTTAACTATATTGATAGAAAGGTAAGAACGGATAGATCTAGGTTTCCTAAATGAATCCACAAAAAAGACAACCTAGGGCTAACTTGATCTAGACCGCAACCTAGGATCAAGCTCTTCCTAACCACTTGGGTGCCAGACCAAGATACAATAGAAGAAAAGGGGTGAGAGTTTATGCAAACACTCGAGGGAAAGCTAAAAGCTTAAGGGGTTTCATATTTCTGAATTGAATTGAATGATTGCCTTGAGAGGCTACATCCCTATTTATACTATGAGAGTCCTAAATGGACTAAACTCTCCAACTTGGCGTGCAAGCCAAAGAGTTCTACTACTAGTTGTCTAATCTATTCTACTCCTCCTTGGATTAGAATTCCTTATCCTAGGGGGAGTTGGTTTGTAACAAACCTTATCCTAATAACAAACCTTATCCTAATCATCTTGGCTTTCCTAATCCGAATTGGATTAGTTACAAAATTAGTTAATTCCTAACTAGGAATTAAATCATACGACTATTCTAGCCTAATTAAAATAAACACACCAAAAAACTAATTAAGCTGAAAATAATTAAATTACATCCAAAAATCAAGATCATAAAATTGGGCTTGTAAACTTGACTTGGACGTGTTGTACTCTTGGGCTTGGCGTGAGGTTGAGCCCAACTCTAGGATGTTTGGACATCCTCTTGAAATACTAGGCACACCATGTGGATGGGCCTTTGCAATTCCACTTTGTATCCTCCTTCTTTAATCCATCTTTTATAAATGATTCGATTCTTCCTTATTGCGCCTGAATTGGACAAAGTCCTTTGACGAAGGACCCTATATGTAAGATGGATCTTCAACTGGGCCTTCTTGATTGGGCCTAGGGGAATAAGCGTGGGCTGATTTCCATCATTCCCCCCTAGTTGAAAGAAGTTTGTCCTCAAACTTGGAGATTCAAGTTCAAAGACTTCAACTAACCCAATTGTAATCTTCACATGGATCAGGACCTCCACATGAATCATGATTGTGCCAATGACCTCCACGTGAATCAGGACCTTCACGTGAACCATGGTTGCTTCAATAATCTCCACGTGAATCAGTGTCTTCACGTGGCGCGACTCCTTCGATAGATTGACATCCGTTATCCTCCATGAACCTTGGGTCCCCAAAGGTGAGACCAAGGCTAAGCGGATCTTGATGCCTTTCTTGAATTAGGGCCTCCATAATAGATGGGGGATGGCGAGTGTGACCCTTCACGTGGACAAAGGTGTCCTCATTAGATCTGAGTTGGACCCTCTTCATTGGGTTTGGCCCTCCATCATTCTCCATGAATCTTGGGTCTCCATAGGTGAGCCCAAGGCTCTGTGAATCGGTGAGGATGGTCCGCTTGAGATAGAACAATTCCAATACCAACTCCAGGAGCATCACACTTAGTCTTACACTTCTTATCAAAGCTTGGTATGGCTAGGGCAGGTGTGGTGCAGAGTTTCTCCTTGTTGATGTCGAACACTTGCCGGGCTGTTGGAGTCCACGAGAACTCCTTAGACTTTAGTAGAATAGTGTTGAAATTCTTCACAAACCTCTTATAGAAAGAAGTCAAGTCGTGGAAAATTCGATCATCAAGAATACTAGTTGGAGTAGACCACTCCTTGCTAGCGTTGACCTTTTCTTCATCAATCTTGGTCACTTCAGTCGAAGGTACATAGCCAAGAGAGACTATGTTGTTGATGAAGAAGAAGCTCTTGGACGGATTACCATGTAGCTTCACGTGAGCCAAGGTCTCCAAAACAGATTGGAGGTGAAAGATGTGACCTTTCTCACTTTTGCTATTCACAAGTATATCTCCGAAGTAGATAACGATACTTTTGCTAATAAGGGGCTTCAAAACCTGATTCAACAATCTCATAACAGTAAAGAGAGTGTTAGTTAGACCACAAGGTGGGACTAACCATTCATAGAGGCATCCTTTGGTTTCAGCAGTGTCCCCTTCTTGAATTTGAGCCTGGCAGGACCCACTTCTTGGATTGACCTTTGGAATGTCGTGGGTACCAAGTAGCTCACCCACTAGATCTTTACTTCTAGGAAACCTGTACTTGGTAGTAACCTTGTTGGTGCACAGACGTTGGTTTCCCTCTTCTTTTGGAACCAAAAGGGTAGGAGTGGCACATGGACTGGGTGTCTTCCCGATCATACCCTTTTCTAGAAGATCTTCATCTTGCCTTTGAACCTTTGGAACATCACTAGGGTTCACGTGTTGTTGGACTTCACGTGGAGTGGATATTGCTGATGTTCTCTCGTATGAGCTCTCGTGAAGAGTGGCGAGAGGGGGTTCTTTTGTGGGCTTTTCGTGGCTATGATCTGTGTTTGGGTCTGAGGGAGCGATCTCCTTATGCTCACTAAACTCAGGGCGTTCAATGGTCATAGAAGTGATGGAATTTGGATCACTCTCTTTGGGTAGGGACGGATTGGCTTTTTTAAGTGGAGCTAGGGTGATTTTTTTGTGGTTGAACCTGAAGGTGTAGGTGTTGGCTCTTCCATCATGCATCACACTCCTGTCAAATAACCATGGTCTTCCCAACATAATATGACAAGCATCCATAGGCAATATATCACACCAAATAGAATCTTGATAGTTCTTGCCAATGGAAAAGCTTACCAAGCATTGATGAGTAACTTGTAGTCCTTCACCCTGATTGAGCAATTGGATGGTGTAGGGCTTGGGATGTGGACTGGTTTCCAGCTGAAGTTTGTCCACCAAAGTCGTTGAAGCCACGTTGGTGCAGCTTCCTTCATCAACGATTAAGGAACAGATCTTTCCTTTGATGGTGCATCGAGACTGAAAGATAGCCTCTCGTTGTTGTTGGTCTTCTGGGACAATCGAACTGCTGAGGATCCTCCTCATGAAGAGCAATTCGTGTGCCATGGTAGGGGTTGGAACGCCAGAGTGACGTTGGGTAAGGATGGATAATGTGTTTGGGCTGTTTATGGAGTTTAGGGTTGCAGGTTGGTACTAAAGATTTGAAGGTTATGTGTTTGGTACTACAAGTTAAGCTTGTGGACTTGCAAGTTAAGCTTTTAGACTTGCAGGTTAAGCTTTAGACTTGCAGGTTAAGCCTTTGGATTTGAAGGTTACGTGTTTGGTTTACACTCAACCTCAACCTAGAGCTCTGATACCACTTTTGATGTATTACCAGATCAAGAAGGGTTCTTGATTTCAATAATACATGAAACACGTGTAACCAAACAACAGAAGGGGGGGTGGTTCACGAGATTAGGGAGAGAGAAGGCGAAGGTTCTCGTGAATTAGGGTTCTTTGTGGAGGATGTTTTGCCGAGAGGGCTTTTGTGGTTTCAAGATTCAAGAAAGATTGAATCTTGAACAGGAAGGGGATGAATGAGAGGAATCTTGTATGGAGGTTAGGAGGGGATTGACGTTGGGATGGGGAAGAGAGAGGGAGGTTGGCGTGAGATAAGAAGAGGGGAGAGGGAGAAAGTTGGCGTTTGATGTGAGAGAGAGAGTGAGGTTGTTAGGTTGTTGGAGGAGAGAGAAGGTTATTATGGAGAGAGAGGGAAAAGAGGGGTGGCGTTGGAGAGAGGGGAAGGGTGACGATTTGTGGAGGGGTTTTGAGGAGGTGGAGGTGGCGTTGGGATGAGGGGGGAGGATAGAGGGTTGAATGTGACTTAACTGTATTGACAGAAAGCTCACAATGTAATTACCTTAACTATATTGATAGAAAGGTAAGAACAGATAGATCTAGGTTTCTTAATTGAATCCACAAAAAGGACAACCTAGGGCTAACTTGATCTAGACTGCAACCTAGGATCAAGCTCTTCCTAACCACTTGGGTGCGGACCAATCTGATAGAAGAAAAGGGGTGAGAGTTTATGCAAACACTCGAGGGAAAGCTAAAAGCTTAAGGGGTTTCATATTTCTGAATTGAATTGAATGATTGCCTTGAGAGGCTACATCCCTATTTATACTATGAGAGTCCTAAAGGGACTAAACTCTCCAACTTGGCGTGCAAGCCAAAGAGTTCTACTACTAGTTGTCTAATCTATTCTACTCCTCCTTGGATTAGAATTCCTTATCCTAGGGGGAGTTGGTTTGTAACAAACCTTATCCTAATAACAAACCTTATCCTAATCATCTTGGCTTTCCTAATCCGGATTGGATTAGTTACAAAATTAGCCAATTCCTAACTAGGAATTAAATCATACGACTATTCTAGCCTAATTAAAATAAACACACCAAAAAACTAATTAAGCTGAAAATAATTAAATTACATCCAAAAATCAAGATCATAAAATTGGGCTTGTAAACTTGACTTGGACGTGTTGTACTCTTGGGCTTGGCGTGAGGTTGAGCCCAACTCTAGGATGTTTGGACATCCTCTTGAAATACTAGGCACACCATGTGGATGGGCTTTTGCAATTCCACTTTGTATCCTCCTTCTTTAATCCATCTTTTATAAATGATTCGATTCTTCCTTATTGCGCCTGAATTGGACAAAGTCCTTAGACGAAGGACCCTATATGTATGATGGATCTTCAACTTGGCCTTCTTGATTGGGCCTAGGGGAATAAGCGTGGGCTGATTTCCATCACCTTAGATTGTGTGTAATGTGATCATCCCTTGGTCTCATTATGCATCAAAATTGGTATCAGAGCTTAGGAGTTTGATTCTCTTAGTTCTTGAACCATCTTTTTACCATCTTTCCATCACAAAAACGATCCCCACCATCCCACCATTCTCACGCCACCCATAAGTTCTTACAAGAACTCATCAAGAACTCATAAAGAATCATAGACTCCACAAAGAACCCCATAGCCCAAACACAATCCCACCCAAACACACATTCCCTTCCCTATCCAACATCAATTTGGATGTTCCAAACCCCTACCATGGCTCATGAATTGTTCTTCATGAGGAGGATCCTCAACAATTCGATTGTTCCAGAATATCGGCAACAACAAGAAGCTATCTTTCAGTCTCGTTGCACAATCAAGAGAAAGGTTTGTTCTTTGATAATTGATGGTGGAAGCAGCACCAATGTGGCCTTCAACTACTATGGTGGACAAACTTCAGTTGGAAACAAGTCCCCATCCAAATCCCTACACCATCAAGTGGCTCAATCAGGGTGAAGGATTACAAGTAACACAACGATGTTTGGTAAGCTTCTCCATTGGCAAATCTTTTCAAGAATCTTTATGGTGTGACGTTTTGCCTATGGATGCTTGTCATATTTTGTTGGGAAGACCATGGTTATTTGACAGGAGCGTGATACATGATGGAAGAGCCAATACCTACACTTTCAGGCTCAACAAAAAGAAAATCACCCTAGCTCCACTAAAAATAGCCAACCCATCCCCACCCAAAGAGAGTGATCCAAATCCCATCACTTCTATGACCACTGAACACCCTGAGTTTAGTGAGCATAAGGAGATCACTCCCTTAAACCCAAACACAGAACCTAGCCACGAAAATTCCACCAACGAGAACCCTAGTCTCAAAAAGGGTCACCCACTCGTCACCCACCCATTCCAACGTGATGTTCAAGAAGATTTGGTCCCAACCCACAAAAACCCTAGTGAACCTCCAAAGGTTCAAAAGGAAGCTGATGATCTTCAAGCAAAGGGTCTTGTTCTTGCCAACTCGGAGGGAAGCAAATTGGATCCAAGCAAGCATCCAATTTTGAATTTTCCTATGAAGCGTATCTTCCATGTGCACCCAAGAGATATCAACTTGAATCTTATGGTTGAAGTGCCAAGGATTCAAAGGAGTCAAGGGGCCATAGTCGTTTGTGATCACTCAAGAATGGATCGCTTCACATTCAATAATGAAGGCAAAATTGTAGATTCTGAAATTTTGAAGTTACATGGGAATTCTACATCCATGGTGAAAAATGGAGTATCAAGGTCCAATAATGTCCATGGGTTATTTTTGAAGAAGTTGAAGAAGTTTTGTAAAGGAGTCTTTGATTACTTCAAAGCCTTTAAGAAGAAAACTTGACACTCTTTGTGAAGAAGGCGATTATGAGAGTGATGCTCCAAGTTTGAGGACAAACTTTTTCAACCAGGGGAGTATGATGTATATTTGATGGCCATATACATCAAGGTCAACTAGAGAAACATCAAATACTCACCTACATGGAAGAAGAGCTCACATCTCTTACATATCTCTCTACTTTGGAAAGAATCTACAAGGGTATTTAAGTAATTTGCTCCTTAACTCAAGAACCATCAAGCTATCATGGAAGGTGTCTTAGAGTGGATTAATCTACATTCCAAGAGCTTTCCAAGGGTTCAAGAATCTTTAGATTTGGTTAGGTATTGAACAAGTTATCATCATTTGTAATCTAGCTTAGTTCATTTGTTTCTTTATGATGTAATCATGTGTATAGGATGATGTAAGCTAGATGGTTGTAATTTCTTTCATACCACACGCCTAGGGGGGCCTCTACTAGTATAAATAGACCCCTTAGGGTGTCTTGTATCATCATTCAATCATATATCAAATACAATCAAACACATGATGTGTTGTTTCTCTAGCTTTGTGCTAGTGTCTCTTCGTTTCTCTTGAGGGAGAACGAAACTATCCCCTTCTTCTATCCAAGGTTGGCGTCCTTGATGGTGATAGGAAGGAATTGAAGGTCTCTTGAAGGTGGTGTAGTTGTATCCTCCAAGAATCTTCAAAGCCATTATCATTCATTCATTCATCCATTCAAACGTTCATCTACATTCATCCAACTTTGAGTGTTCTTTCAAGAATCAAACAACATTGGATTTTTCAAGGAGCATTCGTCCATCATTCAAACGCCAAACATTCATCAAAGTGACGTTCAAACATCATCCATCATTCGTTCATCATTCGTTCAACCATTCGTCCATCATTTCCATTCGTTGGGTAATCATCTTTCATAGTTCTTTCCATCCTTTTCATCCATTTCTATTCCATTTTTGGTTCTTTTGAACTTTGAGAAGGGAGATTCCTATCTTCGTTTTTAAAGATCCTTAGATTGTGTGTAATGTGATCATCCCTTGGTCTCATTATGCATCATTCCTGGACCATCGAACATGGAAACCACATCAAGCTGAGGTAGCTATCCACGATTTTTGGGAACTCAAGGGAAGGATTGCAGTGGTTCCGGTTGGGAAACAAGGGAAAATGTTTCTGCTCAGTGTAACAAGCACTGATGACATCTACGACTTACTGCGAGTAAGAAATACCTCCATTGAAGGGGGGTTGTTCGTGCTTAAGTATATCGGGGAAAATGGAGTGCTGGAAAATATTGATGTTTTCTCCACTGCTCTTTGGATCCAAGTAGAAGGACTGCCAGTGAAACATAGGTGGAGGGGAGCTTTGCAACAGCTGGTGGAAGTGGTGGGAGAAGTCGAAGAGTTCGGTTTTGAAGGGGAAACAGCGTTTTCAGTGGAAAAATTAAGGGTCAGCGTCAAGTTGAACCTTAAAGTCCCCTTGATCCCAGGTGTTTACATCCTGGATGATATGGAAGATCCAGTGTGGATCACCTTCCGCTATGAGGGTGTCTTCCACCACTGCAAAAGGTGTGGACAGGTAGGTCACAAGATAGATAAATGCAAGAAGTCCACCATGGATGCGGTGCAGGGCATCATGCAACAATTTCAAGTAATGGAAAGGAAAGGATATCAGATAAGAACTGGGGAGGAGCCGATGTATACAAACAAGATCATGGCACAACCACCGATTTACCCCTTCTACACCACTAGGCTGAGGGCAGGGAAGCTAGCGTGGGACTCGGAACACAAAGGACGAAAGAGGTCAATGACGTACATGGACCCAGAGGAAAACCACGGAGATAATGTGGCAAGAAGGAGTGGACCGGTCATCAGGGTGGTGGAGTCACCATTCATCGACACCCTAGCACCGGAAGACAAATTTTTCATGGCAAATCCAACCCTGCATGGGGTGCATGGAAGCACGTCGGGTGCAGAGCAAGGGGACCACGTCCGAAAAGGGAAGAGGTCGGCTTCTGCAGAATTTCAGAGTGATGGGACAAAGGTATTTAAACCAAATACTTTCTGTATTTCAGCCCCACCCCCTAAAAATATGGGTGACAATGACATGTCAATGGATATACCCTTAGTTAATGAGGAAATAGTCCCCACTGAAGTGGAGTTCATGCAAGTGGAGACTCATTTGGCGCTCTGTGTGCCAAATGATGAAACGGCACAGAAGATGCAGAACGAGCCTGCATCTTTTCTACAGAGAGGCGGTCCCTCCAAACCTGACAACCCTCTTCAAAACCCTACTTGGCCACAGTCTATTTATACCCCCTGCTCCACAAAACATCCCCACACCCACCCCTCAAATTTCCTACTTACCCAAGGAAACATTTACTGCACTTGAACAACCTAGAAGCATGGCCAACTTGTTTTACAGTGCTCCAGAAACGGGGTTTAACCATTCCCCGCACTCTAGTTTTGTGAGGGTCAAAGAAGGGAGTAAGGAAATTATAGTGCTCGATCCAGACTCCCCCTCACCCGAGCCAAACCAAATCGACTTGGGGAAGTTTAAAAGGGCTGTAATGGAGGAGGGAGATGGTCAGTTAAATTTGGGACTAGCCACATCCCCACCGCAGAGTATGGAAAGAGGGGAGGTCGACAAAAAGAAAAAATGCATGCTCTGTGGGACACCGGATTTTCTGACAGTTGGGATGGCAAGAGGATTGAGAGGGGGAGTGTGGAATTCGGGTTCACTAAAGGGGAAGCAATGAAACCGTTCAAAAATCTGAAGAGGAAAGCGACTTCAGCACCTGAATTGGGATCTACCACAAGGGGCAATTGGGAAGGGGCGGAAATCTACTCCAGTTTGTCAAAAAAATTCAAGGCCTTGGAAAGGAAAAATTTTCTCCGACCACAACGGACGTTCAGCACACAAGGAATGTTCAGCTCGACAATGGTCGGACAGGGAGGTCAAGGGTATGGATACGCCACCCTAGGTAACAGATGGAGTAGGAACAGGCGATTGATGAAGATCGGGAAGACTGAGGCATTGGGGGTAGGCCGACAACTACTCCCACGTCAACCATGAAGCTCTGCTCGTGGAACTGCAGAGGCATCGGGCAGGCGGAAACCTCTGTAGTTCCCTATATTAAGTGGATATTCCGCCACCACTCCCCTGTTTTTCTCTGTCTTTTTGAATGCAAGACGTCGTTGTACCGTGTTAACAATGCTCTTAGAAGTTTGCAACTTACCCTTGTTGGAGGTGTGGATGCAGTCGGTATTAGTGGGGGGATTGTCGTTTTTTGTAAGGGTAGTATGAATGCTAGGTGTTGTTATGTCTCTACTAATGTTGTACTTTGCTCGTTCAATCAAATGGGGAATGGACTTTGTTATGTGTGTTTTGTGTATGGATGCCCTGTTCTAAAAAATAGGGAAGCTGTTTGGGAGGAAATAATTTCAGTAACCAAAGGGATTGTTGAACCCCTTGTGTACATGGGGGATTTTAACCAAATTGAATTCCTTGATCAAAAACAAGGAGGTTTGTCTCAAGTAAGGGGAGGAGAAACATTCAGGAACTGGGTAAATGAACTAGAGCTCCAGGAGATACCAAGCTGGGTTCTAACTTTACCTGGTCGAACAATCAGTTTGGCGGGGGTCTGATCATGGAATGTCTAGATAGAGGATACATGAACCAATTTTGGGCGAGTAAATTCCCAGAGACCAATATACTGAACCTTCCCATACTAGCTTCTGATCATTGGCCAATTGTGTTGCATTTGGATGCACCAAGAAATGGGAAGAACAGGAGGGGCTATAGAATTGAGGCGAGAAGAGCTTACCAACATTGTGAAAAAGGAATGGCAAGCTGGGGGACAACATGGCTCACCAAATGTACAGAATAGTCAAGAAGCTAAAGGGCTCCAGGGAGGAATGTAGGAAATGGACTTTAGACTGGAAAAGAAGCCAACATCAAAAGGAAGAGCAGGACATGGAGGAATTGATGACTTTGCAAAAAGCGATAGAAGACCTGGGCCTAAAGGATTCAAGCATTGCGGTATATTCTCTAGCCAAGGAGAAGTGTCAAGAGTCTCTCATAATCTTGGATCAATACTGGAGACAAAGAGCTAAGGTCAAATGGCTCCAGGAAGGGGATAAGGTCACGAAATTTTTCTTCAGACACTACAAACAGAAGCAAAGCATGGTGGAAATAAGGCAAATTCAGGACAGGGAGGGCAACTGGCTAACAGAGCAAAATGAGATAGCATGTGAGGCCACTTCACACTTTATGGAGCTGTTCAAAAGGAAACGAGGAGACACAGTGAATTGGAGTCGTACGACAAGGTCGGTCCTGAACAACTACAACAAAAGGCTCTCCAATATAGACCTTCAGATCTTACAAGCCCCTTTCACCGAAGAGGAAGTCTATGCCGCCACCCATCAGCTGGGATCCTTGAAAGCGCCTGGACCAGATGGAATCCCAACACTGTTCTATAAAAAACTTTGGCCAACAATTGGACATGATGTTTGCACAGCTGTCTTACACAGTCTGCTGGCAGGGCGCTTTCTTAAGGAGATAAATACAACCTATATCTCCCTCATCCCTAAAGTGGATAATCCATCCACCTTTGCGGATTTTAGGCCCATTAGCCTTTGCAACGTTATATACAAGATCATCTCCAAGTGCTTGGTGAATAGATTGCGCGGAATCATGCAAAGATTGGTTGATTCTAATCAGAATGCCTTCCTTCAAGGGAGAATAATCACAGATAGCTGTCTCCTAGCACATGAGCTACTCTACACTGTTAAGGAAAGAAGACAAGGAAAAAAAGTGGCAGCAATTAAAGTAGACATGAGCAAGGCATATGATGGGGTGAATTGGGTCTTCCTACAGGAAGTACTGAAGAAATGTGGATTCCCAGAGCACTGGGTAACACTTATAATGCATTGTGTCACAACTGTTCAATATGCAGTGCTTATCAATGGGAGCCCATCCCCATGTTTTAAGCCTGAAGCAGGCCTACGACAAGGAGACCCTCTCTCACCATATCTATTCATCCTATGCCTAGATGTGATGGGACATTATCTTAACCATGAAGCATCCCAAGGAAGACTAACTGGCATCAAGGTGGCTAGGAACGGCCTGGAAATCACCTATATCTTCTTTGCAGATGATTCAATGTTTTTTGCAGAAGTTGAGATGCAAAATATTCTCCATCTCAAGAAATGTGTGGACGACTTCTGTACAGCCTCTGGGCAGATCATTAACATTCAGAAGTCTCAAATGATGATCACTAAGAATGTCACACCACCTGGAAACATTTAAGAAATATCTTGGAGTCCCGTCTACCATACACAGAAATAAAACACAACAACTGAGTTTCGTGTATGACACAGTTTCTCGACAGCTTAAAAACTGGAAAGCGTCACTGTTGTCAACCAGTGGACGATTGGTTTTGATTAATGCTGTCCTTTCTGCTCTTAACCAACACATCCTCTCTATTTACAATATTCCTACGTCTCTGGCGGCGAAAATTGATTCATTAATGGTACAGTTCTTCTGGTGGAATGGAGCAGGAAGAAACTTAAAACATTGAGTGCCAAAGCATACGCTATTCAGCCCAAAAGGAGTGGGGGTATGGGGATGAAGAAGACGAGCTGGATGAACAATGCCTTATTGGTGAAACAAGCATGGCGACTACAGAAGCACCCGGAGTTGCTACTCAGCAAGGTTTATAAAGCGCGATACTCACATAGTTCACCAATCCCTATTAAGGGGCATACACCGAAAAGAGGCTCACCAGGGTGGAAAGGACTTTGTAGGGTCGTTCAAACTGTCCACCAAAAAATAGGGAAAAGAATAGGGAATGGGAGAAACACCCTCATCTTGGAAGACAAATGGATTGGGGGAAAAATGACTCTGAAGCAGGGAAGCAAAAGGAGCTATGGGAACAAAAGAAAGTGTCACATTTGATGTTGCAGAACCCCATGAGATGGAATACAAGGTTGATACGCACTACTTTCCACTGGGAAACAGCGAAGAGAATACTAGCATGCCCGATCAGAGATGACTCTAAAGAGGATGAATTGATCTGGTTAGGCACTAAGGATGGAGGGTATTCAGTCAAATTTGGGTATTACGCACAATGGGAAGAGTGGACGAACATGAACCCTATTAGTCAGCCAGTAGAAAACCAAAACCAAAAGATGTTGAAGATCATTTGGTCGCTGGACATCCCCACGAAATGGAAAACCCATGTTTGGAAGATTATGCATGGGGCACTCCCCATAGCTGTTAACAGACGGAAATTGGTGAGAGACATAGACACCACATGCCCTCTGTGTGAACAAGGAGAAGAAGACCTCACCCATCTGTTTCGAGACTGCCGCGTTGCACAAGTTTTATGGTTTGCAAGGAATTTAGGGATCAGAGTGGAAACCCATACACACAACCAAATACAGGACTGGGTGAGCAATTGGATTGTCTTTCTGGCCAAGGGAGGCACACAACTGCAGGGGGCGCTCAAATATTTCTGTGGAATTTTGTGGACTATCTGGGTCATAAGGTGTAAGAAGGCAATTGAGAAGAAACCAGTGGTTGTAAAGGAAGCAATTACAACCCTATATTTTGAACTGAGGTCCCTAAATGGAGGCAAAGAGGGAGGGAAGGTGGGAAAAATTCAATCAAAGGGATTAGCATCATCTGGAGTGGAACACTGCTTTAGATGGATCACAGGTGACAGACGGGACCCGGAACACATATTTATCTGTGACGGAGCATGGTGCAAAAAATCAATGTTTGGAGGAATGGCGTGGGTTTGGACAAGGGAGGGATCTGGAAGGAGGATTTCTCAATGGTAGCTTTTGGGCTATCCGCGGTGCAGATGAAATTAGAAGCTATTGAGAAAGCAATGTTGCGTGCTGTGGAACTGGGACTAAGGGCTATAGAGATCCAAACAGACTCTACTCAGGTAGTTGATATCTTCAAGAAACGCAGTGGAACACCAACGGAATGCAAGAATATCCTTTTACACTGTTGTAAGCTTTTACTTTCATTCGACGTTTGTTTTATTAGGAAAGTCGATCGGAATATGGTGAAGAAAGCACACACCCTTATTGGCAAGGAGGAGAGCTCTTTCGTAACCTGCCGATCTGTTTTGTTTGTTGTCTACTGTCCTATTGCCAAAAAAAAAGAATGGAAAAAAAGGAAAAGTAAAAAAAGATGCATACTTGAGTATGCTCAGACGTTCTTGAGAATAGAGGAGAAAGAAAAAGGTATGATGAGGAGAGAGATATGGAGAACTAGGAGAGAGAGAAATATTAAACAAAATTTATTTTATTTTATTTTTTCTTTTTTATACTATTTTAATAATTATACATTACTCATTCCCCACTTCATTCCTCAACTCATTCTTCACCATTAATATTTAACAATACTCATTCTTCGCTACCTATTAAAATAATATTAATCCTACTATTCATGTACATGATGTTCTCTATTTTGAAAAATACCATTGAGGATAACCTAACTGCAATTGAATATACTTATTTACATTTATATTTGAACATTTAATGAATTGGAGTAAATGAATTAGAGTTGCTAATTTGGCATAATGTAATTCGATATAATAATTTACATATATATTTCACCATTTAGCAACTTCGAGTAATTGAGTGTAGTTTTAATACTCCTTTATTTTGTGCAGTGGGCGTTGGAAAATGTGCAGTTGCAGTGTATTACATTGAATAGGGTATCATTGTGTCAATTTTACGTTTTACATATTTTAAGAGTTGAGATATCAATGAGTGCTTGGAAATTGCGACTGAGTGTGTCAATTATGAAATGATGTGTAATGTTGGTTATGTTTTTCTTTTAAAGTGAAATATGGCTTTAGGAGTACGTAACCGTCACATTATCAATAATGAGTGGTAGGATGTAAAATGAGTGAGTCATCCCTAATTTAAAGTATTTGACGAAGCATGTACCCCGCTAAGTTGTTTCCATGAAAATTGAATTGTTCTTATTTCAAGTATGTAATTTATATCAAGATTCATGTTTTGAGATGTGTGTTCTGACAAGTTAAGAATGAATAGCTAACCTTTAAGTACTTGTTATTTCATTTGAAGGTTTTGAATTGGGATAGGAACTTGAATTCAGAATTATGACTTATTAATCTAATAAGATAATGAAATATCAAAGCGAAAGATCAAAACCATGTTTGGGTTTAGTCCCCGAGGACCAATATCTATTCCTGTACGGATAACGACCCAAGATCGGGCTGTCGAGCTTGATGGTTGATTGTGATTACTTCCCCGGAGGAAGATGTGCACAGTTGGTTGCTACAATGATGTAGAGAAAATTGAGTGATTTTCGGTCGCATTTGCGATGGGTTTGTAGGCCCGTTTGATATGATTTTGACATCTAATAGATCATACCAATGATAGGTCGTTAATTCCTTTCGTGATGGGATTAACTTGGCTTCAAAATTGTTTGACTGTTCTCTCTTGCCTGCAAATGTGTGAAATGAACTTTCAAATGTATTTTACATTTAAAGGTAGGCATTATTGAGTGTCATCTCATTTTGTTAAAAAAAAAATTCAAGTACTGATTGTAATGAAGCGCTCGGGGCATATTGTGATGCCGACATATATTTGTTTTTTGTTGTTTCTATAAAAATCTATACTATATATTAAGAGAATGTATGATTGACTCTCACATGAGTGATTCTAGGAAGTCAAGTTGATTATATCCATTGATTAATTACATGCAGTTACAAATTAGTGTCAAGCGTCAAATTTCTATATTAATCATCCACATCATTCTCCACTAACTTCAAATAAAACAATAACTTCCCCTATGGTTATAACTTATAATCGGTTAACCTCATCAAATGGTCTATCATGGTTTATTTCTTCTTGATTCATTTGCATTTTATTGAATCTACTGATTTTATTCACTTCATCCTTTTCATTAACCTTAATTCACTATCATTGTATCCTACATAATTCAAAATACTTATATACATGATCCCTTTAGTTATTAATGAAATGAAGAGCAAGAACGGAAGACACTTATTAAGTCCCCGTTCTTTTATACGGTAGATTACGGTGCGGTGTCACGACGCACCACACTCTTTAATTTTCCACGACACTTCACCATACCACACCACAATCATTACCAATATATTTTTTCATTTTTTTCTCTCTCCTCACTTTTCTCCTCTCCTTTTCAAATTCTCTCTCTTAACCTACCCCATTTACCACAACTTTCACTAGAACTCACCACAACTTACCACACTTTTTTCAAATTCTACCGCACTGCACCATTACCGCAACCAACCGTATAAAAAAACGAGGCCTTAATTTTTGTCTCACCTTACTTTTATATAAATTATATATAATTTTATTATTTATTTATAATTTTTCAAATTTTACCAAAAAGCTTGCACAATATGCCTCACAAATAAGATTGATTCGAAAATTTTAGCAAGAAACGACATGCTCTGGAGCCTGCTCTTTTCTTTTTCTCTCTAGAAAACCCTAACCTCCATTTCCTTGGAGGGGTTGCCATCAATTCTTTGTCGATGGTAAGCTCCAATTTGATTGATTTCTACCCTAATTATTAGTTTGGTTTTACGTTTACGGAAAGAAAGTTAATATCTTCTTTTATAAGAGTTTTTTTGTCCCCTTATTTAGGGTTTTCAATCTCTTTCTAGAGTTTTTATACAGTTGGTGTGGTCTAATACATTGGATGAAGATCGACTTTCAAATCGCTATAGCACGAGTTGTAAGGTTCTCTATCAATGGTAAAGATGTAGAGTCATCGAAGAAAGATGCAGAGTCATCGAAGAAGTTGGAGCTGAATGTCAGTAAGATTAGTATTAGTTACTTGGAAGTTGAATTTCATATCTATGTTTTAGATCTACAATTGTTCAATCACGATTTTCATTGTAAGTGTCGTATGACTTGCTATTGATGAAATCGCTATGTTTGGTTTCAAAAAAATAAGATTGATTCGATTCAGATGTCAATTACATTTACTGACCAAATCCAAAGAATGCTAAAACCGTTTTAAAAGATTTATGTCATGGTACAATCATGTTTTCTAAGAAATCCAACCATCATGTTTGCTGGGAAATCCATCCAATAGGGTCGCTTTTAGTTGATTTTTAATAAATATAATATTATTCAATATTCCTCCATATTGATATTTTGGATCAATGTATGAATATTAGTTGCATACCCTGTTGATGTTGTTTTTGTGTTTTTTATTTACTTTTTCTCGATGGTGGGGTGAAGGGGACGACAGTGAATGAACTTAGTTAGGCTCCGATCTTTTTTGCGGTACCATACGGTGTGGTACCGCATCACACCGCAACTTACTACAATCCACCACACCTTTCCATTTACCTTTTTAATAAATATCAAAAGTTTTCAAATAATTATAAAACTTTTCAACACCCATTTTATTATTACCACCACAACTTACCACAATCCACCACAACTCACCGCAGTCCACCGCACAGCAAATTACCGCACCGCAAACTTACCGCATAAAAGAACGGTACCTATTGTTTATGTAATAACATAATTTAGTAACATATTTTTGTTGATTTTTAATAATATAATATTATTAATTATTCCTCATATTGATATTTTGGACCAATGTATGAACATTTGCGTCTTTCCGAAGTAATGAATGTAAGAGGTGTGAATAATATTATTATACCAAAAATCAACTAAAATAGTAGTCTTGCATAAACATCTACTTCAAATACTATATTAAAATCATATCAAGCAACGGTTGGATATTCGATCTTTAAGTAATCGCGCAGCAACGCGCGGGTATTTGCTAGTAAGAGTTATTGAGTTGTAATCAAGATTGTCTAATTTGTTTTCAGTTGGATTGTTTAGTGGTTTGAGTTAGTTATGTACCATTTGCCTTGTATTTCGTCTGAGATACGACAATGTCGCCCATGAGTCTGTCCTTCCACTACAAACTTTATATTCAGTTCAATTTGTTAGTTGTTTTTTTGTGATATTTTTCATTTTTCTAGTTAAGATTGTTGATTCTTATGCCATACGATTGCCTATTATTTAGTCTTTTACTGGGTTCTTGTGATTTTATTATACTCTTCTCTCCTTCTCATTATGGGTTGTGATTTATGAAGGTCTTTGGCAATTTGTTGGATTTGAAATGGGCTTAAGTCTTGGAGTGTGTCGCAGTGAGGCTCAGTCTACTGGAGTTAGACCTGGCAATCGGATGGATCGGATCCGATTGGGATCAGATTAACTCGGATTCGGATTTTCCGGATCGACCGTACTCTGATTCGGGTTCGGATCGGATTCGAACCGGGTTTAATCGGATCGTAATATTCGGGTGGGATTCGGGTTCGGATTGACTCGGATGGGTTGTGTGGGGTTCGGATCGGAATATGACAAGTTTTGATCGGATCAGGATCTTCGGGTTATAGTCGGATCAGGTGAGGTTCGGGTTCGGATTCACTCGGATGGGTTTTTGTCAGGTTTGGATCGGATTAGGACTGGGTTTGATCGGAACGAGATCTTCGGGTTGTTTTCGGATCGGACCAAATTCGGATCGGGTTGGTTCGGATCCCCTATTGATTTGGTTGGTTGTTTTTTAGTGAATCTCACATTGTATTTACATTTGGATCAGATTACAATTGGGTCGGAATGCTTTCGAGTCAATTTGCTTTTAAATCAAGTTACTTTTGTATTATATTAAACTAGCAAATACCCGGGCGTTGCCCCGAACAAAAAAATAAATACCCGAGCGTTCATATATAAATACATTAAAAAAATATTGGAGCGTTGCTTAGTACGAATATGATGATACATTAAGATGAAATTCAAAAGACTTAATTAGGGAGAAGCAATTGTTTGATCAAGTAAAACAAAACTACAATGAAAATATAAGTTCAATAATAGTACTTAAGTTGTGGACGAACAAAAAAAACAATCGTTAAAATAAAAGGGAGTATTATAAATGAGATGTCAGGCTTCTCTCTACTAATCTTATTATAAATTTCACAAGGATCAATTTTCTTAATATCTTTCCAAAAATATAAAAATGATAATTATTAAGGAATGGAGAGAATATTATTGTACCACATTTGCCCTTATCAATTGTAGTCATGGAGAACAAAGACACACACATTTGGTAAAATTTTACTATATCTGTTCCATATTATTTGTCTTCTTTAGAAATTGTGTAGTCAAACTAATAAATTTTGACCATAAATTTCTTAATATATATAATGATTTGTTAAATAAAATTATTACCATTAGATTCATAACGAAAAATACTATCATAAAAGTATAATATTGCAATTGTTAATTACATATTACTCCCTCCGTTCCATATTAATTGACATATTTCAAATTTTTTCACATACCAAGGTTTATAAAAAAAAACTACCCACATAATTAAATAACACTATTTTCTAATGTGTTTTTTCGGATACCAAGGTGTAGGTAGTAAGAGAATGTGAGTAGAAGTAGTTATTATTGATTGAAAAAATAAAAAACTAACATAGTTATTAAAGTTAAAACAATTAAATTAGGTATTAGGAAATGGAAAATGACAATTATTTTGGAACAAAAAAAATTAGTTTAAGTGTCAATTAATATGGAACGGAGGGAGTATATAAGAAATTTTCAAAGAAATAGTAAATTGCAAATCTTGACAGTCAACAAAAAGAAATGATATGGAGTTGAGTGGAGGCAAATAAAGAGTAAATTATTTATCAATTAAATGATCTACAATTAATGTCTATACTTAATTTATCCACTTCCGTCCAATTGCATAAATTGCATGAATTAGCGGTGGCAAAGAATTGGGTTTAGGTCAACCCAGGTTCGAACAATTCGGACATTCGGACAAAATTTCCGAATCTGAACCCTGTCCCAATTTCAAATTCGGACATTTTGTGGTGTTCGAACCCGCACCCGAATTGTCCGAATTTGTACAGATCAGGATTTGTCCGAATATAACCATACCCGAATTCACACTAAATTTATACATGATTCCAATATTTTGTCTGAATTCTAGTGTTCAGACATTGTCAGAATTTGTCCGAACCCGAAATTGACACAAAATTCAGACGTAGAATTTCTTACCCTAAACCTGAACCCCACCAGATTTTTGAATCGGGCATTCAAAAAATTGATGATCAAACCTGATTTAATTCGGGTCGGACACATTCAGATATTCGAATTAGACAAATTTTTGCCAATGCCATAATGAATTAATACTTATATGGAAAAAGAGAAAGCATTATTATAGCTAAGCTTCAAGGCAAATAAAAAAAAATCTCATTTACTACTCTTTCCCGTGGAATAAAAAGTAAGAGAGAGATAAAACAGAGAGCAGTGATTGATTAAGAATGGGACAAGGCCGTTCTATTTGCAGCGGTTATTTTTTTCAGTTTTTTTTTATAAATAATTTGGTCAGTTTTTAACAACATTTTAATGGTTGTGATTGTGTAGATTCTATCCAACGGTTACAGTGAGTCAAAGTATTGAGATTTACCCTCAGCACAGTCAACCCCATTTTACTACTATTAATGGTAGATGTTAAAATTTATTTATTACTAAAATGCTAATATTCAAATTTTGAGCAAGCACTACAAAGATTGGTTCCAGTAGCTACATGAAATTAGCTACACCTCCTTCAAATGTAGAAGCAAAAAGCTCAGTTTTCAAGCTTAGCTACATTTAAAAGGTGTATTAATTGTTTGATACACCTTAAAGTTGTAGCCATTTCCAAAAAGTAGTCTTCTTTTGATTTGCTAGTTGCTACATTTGGGCGGTGGATAAATTCCTAAATTTGGAAAAAAAAAATCATTAAGTTGTGTGGTTTGGGTGGGAAAATGAAGATTTTTAAACTTTCCATGTTATTATGTTCAATTGTTTTTATTTAAAGCTACTAGATAGACCATTAAAATTAAATTTTTAATTCATAACGTGCGAGGTTTTCAATTGTACATCTACCTAAATTTTTATCCATAAATTAAATCAAGACCGAATATGATAATCAAGTAATCTTTTCCATAATTAATTAAATATTACTTACCTAAATCTCCTCAAAACTCTCAAAATATACCGAAATTACCCAAATATACAATGTTAAAACAATTCATACAACTTACCTAGATTTATACAACTTACCTAGCTTTACCCAAATTTATCTAAATTTACCAAACTTTACCAAAAAATAATTTTACCCTACCTTACCTTCCTAATCAATTTTATAGGATAATATAGTATATTTAATATTAAAAAATATTGATGGATGGGAAAGAAATGTCAAGTTCAATTAGCATTGGAAAAAGTATGTGCAACTCGAATTTAACCGATCCGAATTATTTAGACCGAATACGGATATCAACTTTTTATCCGAATTTCAAATTCGGATAATTCAATCATGTCCAAATTCAAAATTGGGTCAGGTTTGCATATGAATTATGAAAATCGGGTTGTCGAGACATAATCGGACATACAGTCCTATAATGTCTACTTATCATTCATTGGTTATGTCAATGAATCGAATCCTTTACTTTTTAGTGGCGTTGATGACACGAGTTCACTTTTATGTCTATAAATTATGCTAAAACTAAAAATTGGGTAAGTGTATGTAACTGTATAGAAATTAAAGTGATCGAATCACATATATGAATCGACACTAGTCAAGTAATGACTAATGATCACATTGATTAGAGTTTTGTTCGGTACAAGTCAGACTCGTGTCATGTGAAAGTTGGGTTTTGGCGTTGTTCAATGATAGCTTATACTTTTCGGCCAACAACACGTGGTCCGTTGGCCAGGTCATTTTTCCGCTGTCGGGAAATGCTAAAATTATGTTATGAGAAAATAAGATAAAAGTACAGATTATAATTAATTAAAATGTCACTTTGAATTATTTTCAATCACAATGTCATCAATATGGATTATTTGGAGCCAAAAATTCTATTTTTTTTTACCCACATCGACCTACTTTTACATAAACCATAGAATAAATCTAATTTAAACTTACATATAACTTTTAAATTGTTTTTTTAGTTTTAAATTGTAATAAAACTAATTACTTATTTTTACCTACTTTTATATAAACTACCCAAATATATTCGGATCTACATAACTTTACTTACCCAATTTCCACAGATCTCCCGAGAGAACATAGCCCCAATATTAAAAACTTGTAGTTATTTTTTTTATTCTCTTGTATTAACAATTAAATTATGTCACAAAAGATTGAATTTAATTCAAATTTCATGAAAAGAACAGTATTCTAAAGCAACTTGCGCGAGTATCCCGCTTCTTTTTTTCGTCAAAAAACAAATCCTCCCTCCAAAATCCAAATTCTAAAAATCCCAAATAAAAAGAGGGAAATGAAAAAGTTAAAGAGGGAAATGAAAGCGTACAATCTGAAGAACCCTATTTCTCAACCTCGCCGCCTCATTCAACCCCCACCCTCCTCTTTCTGTTATCAGGCCTATTAGCCACCACTCCAAGTTCATCGCTCTTATCGCTCTCTGTGTTGAGTTTAATCGATCTAGTTTCCTCTTCCACTTCACCTTTAATTTCTGATTTTGCGGGTATGATTTAGTAGTTTGTCGGGTTATTGCTCGAAATTGACGGTATGTTCTTCACCAAAATCGCTATTAACAGTTACCCTGAACTGATGTGAGGGGGTATGATTCTTTGTAAATTTGGTTACCGATTATACAACTTATATAAGTACTAGTATATGTTTTCCATGAATTCAAAGCATTTTGGCAATCTACTAGTTTCCACCTTCAAACATTGTGTTGTCTATGGTTTCCCCTCTACCCGAAAAAGGATCTGTATGCTCATACGTGTTCTGTTAAATTCATGAGTTGGGTAATTAATTTACAGTTTTCTGCTTAGTTGTTTTGTAAGATTGATTCTAGGTATGGGTAGTTTGGTTTTGCCGTTTTGGTAGAATTATTGCTTCTCTTTACTGAGCTTTATGTTGAATCTCGAGATGGGGTTTAAGCATAAAATGGTTATTGTACGTTAGTATGGCCTAATTGATTGATGTTTGGAGTTTTGTAGAAAACTGGATAAATTGGGTATCCAATTCTGAATTCACGATGAATTTTCGTGAATTAGGCCCTGTTCTTTTCTGCCACAAACTGCCACACAATACCATTTTACCACAATTTACCACAACCCAACACAAATTACTTTTTCTAATTATTTTTTCACAATTACCAATACAATATTCCCTCTGTTCCATATTAATTGTCATAATTTTGACTTTCATGGTCTCCAATATTACACTTTGATTGATAATTTTTTGCATAATATGTTATTAACAATTGTAATATTATACTTGTATGATAATATTTTTTGTTACGAATTTAATGATAATAATTTTATATAGTAATCCATTGTATATATTGAGAAATTTATGGTCAAAATTTTTGGAGTTTGAATGCACAATTTTCAAAGATGACAGTTAATATGGAACAGAGGGAGTATTTACAAAATGTCATTATACCACAATTAACACCAATGTTAGCACTTATCAATGCTTTGGTAATCTGAATTTTATTTCATCTCTTTAGTTCTTGTGGATAAGTTGAAGGCAACTAGGCAAGTAGGATAGTGAGGGGTTTGGGCTTAAAAGAAGTTTCTTTCAAACTGTATTCTAATGCTTGCTCCCTTTCCCATCTTTTCAGCTTCTTCATAAATAAGGCGTTAACAATCAAAAAGGAGCCTCTGAACGTGAAGACAATGTCAAAGCGAACCAAGGAAGAAAGCATAGTGTGTGTTGAGCCGAGCATACAGAAACTAGTCGATAATAATGTTTTTTTTTTTGTAGGGATTTTTCTTGTATGATTGAAGTATCATAATTGTTTAGTATGTTATTTTAGCATAAGCTAGGCTTACATTTTGATATTGTCTACAAGAATTTTCGAAACATTATACAATGTAATCATGTACCCTTTCTTGTGAATATCAAAATATTGTTCGATATTTTTCTGTTTTTTTTTACAGTTATGGTAATCCCTTATTTACTGTATTTTTCTAGAAATACGAAGCAATTGGATTCTAAATTTGCCCCGCATGAGAATCTGGTCTGGTCTGATGTGTTTGGTTTGGTTGGAATTGGGTTGGTTTAATTTGATTTGATTTAGCCCCTTCGGATGATAAAGTCAGATGAGACTTCGAGAGGCTATAGATGTTTCTATGCTCGTTTGCCACTATGTACTAAACTGTCCATGATGAGTTGAGCATGGTCTATAAACCCCACAATTGGCCACATTGGTTCCCCCCCCCCCCTGATTTGACTCAATATTTGAACCTTGGTGGAAGCTTGGAATTGGGGTGGTAACCAACTTGCCTACAATCTTAGTGAGTACACAAATATTGATGTTTTTTTGGTGGTGATGGAAGTTGACAGATAAAAGAGGGGATATGAAACTATTACTTATTTGCATGCTTAATTTTGAGCCGTCAAAGGTTATTAAGGTCAACACAGTACTTGTAAAATGGAAAGTATATGAAGCCAATGCTATTTCAGTTCAAATGGTTCATTCTTGTGACACCACTATACCATTGGCCTTCCTTCTGTCAGATAGTTGCTAAAAGCCTTTATGAGATCATTTGATCACACTGAAAAATATTCGCTACTTTTACCTTAAAATTACTTGAGGCATTCAAATTGTTTGCTAAGACAAAGGCAAAACCATATGTCAAATTTTCGTGAACATGTCACATGCATCTAAGTTTATAATATTGGGTAAACAATCTAAACATGTCATATACACCGAAGTAATGAAATTAGTCTATAATTTTATGCCAATTACACAGACCTTGTTTGAAAAATTAGTAGTTTACATATATAGTGGTTGTGGATTGGCGGATGGTTTCGAATACACGTCTACTAAGCTCTAAATTCAGAATTCAAAAACCAAAATATATAATTTATAAATTAAAGGTAATCAACACAATTTACAAAAATCCAACTTAAAAGTAAAGTTGAATTGTATAATTTATAAATTATAATGGTACCGGACATTTTTTATTCTAATTGGTCGAATTATAATCGAGTCGACTTAGTTTGGTTCTATTTCGGGTCGGATGTGCGTCGAGCCGATTGAAACTCCGTTCTGGCAATTTTCAAATTCGGGTTAAATCAAATTTGACTCGGGTCGGATTCGGCTTGAATAAGATAAAATTCGGTTCGGGCAATTTTCGGATTCGAGTTAAATCGGCTTTGGCTTGGCTCAGGTCGGGTAAAATTCAGTTCGGGCATTTGTCGGATTCGGGTTAAATCGGATTTGGCTTGGCTCGGGTCGGATGTGGCTCGGGTCAGATAAAATTCAGTTCGGGCAATTTTGGATTCGGGTTAACTCGGATTTGGCAATGCTCGGGTCAGGTTCGGATTGGATCAGATTATTTCGGATGTGGCTCGGGTTGGGTAAAAATCAGTTCGGGCAATTTCGGATTCAGGTTAACTCGGATTTGGCAATGCTCGGATCAGGTTCAGATCAGATCGGATTATTTCGGTTCTCTTTCTTATTCGGTAAAATTCGGGTTGAGATTCGGATCGGGTTCGGGGTCGGATTATCTCCGGGTTCGGATCAAGACCGGATCATCCATTTCGGTGTCGGATCGGATTCGGGTTCGGATCTCGGATCAGCTTTGCCAGGTCTAACTGGAGTTGACAGAGGGAACGATCGATGATTTCTGACGAGCAATTGATGATCAACAGATCAAAAATAATATGTGAACACCCAAAAGAGATGATCTCAATCTTAGAATACCACTACAAATCCACGATAATCAAACCGGAAAATGATTTATTTGCTTAACACCCGAACAAAGACCTTAAAATCACCCAAAGAGCTAGATATGAACCCGGGGTAAAGAATTAACCATCACTTGAAAACTATCAATCCACTATGATTAGGTAAAGAAAGAATCCACCACTAATCAATAAAGGAGAGACTTGCAACACCACCATAACAAATAAATTGTGAATAAAGTAAACAATATTTTGGGGGAAATGAGAGCAATTAGCTTTACCATCTTATTCATAACCATAATGAGCAAAAGTCCCTTACAAAAGATAACCTTGGGGTATTTATAAGGAGAGGGGAAATAATGAAAATTAACCCGGATTTACACAGGTCACGAGCGTGACCATGGAAGTCACGGGCGTAACATGCTTTTCTTGCACATGGGGGTCAACCTATCTTGAATAGGGTCACAGGCGTGACCCTGGATTTCGGCAAAATTTGAGCCAGAGGGGAGGTCACGTCCATGACTACCTTCTAGGCAGTTTTTCTGTCGAACTTCAAACCCACATAACTTCTTCATCCGAACTCTTATTTGAGGTCAATAATATATTGAAGGAAAGCTTGGTGTGAACTTTAAGCTCCCCGAATCTCAAGTCCATCGAACTCTATTGAAGGAATTATGATGGAAAGAGTGACAACAATATCTTCCTCTAGCGTTTTGGGTTGACCTTCCTCACTTATTATTGTGGAATGAGCCCGAGCCCCTTTTGAAGGCGCGAGGGAAATCACTAAGCACCAACACGAGGGTTCGAATCGCCCTTGAAATGTGTGTCGGACCTGACTTCAAATAGGGCTCGGTCCAAAACTCCCACAAGAACCGGGGGTGAATTGTGGCATGTGCGGGGCGCAGTTAGGGAGCCTCTCTGTTATGCTCCAAGTCTAATGTGGAGACTTGGCGATGAATAAAGGAACGCAGGCTTCTGCATCCATTCATTCAGACTATTTGCAACCCATTTTTGTATGGGGAAGCTAGAGTTCTCGGATAAAAATGTCATTAAGCTATGTAAAAATGAAAAATTTGTCACCCGAAAAAAATGTTATGAAACTGCCATTAATTTATGTTTATTGTGACAAAATTGTCACTCAACCGGCTGAAAACCTGCTATAGTCGATTTTAACATGTATTAAAAGGGTTTTATGAATTTATTGTTGAATTAATACCTAAACTATCTAATTAATTACCTAATCCTATCTAATTAATTACCCAACCCATTTTTTCACTGTTTAAATTCACATACCCCCACCCATTATCTTCTTCCTCAAGTCGTCCCCCTTTCCCCTGCTTCATTCACCATTACCGTACCTTCTATCTCTCTCTTTTGTGTTTTCCCATGCACACAAATTCATTCATTTTATTTATTCATCCATTTATCAATCTCTCTCTCTTTCTCTCTCTCTCTCAAAACTTTCAAAAATCAAAATCTTATTGCCCCTATTTTTCTCTCTCTTCCATGTAATCCACCATGCATGATCATCAATATCTCTAAGGCAACAAGGTAAACTGTTGTTTGATCCCTAAAAAATGCACGTGAGACCAATGGAAAAGACAAATCAGAATGAAGATCAGAAGCTCAATCAAACATGCATACACTTCTCTTGTTTTCCACCACTCACAATTTCTCAGATCCATAGCCCCAAAACTCTTTCATTTTTTCTTTTCATAAAGTAATTTTTTTGGGTTTTGTCTGTGAACTTATGCTGAATTATATCAATGGGAATGTGTCATGCAAAACCCATTAATATCCAAGAAACCCGGTTCCAAGACGAGTCAATTAGTGATGAAAACCCTCAAAATTCATCCCACAATCAAAGGGCTAAAACCCCAAAATTCCCATTTTACAGCCCAAGTCCATTGCCAAGTTTCTTCAAGAATTCACCCGCAAATTCAAGCATTCCATCAACCCCACTTAAGTTTCTGAAGAAACCATTTCCTCCTCCATTAGGAGATTTCTGAAAAGTTTTGATTTCTAAAACAAGGGCAAAAAAAAATTGATTTCGAAAAAGGTTTGATTTCTGGATTACTATGGAAAGTTTTGAGTTCTCGGATTACAGTGGGGCATGTATATATATGATGTTGGAAGAAAGAAACATGAGGAAAAAGGTGGCAATCCTTCCATTAGGTGGATGAAGCAGAGGAAAGGGGAAGGCTTGAGGAAGAAGAAGATGGGTGGGGGTATGTAAATTTAAAATATGGGTTGGGTAATTAATTAGATAGGGTTAGGTAATTAATTAGATATTTTAGGTGTTAATTCAATAATAAATTTATAAAACCCCTTTAGTACATGTTAAAACCGGCTACAACAGGTTTTCAGCCGGTTAAGTAGCAATTTTGTCACAATAAATATAAATTAATGACAGTTTCATAACATGTTTTTTTTCGGGTGGCAAATTTGTCATTTTTATATAGTTTAGTGACATTTTTATCCGAGAACTCGGGGAAGCTATTAATATATTTGTTTGTATGGATTTTAGGTTGTTGAATTTGAAAAAATATATGATCTTGTATCTTTGTTCCAAATGCAGATGAATGTAGACAAAAAGAGAGTAATAATTTTGATTAATATCTTTTTTTTATGTTTGTAAACCAAGTGTGTGTGTTCTTGATATTTTTATGTTCTTATAGCCCAGATGAATGTGGGAAAAAAGAGATCAATAATTTAATTAATATGTTTGCAATTCAGATGATTGCTCCTGATGTTTTTATGTTTTGAAATTTTGAAATGGTTGTTTTTGTGGGTCACTAAAAAATCAACAAAGTTGGGACAATTTTAATTGTTCTTTTAATGGACATGACTATTAAAGTCAAATATTTAAGTCCCCATTGGGTGTAGGGAGCTCGTGGAGATGGGATGGGGGAATATCCCCTCTGCTCGCAACAGAGAATAGGGCAGGGATAAGGTGCAGATCACCATCCTTAATCACCATGTAGTCGAGCAACTTGGCATACCTTAAAAAACTTGATTACATCTTGAGCCAATATAGTTGGCCAATAATAGCCTAACCCCTTAATTTGGTTAGTAAGTTTTGGGTCGACTTGATGTGCGCAGCATACTCTAGTGTGCACATCATTTAAAACATGTGTAGTCTCTTCTTTTGGCAAACGCTGACGTAATACTCCATCAGAAGTTATCCATATACTCTTCCATATAGAGAATCATTTTTCATGGTAAACGTAAATACTCATCGTTTCACATCCACCCTTTTTTTTTTTGGTCAATAGGTAAAATGCCACACTGAGGTAGCCAATAAGAGTTGCCTCCAATCTTTTTCCTCTTCAACTTCAAATACATTGACTAGGTCGGACAAAAATCTGGGTCCGAGTAATTCCAAGTTCGGTCAAAAACCTATTACTCAAACCCTATCGACAAGAAATTCGGACACTGGGACCATACTCGAACCAGGATCCAGATGTCTAATCTCCAAACCAGGATCCAGATGTCTAATGTCCAAACCAGGATGTCCGGTGTCAACAGTTTGTATAAAGGCAACTTCATACTTTTGGTGTTGGAATGCCCGAAATCCACTTTTCCTGTGTCCAAATTGTTTGATGTTTAGATTGTACATAAAGATAATTATAAGTCAACCCAAGTTCGCTCATAAATTGGGTCCGAACATTGTCTAAAATGACCGAGCTGGATTTTCCCTCAAAACGCGAACAACCGAACCGATTTCCCTTACTCAAACTGACCCGGTTTCAAGTCGGACAATGACTGGTTGGACAAAATCGAAATATCGGTTCGGTCAAAATTGCCAAGCCTAACTGAGACTACATTTATTTGCCTTGTTTCATCAAAGCGTTCCAACGCTGATTCTAACAAATGGCATTCACCCATTGATATTTGGTACAAGCCATTCATGGTGTTAATTTAGAACCAAGTGGAAGGAAAAATTGTAAATTTTGGGTTTTCCTATTCAAATGATCGATTTATGCACGGTCAATGTTGATTGGTTTGAGTGACTGGTAGGTTACAACCTTCTTCCAAATCGCACCTTTCACTGATTTTTGGTTGAACCGATTTGACTAAGTCAGTTAATTCGGGTTTAATAACACAATCTTAAACAACTTAAATTACTGACCACCCTGATAGTGTGAACAGTTCCTGGACAAGCCAGTTGAACTAACCAATACAGTCTAGGATCGGCAACACAGATCCCTTGTATCCAGATCCCAAATATTTTATACAAATCATTTATCTAAATTAGCTCTCAGATACTACGCACTTGTCAGCATCCGTTGTTGTTTCAAGAACATTCAATTAAACTTACGCATTAAGCAGTCTTGCACTTGCACGTCCATATCGCGAGCAGTTTCTCAACAAACTAGTTGAACTAACCAGTACAGTTTATGATTGATAACACAGATCTCTTGTATCCAAATCATTTACCTAAATTAGCTCTCATATACTAGGCACTTGTTGACATCTATTGTTTCAAAAACATTCAATTAAACTATGCACTAGGCATTATGCAACCTAGCACGCCCACACCCACAACCACACCCACGGGTGTAGATGGCTAACAATCTAACAGCTGTAGAAAAATGTAACTTATGATTATTCTTGACTTTTTGCTGAATATGGCAACACAAAACACCTAATATTTGAGTATGATATTATATGGGTTTTTGGACGCTAATATACTAGATTTTGAAGGTGTTACTTGTTAGACAATAATGCACCGAACATTTTTCTTGGACAACAATATATTGTACTTTGGGGGCGTTGGACAATAATGCACCTAGAACTTATTCTAATGTTGAATGACTCGGTGGTGGTCCTACTTGGCAAAAAAAGTTAAAATCTTGATTAAATTAATGTCATGTTAGCAAGTCCAAATGAATTATTATTTTTTTTTAAAAAAACACCAAAGTATTCCACATTTTCCCAACATAACGGTATTTTTTAAACCAAAAAAAAAAAATCACCCCTGCTTATTTGAGCTTGCTGACACCTGTGTTGTCAAACTCGAACCGTCTGGTTGGGTTCATTCGGTTCGCTCAGAAACCAGTGGTCTGGCTGGTTCAAGTTGTCTATCAAGTCGCCTAGCTGTTCAAACCACCAAAAACTGGCCAATCCCCATCACCTGGTAGAACCACACGGGTTCCCATCGAACAGAAAGGATCCTAAAACAATTTCTTTCTTGATCTATTCCAGACATCAAACTAAAAAAAATACAAAAAATAAAAACAGATTTATTTTCAAACAAGAGGAAGTGGACGAATAGGATAATAGATCCCGAACTTTCCAAAAGATGGCCAAAATTAATATCAATCTGCGCCTCTAATGTTCATAATTTTGAGCAAAAAAAGAGATAGGTTGAGTCTCAGAGACGTTGATGATGATTGACGAAGAAGGCGTAGTAGTTTAATTTGAAGAGAGATGAAATATTCGAACATATATGTTTCAATGATGGTTAGGTGACAAGGTGATGGTTAGTGAGAGAGAGAGAGTTAAAGAATAGACGGATGCTCAAAGAGATATATTAAAAAAAATCAAGGGTTGTGTGTTATGAGAACTAGCCCTTTTCTCTCATTTTCATTTGCTTCGATTTTTTCTTCTAGACTTGGCCCACTTCTCTAAGTTTTTTTTTTTTTCTTTTTCTTCCTTTGAGTAAACACTTCTTCAAGCTAGTGCATGGAAATTTAGTAATTATTATGTTTTAGAAAGTATATGAATCTTTGTCATACTGCTTTTGACTTGCTCAATCGATGTCTTAGATAATCAATCAAAGCAGATCTAACCAATCATACCACATAATTAAAGGTCCCAATGTCAAAAGGGATGCAACAATACGAGCTATTCGTAGAAGTGGTATACTATTAAATTTCGTGTGAGACGTAACCTCTATGCTAGACCTCCTAAAAAAGACATGTAGAAATAAAAATTGAACAAATTTCAAGAGAATTAATGATTCAAAAATAGAATTAATATTTTATTATATTGCTATGGTTCGAGAATAAGAGTATCTACTAGAACACTGCAGTGGAAATGTCTTGAATCAAGAACAATTAGTATAACTGTCCTGCTAGCCCACTAGATCAACAAGTTTGGTGAGTGTTTACTGTGTAACATGGGAAAACATGACATTCATTTAGTAAATATTTTAATTTTTCTTTTTCTACTAAACCTACCATGTATAACCTCTATTGAGTCTACCACTATCAAAATCAGTTTCAGAAACAATGTTATCCAACACCCCCGAAAATATAATACATTATTGTTTCAGGAGAAAGATTCAATACGCTACTGTCCAATGTCCCTAAAATACAACATATCAACGTCTGAAAACCCTATTTATATTGTACATTATCTTCATGTTAACTTAATCAAAATTAATTTCACCGGATAGATGTACAAAAAACTACAGTGCGAATGGGCATAATTTTAGATTAAGGAACTCAAAACTTAATCTTGCCCTAGATAGAAAAGGGAGTTTTTCAGCTGATAAAGAAAAAAAAAAGTCAGGAGAAGTATAGCAGCAGGTCTTAATTATTACAAAATGAAAAAAGATCAGCAAAATTTAAAAATGAAACACCTAATGAGGAGAATTTGACAGCTAGAAGCTATTTCAATGGCACATCTATGGGTATCCCCTGTGAACAAAAGACATGAAAGAATGGATTTCTAATAATGTCAAAGTACATAGTAAGCAGTGGTGAGATTGGTATTCTTCATCAGTTTGGCAATGTGAAGGCATGGCATCATACATCATACAGCTGATGCTACCCATGATATCAGCAGCTACCACCAAATATGTTGTACCCCATCAGATATAACTGATCATCACCACAGCAGCATCCAATGCTTTGCAGCAGTCGAGCTCTGTGCCAAACCACATAAAACCAGACTCCGTCATTGACTACTGAAAATGATAATGTCCCTACTGATTAAGTTGGCTCAGGTTCTTTCGTTTGCTGTAAACTGACACCTTGATTGAGTCAACTACGCAATTCAGTGACACAGATCCAACAAGGATCTTTCATGTAACACAAGTTTAATAAATAACTAACAAAACATGATCATATGTCATTCGGCAAAGGGAATAAGGATTTCACATTAACATCATTATTCAAAAGGCTACCCAGATGAACTATTAAAAATATAAAGAAAAGACAAGGGATACAACCTCAATATTATTAACCCAAGCAAACCATGTAGATGAAAGTAGAAAACTTCAACACGTCATTTAGTTCAAGTGGAAGGGGCATGACCTACAGAATTAAGAATATAGTTTCAGATTGGATTGCATAAACATCAGAACCCAATCTGAACAATGTTCAACATGGAAAATTCAGTCTGACATTCTAACTCTGATCCATCAGTCTGATATTCCACCCATACCCAATCTAGCCGGCCCTTTTATCTTCTTTTTGAGGCATTTTGCCCTTTTTTTTTCTGTTGAAACATACTTCAGGAGGCTCTGGGTGATTATCCAAGAGGCAACAACAACTTAGTACTTTTTTCCCGCATGAATTTTGTAAGAGGAAGAGGGCTAGTGACTTGAATTGATATCAAGAGAGTTTTAAATTTCCCCTCTATCCATTCCTTTTATTCATCTGACAGATCTCCTCCTATTGACTGTCCCGTATTAACAGTATTTAGGGAGATCTTAATGTAGGCAGTTTTACCCATATAAGCATCACTGCCTATAGAGAGACCACCTTCAATAGATCCACATACAAAGTTTCAAACTATACCAAAATATTTTCAAGTTTCGAACTTGTCGAACATACAATTTTACAGATATCACGAGTTTCAATTCTTCAACAGAATCCCATCCCCATTACACTACAATATTAAGAAGTATGACAATCCTTGTTCATTTTTATAAGATATTTGAATTTTATTACGTGCTCCATACTTCCTCTGCAGCATTTTGCGCTCCTGTAAAGAAACATTCTTTTTAAAGAAGCTAAAAGCTAGCCAACCAATAAATAATTTGGACACTAATATGCAAGAATATTTGGTAGCATTACATTCAGTAACCGGACTGGTAGAGTATTATGAGACAATCAGCAAAAGTCCCAATTACAGAAGACACTGGTTCTGGGCTTCTATGGCCAAGGAACCAGCAAAAGCTCAAGCAAGAAATCCTATGAAAATACCAAAAGATAGAAGAAGCTTTATGTCTATGCATAATCAAATACATAAAGTACAGCCATAAAATGACCATATCTTGGAATGAGAGCAATGATTATTTCTAAAACTACAAATGATGAATAGCATATGTGGAATGGTTAGATTCATTATGCTGTGAGATGCCACAATTTTCGGGTTCAGCTTCAACTGGGATGGAAAAGCTGGATTCTACTTATTTGTTAGACAAACTTTGTTATCAATGTTCGAATTGAGTTTAAAGTTTTGACTAATTTAAAATCCAAACAAAAATCTTTGATTCCTTTTCTAGGTCGACTACCAGATCCGCTGGTCTGCAATATTTACCCTAGCCCACAAGCCCAAATCCTCAGCGCGGAATATAATCCCAACGTATTCTATGACTCAGATATAGTAAATCAAGAGAGTGGTAAGACCTTTGCAGAGTTCCCCAACAGCATAGAGCTTGGGAAGGCGGACTTGGTCAAGATCCGAACAACAAAGAGCACTCAACTACTAGTGACGTACTTAATAGTATACCACTTCTACAAATAGCACGTACTTAATTATGACTTCTGCTCGTTGCATACCTTGCTCTACCACTGTACGAGTAGTGTTTCCCGCTGCGGTTTGAGCTGCAAAAGGTGATCCTCTTTTATTACCCCTAAATCCACAATAGTTCAAGTCACACACTCCCATAATCCATTTAACTTTTTTTTATTTTCAGAGATTACCTTCAACTAGTGATATTATGCTAAATAACTAAATACAATACAATAATATTGTATTGTGGAATTGAAGGAAAATGTCCAAATAGATGGATTATTCCATACTTGTAGCAATGAAATTCAGGACAAACATGACAATTGCCAAGGAAAAGATTTTGCCTTACAGAATTTATCCTCCAAAACTGATTGAACTTGAGTGACTACTATAAAGCCACACACTGTTAAGCCTAAAGAGCATCTTTTAATTAAAGTCAGTGACGTGCAGTGACTAGGTAACTCTCGGGAAAATAGCACTTCTGTGTGGATAATTGGTGTCATCCGGATGTAGCATGAATTTAAATTCCAGCATTAGGATAATAGCTATTCCATTCAATCCGTTTGATTTCCGGGGCAATCAAAAGTTCAGGACTGAAGATGCAAGATATCAACTTAGGCAATCATGTATAAGCTCATAGAGGTATTTCTTTGAACACTTTTCACAGGTCGAGCCATCTAAAGTACCAAACCACTTGCACAAATGTTTCACAATCTTAAGGATTTCAGTTTGTGATTCAATTGTACACAGTGAAAAGAGACTTGTATGATGAATGGATGATTCATAAGTCGGTGAATGATAGGTACCTCAGAAACAACCAGCAGATATCAAATCACATCTAAGTTCGCAATGACTTTGATTGAACTTGAGTCTCAACTTCATTAAGGCAAGCTTGAAGATTGCTGTACTCTTCAGTTTCAGAAAATGCACTAGCCTGCAAACCATATATTAAGTTTCTTTTTGCTGCCTTGGATGGAAATGTTTTCTTCTTCTGTTAATGAAAATTGAGCTTTTTTTTTTTTTTTGGGGGGGGGGGGGGGTTGTCATTCCCATATTATTAGTTTTTCCTTTAACTGCATAAGAGCTGTCATCTTGCCTGTTTGATTGTGTTACGAAGGTGCATTTCAGCTGCGCGAAGCTCCCTAAGTCCTCCAGTTGAAGATGATATTTGTATGTATATCTTACATAGCTCCAAGGATGAATTGGCATACTTTCTAAACCGAGCAATGTCTTTCCAAACCTCAGATCCCTGAAATATAATGAGAGTGGTGAGCAATGCAGAAAAATAATTAAAATAAAGCAAATCTATTGATACAGTCAGAAAGTAATCAAGGAGGCCGGGGGATAGGGAAGGAAGAACAGTGCAACACTGTCCAAGCTTTTCCACGCCCTAGGGGGAAAAAAAAAGAAAAGGAAAAAGATTAGCCTACAGAAAACCACATGCAAGAACACAGCCGACAACAAAGCCTATATCACAGGAGTACGTACTTCCAAAAGTAATGTAAGCACACTACCATATCAGAAGTTGTCTGTATAATACACACAAGCACTCGCAGAAGTAAGCCTGTTCATGCTGAATAATATGATAGGTAGCTGAGTTGTCTTATGCTGAGTCTTGGAAAGCTGAATAATATGATAGGTAGCATATTGGTTCAAGTGGTAGAGATAAATGTTTGTGATTGCTCTTGATACCTGTAAACTGATGTTTGAGGATGATAGGTAGCATATTGGTTCTATTATTTTAATCATTTAGCAACTGGGTTTTCTTTTCTTTTTTGATGTGTATTTACCGTCCTTAGTGTTGTACAGCTCCGATTCCTTTTCCTAATTTTTCTTTTTGTAAGATCTTTTTCCTAATTTATTCTTTCATTTTGGAGGGATGGAAATGTTTTTTCCAATTCTATTGTGTATTTTCTGCTTTTCTTTTATTTTTTTTTGTGATAGTGTTTTTCATCTTCCATCCATTATCTATTTGATTCCTTTTTCTTTTGAATAAACATTTAAATATTTACTTTATGCCTAATTTTGTGAAAAATAAGAAGGTTCTATTAGTGGTTTTTTAGTCAAAATCAATCAATAATACTTTTTAAGGTAATTAAAAGATATATTTTTAATATCATCTTTGATAATATTGTGCTTTGCATAAATTTATATATGCACAAGTGTTGAGATTGCACGATTTTGATTAGTTGATATGCTTGAATAGGCAATGAACTTAATGTGAATCAAACAGATTATAATCAAAATTGTAGCATTTAAGACATGTTCATGAAGAATTGCTTTAAACTTAAATTAATTTAATTTTTTTAAAATAAGAATATAAGAATCGACACCCCTATTAAATATTTTCTAGCTCCGCTCCAATATGTGTCTGTATGAAACCAGCATTCAGTATCTTGATTATTGGGAGCTTAAATCATAGGTCTACAGTATTGTGCCTTAATTAAAATACAAGAGTACCAGAAGGAAATAAGAAGGTACGGAGATGCAACGATTAGAAAAGCTTTATGAATATTAGAAAATAAAGAAAACAACAAAAGATATTTCCGCATGGAAAACCATTCAGTCATCATGCGAACAATGAAATGATTAATGTTATTTGTCTGACGTACTCCGAAACATAGTCACTAGGATTGCAGAACGCTTCAGGGGACGGGAAGGGGAAGGGGAACGCTGGACAATTTGGAATTTTTTTTGGAACAAAATCAAATACTTTTGGATTGCTACTTGTAAATTTTAACCATTATTTTTCTTAGACTATTCTCCGCTTTATTGTAAATTAGTAAGATATTACAATTTACCAAATGATTTAATATGTACTAGAAAACTTTATTAATTATATTAGTTTTAAGTTTGAGAGCGCAAGTTTAATAAAAGTTCGTTAAAAACAAGAAAAAGAGAAAAGGATGGTCATATAGGAAGTATTATGTTCACATCTGTCCAACGCAAACACTCCTAAAAAACAAATATGTGGCTACTTCCATCCTTTTTTTCTCTGATTTTTTTTTTCATTTACTTATTAAACCACATTATAGTCAAACACGGTCAATTTTTTTCCACTCTTCCTCTCTGTCTCCTCTCATAAGCACACCCCTTCATTCCAAAAGAAGGATTGACCACAGGGGTAGCGTTGCTGGTAACTATGATCCCAATTCCTAGCTCCATTGGTTGAATTGATAAAACAATTGGTCGATAATCGTTTGAACACTAATGTTAGATCCCTTAAGTTGGAAAAATGCATGTTTCTTATGAGGGCGTATGGTGATTTTTTGGGGACAGGAAGGAAGGGGGGGGGGGGGTTGGAGATCTGTACTCGTCGGGTAATGGGCATAGCTTAAGCTGACCTTTACTTTTAGCATCTGTAATTTTATTCATCACTTTATTCTTTCATGGTTAAGGTTATTAGCTTGGTTTGAAAATTTTGTTTTTACAGTTTAATGCATTGGGTTAAGAATAATTACAAGCTCAAAAAATATCAGAAGTTCAAAAGAGCAGCAAAACACATTAATACAGCATGTGTTAGAAAAGTATTTCTTCGCAACATATGCAGCGGCAACAGGAAAGGGAACAAGGGTTGTTCCCCCAGATAATGCTTTTATTATAAACCCCTAAAAGAGGTTCTTTACCATCAACGAAGGAGGAATCCCTATACAGGAAGCCCAGTGGATGGGCCAACTTGCTGATACATGAAAAGAAAAAGAAAGAAAATACTCAAAGGAGTAAAAGATAACAAATTAGCAGCGCCAGATCTTCATGTCTAACCAAAGTCAAAAGCAAACTCTCTCTAACACTAGATCAATAAGTTCTCATTGTCTACCAACAATGTCACAATCTTTGTAATAATTATAAACAAGGCATTTTTGAGGTAGCATTGCTTCTAGTTACCAGCTAAGAGTTACGTTGGAAAGCATAGGTGTACCTGATAGGATCTAACTTGCTTTAGTAGGGCCTCTGAAGCCATTACCAGGTCTCCCTTTAATTTATGCCATCGTGCATATAAGCCCCAAACATCACCATCTCCGATACTCCGAACAATCTGCCAGAAAAGAATTCCTCATTTTCATTTATCGTCTGACAACAAAGAGAAATAAACAGATAAACAGCTCATTGTGAATGAAACCAGAGCAAGCAAAGCTCAAGAAAGTCCAACAACATAAATGACAATTTTTAAAGCATATGTCATGCCCCATGGATAAGCCAGAGTCCACTCAATATACTAGTTACACGGCCTAAAAGAGTAGATTTGTTGCAATTGATTTTGTCATCAATAAATGATGTGATCTACTGTCTTCTGCTCGTACCCCTGTTGATTAAGCGAGCTAACTCCCTTATTACATCAAAGATACCTTTTGGTTTTGGAGGAGCAAATTCAAAATAGTAAAATGGGAAGGATCCATCTAAAAATGGTTAAGACCATTTTCTACAGTGAATTCAAAGTTGGGATTTTGTTTGGTTCTTCACTTCCGCCAGGCCTGTGAAAAGAGGTGGGGTCATATTTTGTTGTTACAAAGCAAAAATATGGGGTTCAACGCCAATTATCTTGCTTCAGGAATTCGGGTTCACATTTATAGAGTCCAAGAAGCAATTTTGTAGAGAAGAAAGTTCTGTACCATATACCTCTAAAGAACCCAGCCACCAGAACTACAAATGGCTTTGGCTAATGATGAATATGGTCCCATGCAGGACTAACCACAGGATTTCATCTTCATAAGTTCCATTTCAACAACTTTCACGAGGTCAACAGGTGGCGAAGCCCATGGTTTTTTGGGCTCGTGAAGGCTAGACCTAAAGTCATGTCATTGGATGTCTCCAACAGCCGAATTTCCCAGTCTGCTGACGGTGATCATAATACTGAATTCTTCCATCAAGTGGCTAATAGTAGAAGAAATTTTAATACCATCCAGGGCATTTCCGTCCACGGTGTCCCGTACTATGATGCATCATAGGCAAAGTGCCATTGTTCAGTTCTATGCTAATCTCTATCATGAGGAGGAGCCTTTCAAACCTTTTCTTAAGGGAATATCCTACGATTATATTAGCTCGGAGGATGGGGAAATTTTGGTTAGAGAGTTATCGGAGGAAGAAGCAAAGAGGGCAATTGTTCAACTAGGGAATGAGAACACTCCAGGACACAATGGTTTTAACATTGCATTCTTTCATCATTTTTGGTGTACTGTGAAGGACGATATTATGGCCATTTTTCCAGACTTTCATGGCGATAGTGCTTTTGAGAAAAGTTTGAATGCTATTTTATCACCTTGATTCCCAAAATGAATGGCAACAAGAACTTTCAGCCAATTAGCTTGGCGGGAAGTGTGTAAAATTCTTGCCAAAGTTCTAGCATGAAGGCTGCGGAAGGTGGAAGGTAAATTGGCTAGTTCCAACCAGCATGCTTTCATTCAAGGGCGACAAATTCTAGATGCATATGTAATTGCTAATGAATGCATAGACGCCTACATCAAGTTTGGTCACCAAAGCCTTCTATGAAGCTCGATATCGAGAAGACATATATAATCATGTTTCTTGGAGCTTTCTCTTGGTCATTCTTGAAAAGATGGGCTTAACTCAAAAGTGGAGAAACTGGGTGTCATTTTGTATTTCCAAAGAAGCATAGACTCGTACACGAGACAAGGATACGAGACGACACGGACAAGGGGACACGCGATTTTTGAAAAAATTAAGGACACAACACGTTGTCCGACACGCACCCTAATTTTATATAGCACTTCTTAAAATATCAAATTATATTTTAAAAATGTTTGTTAATAAATACCTTTTCTCTAATGGTCTATGAATTGTAAAACTATATCTAAAACATACAATCTAATAAAATAATGGACAAGGGACAAAGTTATGTGACAGAGGAACAAAGGTATGTGTAAGATGATAACGCAACAAGCAAGAACAATGATGCATTGAAAAAAAGATATCAGAGCCGAGAATGTCTCTAGAGGTAGGCTAGCCGAAAATGTGATGCCTATCCAAGATTCAAAAGTGTCCGAAGGTTAGGATTCGCGTGTCCACCACAAGTCCTCCAAGTGTCGGAGGTTTATTTTGATAATTATTAGAGGACACATTTTTTCGCGTGTCTGACACGTGTCCAAGGAGCGTCCGAGAGTGTCGGTCTCGGATACGTGTCCAACACGGATACACGAGGCTGAAATTAGTGTTTGCGCTTCAGTATTTCCAGTGTGAGGTTTTCAATGCTTGAAGAAGCGTGCCGGGGCCACACCCCATGCATTTTTCACATTAAATCCCAACCCCGAACAAAAACCTGACCTTTTTGGCTTTTTTGTACTTTTTAACGAAGCGAGGGCGCAAAGCTCATGGGCTTTTTGCAAGCCTAAGTTGTTGCATCCTCTCGCCTCCAGACAAGTCTCCTTTTGTCCTCTTCTACTCTCCTCCTCCTTCCTCTTTCTCTTTCTAACTTCTCTCGCTAGCTTTCTCTGCCTTTTCTACTTCTTCCTCTTCTTAGGTCCTTTCTTCTCTTTTTTCTTCCTTGGTGGACTTATTTTTTGAATCACATCTCTATCTTCTTTTTTTGTTTATTAATACTCAAACTTCCTTTTCTATTTTTTCTGGGTTTCTAATGTTGCACCCCCCGTACAAAAAGCCCAAGCCCGTGCTTTAGAGCTCGCGCCCCAAGCCCCAAAAGCCTTTGCACTTTTTTGCGCTTCATGCTCTTTGTCACATAGGATTACGACCGAATGATCCATTGTCACCAATCACCATCATTATTTATTTTTGTGATGGAGACCATTGGCAAATTGGTAAACACAGCTATCGAGTTGGGTAGCTTAGAAGGGTGTCTTATTAGAAATCCCACTAATAGAGAGTTCTTAGTCTACCATCTGCTTGTTGCTGATGATACCTTAGTTTTTTGTAAACTCAACTACAACAGTTTGGGTTAGATACATTATTCTTCTCTTTGAATCTATGTCGGGGCCAAGTGTAGACCTCTAGAAATAATCACCCATTCCTGTAGGTGAGGTTCGTCACGTTCAGCAGCTCGCCCGGTTTTTTTGGCTATGGAATGGGCCATATCCCTACTTATTATCTTGGTCTTCATCTAGGGCATCCTGTAAGAACCCAGCAGTGTGGGATCCCATAGTATAAAGGTTTAACAAGAGTTTCCCAGGTTAGAAATCTACGCTTTTATCTAGAGCACCTTCCGGAGTCTGACTATTGATTTCATGTATCTTCATTAGGTCAATTGGGATGATATCTGTCGACCTAAATTGGATAAAGATCTAGGCATTAGACCAATGAGTGTGATGAATGATGATTTAGAGACCTAGAGGTTTGCAAAGGAGGATGAGGGGCTGTGGAAGAAATTGATCAGGCCTAAATACAAAAGATAGTGATTAGGGTTGGAGGAGCAAAAAGAGCTCTCATCCTCATGGAGTGGCTTGTTGGAAGTCCATCTTGGCGAATAGTGACCGATTCAAATCCTTGGTGCATTTTGAGACAAAGAATGGGTCAAGGTTCCTCCTTTTGCATCAAGTTTGGTGTGGCAATAGTCTTATAGAATAATTTCTAGTTCTTTATAGGTTGGCCAAAGGGAAGGGAGCAACAATTGAGCAAATTGCATCAAGAAATGGTGACTACACCCATTCGGATTTAATTATTGCTAGGTCTCCGAATGATTGGGAAGAGGATATAGTTTGGCGGCCTTAGTGACGGAGAGGGGAGTTTTGCACGAAGGCAATGACGGGATTGTCGGGCCATATGACTCTAAAGGGTCTTTTACTCTTACAAGTTATGTCAATACCCTTGTTGGTGACGACAATGGAGTGGACTTCCTTACAAAGTCTATTTGGCATTCAATGCCCCCCCCCCCCCTCGAAAAAAAAAGCTTGCTTCTTTGCCTGGGCATCCACAAAGGGAAGATACAAACACAGGATGTGCTGAAATGCAGAAATTTTAGTCGCTTAAGTAGACATTCTATGTGTTACAAGGAGGAAAGGTTTGTCGACCATTTGCTAGTCCATTGTTTGTGAGTTGTTTGCTTTGCAACCTCGCTTATTCGTTCATGGGGTTTCTTAGGTTCAAGCAAGTGGGGCGAATGTGTGTTGGTGACTTGGAAAAGGATGAAGAACGGATGGTTTTGAGGTGTGTTGAATTTAGCTTCTTTGCCATTGGTGAGCCACCTGGAAGGAAAGAAATCGACAGATTTTTCAGGACAAATCTTTGTCAATTAATGATTTCAACCTCTATTTTTGGAAGATATTGTATAGGTGGATAGTGGTAATTAAGGATATCAGAAAATTTACTTTTTGGGGCTTCGTAGATAATAATATGGTTCAAAATTCGAGGGCTTGAGTGTTTCTGTTATTGATTCTTTTGTAAATGGGTGACACTCCCTTACTGACTTTGTAATATATATTTGATTACTTATTAAAAAAACACTCCCCATTCCATCCTAGAAGTCAACAATAATCTACAAATAGCCACAACATCAAAGAAATCATTTCATCCTATAAGATCTAGTCACAGTCAAAATCTCATTGTAGATATTCTTGACTGGCCAATATATCACAGAATCTTATCATTTGGATAGATTGTGAGATGAGTTTTTTCCAGCTTCCCTATGAAAAACACCCAAAGTCACAACTTATGTTTTGCAGGAAAGGGGGCATCATCATTTGGGGCCGGTTACAACCAGTGTCTGTATCTCATTCACTCACACATTTTTTACTTTGTGGCTGTTATGAATCTAAATGCTTGTATGGCCTATAAAAATTGCAGGTAAATGGGAGTGGGTAATTGTTTACCCAAAGTTACCAAAAGTTTGCCAAAATTTACACATTTATCAATACTTACTTTCTCCTTAAAAAGCAACTATTATAGTCAAAAGCATCACTTTTCTCAATACTTACCAAAACTTATCTTTATTTACCAAAAGTTACCAAAATTTAACCTTCCATTTACCCACAAATTTTATAGGCAGATATACATTCAAACCAGTACAATGCTTAAAATGCCTAAATGAGCATTCTCACTACTTACAAATGCATTTGAGGGTGCATTCGCACTCTGTATTTCTATTCATTAATGTGAATGGACAAAAGATTAAACTTGGTAAACAGTGCCTTTATTTATTATTAATTTTTTTTTTTGTGGACTGTCATGCCTTTTCAAGTCCACTTTCTGGGGACCTACAGTTACAAAGAGGGTAGAACTACCTAAATGGAGAAACATATTTACTTGTTGCAGAGGACGATATAATTAACTTTCTCCTATGGTTTTATTACACAAAACCTTATTGGCAAAGTACCCTTTCTGTTTAGACCCACTACTTCCCTAGTTCTCTTTGGCTTGAACAATCAAAACAACTTTGGGAAATAAAAGCCCTGTCAAGATTACCGTTATTGACAAGATTCAACAACCACCATATGTAGCAAGATTAAATCGGTGCTATGGTCTACAAGCACAAAGTCAAGCATAGGACATTTCAATGAGAAGTTGAAAACCATATGTGGATCAGTATTTTACCACGTTTAACAATTTTTTGGGCTCATCCAGCGACTACAATGGATCCCCAGAAAAGTGGTATAACATACAATGGGGTGGTCACTTAGAATCAATCATGTATATCTCTGCCCTTTTTCAACCTTGTCCACTACCAAAGCATTCAAATTGAAATTTAGATGTTACAGACAAATGAATATTTATTGGAGATAATTGGGAAAAGCTTATGGAAAATAATATTTTAAAAAAAGTAATTGTGTCCCATAGCTGTATCTAATTTTAACATAAAGTTCCCATGTCCTATGTTTTCCTCGAATTTGAGTCATAAACATGGATATATACTGGTGTTTGACAACCATCACTCGAGTTTGAGCAACATCACTTTTAATAACTTTTAGTACTTAGCTAGGTGATGAACATTCTCAACAAGGATTCTCTTTCATCATCTTGTGTATACCATGGTTGTTATAAGGCTTCCATTATGCTACAACTGGAACAAGGCTTTTTGGCTCTCACAGAGATTTGTACTTGCCGATTGTTGTCCTTTCTCCATGAGGGCACTATACCACTCCTACTATGTATCCTTCCCTCCATTTACATAACTTTTAGCTTACCTCTTCTCTTTCCATTTAATTGAAAGGGGAAAAAGGGAGATCATAAACAATAACCGAAAATGGAGCGGGAGGGTTTACATAATGTAGCCGAAACTAACCAGAAAACAAACCTCAATAGTAGCACGAATTACTAAAAAAGACTCCAATTGAAGGCTCACAGCACAGGGGTCAAGTAAAGCAGTACGTCATGCAACTCATGCTCTAGGGGGAATGTACTTGGGAATGGATGATAAATTGAAAAAAAGAATCACATTTACCTGCTGGAGAACTTTCCCAAATAACTCCATCAAGCGTTCTGTTTCACGTAAATCTGCCAAATCAGACCCGGAAACGGATTTATCATTTGATGAAATGGAAGAATTTTGAGATGAAAGCCTCCTTTCCATTTCTTGCATTATTCTCTCTAACAATTCTCGATCATATCTTTTATTTCCACTAAGCTCTAACACCATCTTCGTTGCTTCTATAGCCTGCGGGGTAAAAAAAAAAAAAAAAAAAAGATGAACAAAATTTCCAACCACAGAATCCTGGGTATACAACGTATTTTGCTAGTTGAAAATTGATAGCAGCCAGAAACCCAGAGCCAACTAGGTGACTTAATTGTATATATAACCATGACTACTACAATGCAGGGGTCCAGTATAGATTTTGTTTTCTTTTTAAGTACAACATTATCTTCTTTTTTTTTGTTTGTGTGTGTGTGTGTGTTGGGGGGGGGGGGGGGTTTAAGACTCCTTCCAAGCTTTTATATACAATATTCAGGACAATGCATTATAGTATCTCAATAGGTCAATATTATAGTATATCATAAACTCTCCTAGAGCTCAACCGACCTGAGAAAAGTTGCCAACATCAACTGCTACTTCACCATAATTCTCCCACATTTGCCAGCTATTTCGTCTGTGGAAAATAAATATACATATGCAGGCAATTTAGTGCAACAGCAAAGAACACAATGATAGAGATGCTTGCACAAAAGGCTGCTTTTTGCGGGGTGTTGGGTTCTCAGTATTTCTTTTTGGATGGGGGGATTGAGAAAAAGACATGGATGACAAACTTGTATTTCAATGCTTCCTTGAATGCAATGAAAGCCTCCTCATTTTTCTTTCTTATCATATGCCTGAAAAGAAACAAGCCCATCACCAAATGCTGCTGTTTGCAACTTGTAAAGAACGAATTCAAAGTATGTCACACGAAAGGGCGAATTTAGGAGGGAAGAGAAAGGAAATCAAGACAGACAAGGGTCAATATATGGAAACTACTGAATAAATCAAAAGAATAGTTTAAACAAGTCCTTACAAACAAGCAATATTGTTCCAGGCTTCTCCATTGTCAGGATCAAGTTGAACTGCACGGGTGAAACCATCTAATGCCTTGTCGATATCCCTAGCCTGCACAACTCTAAAACTGAATCATGGCGAACAAACACAACTCACAAACAAATGTGAAATACATAAGATTCTTTATTTACAACAGCCACAGGTTTTCTATAAAAGGACAGAGGGGACAAACTAAGACTACAGGAATCAGAAGTAAACCACAAATTACCTTCAATGCGGCAGCACCTAAAGCAAACCATCCATCTGGATAAAGTGAATTCAATGCCATTGCAGATTCCCTGCGGCAAAGATAGTACTGACAGTTGTAGAGAGCGAAGAAATATAGGACATCTACAGCCCAAACCATGTTTTAGTTACAAACAAAATCACTGCTCCATCCCAAATACTTGACAATGATATCTTTAACAGATGTCCTGTAAGTAGTGTCAAAATATATTTCCAGAGAAGGGAAAGTAATTTTTCATTTGAAAGATGTCATCTATGTTACTCAGACTCCTTTGGAATCAATTGTAGGACACTGGAACCTTGTCCAAAAGTTGGATACTGGTACAGGGACGGGACTACTTTGTTTCAATCAAATTTTCAACTTCATGGATTCATTGAAAAATGAGTCTTTAAATTTAATCATACAATAATTTAAAAAGAAAAACAACACAATAGATTATGAGTAAGCATTTGTAGGAAACATAAGTATGGACTTCAACCTAAGGCCCAACAAATGCCCCTTGTTGTGCGCGCACTTCAAACTTTTAAAAATAAAGGGCCCAGCTGACTTTTTTTAAGTGGCGTCAATTATAAAAGGGTAAAACACCCCTAGTGAGGCGGCAACCCTAGCTGCTGTATCACTGATGAGAGAGAGAGAGTTCAGGACATGAAGAAAAATGCAGAGAAGATGGTGATTGATATGATGCTAGCTTTGCATGAAGATAACTTTTTCCCCCAGGCATGTTCTCCATTTCTTTAATATCAACCTCTGCAAATCGAAAGAGGAGAAACACATACTGAATTCTTCAACCATGTCATGTCTGTTTGCCCCTTGCGGGCTCCGACCTGTATTATGTATCGGTGTCCGTGTCATGTCGTGTCGACAAGGCAGGGCAAACGGCCGAGTTGGAGTAACATAGGACATCATATATGTACTTTTCCAAAAATTGACAAGTTGTCGGGATAGGGAGTAACATTCTAGCTTAAACTGTTGCACAACATACCATAAAGCTTTAGACCTTTCATACTGCCCCCTGTTATATGCACTACGAGCGAGAGACCTCTGCCAAGAAACATGAGAAATGTCACCCAAAAACTCATCCAAATAGCACCAGAATGAGTAATATAAAGATTATAAGTTTACTAAACACCGTGCCAGCAGACCAGGCGTTGGACAACAAAGTTCAACTGTTTACATTTGGGTACAAGAACCTCACAACAATACATTGAGCAGGAAGCAGTGGTTAAAAGAAAAGAAGTTATCCTAAAAACGCAACTAATAATTTTATTCATAACCAAAAGCAAGCCACTAACTAGGAAACATAGCCATCCCTGTAATGCACTCAACCAGAAATCTAAGCAAGCAAGAATTATCAAAACCATTATGACAACAACAAACTGCCAGGAAAAACATGATTGAATGTGGTCAAGAATGATCAACACCACAAAAAAAAAAAAAAAAAAAATTGTCACACTATCTATAACTGTAAACAGCATCCAGAGCTGTGAAAGCACCTTCGCACGTGCAGACCTATTGTTTGAAACCTCCAGAGCTTTCTCATAGCATGCGTCATCATTTGTCACATCTCCCAATGAACACCTGCCAAACATGCATATTAAAAGGGATTACCTAAGATGTTCATGCCTTTAATATAGAAAGAGTCAGCAAGTGTCACAAGAGCTGTATTTAGAGAGATGAACATTAGGGGGAAAATGTCAGATCATCAATATAAGTTCCTGGCATTCAGCAGAACAGAGAGAGAGAGAGAGAGAGAGAGAGAGAGAGAGAGAGAGAGAGAGAGAGAGAGAGAGAGAGAGAGAGAGAGAGAGGCATTGTGTATAGAAAAATGTAGCATTTGATAAAAATTAAATAGGAAGCGAATTCAACAACGGTGAAACTAACTCTAATGAACAGTTACAAAAAGCTGGGTAAGAATTAAGTAAAAGAAAACCAAACCAAGTCCAAACAAAAAATCCACATCTTAAGCCTGCTCATGTAGGTCAAGGGAGTTAGGGCTTTAGCAGCCTTACTTCATGAGTTCTTGGTAATACCAAACTGTTATCTTCTTTTTCTCCCATTTTACCACTATCCTATTCGCACCTATTTTGTGTCATTACGATTTCATTATAAAAAGTTCAGTGACATGAAGGGGAGGGGACAGAAGATATGTGAGGGGGGAGGGGGAGTTTGGATTCACAACTCAGGTATCTTTACCCATGAGAAATAATCACAAGCCCCTACAATGACCCAGCAGGATATGCATCATTAGCGTCAAATGCACAAACCAAAACTACTTGCCTGAAACACTGACACAGCAATCTCCTCAAATAATTCATGGACATCCATAGATAATGTCATTGATCATGGGAACACTGCCAGAATAAGGTACCTCTTGAGAAATGCAGAATCAATCAACAAATTATCTGTAACCTCAACTTTTGAAAGGCTCCTAGATTTTGGTCAGGAATCAAGTTAATCTTTGATTCATATCGTACATGTTTCCCTAAATCGTATGACAGTTAAAATCTCTACCACCCATCCGAAGTAACCTACCCCCACACATACCCAAGATACGTACATATATATGTGTTTGTTGTCTATGTGTGTGTAGAGTGTAGACACACACACACACACACACAAACATATATATGGGAACGGATTGAATGTGAAGTAACTTTTTTTGCGAGGAGAGAAATAACAGTGGACATGAGAAACTTTAATGTGGGCACGGTATGTAATATGTGAACATGACACACAGATCCTGTCCACACCTTCGAGTTTTTAATGTGCACAATGGTATTTCTCACCTTCTCACAAAAGATTATTCTCATTACGATCCGTTCCCATATGCATATATGTATATAGACATGCACACACACATGCACGTGTGTATGTTATAGCGTCTGTGATACACACGTGCACACACACATACACGTATAAATACACACACAAATGTGTATTACGGGCGATATAACATACATGCGTGTGTGCGTGCACATACATACACGCACACACACTCTCTCATAAACACATACACATACAGGTATAAATACACACACACACACACACACACACACACACGTGTATCACGGACGTTGTAGCATACATACGTGCATGTACATATATACATGCACACACACACTTGCGCGACATACATACACACGCGGACGCTGTAACATACATACGTGCGTGTACATATATACATGCGCACACACACACACGTGCGCGCCATACATACATATACACATACACATACACATACATATGCATATCCATATGCATATACATACACCCACACATATAAATAGATAGAGATGTACGTACGCACATGTTATGTGTAAAGAATAAAAAAAGAAAAGAAAAGAAAAAAGAAAAAGAAGACAAACATAACAAACCACCATGACTAAAAGAAGGAGCATGTCCAATATTAACTATATGAAACCATGCGGAAACAAGTGCTCATATCCTAAACTCTAGCCCAAGAGCTTGTAGATCAAGTGGCATGGGAGTAGGAGGTTTATCCTCCCCACCAAGGTTCAAGTCCTGGTGGCCCCAATTTCCTTGGTGGGAATTGTTGGTGTTCTTGAGGTCCCTTGTGGGCCTTATGATGTTGTAATTACCCCCCCCCCCCAACCTGCTGTGTTTACACCCTATAGAGGGGGCCTAGTGGGTGAGCCAACTTCCCAACTTTAAAAAACTTTTCTTTAAATAAATTAAAAAAGAACACACATAGCCTAAACTCCTGAATCTAGAACCCAATCCTATAAGATGGCTAATTCTATCAAAGTGGCACGAAGCATGCATTTTTCCACTGTGCATGGGAAGGGGGTGGTGCTGTCAACAAGATACCCAGATTCTACAGCAGTCTAAAGTTAACTGAGCCATGAGCACATAACCCTGTTCTTTTTTCTCTATTCTATTTTGCATTAACTGTTAAAAATTAATAAACGTGTTTCTGCACATAAGGAATAAATAGTGAATAAGGGTACGTCAAAAATTATTAGACTATAGAGTCTCTTAGAGGGTAAAATGAAAACATAAAACGGATTATCAGTAGTGAACAAACAAGGTATTTTTTTAAATAAAAAGCTCAAACCGTTTACTGAACAGTGAACACCACATTGTAGCAATTGGAAACCTACAAAACCCGACAAATGACATACCACAGCCTTGGATCATTAGGTGTTTCCAACAGCCGTGTTTTGATCAATTCAACTGCTGCTGCTTTCTTCTCTAATAAACTGCAATATACACATTTGCATCATAACTCTGATTGGCTCAGAAAGCAAAGTCAGTAAGCCAAAACGGCAATAACCTAGTCATAGTTGCCTATTGTTTTTATACCGGTAGCAGTAGATCAGATTATCCCACAGTTCCAGCTCTTCAAAGATTTTGAGAGCCTCCCCTACCAAACCACGACTGACAAGAAGCTCACTGTATTCCCTGTAGGGAAAAAAAACACAAATTAATGAAAATTAACAAGTAGCTAACATTTGGATGTACATGTCCGGAGAAGGGAGGGAAGAAAAAAGAGAAATCAGGGGCCAATATGCATCAAACCAGATAGCCTCTGAAACAGAAATTAAGAGAAGATACTTCCGATAAAATTACAGACAATGGAGGCTGCTGTTAGTCTGAATCTCAGGCCTTGAGAATAAAGAATACATACTTTCTTAGAACAGGCACAGCTGGGATATAAACCCCAAAACAGCAATGAATCCTCTCCGACACTTGGGGTGATGGTTCATAAAGGTCCTGGACCTGAAACAATGTGCATGGAATAGGAAGCAGGCATTAACAAAGGGTCATATCCCTTCAAGCAGCGACTGAAAGGAAGGAAAACACCAAAACAATAGAAATAACAAGCAATGTGACAATGTAACAACATGAACACAATAATCATGAAACAATGTTTTTTCTTTGGCTATAACTATTATGAACTGATCACCAAACAGGAAGATAAGTTTCCTATTTCAATCTGCAGGTGGAAGACATGAACATAGAGAAAGCTAACAACATGAGCCTCTAGTCTTTAAAAAATATATCAAATTCAGACCCCCCCCCCCCCCCCCCAAAAAAAAAAAAAAGAACAAAAAAAACTATGAGATGGATTAACATTGAGCAACTTTTTCCCCGCTTATTAGTTTTATTGTTCTTACTACTTTATGGGCTAACATCCATAGCTTGCACTTGGTCTTCCATCTCTTTTAAGAATGCCATTGAGAAAGATAACTTTCTTGGAGCCTCTTCAGCAAGCTTATGAATTTTGTTTAAGGGCATTTCCCTCCACAACTAGATGCATACTGAACCATATCGGACAACACTCTAACTCCATGAATGAATTCACAGTATGGCGAGATAAGAGACAACTAATGGTTGTTAGTTACCCACTACAAAGACCAACAAGGAACCAATTACACTGAGAACTCTTCAGCTGACTGAACAAGAAGACCATACTCAATGAGGCAACCCAAAAGGGGGGGGGGGGGGAAGGGGGGAGGGTCATTGCTATTCTGGAAAGTAAAATCTTTCAGCATCAGAAATATGACCATTTACCACTTTATCCATCATCAGTAAAGCACGCTCTTTAGTCCGGCTACGAGTAGACTCCCACCTAATACGCAAGATGTTACAGGAACACCTAATCTGGGAAATCAATCGCATTATTAGACTCTGTAAACACATAACCATGATACAGAAATTGTAAAGCAGAGCTATCACACATGACATAAAGGAGAGCCCTATGCTGAAGAATGAACAAAGGGAAATGGTTTGGAAGAATCATCATGAATATAAATAGAGATACATCAAAAAAGTAGCATAGCTTACACCCATCATATAGTTGTACGAATCCAGAAGACCCCGTCTGGACTTGAAACCAATAAAGCAAGTATCTAAGCTATAATAAATAAAGACAATGTAGAACAAAAAGTTTAACCTTTTTTTCCTTCATAAGGCGAATTAAATGTAATCCTTAAGTTGATCATGGTAACTTGACAAAGTCTATCACTGTTAGACAACACTGTGGGGATTCGTCTCTCATGGTCTTTGCTAAGGACTTTTACTACGTAGACATATACTAGAGTGAAAAATATTAATCACTTGGAAACATGACTATTTTTATCGGAAAAGAATCATATGTAAAAGCTGGTAGGTATAAAATATGCAATAGAATAGCAGTTTCATTGCAATATCAGACATTCATTTCCATACCACTTTCACATTCCTTGCGGCACAGCAGTCACCTTTATAGGAATCGAACAGAATACCATGCAATCAGATCCACAACAATCTCTCCTAAAACACTTTTTTTAGTAACCAGTCGATGTAATGCAAGGAGCCCAAGGGCATGTCTTCCATTTACGAAAGGGAGCAGATACGAAAACAACTATGCCCTGAAGTTGTGATCAATAATATAATCAACAAAATCCACAATATTCAAACTAATATCACACTTAAGGACCAAACTACAACTATACAACATCCTCAAAAGGAGTTGAAATTGCCAATGGTCAAACTTTGTCCTCAAAAATGTGTCGATTTCTCTCCTTCAAATGGCCCAGCAAATAGCTCAAGGAACCAAATTCCAGACTCCATAACAGTGGCAGATCCAAAACATTAATTTAGGGGTGTCCAATATACTTGTTATTACATAAGCGCTTTTGAAAAATAAAATAATAAAATTTAAATAAATGACAATAAAAATAAAAATAAATATTAAATAACATATTCACAAGGTTAACAAAATTTCACATCATCATATAAATATGTCCACTAAATAAATTGAAATTTCACATTAACTAGATATTTATATTTTAAACTTATACTGATACCCAATTCATTGACTTACACTTTTTGTTTAAAAAATAATTAATAGGTACTCCCTCTGTCCTAATTATTTGTCTAGTTTATTTTTTCACGACTTCAATGCAACCCTTTGACTATCACAATTTCATGTTTTATCTTAGCAAGACTAATAATATTGTATTCAGGTAAAAATATTTTTCATCACAAATCTAATAGTGGTGGTCTTGTAATAACTCAACATATAATTTGATAAATTAACGATCAAAATTTAAAATTTTTGACATAATTAGTCAACATGGACAATTTATTTGGGACAAAGGGGGTACTATTTTAGGGGGTTTTGGGTTGTTGCTAAATTGGACACCTTTTTATGTTTTTTGGGATTTTTTTTTACGGTGTCCACTTACTCCAATTAAAAAAATTTCTTCCAAATAACATTAGAGACTCATAAATTTTTCTTTGGTTAAGGGAGTCCGTGGACACCCCTGGCCTAGCTATATATCCGTCCGTGCTCCATGAACCCAACCTTTCTTCATCCTTCTCCTCCAAGCCACCAAGGCATCCTTCACACTAGATGATTGGACCCGACAAACCCCCATCAAAGAGAGGCATAGGTTCTAGAAGAGAAGTAAATGCAAAATAAGATGATCCACTGATTCTTCCAGCTCATGACTCATAGAACACCTACCAAAACTACTTGTTTTGAGCATGTCCTCCATTGGAATCTTACCCTTCACAGCAGCCCAAGGAAAGAAATAAGCTATAGGAGAGCCTTAGAGTTTCAAATGGACTGTGCAGGGAAATCCAGTCCATCAAAAGTCCTAGAAGAAGAAGAGCAAAAACTCCTAACAATAAAAGACGCTTTAGAATCAAGAGCCCACATCATGTCATTTGTAGTACGAGACAAAAACAACCTTCTAGGCCAGTAAGGCCAACAAATTGCATATATTATCCTCTTTACATTCATTAGGACCTGTCACTAAATTCAAATCCTAATGACTATTGTCATTTGTCACCTACCTGTACAGTCAAATCATGAATAAACCTCCCGAACCACCCTAAAAAGATCTGGAAATGAATGCTTAAGTAGATCTCACACCAAACATCATGTCAAAAAAGCACCCTAACGCCATTCATCACCTGAAAATCCACAAGGGATTTGAAGTGGTCAATGTTTGTTTAGACAGAATTCCAACAATTGACCCCATGAGCACAGGAGCTCTTCTTACTCCACCGACCCAAATCATCAACACCATATTTTGCCCTAGTCACCTTTTTCCATAATGCATTACCTCCTTTACAAACTCCCAAAGCCAATTGGACTTTAAAGCTTCATTCATGACACACAAAGGTCTAATACCAAGGCCATCTTCTTCTTAGGATGACAAATTCCCCCAAATTAACCTAACGGAAGGCATCACCAATATTGTCACTCCAAAAGAAGTCTTACATTATCTTCTTTAGACGACTGGGAATACTAGCAAGAATGTAGTATATTGGCAAGATCCACAAGAAGCTTTCTTTTTTATGAGTAGCCAAAATATGTATTAAAGGACACCGTGGGGATGTCACCCATAAACAAAATGCTTAAACAAAAAACAAAAAGCTTCTACCACTTAAGCTCTCTACAATAATCTTCACCACAAAATCTAAAATAGCCAACTCTTTACCACGATCAAAACCTTAGGACTACTTACACAATGTTCTCAACAAATAAAGTCTGAAGTCATTAAGCATAATAGCCTTTTCCTCAAAAATCTGGAAATTTCTACCTCACCAAGTGCACCACCAAGTAGTCCAAGGAATCAAATTCCACATGCTAAGAACCCAACTCTTTGTCAATCTTCTTCTCCATGCCACCAAGACATCTCTAACATCTCGATATTGCACCCAAGTAAACCCCATCAATCCAAACACCAAATGCCAAAGGGTGGAGACCCAGCGACAATGAATAAATAGGTGGTCAACAGACTCTTCCTCCCCACACAAAGAGTGCCTACTTGTCATCGATAAAGTTTCTAATTTTAAGCACATCATCGATGGGTATCTTTCCTTCGTTGTTAAACTTCTAAATAGCTTGATGTGGAAAGTCACTCCGGGGCAACTCTTCAAACATCTGTTTGCATAAACAAATCACAGTAAACCACCCACAAGTAATAGGTCACCATAGGGTGTCATCATTACCGTTAACAGCTACCTTAATATTACATAGCAAAGCCAACAGATTTAACACACTTTCATCTTCAGCCATTCAATCCACAAGGAGCTTTTCAGCAGGTTAGTTGACCTCCTCTTGACAAATATCTCTCCTAAAACACATGTTGCTCCACTAGCTACATGCAAACAACATTAGGCCAACTTCACATGGCTTAAATCTTCTAGATGTATGAGACTCTTCTTATAAAGGACAACCAGCCTAATTTTTCTTTTCTTTTCTCATTTCAACTAGGAATTGCTTCATTAGGTGATTCTATAAAACAGTAAGATTTTATGCTTACAAGTTGTTATGAGTTTCACGTCATACAACCATCACAAACGATGTAACATAAGCCTGATTCCTTGTGGATAAGAGATATCAGCCTCAAATTAGTATGGCAGACTTCTCAAAACTTTCCAAACTTTATGAAGGTAGAAGACTTCATCAGGACTTTCATATTAGAGAATTTTATTTATTTTTTAATAAATAATTAATAGACATGTATTGATACGAAATGGATGCTATCAACGTACATCAAGGGACGTATTACATATACCAAAACATTATGCCTCCAATCCATGATCTATATAACAAAATCACAGGAACCATCAACCAGCTTGATATCCCCCCAAGAACCTCCTTATTCTATTTCAGAACTTCATCAGGGACACATATTAATGTGTGTCTATTGCACCCTTGAGCCTTAACCAATAACCTTCGAGCTCAGACCTAGGCTCCATGACCTTTTGCGCCTTTTTGCATCTTGACTTTTTAATCTAAGAACATAACTAGCAAAACCCTGAACATGAACCTGCCCCCAACACATATTAATAAGATCATAGAACCAATCAACCAGCTTGATACTCCCGAAACCTCCTTATTCCATTTCAACAAAAGCCCTCCTGTATTGGGAAACATCCCCCTGGCGTCCTCACAATACTTCATTACTTTATCTTCTTAAAAAAATCCACAGCCTAGCAATACCATCAACATGAGCCTTTTCCCACCACATTTTGATAAGATCACAGAACCCATTAATTCTAATTACATATTTGCAAATGTGAAGGAGGTTTCCCTATACAACTTTTACATTCACCAAATAAACAGATTATCACCCTACTTTTTAACTCGTATTTTTTATAAAGCATAAGAGCGTTATATCATTGAGCATCATAAAGTTCATAAATCTTTCGGCCATTTCAATGGGAACTTTAATATTTTGATTTAGGAGCACTTGCCACAAAAAATAATATAAACCCCACACAACATCCAATGGAATCAATGTTATTTAACTAACTCGGCCAAAACTTTCCCGAACAAATGACCGACCTGAACCAAACCGAAAAGGCAAAACATAAAGACTTAACCTGAAGTGGAACAAACCAGAAAATGATCGGCAATCAAACAAGAGAGAAAATTTTTTTACCTAAGTAATTTGTTTGCCACGAAAAGCTTCTTGAACCAAAAATTCATTAACCTGATATCCAACTGGACTGAAAATGACCAAACCTGGCAGCCCGCACTAAATCTTGTAGACTTAAAGATGGCCTGACCTAAAGTTATCCCAAACCGAAACTGAACCAAAACTTAGATCTTGTCAGGTTCAAGTCAATGACGTTATATCTAAGACAATTTCTATAGAGAAAAGTGACTTTAATATGGTAGTCAAACTTGAAAATGGTGTTTATTTTCACAAATAGAAATAGGCTCACAAAAAGCACCGTAGATGTTTATATTTCCAACAGACTTTGAGAAGGATAGTTATAGACAAAACATTTGAACATCGAGATTTCCCATAAAAACCCACATGCGTAGTTATCATTGTAGCTGTAAACAAAACATCGCAAAATCAAACACTGCCCCTTAGAGCAACAAAAAGGACTTAAGGCCCAGGGGGAACCCAACCTCTGCTATTATGAGTATGCCGTCAGACTAGGGCCTAATGTTCAAAGGTCTTAAACAATAGTGAGACTACATAATAGACCTGTCGAAGAATTGACGAGAAGAACGACAAATCCATCCCATGTAATGTTAAACTTACACTGAAGTAGGATGACAGCTGAGAATCAATGGCTTCTATGTATGGAGCCATCTCCCATCCTGAACCAAAAAAGTTTGACTTAGCAAAGAAGCAAACATGAACACTAGAACTCATTAAACATCAACGTTAAAATAAACAAAACAACATAAACAAGACGTCCTAATCATAAGTCAAAGCACCAAAATTACATACACCAAAAATCCAAATTAAAACTAGCATCGACAAAGATCCAAGTGCAAGCCAAAAACACACTTCAAAATAGTATGAAACAAGAATAAACAACATCTCACAGAGTCACAGAAGAGATGAACTTCAGCAAGCTGAAAAATGAAGCAAAGTTACTAGAAGTTATCCCAATTTTGGAACTCAGCTACTTTCAAGAAATTTGGTAGATTTTCAGCCAAACCTCAAATGTTCAAGTGTCATATCCTCATGTTAGAGTTTAATTTCCAGAGTCGAAAGCAGCAGGGTATGCATAGGTAAAATGAACAGTAAACATACATAAAGAGCAAAGGAGCTAGGGTCACGGAGAAAGTTGGTTGCTTCCTGCATGTTGTACGACCTTGGGATGTTTTGTTTTAGGACAATTGCAGCCATAAAAGAAGCTTCCAACTACTCTTTTGGCATGACATATACCTTAGCAACAGCCTAAGAACGCCCCGCGTCTAGAACATCGATTTGGGAAAATCCAAAAGTGGTACTTTCCAGTTCATGCTTGCGTTAAAGAAATAGTTGTCTGCTTTGGAACTTAGCTGTCCAGAAATTTCTAAATAATTGTTAAGCACCAGTTTTACATTGACTTTGGGTGAAATCGTTGTTCAATTGACGATGACACGTTTGGTTGTGGTTACAAGTCTGCATATAAATTCTGAAACGAAATCCAGTCCCCTTGTTTTTCACAATCAAGCCTATGAATTCCTAATTGATAAATACGATTTCATTTCCAAGAATGTCACAAACTCCTCCAGTTGAGTTCCTCTTAGCTTTTCTGCAACCCTTATTTATGACTTAAATTATCAACCTGTCCTACAACCAGGCCGTTGCAATGTAAATGTATTTAATATCCTGTTCCAGAGCTGACCACAAGATCCATGAAATTAATATTGTACCTAATCGCCATGTAAGTAATATTGTACCTTAATCTCCAACATAGTGTTTTTTTAATAGTTTCGACACCCTTGTATCTATTTGAAAATTTAGAGATATAGAATAACACATATCATGCACTCTCAAAAAGAACTGAACGTTTTTTATCTTGTACATATTTGAAGAAATAACTTGTGCACAGCAGAGTTTCAGAACCTAGTAGTATTCAATGTTACGCAGGTCCTTGAGATTTGGTAATGATTTGCAACAAAACAAGGTTTAAATAGCATGTAAAAAAAAACAACAAACTCTAGAATAGTCCCGCTAATGGATGGTCTAAGGGGATCTAGATGTAGACAATCTTCCCCCATGCATGGGAGTGCATGAAGATGCTGATTCCAGCAGACCAAGAAAAAACAACCTTTTGAAAAACCAAAGAATAAACCATTTTGAAAACCAAAATGAAAAACAGCACAGAAAAAAAATTATGTAAGAAAAATACAAACTTACTCTGCAACTCATCAAGTCGAGCACTCTTTTCTATTAAGAGACACTGAGCAAGAACCACTGCCTGTTGAATCGCTGACAATTCTGCGTCAGCTGTTCCATCATTCTGAGTCACATTTACACCATCTGTTTTGTTTGCAGCTTCATCCATGATTCGAGGGGCCATCAGGATGTCAGACACCTCCTTAATTTCTTCATGACGTTGATGCCAATTTGCCTCAAGGCTAGAAGCATCCTTCCGATTTTCCAATGTAGAACTATTAGTACTCGGCAATGAGCTTCTGTTGGCGACAAGCACCATCTGTGCCTTTGGCTCCACCTATATTTGTTCATGACAACCATATCTAAGAAATTTGAAATGTTCAATATGTTGTGAGAAACAAACAATTCAGAGATGTACTTGGTGGACAGTGCGAAAACCAAGAGCACCAGTCACAGAAAGCTCAAGCCCAACTGCTGATGTTGCTGATTCAAAATGCCGCCTGAAATTATCATCTCATGTTAGCTGAATAAGAAATAAGATTTCAAAACTCCACAGGATGTGCAACAAGAAATTCTAATTTAGAAAAAAGAAAAAAAAAACTCAAATAGTAGAAATATCTGACACAACTGGCAGCTTAAAATAAAATTAGAACATTTGGTTGTGAAAAAGTGAGCCAAAATTCTCAAATTGGTAAAGTTAGTGTTGGGGGTGAACAAAACCTCAACAAGATCACAATTGAGCAGAAAGATCAGAGAAGTGAACATATTTCAGGCCAACCAGCAAAATTTCTAACATCTTTGGAGGTACTTCAAATGCTTCTATGTCTAATACTTGTTATATGGAAAATTTACACATACCCCTCTTCACATTTATGACATTTATAATTCCAGCCCTAGCCTTTTTGAGTTAATATTAGCATTTACCTCCCCCGACCTTTCAAAACAATTTCATTTAGCAACCTTTCAGATAAATTTAGCAACTTTTTTCGGTGAATGTGTGATTTGAGATGACATTTATTTGCTAAAATTGACAACAAATTTAGCAAACAAATTTCATCATAAGTCACTTCTTCACTGGAAAAGTTGCTAAATTCACCGGAAAGGTAGCTAAATTAAATTGGTTCAAAAGGTCAGGGGAGGTAAATATTAACTTGAAGAGGTCAAGGTTGAATTTATAAATGTCATAAACCAGAAGGAGGATATATGCAAATTGTCCCTTGTTTGGTCACCTGTTATATTGCCAAGATTATCTTTTACACTTCAATCAGATAGTCAATTTATAGTGGAAGAATATATTCTTCTTTGCTTATGTAAACATTATTCAGCATAAATAAAACCAATTGAACAATGCTTATATTTAGATTGAATAATGCTTACAGAAGCAACTTAAGGATGTTGTATACTTGGAGTGTGGTAATCAAGGATAGAAGAAAATTAATTGCTTTTGCATTTTGCTCATGCTATTATTGCTGAGAGATTGAGTGCTAGAGTGGGTTTTTGTATAGGCCTACTAAGTAAATGGGTGACATCCCCTTGCTGTGATTTGCAATGTATGAATTGATTATTTACCAAAAAAAAAGAAAAAACAATGTTAGTCAAAACTTTGACTAAGGATATTTGGTTACATTAAACATCACTTTAAATTGAACTGTCAACTGCGATATTTTAAACCTAAAAGAACTCAAACAGAAGCAAAAGACACAATGCAGTTTGAATAGGCTCTGGCTAAGCCTGGAACTGCTACTAAAATCAAGAGGCAAAAGACATAGAAGTTGATGTGGAAACTAGTTAAATAAGATGAGTATGCTGAACACAAGGTAGTCAACCTTATAGAAAAGGAGCCTATGCTTCTCAGTGAGTTTACTATAAAGGAGATGAACTGTGAGAGTTGAACGCATCAGTGCTTCATTTCACTGGAAAAGCCACAATGTTTGCTCCATATATCAAACTGAGCCCAATCTCTGCCAAATATCGATGATCAACTGTCAATTCATGCTCTAGGTTCTCCTTTAAAAAATGTCGCAGCCAACTTTATTCTAACAGGTGAAAAATATTGTATCCAGCAAGGAAGGACATAACATATTTATTTTTTGAGAGGAAGGACATAACATATTTATATGTATTGCATAAATGTACAAGCTTTTGGAAATAATTGTATTTCGATAAATTTGTATTTTTTGATTTCTCAATGCCCGCATGGGAGGCCTAAGAAGTCTATGAAAGAGGTGATTAGAGCTGATTTGAAGCATATAATGTTAGTGGAGGACATGGCACTGGATAGGGGTGCATAGCCGGCTAGGATTAAGGTAACTGGGTGAATGGGTGAGAGGTTACCGGTAGGGCCATGATTTGCCTTTTTCTAGTGTTTTTTGTGCTTTCCTTGAGTTTTTTTTTTTTTTTATTTTTTTTTGCCAGGGACATTTCATGCACTAACTACTCAGTGCTTGGAGCATACAGGTATGACGTTTCTTTGTCCATGCTTCTCTTCTTCGATCGATTCCTAAGTTGGTTTCCCTCTGGTTTCCAAAATGGTTATTTTTAGATTTTTCAAAAGTTTTTTTTCCGCCTGCTGGAATTAGCCTCTTCACGCACTACTGTGCATGAAGAGCAGGTTGCCTATACTTGGATCTCCTCAGCCCACATTAGCGGGATTATACTGAGGTTTGTTGTTGTTTCAATTTGTATTTTGGATTTAAATTTAAGGGTACCTATAAAATAGTATATTTTCAAACATAACTCATGTTAAGATTAGGATATTAGTATGTTAGGTATGTAAAGATATTACAATAGTCTCCTTATCTTATTAGGTGATGAGGTATAAACACCCCTCCAGTACTTCTTGAATTGCTGCTTTATTTGGGAAGTTGACGGTAGAATAAATTTCTTAGCTTCAAAGTGTTGTATGAAGGATTGTCCACGTGACATCTGGGTCCAGCCTACTATTCCTTGCTTGTGAATTACAATTATTTTATTAATATTCAGATAAATGACAGTTAAGAGATTCACATAAATTCTCGCCAAATATATGATTCATTCTATCAATTGGAATGCAGGTTATTGCAGCCAAGGATCATGGTCAGCTTGGTCGTTTTTTAACTTATTGCAGAAGTATAACTAAACATACATGCCAGATGTAGGATAGACTGCAAAATGAAAGCACCATATGATAAATGTTACCTAGCGTGATCAACACGCCCAAACGTATGTTCAACCAGTCCAGCTTCGAGCCGTAGAGTCGAGACAATAGTCAAAGCTTCTTCATTATCTAACAAAGCACTCCAATAACTTGTTACCTTTTCCACATCACCAAAATAGCTTAAACTTTCACTAATCAAGACTTCCAGTAAATCAAGCAAAGAAGAGCAACGTTCATCCAAAATTCGTTGTTGCATGAGAAGAAGTCTGGCCAACCACCAATTGATAGTTCCAACTTGCACCATAGTTTGTGCTTTGCCATTGAATAACAGATCTCTTGACTTGGTGAGCAAAGTCTTTGCAAACACTAAATACTGCGAGGATGACAATCTTTACATCAATTTCAAAATTAAAATTAAAATAAAAAACACATGTACCAATGTGTGCTAGTGTGGATTCAAAAAAGAGGCTCGCCCATGGGAAAACCATTGAAAAGGTTTGGGGGTCAGTCAAACCACCTTTTCACCTCACAACGATTATGATACCAGTACTTTATGGGTATGTGTGTGTGTGTGTAGTTTGGTACAAAAGGTGTATTTTAAGGATGAATTAAGTGAGATGTACTTTAGTGTTGGCATTAAAGCATATAATATAAATTTCAATTTTTTTTCCTTCGTCAAATGACGCTATAACTGTTAAGGTTTTGCACGTTGAATCGAATTAAACCACATGCGCCACCGTTTGTGTAGGCCCCCGTCAATTCCTTTCAGTTTCAGTCTTGCGATCATCCTCCCCAGGCGGAGTTGTTTCACGCGTTAGTATGCTTGAATTCACATACAAAATCTTAGTGCACCAAACACCCATGGCACAAAGAAATCTTGTTTTATTATTTGAGTTAGACCGCACAGGCTATGAGCAATGTGCTATTGCTTTCGTACGCACAATCCTCGCCAAGAGTGAAAACATATAGAATATAGAAGTTATGATCTTTTTTTATTTTTCTTTTATTAATACGAGTCCGCTCTACATTTAGCATCCCGGCATTTCAAAAAAATTGTGTCAGTATGCCACTATTGCATAATACAATGTCCCATGTCATTCAACATGCTTCTTAGCGTGTAGGATTACATAAAACTTTTACCATTTATAAAATCATACCAAATGAACCTATAAATGCAAATGCTATGTTTTTCCAACAATCAGGTTTCAAGTCACCCCAGAATGAAATTATCAATTTAGTTGGTAGAAATATGATAACAAATTTATCTTGGTACTAACTTGCATTTGTATACTCCAATGATTTCTTTACGCTCCATTTGATTCTCAGAAAATAATATGGAAAAAAAATCACCCAACTAATCTAGATTAGAAAAGGTCAAATTTTCTTTCCAATCACACAGTATTCTTGTCAAATTTCCATCTAACTTCTATTAGTCAATTTTCTCTAAGTAAAATGAAGAAAATAAAACCATTTTATAATATTTTTCTTTTGGTTCCCTGTTACTATTGTCCAAGAATCAAGTGGAGAAACAATGAGGCCTTAAGCTTAGAATGCACTAAAAAGTACCTGCAAGTTAGATATTTTGGCGAGTAAATCAGAACCAGCTGCCATCAACTGAATTTTCGCCCATGCTTCCCAGTCATTGCCATCATTCACATTTTTCCACGGCAATGGCACTGAAGGTAGTTCAATCACTGGGCTACAAAAAGAAAAAATGAAGATGAAGATTAGAGTGCCAGAAATGAGGTTCAACCAAAAGGTGAATTTGAGAATGGAGTATGAAAAACGAACCCAGTGACGTTGCACTGAATGAAGGCAAGGAAAGCAGCAACAGCGAGCGAAACAACCAGAAGGAAGTTGGAAGAATCCATCAAGTAAGACTCCACAGCCTGCTCCAAGCCGGCATAGAAATGTGCTGGCTCAACTGAGTTGAACGAGTCAAAAGACTGAAAAAGGGCTCGGGCTGCGTCCGATGAGAGACAGTCGACATAGCGACCGGACTCTATGAGGCTAATAATGGAGTCCAGCTGCACCACGCTATGAGTTTGCGGCTGAAGGCTATTATTGGTCGGATGGGAAGGAGAAGGTAGAGAACACCGGAGAAGACGGAGCTCGTACACCCGGAGACTTTGGACCTCCATTGACGGAGCACACGGAACTGCTGCAACAAGTGAAAAAAGGGGAGAATCATCAATGGAGGAATTACAGGAACTTAATTTTATGAATTCAGCTTAATTTGAATTAGGAACAACCGCAGCAAACTTGCATTAACATAAACCTGATTATGAGAGTGTAGAGATTGAGAGAAAGAAAGGCAGCCGAGAGCAGAAGTAGGGGCGTGTGCAGAGTGGAAGTGATGAGTTAGGGTTTTGATTTGAGGCTCAGCTACGACTCACTTAACAAACAGAGGAACAGCCAGCCATTCCCTGTTTCTCTCATCAACTAGCAGCAATAGCCCGGCAACTATTTGCAAAGATGATTACTACTCCCTCCCATGTTAATGGTTTAAAATGTTATTTTTGATTAAAAATTTCTTATAATATCTTTTATCAAAAAATTACAATATAATATTGACGTCACAAGACAATTAATATATAGATCGGAGGAAATACTATAAGAGTGTGTTTGGTGAGAAGAAATGAAATGGATTTCTTTTTTGTTTGCTGAATGATTTCTTGAATGGAATTGAAAACCCCAATGATTTCCAGTCCCCCGAATTCTTGGATAAAAATGTCACTGAAATTTGCAAAAATTGTAAATTTGTCACTCGAAAAAAAAAAAGAAACATGTTATGAAACTACCACTAACCTATGTGAATAGTTGCAAAAATGTCACTTTACCTAATGTTGACCTGTAGTAGCCGGTAACTCCTTCATTAACATATAAACTATCATATTAATGATTTTACCTACCTAAAATTAATTACCCTTCCCCTCTTTAATTATTTTTACTGCCTATATTTACTCCCCCTTTCCCCCCTGATTCTTCACCTTCTTCTTTCATCTTCTTCTTCCTCCTCTCCGCCATAACCGAACCTCCAGATCTTCTCTGTCTTCATTTAGGGCTTCAAAAATTAGGGTTTCCTGGTTTCTTCATCTTCTTCACTCAGAAAAACCCTAACTTTCCCAAAATCACAAATGGCTTCATCCTCCTCTGTGTCGAACACCTCAATTAGGGCATGCCGCGACTGTGCATGTTCAAAGAAGGTTCTTTACCGCTGCAATTGCGGGACGATTTGCCTGGTCTACACTTCATTCACTGCTGATAACCCTCTTAGGAGGTTTGCAAGGTGCATGAGGTGACAGATGGTTGATGATTGTGAGTATATGAAGTGGATTGATGATCCAATTTGCGACACTGTTGCTATTGCAGCAAAGAGATTGGTTGCTCGATTTGATGCTGTGAAGAAGCAGAGGGATGAGTTCAGAAACGAGATGGATGTGGCTGAAGCCAACATCAATGATCTGATGGGTGAGATGGAGAGGCTGAGGGGGGAGAATCAGAGCTTGAAGAAGAAAGTTGGGTGGGTGATTGTGGTGTTTCTGGTGGTGTTTGTGATGGGTGTTCTTGCTGGGGGAGGTATGCAAAGTAAATGGTTGTTGCTGGTGATGGGGGGGAGGGTGGGTGATCTTATTTTGCTAAGCTGATGGTGATGATGTATATATGAAGAAGAACTGATGATGATGGTGATGAATTTTTTTGGGTCATCAGATTGTTTGCCTGATTGAATGGCCATTTGTAAAGCATCTTGGACAACAAATGCTTCAATTGTTTTGGGGTTCAATGGTATGTTTCTCATCAGCTTGTTGTTGTTTTGTTTAGGTGTTTAGGTTTGGTTTATGTCTGTTTTTAGGGCTAGGGCTGACAGTTTAGGGAGGATGGCTGAATGTTGAATTGTAATGAATGATTTGTAAACATTCTATTTTCAAGTAATGAATGTTGAATGTTATGGTAAACTTGCATTATATTTCTTATGCTCTGTTTGATGTTCAAAATCTTGCAAAAAAAAAAACAGATGACATTTAACACTAACAACAATGTAACAGAATCAGAAATGAAATGAAAAATGAAAAGAGGAACAGAATCACAACTGAATAACAGAAGACAGAATCAGAAATAGGGGATTAAACTTGCATTAAGTATGAGGGAATATGTAATGGGTACAACATCTAGTGTTTGATGTACATACTCCTCTGTTTTGGCTTAAGCTTGCAACAAAATAGGGTACAAAACTCAAAGATGTACAAAAGATATATCCCCCCCCCCCCAAAAGTATGACATTCATTGTCATTCTACACACCATGTACACCCTATCTAGTATTCATTCACAAAATAAGCCATGACAGACCAAAATGGCTTTACAAACACCACAACCAAACTCCTAGTTCCCTAGGTTCATCTTTGGCAATTTCTTCCTAGGTGAAACTCTTGGCAATATAGTTTTGTTTGCAGCTCTCTTCTTCCTAGCCTTTGTTGGAGTTGAAACTGGAGATAGTTGTGGTGGTTGAGGTTTTGACCCAGTAAGTGGGATTTCTTCAAATTGGGCTACTCTCCTTGTAGCAAGTTTCTGCGATAGCAACCACATCAACAAAGATTCTTGATTGAAGTGAGCAAAGAACGACCAGAGAAGAAGAATGAGCAGCAACAGTAAGACCTGAAGAAGTAGCAAAGATAAGACTGAAGATGTAGCGGCGATGGACTGGAGAATTAGCGGCTGAAGCAGCAGTTGCAGATGAAGAACCAGCAGCAGTAATGGCAGATGATGGAGATGGAGCAGCAGCAACAGTAGGAGCAGCTTTGGGTGGCCTTTTTGTGACCTTTCTTTTTGGCTATGATATCAAACAATCAAACATAGAAAAGCTAGAATCAGAGAGAAATCACAAAAACTAAACCTAACTTCTTCACAATTTGAGCATATATACACCATTCAACAAAAGGTTAAGTGTGTTACCTTTAACTTCTTCAAAACATGTGGGTAAGTCAACCTGTTGTGGCCTTCAAATCCACAATTTGAGCACTAAATTCTGGTAGACTCCGTTGACATTTTTCCCCTTATGCTTTCACCAGCCTCTGGCCTTCTAAAATACTTTGTTGTTGTTTTTTTCTTAGGCTTGAAGTAGGGGGCAGTTACAACACATCCAGGGGCAGTTGCCCATATGTTGGAGCCATTTAGTGGATGTAGTGTGTGAGAGTATGTCACTACAAGCTTCTCAGTTGCATAGCACTCATGGACAAAGTTAGTTGGTTTCAATCTTTCCTCCCTCATCATAGCAATAGAATAGGGGCAAGGAATCCCATTTAGTTGCCATGAATTGCAACTACACATTTTTGCATTCAAGTCCACTACATACTCTTCAGCCCATGCATTATTGACACTAAACAAGCCCCTGACAGCCCTAGTAACCTCCCAAGTCTTTGACTCTTCAATCTTTTTGTCCAGTTTTTTCAAAATCCTAGGAGGTATTGGGGTGTTGATCTTAGAAGCCCAGACATTCTTGTCCCCTACTCTTTTCATCACTGCCTTGAACATCCAATTTAGCATAGAAATTATAGGCATGTACCTAGCTTCTATTATGAAGGCATTGAATATTTCAGCCATGTTGTTATCTACCGAGTCACACTTGGCATGTGGTTTGAAGAAGGCTCTACAAAAATGCTCAACACCTTTTCTTTCAAGCAACCCCCATGCTTGTGGGTCAAGATCATAAAGGTTTTTGGCATTCTTCTTCATTTCAATATCAGTTGTTGACTTAGCAATCCTCCAGAATAGTTTCTTGTACATCTCACCCCTAAATGTCCTCCTTAGGTTGGCATACACATGCCTAGCACACAGCCTATGCTCACATCTTGGCAAAATCCTTGTCACACTGTCTACTAAACCCTAAACCAAAACAAAAAAAAAAAAAAAAACACAAGCAAAAAAATTCAGAATATACAAAAAAAAACATACTGTTATTCAAAAAATTTAAAACCTTAAGGAAGGGTTTTTAGGTACCTTTGTTGATTTGAAATAATTGCCCATCCATGGCCATCCCCCATGTCAAGATCAATATGTAGCTGTGAAATGAACATATCCTAAGTCTTCTTTGATTCTGTTGAGGCCACTCCCCAAGCTAAAGGATACATTTGGTCATTTGCATCCCTCCCAACAGCTACAAACACTTGTCCTCCCCAAGGTCCTTTCAGAAAGCACCCATCCAAACTCAGAACCCTTCCACACCCCTCCAAGAAACCCTTCTTCAATGGTCCAGGACATACATAAAGAAACTTGAAAACATGCTCATTTGTCTCCTGATTCTCTGTTGTTTTCAGAACAACAGATGTGCCAGGGTTTTTGTTAATCAACTCCCAAAGATAGTCTCTAAGTTGAGTAAACTGCTCCCTATAATCACCAACTATAGAGTCTAATACCTTCCTTCTTACCCTAGCACACATACACAAAGCAACATTGTAATTCAACTACTCCTTCACCATTCTCTGTAAGTCTCTGGCAGTAATGGATGGGGTTATCCTAAATCTGCTCCTATAATGCTCAGCCAGCCATTGCACACTCATATTTCTATGACCAGCCTCAAAGCTAAAAGTAATACATGTGTGGGGGGGGGGGGGGGGGCAAATGTTTTCACTGCATAGCTCTTCTCCTTGCCTACTTTTGATCCCCAAAACCTCCACTTGCACCCTTCACCCTGACAGAATAGTTGATACCTCACTTTGTCACTCTTGCTCACTTTCAGATTGTATCCACCTAGTATCCTATAGTTATCAACAACTTTTTTCATCTCTTTCTTGTCAGCAAATGTCATCCCAGCAAGGAGTCTACTAGGTATTGCAGGGTTGTATCTAGGACACTTGGCAATGGCGGATCCAGGATTCAAAGTCAGTGGTGTCAAATAATTTCCTCAAAAAAAATTGAATACAAATAAACGTTAAAATAAAGTCAAAACACTTGACAACCTCCACAATTTTACAAAACACACCTAACCTAATCTAATGAATTAATAAATTTCATTCAAACACTTGACAACCTCTACAATTTTACATAAATAGTACATAATTCAATTTATATGTATACAAATTAAACAATAGTTTAATGAAATTTACTCATTCATACACATATAACAAACAATTAGCAAACCCTAAGTTAATCATATTGATTTAATCAAAAAAAATCTAATTGATAATTTATAACTAAATATGATAATAAATTCAATCAAGAGGAAAGAGTATAATTTGATTTACAAGTGTACAAATGATAGTTTAAAAAAAATTGTTAATTCATGATTCAGACACATACAAGTTATACAACAAGCAATTATAAGTGAATTAACAAACCCTAATTTAATCACGTTGATTTAATAACATAAATCTAATTCATAAATTGCAACAAAGTATGAGAATAAATTCAATAAAGAGGAAAGAGTAACTTGAGAAAAGAATAATAGAGTGACTTACATAAATTGCAATTCAATAATGGAGTTATGGTTAGAGAGAGGGCTTGTTTGGAGAGAAAAGTGGAATGGATTGGGTATGGAATTAGAATCCTAGGGGGTAGGGTATGGAATTAGAACCCCAAATTGAAAGTGTTTGGTGAGCAGAGGAATGAAATCAAAGTTATAGTTATTATTATTATTATTATTATTAATATTAATAATAATAATATTAGTATTATTATTATTATTATTATAAATATACTGATAATAATTACTATTATTAATTAATTATAATTTAATAGTTAATAATTTAAAAATTAAAAATTAATAATTATCAATTATTAGTTATTTTATTCATTAATTTTATTATTTATTTTTTAATAATTATAAATTATGAATCATTAATCAATAAAAATAATAAATTATTTATTGTGATTTATTATTTACTTTTTATTAATTTATAATTACTAACAATTATAAAATTAATTTAAATAATTATTAATTAATAAATTGTTATTAATATTTATATTTTTTAATTATTATTAATATTGCTACTATTATTAATTAGTATTAATCATAAATTATTTAATATTATTTTTATTTGCTATATATTATTTATTAATTATTATAAATTATTATTAAGTAATTATACTAATTAATAATTAATATTATATTATTAATTACTAATTATTAATATTAATATTTATTATCAATTATCAATTATTATTAATTATTTATTATTAAATTTTATTAATATTAATTAATATTAATTAATATTTTTATTTATTAATAATTAATATTTTTTTATTAAAAAATATTTTATTTTTATTTTATTATAAATTATTAGTTATTAAGTTATTAATTATTTAATTATTATTGATTAAATGTAATAATTAATAAATAATTATAAATATTTACATTTATTATTATTATTATTATTATTATTATTATTATTATTATTATCATCATGGAAGAAAAGGGATAGTCTATTCCCCCCATATTTGGGAGGGTTCTAATCCCCCTCTTTGGGAGGGATAGCAAATCCCCAGGGATTGCTATTCCATTCCAGAAGTAGTTCTCCAAACAGTAAAAATAGGAATTAGAACCCATTCCTGACTTACTCCATTCCTTTTATGCTCACCAAACAGGCCCTGAAGGGATTGCTTTTGTAGGCATGAGTGAAAAAAAAAAGAAAAAAAGAAATAGCTAAGCTAGAAACATGCAGGCGCTAAGTATTGAACTTGCAACCAATTGGCCAAGTGAGTTCCTATCCCTTGCAACGGTTAGAACCAGTAGGCTACACAACCCACTCTAATATTTTAAGGTATTAATTGGTATATAATGTATATTGTTTTGTTTTTTTTTAAACAATTTTTCTTTTTTTGAAAAAATTTATTGGTGTCAATTGACACCACTACTCTCCATGTAGATCCGCCCCTGACACTTGGGTTTCTTCTTCCTCATGCTAGGCCTTTTCTTTTTCAACACACTATCAACCTCACCCTCACTCTCACTCTCAGGGCTGCTAGGGTTGTCAAAATCATGGTATTGTTCATCCTCAACTCCATCACCCTCCTCAACAACTCCTCCTTCAATCAAACTACCATCACCATCTAACACAACATTCCTATCAGCTATTTCATTGTCCCTCAAATCCTTTTTTTCTTCATGACTTGTGTCATTTCCTCATCCTCTACTTCAGAACCATCACCATCACCATCACCATCACCATCACCATCATCCTCATCATCATCATCATCCCCATCCTCAAACCCCAAGTAGTATCACCAACATCATCAACCACTTTTTCTTTCCCCTTATCCTTATTAACATCAGGATGCTTCACATACATGCGAACAAATGGACATTTTTCTAATAAATCACCCAACATCCTTATCTCATCATCCCCCTTAATTAACCTCAACAAGACTGTCTTCAAATCCTATATTACTTCCAGGCTTGCTAATGTAAAGGGTTTGAATTTTATCTTTTGAATACCCAACATTCTCAACAAACTCAATCAGGTCATCCACACATAAGCTATCAAGGTCTACCTCCATTTCAGTGAGCTCACTATCAATGTAAACCATATGTGGGTTCCATATAAACTGCCCCCCATGAAAGATTTGTAATTTACTCATTCAGAAACCCTTTGATACATGAAAACAAACCAAATTTCAGATACATAAACACCAATTCATTAGTAAACAGAGGGTTTGTTATCTGGGATTCTGGGAAAATGCAGAACATAAACCCTAGAAAATATTTTTCGACTAATTCTACTAAAATGCACTTCATACAGATAAACAACAACAAAAAGACCTACAAAACACAAATTTTTGACCATAATTCTGCAGTTCGAAAATTAGGGTTTCATGAACTTACCGGAATTAATGTGAACCTTGTAGATCTTCAATCCTTGCAAAACCACTTCACTGGGGTGCGATTTTGATCCTTGCAATTGAATTTAGGGTTTGATTGAAGAAAGAGGCCGAATTCAATGGGGGAATTTGAAGAACCCAGGCGATGAAGAGTAGCAGGGAAAAAGAACGTTACGTGGGTTTTTTTTTTTGAATTGGAGGGAAATAAATGATGGCCTAGTAAACTTTTTTAGGGTGTATTAGAATAATTAGGGTTTCTAAACTTAATTATGTTTAGATTTTAGTTTAATTTAGTTAACCACACCCACCCAGAAGATTAACCTGTTGCTTTAGGTAATCTCTTCCCCTCAGTCGGTTAAGTGGTAAACTTGTCTTAATTATGTTAGATTAGTGGCAGTTTCATAATATATTTTTTTCGGGTGACAAATTTGCAATTTTTGCAAAGTTCAATGGCATTTTTATCCAAGAACTCCCAATCACCCCCAATTGCCAGGAATTAGGGCCTGTTTGGTGAACAAAATAGAAATGGAATTGACTGAGAATGGGTTTTAGTTCTTGTTTTTTCTGTTTGGAGAACAGTTTCTGGAATGGAATTGCAATCCCAACAGATTTGCTATCGCCTATCCCTCCCAAATAGGGGGATTAGAAACCTCCCAAATGTGGGGGAGGGGGGGGGGGGGAATAGGTTATCCCTTTTCTTTCACAACAACAACAAAACTAATAATAATAATAATAATAATAATAATAATAATAATAATAATAATAATAATCTATAATATCTATAATAATATAAAAGTAATATATTCGAAATTTGAAATACTCAACTCAGAGTGATTGTAGGGTTATCGGCCAATTCGATTAAAGAAAAAAAATCGATTTAAAAATACAGTAAAAAATTCCCGCCCATGAAATAATAATCTATAATAATATAAAATAATATATTCGAAATTTGAAATACTCAACTGAGAGTGATTGTAGGGTTATCGGCCAATCAGATTTAAGAAAAAAAATCGATTTAAAAATACAGTAAAAAATTCCCGCCCATGAAATAATCTATAATAATATAAAAGTAATATATTCGAAATTTAAAATACTCAACCCAGAGTGATTGTAGGGGTTACCGGCCAATCAGATTAAAGAAAAAAAAATCGATTTAAAAAAACAGTAAAAAATTCCCGCCCATGAAATAATAAAAAAAAATCGATTTAAAAAACAATTAACAAGTCTAATCATATTAAGAGTCTACCTTATCTAATTAGAAATCTACTTTCCCAACCCAATTAGGACTCTAACTCCCACCCAAATCTAATTAGGACTCTACATCTCACCCAAATCTAATTAGAACTCTACCTCCCGACCTAATATATAAACATCGAAACATCTTTCATTTTCTTCCAATCTATCAACTATTAACATTTGAAGCAACCATTGAATTCTCGACAAACCTGCAAATACAAACAGGTTAGTTTTCGAAAAATACTATCAATACCACATCAATATATTTTAGCATGTATTTGCATGTTACAATTTTTTCATAAAATTTTGCATGATACATTGGATTTACATGGTGAAAAATATCAGAAGATTACAATTTAGCATTCTCGATAATTTAAAAAGATTGAAAGTGTATAATCTCCGCAATATCTGTGAAGATATTCAACCCCTCCTTTTTTGGCTTTAGTACGTGTTCTGATGCCCCTCAGTCCTCATTGCCTAAGAAATCTATTAATATATAAAAGTAATATGTTTAAATTTTGTTACACAGGCCTGCCTTTTTTGAATGTAAGCGATGCAACTTTGGTAAGGGCTGAACTTGCACAGTTGTATTTGCATAGGGCACCTAATAATTCATGTATCATCACTATGATTTCTTTTTGGAATTTGGATTTCGCTGATTATTTGCTGCTCCTTTTTTATGTAACTTAGAAGGTAGGTGGGATTCGAGTGGTGGTCGAGAAGGTGATGCATGTCAGAAAACCGCATACAGGGGCTCAGAGAAAATGGTCACCAACAACCCCTGCCAGTGAAAGTGATTGAGATCAGTCCACATAGCCAGAAGTATACATGTATAACCCAAAAGGCACTTTAAAATTTTGAAAGCATATATATATGTTTTTTTTTTCAACTGTGAAGTGTTAGAATGAAATTAGATCTCATCACTATATATGATATATGGAATCCAAATCCGAAATCATACTTTGTAAATGAGTATGTGATGATTGTTGATATTTTCTTCATCCTTTTCAATCTCAGTCTATTCATATTTTTTATGGTGGAGCCACCCTTCATAGTTTGTGTTAAATGTCCTGTAATCGTAATGTAACATCAACAAGATTTAAATGACAAAGCAACAATCACACTTAGAAATGTAAGTCCATGTATCCCATAAAAAGGTGCATCCATGGAATAATAATTGTAATATATTAAAGAAAAAAATCGAATTAAAATTATACTAAACAATTCCTGCTAGAGCTGGCAAAATTTTGTCCGACCCGGATTACCCGAATTGTCCGACCCGGAAAAAACCGGGTCTGGACATAAATTTTTCGTCCGAATTTTTATATTGTCCGAATTGACCGAATATTCGGACATAAAATTTCTCTTTTTTCTATTGTCCGAACCCGATTTTAGCTTCTTCCGAATTGTCCGACCCGGTTTGACCCGAAATAAAATCGGGTCCGGACATGAATTTCTCGTCCGAATTTTGACATTGTCCGAATTTGTCCGACCCGAATTTACCCGGACCCGGATTTTTGCCAGCGCTAATTCCTGCCCATGAAATAATAATAAAAAAATTGATTTAAAAAAATAATATACAAAAAGCTTAATCAATTAGGAGTATACCTTATCTAATTGAAATCTACCTCCTAACCCAATTAGGAGTCTAACTCCCCCCAAATCTAATTAGCAATCTACCTCCACCTAAATCTATATATCGTGCCCTTCACCAAATTGTTATTTCTTATAATTTTTGACACTAATTTTTTTAATAGTAAATATTTTATTAATTATAAGAAACTAGGATGCGTTGGTTGTGTCAATGAGCACCAAATGATACTCTAATCGAATCAACTCCTTCCATTAAACTTATTTTAAGCATTTTTTGAAATATAAAAAATAATGTATAAAAGTATAACTTTATTCAATTTATATGTAATCGTATAGTTATAGAATTCAATCATATCATCAAATTTCATCTTAATATGTATAATATAGTTTTAACGATAAGGCAAGACACTTTCCCAAGACTTACACAATTCAAAATGACTTCTTTTCTTTTTTAACTTGAATAGTGGGTATTAACATATTTATGTTTATTTTATTTATTAAACTATTTAAATATCCTGTGCATCCCCGTGCATCGCACGGGTTAAAGACTAGTAATAATAATAATAATAATTGATTTAAAAAAATAATAAACAAGAAATCTAATCAGATTAAGAGTCTATCTTATCTAATTTAATTAGATTAATAGAGATCTCTGTGGGCCCTACTGGATCTTGGGAGGAGATTAAATTTCGGATTACTAACCAATCATATCGCAGAAAATTAATTTCTTTTTCCATTTTCAATAAAGCCAAGACGTTCTGATATTTTTGTTTCACTTTAACTGCCCCATTAAAATCGCAAGACGGATCCCGCGCCTCACAAGAACGTATAAACAGATGTTACAATAATTAACTGCTAGATTTGAACGTCCACAACTTCAAAACCCTAACAAACACCTATATATAATAATTAACTGTTGTTCGCTGTTGTTTTTGAACTTTAAGCCTTTTGACTCTCAATAATCAAAAAAAATATAATATTGAAATCAATTTGCTCCATGGTAGAATCAATATCAAACTTTTCATTTTATTGAAGCCATCCATACTTCGTGTTTCCAACCCAACAATGGTGAGAAAACCTAAACCCATTACTATTGTAGACAATAAAGTTCTTCATTGACTACTTATGTTATTTCTACTGTTTCTTATAATTTATCTGTTTTTCATGCCAACTTATATTCACTTAGATGTTGCAGGAATAGGAAGAATCATCATATAACACCACATCTGTGTAATCAATCTCTTTGCCTTTTGGCTTTTTGTATTAATTCTATAATTATAGTTTTTGTTTGCCTTTAGGGAATGGTCCTATTTAAAGAAGATTATTAATTTATAAAGTGAGTAGTGAGTACGTACCTGTGGATCTATAGACAGTCTCATTCGACCCCCAAATTGTTGAACTAAAACCCTACCCACCATTCTCATCCTCTAACCCTTAATACATCAACCACCCCACAAAAAAATACAACATATATATACAATGATATGTTCCCACAATAAACTCCCACCTATACTAAATTAGTTACATCACATAATCAACATGCCAAATTCAAAGTTGCAAAAAAATACATATATAATTCACAGAAGAAGAGCATCATAGGTTTCTTTTAAAATGCAAACCTGCAAAAACAAAAAAAAAAGGTTAATCTCCACCCAAAAAAAAAGGTATGCAATTCTCCAAAGCCTTAAATTTCTAAAAGCTTTATTCTATATAATTTACGAAGTGATTTCTAAAAGCTTTATTTTTTTAATTCTGCAATACTAGATGATTTACATATTTCTAGATTATAGAGCTTCAATGACCACTAAAATTATTACAAATATACATAATTATTCACTAACATAGATAATATTATTCATTATAAGAAATTATATTTTAAATATCAACCAATACAGTAAATAATAATTAATAGATGAATAATTCAGAGATCATTAATATTATGTAAAAGATCATGAAAAAATAGAATTAATAAGGGATATCATTATAGTTATGATTAAGGTATAACAAGGAAAGCATTATGTACAGGGTTAGGGATTCAATCAGAGAAATAATTAGGTTTAGGTTAAAACTTTGTTTAGAGAGAACACATGAACTTATGTTGGGAAGAACTAGAATTCAAAGACAATCATCAACCAAGAAAACAGAGACGTTGATGAGAAGTCAAAGGTTTTATAAAAAAGAACATGAGCATAAATGAAAAGAAACATATATATATATATATATATATATATATATATATATATATATGTAATGCCCCGGAAATTCAATTATAGAAAAGTCAAAGTCAACTAACGTTAACAGACGAAACTTAGCGGAAGACTTCAAATTTAGTTTGGGCGTCACTGCCGTATCCCCGAAGGAATACAAGGCGAGAAAGGAAAACACAACTGTCTGCTAACGGTAACTACTAACAACTCAAAACAAAACTTTAAGATTTCATAACGAAAATAATATAAAAAGATTCAAGGACTTCTAGACTCGTCGTCCTCACTTCTAATTCCCGTCCCCAGCATTTAGATCTTCACCTGAAAACAAAACATTTCAAAAATGAGGGGGAAATCTCAATAATGTCTACCCCTAACGTTTAAAACAGTTTAAGTTCATTTCAATTCGTTTTGGGGAGAGGGATCGAATAAGCGTTTTACAAACCTTTAATCCCATACTGTTTCCTCAACCCATCCAATCCATATTTTAATTTGCGGGTGGGATACCAAATCCCTTAAAGTAACATCGCCTACCAAAGGCATCAAGAACATCGCATACCAAAGGCATAAATAATATCGCCCACCAAAGGCATCAAAACATCGCCTACCAAAGGCATCAAGAACATCGCCCACCAAAGACATAAATAATATCGCCTACCAAAGACATCAAAATACTATCCTATATCAGGGAAGGAAGCCCTGATCTCCTGGTCCATAACCCTGCAGATTGTTACACCTGCACAACAGGTTATCCCCCGAAACCCGTTTAACGTTTCCACTTGAATTATTTATACAATTTTCAAACTCAACTCACGACTCTCAAGTCAACCATCCCAAGTTATCAAAACCATTAACAAAACTTCGAATAAAAGACCATCCAATTTCTCAACTCTAATAAACCAAGATCACAATCGAATCAAAAAGATTATCAAAACAGATGGTCGTATTTCCACAAAAGTCCCCTTTCGGGATGCAATTCTCAAAATAGATCATAAAACATCAAAACACATTTAAAGAGCATCCCGATGGGGATTAGAGCATAGACAATTACCTGAATAACGTCACAGTACAACAATAAGGAGAACACACTTGAGCTCACTATCATCACGCACTAACTCGGGCCTAGAATAAGAATAATTATCTAATCAAAACGCGTTCTAACGAAGTTAGTATCAACTATCAACTACCTAACCCATCCCCTAGGAACACTTAGGTTCCTATCATTTATGATTTACACTTAACACACTCAAGGAATTATATAACAAGTTCACACATAAAATTTACTCAACAATTTTCATAAATAAAAGCAAGCAGAGGACAGATTGTAACGTTCACATAAAACGGGTCACAACTCGACTTCCCGACATCCTATTGGTCTGGTTCTGGACTTTTCGGAAACCTCGGGATGTCTACTAAAACTTCTATGTTGATGACCAAGCCCATATCAGTCCCGAAGAACTCTAAAAACACCCATCTTCCCAATTGGTCCAGATCTGACAGGTTCTGGTAAAAAGATTATAACTCAGGTTATACAAATCAAACGTTCGATCCGTAAAATTCCTATGGTTCCTAACATCTAAGGGAACCTCCGGTTAAAAGGGTTCTGTCAAAGAGTAACTATACTAATCGTGGCAACCCGATCTTTAGACACTAACAAAACTGTCCTGTTACCGGTTCTTAATAAATTTGTAATTTCGGTTCTAACTTTTACCAATTGATCTCCGGGTTCTAATTTGGGCTCAAAACAGTAACTAGGGTCTAAGGTATAAAGTCCAACTTAACTTAGGTCCAACAATTAAACCTTAATCATTAACCCAATTTAGAAAACATGGAAACACTTTACTAATTTTAATCAATCCTAAAAACAAACAAGAAATATAACACTTTAAACATGAATTATTTACAAGGTTATAACAGTAAAGTAAGAATTTCAAAGAACAATAAAAAGTGGTTAAACATGTGGTTTCTTTAATCAAGATTCAAGGAGGTCTTTAGGAAATATAACATAAGGTATAATATGACAAGTAACTACTAATCAAGAAAAAAAACCCAACAACCAATTCTTCTAACTAAAACAAGAATTCAAGAATCAAGAAAGACTTAAAGAACATGTAATATTTAACAAGAAACCTAATTAATTTTCAAGAATCAAGATTTAACAAGAAACGAATTACTAACTAAGATTGAATCTAAATTAAACAACCTAATTTGTTAATCAAGAATTTAACCTAGATGTTACACTTTCCAATTTCGTGCATATAATAATATAGTGATCTAACCTAATATGATTTATAAGGAATATAAAGAACTATAAAGAAATACCTTTAAACCTAATAACCAACTATTACAACTTAATCTAATTGCAATTTACAACATAAAATTACATATAACAAATAAGCAAATTACACATAACAATTAATAATTTACATATAATTACAACCAAGAAATATTTACAAATAATTTTCCTAATTACAAAACTAATCATAAATAATACAATTCAATAATTATAAAAACAATTAAATTTTGAAATTAAAAGCAGAAAAGAAAAAGGAAAAAGAAAAAGAAAATATCAAAAACAATATAGAAATCAGTTAGGGTTTTAGGGTTAGGGTTTACGTAGGGTTCAGGGCAGTTTCTTGGCGGTTTTCCCCGGCGACTGGGCGAACGGTGGTCGGGGTGTTGGCGTCGAGTCGGTCGGGCGCGGGTGGTGTTGGTGGCGTGGCGTGAGCAGTGCAATGGTGGTCGTGGATGCGTCGATTGAGCGATGCAGCGCCAGTCGGTGTTCGTCCGCGAGTCTAGTGGGTGGCGTTGATCGGTCGACGTCGAGGGGTACGGTGCGACGACGGTGGTCGTCTGGGCGGCAACGCGCGGGGCAGGAGGCGAGAGACAGGGAGATCGAGAGGGAGAAAGAGGGAAAAGAGAGAGAAAAGGGGAAGAGAAAGGTGGTTGCGGTGGTGTAGGCGATTCCCGGCGGTGGTGGTGGCGATTCCCGGCGGTGGTGGCGGCGGCCGTGAAGGGGCGGCCGAGGGAGAGAGAGAGAGAGAGGAGAGGAGAGGGTTAGGGATTAGGGTTTGAAGATTAGGGTTTGAGGGAGGAAGGATTAACTTTTATACTACCCACTTAACCAAGGCCCAATTAGTCTAATCCTAACTCTTAGCCCAACCCAACACTAAAACAAAATCTGATTTTCTAAAGACAACTAATAATATTATTAAAAGCAATAATAATAATAATAATACTAATAATAATATAATCACATAGCAAATAATATTCACGTAATTAATCACATAACTCAACAATATTAATAGTAATAGTAATAATAAAAAGAGTAAAACTAATAATACTAAACCCATGAAATTACCGATATACCCTTGTTAGTCTCTCACGATCCTACGAGCTCAAGTGTTAGCAAAATAAAACACAAACGAATAATAATAAATAACGAAGTCAAACTTAATTTACTAACGACGTCACGGTCAACATCTTTGGATTTTTCGGGGTTTTACAATATATATATATATATATATATATATATATATATATATATTAAAAATGGTGGCATTAACCCAAATTATGTGAAAGTGTAATAACGACAAATCATCAACTCGATTTAAAAAACTAATGAAGAGTGATATTTTCCAAATACAACTGAAACCATCATCAATTAACAACTCAAGAGGATTGAGTTATAAAAGAGGGATACTTCTTTAAATAATAAGACCATAGAAAATGAGGGTCAAACAAAATTATGTAGCATAGTAAAATTACTAATAAGTTAGACCATATAAAAGAGTGTATTTGCATCCCTTCATTGCAAAAAAAAAAAAATGGATGAAAGAAAAACAAAAATACATCCCTGCTCTTTTAGATATATGCATATATGGAGCATCATCTCATAATTGGCCTTTCTTATCTATATAATACTGTAGTAATGGATCATCACCAACCTTGCAATTTTCTACGGTCTAACAACATACACACACTAATTAAAAAGACTCAAAATCCCATAAAATGCGAGCAAACAAAAAAAAATTGTAGACAATTTTGTTCGATCAGAGAAAAAAAACTCCATAGATGGATAAATCTCAGATCTAGACAAAGCAAGTTGTTATACAATAAATATACAATCAATTACTACTGCCACACCCACTCACCGTCATCCCCCCACTCACTCTCCAGTATATGCGCAGACAGCGCAGTTCTAACCACTCATGCATTCTGTTTTTGCTTTTGATCTCATGTAGAACTTTATAATCTCCTCCGCCAACTCTCTAATTAATGAAGCTCTAAACTTGATTTATTTATAACTTTTTTTTTGTTTAAATTGGCAGGAAACCTACCTAATTTCTTTCTGGTTGTGACTGGTCATTGGAAGGTGTATGATGATGTAGAAGAAAGGAAGACGGGTAAGATTGTGTTTCTATTTTTCCCCCCGTTAAGTTCGTTGTATGCATGTTTTAAGTGGTGCTATAATTTTGTTTTATCAATTGCTTCAATTCCTCCAAACTAAGCTTTGAATTTGCTATCTATCAATTGAAATCTCATGTTGCTTTAGTTAAGAAGATTTAATAGGAACCAGGTATGGGTATGGCACAGGAAGACTGAGTCAATCGGGATGAAGCAAAGACCACGGTTATGGCGTGTGACGAACGGGTTATTCTGCCAAAAAATTCAAATTTTGGAGAGTGATCCTAAGATGCGACGAGGAAGTTTTCTTGAGCATTTTGATCTCATTTTAAAAGACGTTTTTATGTATAGTAATTCTTTTTAAGCATTGGTTTGTTCTAAAAAAACATTTTTTTATATGACTTATAGCCTGTATTCAACCAGAGAAATGGAGTTTATATTTATATTTACTGTAAAAAAAAAAAACTAGAATATATATTTGCCTATTTGTGGTGGTGTAATTTGGATGGGGTTTGCCCTCAAGAATTCAAAAAGTCCAATACCACATCTATAATAATATAAAAGTAATATATTCGAAATTTGAAATACTCAACACAGAGTGATTGTAGGGGTTATCAACCAATCAGATTAAAGAAAAAAAATTGATTTAAAAATACATTAAAAAATTCCCGCCCATGAAATAATAAAAAAAATGATTTAAAAAAATAATAAACAAGAAGTCTAATCAAATTAAGAGTCTATCTTATCTAATTAGAAATATACTTCCCAACCCAATTAGGAGTCTAACTCCCACCCAAATCTTACCTCTCACCTAAATCAAATTAGAACTCTATCTCTCGCCCAAATCTAATTAGGAGTTTACCTTCCGACCTAATATATAAACATCGAAACATCTTTCATTCTCTTCCAATCTGTCAACTATTAACATTTGAAGCAACCATTATTTTTTCACTAATTAGGACTTCCATCCTTATATTATCTTCACATCTTTCAGCATATTCAAATTTATTTAGGTGCAGGGTATTTTTAGATTTTTCAAAACCGTTAAAGAAAAGCTTTATTATATAATTCTTTTTCTAATGCATGGATAACCATGATATGTTTGCACAGGCAACACTTACAGCAAGATTATGCATATCTCTCATTGTTAAATTCCATTTAGTCATTATGGTTGGGTTGATTAATTGATATTTTTCCACTAATTTGTGGGGTTTTATGTTATGCATTGTTATACAAGGTGTTGGTCACATATACAAAGGTATGTCTGTATAAGAGTGAAATGATGTTTTGCCCTCATATCTAAATCCTAATTCTTTTGTCTTAGTTTATATTTGGATAGGTTGTAAATAATCTACCTTCTATTAATGATATGTTAAAGTGAATCCGAGCAAGTTCTCCTGGTGTACGAGTGACACTAAAGGTAAAACATTAAGGCTACATTGCTAAAATTTAGGAAGCTCTCAATAGTAGAAAAATTGATGAACGCCAGTTGTGTATAGTGGAGATTGCTCATATAATTAAGAGGAATATTTTTTACTAACATACTGCATTTAGGAATTCATTCAAGCATCATATGTGTATAGGTAATATTTTGCATGGATTAATACATGGTTATATAGGATATTTGATACTGGTGTATAGAGTTCAATGAGTTTTGCCCTTTAATTTACGACATGGTAATAAAGGTCGTTGCCCTTTCGACTTATACGATATTATTTATGAATAATTAATGCCCCATGTTTCTTTTCCATCAAATATAATAGGCAATGAGCGATTTCTAAATTATGAGTTAATTGAATTTTTTCTCTCTAAATTGCAAAATGTAGGGTAAGATTGTTACATTCGACCATTCCATTTTCCGCCGGGCAAGATTCCGAAATATTGGTTTTTATCATTCCAAATCACTTCTTTTTTTTACTAATTTTAAATACCCCGTGCATCGCACGGGTTAAAGACTAGTTAACATAATGTATATACACCCCCCAATCTCTTTAATTTCTTATTTTTTTAATTGTGAGATCAAACTCCCTTTAATTTCACAAATGTGTATTAGCAATCTATCATTGTATTTGTGTATTATCTATTTTATATACTCCCTCCATTTTATATTAATTATCACTTCGTAGATGTTATATACTTTATAGTGTCTAATATCCTTCCCTAACTTAGAAAATTTTAGATACAAAACAAAGAAGGAAAGTACATGTTAAGAATTTGAAAATTTTCAAGGTTTGACTAAATTATAAATGATAATTATTACAATTAAGCTGAAACTGACAATAAATATTTTTTATTAGAAATATCTGATTCCAAATATATAAATTATCAGTCACCCTATATAAAAGTGATCTACACAAAATTATACTATCGTGATGATAAACTTATAGCAATCTTTTTGTTTATTGTCCAACAGTATCAACAACTTATTATGAAATCTTTTTGTTTGATAATTCATTTATACTTTTCTCAAATTTGTACATACATACATTTACAATTTAGTTTCTATTTTTAATAAATATTTGTTTTGTTATATCCCGTGTAATGCACGGGATGCGTAGGTTGTGTCAATGAGTACAAATGATACCCTAATCGAATCAACTCCTTCCATTAAGCTTATTTTAAGCGCTTTTTGAAATATAAAAAATTATGTATAAAAGTATAATTTTATTCAATTTATATGTAATAGTGTAGTTCTAGAATTCAATCACATCATTAAATTTCATCTTAATCTATATATAATAATATAGTTTTAATGACAGAGCAAGACGTTTTCCCAAGAGTCATATAATTCAAAATAACTTCTTTTTTACTTGAATTGAGGATATTATTAACATATTTATGTTTATTTTATTTATTAAACTATTTAAATATCCCGTGCATCGCACGGGTTAAATACTAGTAATAATGTAAAAGTAATATATTCGAAATTTGAAATACTCAACCCAGAGTGATTGTAGGGGTTATCGGCCAATAAGATTAGAGAAAAAATCGATTAAAAAATACAGTAAAAAATTTCCGACCATGAAATAATAAAAAGAAATCGATTAAAAAAATAATAAACAAGAAGTCTAATCAGATTAAGAGTCTACCTTATCTAATTAGAAATCTACTTTCCAACCCAATTAGGAGTCTAACTCGCACCCAAATTTAGTTAGGACTCTACCTCTCACCCAAATCTAATTAGGACTCTACCTCTCACTCAAATCTAATTAGGACTCTACCTCCCGACCTAATATATAAACATTGAAACATCTTTTATTTTCTTCCAATCTGTCAACTATTAACATTTGAAGTAATCACTGAATTTTCGGTAAACCTACAAACAAGTTAGTTTCCGAAAAGTACTATAAATTTGAAGCAATTATTGAATTCTCCATTTTCCCAAAAGGAAAATCCTCTCTCCATAATAATGTTTCCGCAATGGTGTTACCCCTTGCTTTTCATCCAACTCTGATGTTATTAATACTTCTTCCTCTCCATAATTTTTTTTTTTTTTTTTTTTGCAATTGGGGGAGAGACTTGTAGTGAATGAGGATATGGTGTGAATTTTGGATGAATTTAGGGCTTGGTGTTAAAATTTGTATAGAATTCGTACACGGAAGTGGCAAATTTTATGTTTTAAGGTCCTATGAGTGTGTCACATCTGTGCTGAAAGGGTTCATATTGATTGGACATGATAGTCAAGAGGCAGTGGTCGGGTGTCCAACGATAGCGAGCAGTGATTTCATGGAAGATGATACATCCACCGTTAGGATTTTTCCCCTTTTTTCAATTACGAGTTTCATTGTATTTTGAGTTTGATTTTTCAGTTAAGATTTTTGTTTTTACTTACCTTTATAATTTGGATGTTGAATCTTCATATGGATCATGTCTTTTGACGTATCAAACAGCAGAAGATGATGTAAGCTTGAGAGGCCACAACACCTCAAGTTATTAAATTGCTTATGTATAAACACCTTAAGTTGTTATTGATGTATTTAACAGTGAATGCTGAGTTTGTGTTTCTATAGTTATTCTCAAGTTTGTACTTTATACTTTTAACTTTTCATATAATATTAATGAAAGGGTGCATGACATGTACTTTACTCATCAATGATGATAGAACTGATATACTCTAGTTAAGAGATTCATTTATAATATATGGTTCTTTTATTTTCATTATTATGGATAGCTACCTACAATGTTTTGAGTTGGATTGTATTTTTTCTACTTGCAACTTATATGTTATAATATTGATTCGAAAATATCATTTATTTATATTTACTGTCACACTTTCTACAGGTAAGATATGTGCTATACAATCCTTGGAACAATTTATTTATATGTTTATTGAACAACGTAATAGAATTTACATTGTGAATAGATTTATTTTCTGTTTTGTACATATATTTATATTATAGGGTTTTATTATTAAATTCAAGAATTTATTTTAAGATATCCGTGCATAGTACGAGTTTAACAATAGTAATAATAATAATAATAATAATAATAATAATAATTATTATTATTATTATTATTATTATTATTACTAATAATTATAATTATAATTATTAATAATTTTGTAATATGACAATTAGTAATTAATAATAAACATATATATTAATAATTAATAAGTAATTATTATAATTACTTAATGATAATTCATAATTATTAATAAATAATAAATAATTATAATTATTAATAATTAATATAATAAAATTATGATTGATAAAATTGCAATTAAAAATTATTATTGTTAATTATTAGCCATTGATAATATTTATTAATTATTAAAATTTTATTATTGTGATGATGATGATGATGATGATGATGATGATGATAATAAGTCCTATAACTATAGCTTTGATTCCATTCCACTGTTCACCAAACACTTTCATTTCAGGGTTCTAATTCCATACCAACCACTAGAATTCTAATTCCATACCCAACCCATTCCACTTTTTTCTCCAAACAAGCCCTTAGATACCTCCCAGATTTGAGGGGTATCAAACATATCCCTTTTGTTGTAGCATTTTTAAAAGTAAAAAAGAAAATAACTTTGGTAAGCTTCTTTGCAACAAACTCATTCCGCCGCCATCTCATGCAACACAGTTGTACCGTCAACCATTTTTTCCGGCGAAGCAAGTTCAAATCTGGGTTAGGAGAGCAAAGAGTTTAACTGATGGTGAAGCTTTCTGTTGTACTTACCAAGCCGATAATCAGATGAATTTTACAACTGAATCAATATTGTTTCTCTACTCTCGCTAGAAAACGAACCCTACAAAACTTCACTTTAAAGCCTTCAATAATTAATGGCTGGATAGTTAAAATCTTTGGATATGGCGAAAAGGATCGAGCAAGGGAAATGGTAGCTGGTGGAAGATAGGTGTTGGGCTTGCGAATAGAGACAATTGAGTGAATGAGTTTGTTGTAGTCGGGCGGGCATTAATTTTATTTATTTATTTATTTATCTATCTATTATTATTATTATTGTTATTATTTCACACTTAAAATTTGATTCCATTCTCTTTCTCACCAAACACACATAGTTTAGGAATCTAATTCCATTCCCAACCCTCCAGGGTTCTAATTCCATACCCATCACTTTCCAGAATTCTCACCAAACATGCCCTAGAGAGAGACCAAACTTGTAACACAAAATGATTAGATCACGGAGCTTAGTGATTATCTCTCTTTTTCACCAATACAACAAAAAAATGGCTTTATAGTCTGTTTGGGGGGGGGGGGGGAGGGGAGAGGAGGGGATGGGAGGGAAAGGGAGAATATTTATTTCAATCTTATTTGGATTATAAGTGGAGGGAAATGAAAAGCAAGAGAGATTAATTGTTGTGTTTGAATTAGAAAAAAAAAAGAGGGGGAAGGGAGGAAAAATGAAGTAGTTATTATATAAATAAAGTTATTTTCTTTTTATTAATGCATAATGAGTTCTCTTCCCCTCTGTTAACCCTCATATCGAGGGTTAATGAAAAGGGGGTTAATGGAGGGGAATGAAGGTAAATAGTTCCTTTCCCCTCCCCTCTTATTAATTTTTCCAAACAAGGGTATATTGTTAGGATATATTTTGTATCTTTTCTTTTCTTTTTGTTTCTTCTGTCAGCTGTTGCTGCGGTTGTAGTTTGTTAGGTTAGTTTGTTAGGTTTGTTCCTTTTCCTTTCTTTCTTGTTCTTGGTTTTGCATCTGTATAAATAGGGTACTTAACCTTCTCTCTTTATTCATTCAATAAGACACATTTCCATTCTGTGTTTTCCCTCTCTTCTTCTTTGGCTCAACTCATCGAGCTGTTTTCTGTCTTCATGGTATCAGAGCAGGTTGCTTTCTGATCCTGCATCTCCTGCACTTTGGCTATGGCAGAAAGTCCAGCAACACCAAAAACCGAGAGTCCAGAAAATCCTTCTTCAACTCCACTAAACAGATTACCCATCATTGACCCTTGTGATCCTCTTTACATCCACCCATCAGATCAACCAGGTTTATCTCTGGTGGCTGAACCATTCAATGGAGAGGACTTTGATACTTGGAAGAGGTCAGCCACCATTGCCTTGTCAGCCAAGTACAAAGTGGCCTTCATTGATGGTTCTTTATCAAGGCCTGCAGAAGACTCGCCTCTCCTGCCATATTGGAGAAGAGGGAATGACATGGTCTTATCTTGGATACTCAATTCTTTGTCCAAGAATATAAGAGACGGTGTGTTGTACTCAACATTAGCCAAAGATTTGTGGGATGAGTTATCAGAAAGATTTGGGCAGAGTAATAAGGCTAAACTATACTCAGTGCAACAGGAGGTTTCAAGGCTTTCCCAAGACTCTCTGGACATAGCAAGTTACTTCACAAAGGCCAAGAATTTATGGGATGAAGCCAGTTCTGTCAGCAGTTTTCCCAGATGCCAATGTGGAAAGTGTACATGTGATCGAAGAATAAATAAGAAGATCGAGGTACATTTTGAAGAGCAGAAATTGCTTCAATTTCTAATGGGGCTCAACAACAGTTATACAGCAGTTCGAGGCAATATCCTCATGATGTCTCCCCTTCCTTCCCTCAGTCAAGTCTATTCAATTCTCATTCAAGAGGAAAGACAAAGGCAAGTTCATGATATAGTCAATTTTTATCTGATTCTGCTACCTTCTATGCCTCTAGAAATATTCAGAATGGACCTCCAAGAACTGTCAATGAGAAAGGAAGAAATGAATCCAAGAAAACCTTGTTCTGTGATCATTGCAAAAGGAATGGCCACACCATTGACAAATGCTATAGACTCCATGGGTTCCCTCATAATCACCCAATAAATCAAAACAGACAGCAAAGACAACAAGGTGCACCAAGAAGAGTTGCCAATAGTGCCTGGAATGAAGCAGAATCAGTAACTTCTTTAGCTGAGATTGTTGCACCTGAAAGGAGTTCAACAGCAGGAAATTTACCTTTTAATCAAGATCAAGCAAAGTTATTACTGCAACTCCTCATGGCCAGCTTGAACACACAGGACTCAAACAAAAATGATGGTGATACCATGTCTGGTAATAGCTATACCTTTTTTCAGCATTACTTATCTAATGGTGTGAGTTATGCTTGTGTTGCACTAGAGAATGCTTGGATCCTAGATTCCGGGGCTAGTGATCATATGTTGTAAAACCCCGAAATTTTTTTTGGTTAGCGCGACCGTTAGTTCCGTTTGGCAGACCGTTGGTGTTGAGTTTAAGTTTCGAGGACGAAACTTCTTTTAAGGAGGTAATGATGTAAAACCTCGAATTTTAGGAAGAACAGAATCGTTAGAATTATTGCCGAACCGTTAGGCTTAAGTTTAAGTTTCGAGGACGAAACTTCTTTTAAGGGGGTAATGATGTAAAACCCCGAAAAATCCAAAGATGTTGACCGTGACGTCGTTAGTATATTATGTTTGACTTCGTTATTTATTATTATTCGTTGTGTTTATTTTTGCTAACACTTGAGCTCGTAGGATCGTGAGGGACTAACAAGGGTATATCGGTAATTTCGTGGGTTTAGTATTATTAGTTTTACTCTATTTTAGTATTATTATTAATATTATTGTGTTATATGAATAATTACGTGAATATTATTTTGTTATGTGTTTTCTATTAATAATATTATTATTAGTATTATTATTATTATTACTATTATTATTATTAGTTTGTTTTTAGAAAAATCGGATTTTAATTGTTTTAGTTTTGGGTTGGGTTAGGATTGAGAGTGTTTAGTTGGGCCTTAATTGTTAGATAATATAAAAACCCCTCCCTCTCTCTCAAACCCTAATCTCCTCTCCAACCAAACCCTAACCCTAGCTTTTCTCTCCCCCCCTCTCTCCCTTGGCTGCCTCCTCTCAGCCGGCACCACCGCCGCACCGCGCCTGCACCACCGGCAACCGCCCAGGGTCGTCCTCTCTCTCTCTCTCTCTCTCTCTCTCTCTCTCTCAATGCGTCTCTCTCTCCCTCTTTCCTGTTGCACCACCACCAACCATCACCACCAGATGCAGTTGCCGCCCCCTCGCGCGACCATACATGGTCAAGACCGCCGGAAACCGCCGCATGACCACCGACAGACCCACAGACGAGAGAAGAAGGGCAACAGACACACCTGTTGCTGCTGTGCGCGAGAAGCCCGATGATTCCCACTGCCCCGACACCGACCACCCCAGCACCACCTCCCGACTCTCCGACGACTCCCCCACCACCGGAAACCACCAGCCCCGCCGCCCACAGCCCAACACAACCCTTGCGTAAAAACCCTATTTGCAGTTTCAAGTTTTCCTTTTATTCTTTGTAGTTTCTGATTTTATTTATCTTTTGTTATTATTAGTACTAATGCTTGTAAATTGATCTACATTATGTAAATATCAAATTATGATTCTTGGTTGTTAGTATAGATTGGTTATATGTTTTCTTTTATTTCATTTATGTGGCTAATATGTGATTAATTTAGTATACTATGTGTTAAATCATGTTTAGAGTTTAGATAATATTATTCTTGTATGTGTGAATTAGGATGTGTAATTATCAAGATTAATTTTTGTTCATTTAGTTAAGTATTCATATGTTTTCCTTGATTCTGTTAGGTGTTTAATAGTATGTTTAATCTTGTTAAATAAGTTGAGATTGATTAAATTAGTAAAGTACGATTCTTGCTTATTAGTTTAATTAGTTTCATGATTCTTGACTTAATCTTGTTTAAAGCAATTGGTTGTTGGGATTCTTGATTAGTAGTTCAAATGTTTATATATTCTTTATAGTTTATTCACATGTTCTTTAAGTTCTTTCTTGTTTATTGGTTAAGAAATTCATGTTTAGGTTAGTGTTAATATTTCATGCATGCTTTTAGGGTTAGTAGAAATATTAAAGTTGATTTCATGTTTTACATTTTAGTTTTGATGATAGGAGGTTTGATGTTTGGACCTTAGTTGGCTTAGGTTAATTACTTTGGACCTAAGTTACTGTTTTAGGCCCAAGTTAGGACCCATGGATCGGTTGGTGAAAGTTAGAACCGAAATAATCAATTATATGGGAACCGGGTGCGGGACAGTTTTGATGGGGTCTAAAGATCGGGTCACCACAACTAGTGTAGTTGTCTTTTGATCGAACCCTTTGGACTGGAGTTTCCCTTAGATGTTAGCTTTCATAGGAATTTTACGGACCGGACTTTGGATTTTATAAGTCGAGTTATACCCCGATTACCAGACCTAGATCAGTTCTGGACAGGTTGGGAAGATGACGGTTTTAGAAGACTTTAAAGTGTGTGTTGGGTCTCGAGTTCAACTTAAGAGTTTTAATAGACATTTCGTGGTTTCCGAAAAGTCCAAAACCAGACCCATAGGATGTCGGGAAGTCAAGTTACGACCCTTTTTGTGTGGATGCTGAAATCTGTCTTGTTATGTGAAATTGTTAATGAATGTGTTGTTGATTGAAAAGGTTTATTTGGTGCTATTATGCGATTACTTGGAATGTGTTAGGTAATTTAAAGTGTAAATTCATGATTGATAGAAACCTATAGTGTTCCTAGGGGAGGGTTAGTTAGAAGGTAGTTAATACTAACTTCGAAGGGCGCGTTTTGATTAGAATAATTAGTCTATTTTAGGCCCAAGCTAACTCGCGTCGTTAGTGAGCTCAAGTGTGTTCGTTTTGCTGTGAAGTGAAGTTAACCAGGTAATTGTCTATGCTCTAATCCCCACCGGGATTCTCTTTAAATGTGTTTTGATGTTTTATAATCTATTTTGAGAATTGCATCCCGAAAGGGGACTTTTGTGGAAATACGACCATCTTTTTTTGTTAATCTTTTTGATTCGATTGTGATCTTGGTTTATTTGAGTTGAGAAATTGGATGGTCTTTTATTCGAAGTTTTGTTAATGGTTTTGATAACTTGGGATGGTTTGACTTGAGAGTCGTGAGTTGAGTTTGAATACTATGTAAATAATTCAAGTGGAAACATTAAGCGGGTTTCGGGGGATAACCTGTTGTGCAGGTGTAACAACCTGCAGGGTTATGGACCAGGAGATCAGGGCTTCCTTCCCTGATATAGGATAGAATTTTTGATGCCTTTGGTAGGCGATATTATTTATGCCTTTGGTGGGCGATGTTCTTGATGCCTTTGGTAGGCGATGTTTTGATGCCTTTGGTGGACGATATTATTTATGCCTTTGGTAGGCGATGTTCTTGATGCCTTTGGTAGGCGATGTTACTTTAAGGGATTTGGTATCCCGCCCGCAAATTAAAATATGGATTGGATGGGTTGAGGAAACAGTATGGGATTAAAGGTTTGTAAAACGTTTGATTCGATCCCTCTCCCCAAAATGAATTGAAATGAACTTAAACTGTTTTAAACGTTAGGGATAGACATTATTGAGATTTCCCCCTCATTTTTGAAATGTTTTGTTTTCAGGTGAAGATCTAAATGCTGGGGACGGGAATTAGAAGTGAGGACGACGAGTCTCGAAGTCCTTGAATCTTTTTATATTATTTTCGTTATGAAATCTTAAAGTTTTGTTTTGAGTTGTTAGTAGTTACCGTTAGCAGACAGTTGTGTTTTCCTTTCTCGCCTTGTATTCCTTCGGGGATACGGTAGTGACGTCGAAACTAAATTTGAAGTCTTCCGCTAAGTTTCGTCTGTTAACGTTAGTTGACTTTGACTTTTCTATAATTGAATTTCCGGGGCGTTACATATGTGCAATAGTAAATCTGTACTAAAGAATTTAAGAAATCTTGAATATCCTATTGAAATCACTCTACCTAATGGGGACAAAGTGAAAGTTACATGCAAGGGTCAACTACAACTTTCTGATGTTTTGGTTCTGTCAGATGTTTTGTATGTGCCCTTCTTTAAATTTAATATGATTTCTGTGAAGAAATTGTGCAAGGAGTTACAATACCACATAACATTCACTGAATCCCAATATGTCTTGCAGGGCCTTCCTGTGAAGGGGCCTTTGGTTCTTGGTAGAGAAGCACATGGTCTTTACTTTCTGGATGATAATATGATAGATCAGGCTACAAGAAGTCCAAGTAGTGTTTCTTTAATCAGTGAAAGTGCTTTAGTTTCAATAAAAGATGATGTATGGCATCAAAGATTAGGACATATGCCCATTAATAAAATGAGATTAATACCCAATGTTTCTTTGCAAGGTCAATTTAGCTGTATACTTGCCCAAAGGCAAAACAACACTGTTTGCCCTTTCATACTAGTAGCTTTTCAACTATTTTTCCATTTGAATTGATTCACATAGACACATGGGGTCCCTTTCACATCCAAACTTATTCTGGCATAGGTATTTCCTCACCATAGTGGATGATTACACTAGGTGCACTTGGACCCATTTGATGACCACAAAGGATGAAGCCTTTAGTCTAATCCAATCTTTTGTTTCCATGGCCAAAACTCAGTTTGATTCAACAATCAAAAGAATAAGGTCTGATAATGCCCTAGAAATTGGAAAAAGTAAGATTGCCATAGCATATTTCAAAGAAAATGGCATTTTGCATGAAACTAGCCGCACCCAAAGGCCCCAACAGAATGGGGTAGTTGAAAGAAAACACAAACATATTCTTGAGGTTGCTAGGGCTCTTATGATTCAATCCAACCTACCCTTAAGATTCTGGGGAGATAGCATCCTTACCTCCACTTATCTCATAAATAGAATGCCAACTCCTGTTTTAAAGAATAAAACTCCATATGAACTTCTGTTTAATAAGCCCCCTACATATGATCATTTGAGATCCTTTGGATGCCTTTGCTATATGAGTACTTTAAAACAGGGAAGAAACAAGTTTCAGGCTAGGGCAGAAAAATGCATCTTCATTGGATACCCTCAAGGAAAGAAAGCATACAAATTGTATTCAATCTCTTCTCAAAAATTTCTGTATTCTAGGGATGTCATCTTTCATGAGGACATTTTTCCCTTTAGACATCAATTCAAGATCCAACTACTATTGTTCCTATTTCCCATGTAAACAACTTCCATGAATTCATAGACAACCAACACTGCTGAAATTATTGACAATACAGGGGAAATTCCTGCTATTCTTCCATCTTGCAGCTTGAATGATTCTTGCAGGGACAGTGATCAAACAACAGAAAGGATGGTGCATCCAGCAGTTAGATGTTAATAATACCTTCCTCCATGGGGATTTGCATGAGGAAATCTATATGCAGCTGCCCAAAGGAATCACTTCTAATTTGCCTAATGCTGTGTGCAGGTTAAAAAAATCTATCTACGGTTTAAAACAAGCCTCAAGGCAGTGGTATGCTAAGTTAACTGAGGTCTTGTACAAAAGGGGGATACAAACACTCAGAGAATGATTATTCCTTGTTCTATAAAAAGGAAATTGATAAATCTGTATATTTGGCTGTGTATGTTGATGATATTTTGGTTATAGGTAATGATCATGAAGAGATCATTGATTTAAAGGACTTGGACACCTCCTTCAAGATCAAACACCTAGGAACTGCACATTTCTTCCTTGGTTTAGAAATTACACACAGCCAACAGGGAGTAGTTCTGTCTCAAGGAAATTTTGTTAGAGAGCTTCTTCATGAATTTTTAGATAGCACTTCTAAATCTGTAGTATGTCCTATGGATACTAATGTTAAGTTACTTCCTGACTCAGGTACCCCTCTCAAGGACCCTACTGTCTACAGGAGGTTGATCGGTAAACTCAACTTTTTAGTCAATACAAGGCCTGATCTGGCATTCACAGTCCAGCACTTAAGCCAATTTCTCCAGATTCCAACTGATCAACACTGGAAAGCTGCACTTCATACTCTCATATATCTTCAAGGGCATCCTGACTTGGGAATTCTCATTCATAAAGAAGATGACTTTAATCTCAAAGCTTATAGTGACTCAGATTGGGGAGCATGTAAGCACACCAGGAGATCAATAAGTGGTTTTTTGGTTTTTCTTGGTAGTAACTTGGTCTCCTGGAAGTCCAAAAAATAGCCAATTGTTTCATTGTCGTCAACAGAAGCTGAATACAGGAGTCTCAGAAGGCTCGTTGCAGAATTGGCTTGGTTAAGCCGCTTGTTTCATGAGCTACAAGTTGAGAATATTTCTTCAATACCTGTAAAATGTGACAATCAAGCTGCAATTTACATAGCCAAGAACCCCGTTTTTCATGAAAGAACCAAGCATATAGAGATTGATTGCCATTATGTTAGGCAAAAGCTTGCAGATGGGCTCATTTCCTTGGAGCATACTTCCACTAAGACACAGCTTGCAGACATTCAACATCATACTATTCTGCACAAATTGGGGGTTCTACCACCTCCAATTTGAGGGGGGAGGGGTGTTAGGATATATTTTGTAACTTTTCTTTTCTTTTTGTTTCTTCTGTCAGCTGTTATTGCTGTTGTAGTTTGTTAGGTTTGTTCTTTTTCCTTTCTTTCTTGTTCTTGGTTTTGCATCTGTATAAATAGGGTGCTTAATCTTCTCTCTTTATTCGTTCAATAAGACACATTTCCATTCTGTGTTTTCCCTCTCTTCTTCTTTGGCTCAGCTCATCGAGCTGTTTTCTGTCTTCAATATGAGGTTATTTAATATCATTCCTCTCTTTTCCCCTCCCTTTGCCTCCCATAACCCCAATCCAAACATACTACTGTGGCATGTTTGGTGAGAATTTAGGGATGGAATTGTTGGAAAAATCAAGGCTGTTGGGAAAGAAACGAATCAAGGCTATGGAGAACACAAGAAAACTGAGTCGTGGAAGAACCACGACCTTGAAAGCGATTACGGCCCGACCTCGGTGCCAATCGGAATTGCTGGTCGCTCCCCAAGGTTAACTCAGATTATCCCGGGACACGTGCACTCGTGGCCAAGGATATGGAGTATGCAAAACTGTGTGCGCAGAAGGGAAGAGGAGAGGAGAGGAGAGGAGAGGAGAAGAGAATTGTATTCGATAATGAACACAGTCCTCCAGAGGCTCCAATTTATAGGAGAAACTGGAAGCCAACAGCCACAAAAAACAGGAACTAAAAAGGAGATAAAAGGGGGAACCACAAAATTGAATGACTAAAAATGGAAAACAACTACATTTAGCCATTACTCCAAATGAATGACTAAAAAAGGAAAACAACTACATTTAGCCATTACCAACAATCCCCCACTAATGGCTTACAAAGTAGTCAAGAAAAGAAAAGGAAAAACAGGGCAAAATAGGTCAGATACTTAGGCGTCAATATCTTTCGATTTGAATTGACACATTAGTGATGTGAGGCAACAGTCAATAATCTAACAAGTGGACTAGGCCTTGAACTTGGAAGACTTTGATTGAGACCCCCACAACACGTATCAACCTACAGAAAAACATACTCCGCGATAACAACATTTGCGCCTTTATGGCCATGTGCACACCTTGGGACTCATAAGTGCTCTAGAGAGATAGCCCAAATCTCTCATAGAAGGCGACCAAACCTTCACACTTACGTAGGTAATTCCATCAAGTCTATCTCAACATAGACCACCACAAATGTGACTATGGAATTATTAAGAGCAATTAGCTCATCCTTATAATAAACAATCGGTGAATTCTTCAGTGCGTCTCACAAGCACCCCCCACAAAGGGCGTGGATTCATTAAGAGAATAATCTCAACCTTAGCAGCATTACTTTGCACCATAGGGATTAGGATGTAGTGCACCTCGAAGATTAGTATGGTTTCGTTGGACCAAATAATTGGTATCCACCATACCTCTTCAAGCCATAGGCTTAAGCCCTATCCCCCTCGATGCCTCTAGAACAACTCGTCTAGTCAACCCCTTAGTGAGAGGATCCGCCAAATTTTTCTCGGATCTCACATACTGCAAGGATATTACTCCATGCTTTAGCAATTGTCTCACTGCACTGTGTCTAACACGGATATGTCTCCTTTTCCCATTGTAGACACTTTTATGAGCCACTCCAATTGCTGCCTGTGAGTCACAATGTATAGAGATAGGTGTAGGACCCCGGGAAAAAGTGACCCTTTTCCCGTGATGCGCTATTTAAGTGATCGGGAGCCGACTAAGGTTGCTTAATCCGTAAATAAGGATATTTTTACTTTATGAAATTCATTTTCGGGATGGTGAAATTTTATTTATTTTACAAATCCGTTTTTATTATTTAAATACTTGAAATTACACAAAAAATATATTAATAATGATTCAAAATCGGCCCACACCATATTCTGGCCCAAAAGGAAGCACGCGGGCTGGTAGAACCAACAAAACCCACGCGGGTTTTGATGGCTCTTGGGCCGCCACTGCTTCCTGCCGAGAACATGAGTTTGAAATAACAAAACCCGAGTGAGTTTTATTAATTCCTACGCATTTTCTCTCAATTTTCCACTTTAAATTGGGTGTGAGGAAAGATATTAAATCATTTCTTAATTATTTTTATGTAAATTTCAATTTTAAATAATCAAACGAATTATAAAAAGAATAAAGAGTCGCCAGTCGATTTAAGGAAACCGACAAACCTAAAGAAATAATAAAAGTAACTCCGGTCTACGAAATCCGATTCTAAGCTCAGGGGTAAGGCTACGAATTCAAGAATAATAAAAACTCTTGAATTCGCCCGTTAGAAAACGGACTCTACTAAAATCGACATTAAAATGAAATGAAGCGGGGAAAAGTTTAATTGATTTTGCAAAATTATATTCTCATCATGCAATAAAAAGAGAGGCTTTTAGTTTACAAAATATGCACAAGTAATGAAATTAAAGTACGAATTACATGATTTAAACAATGACAAACAGGAAGTAAATCGAACCTCTTTTGACTTAGGAGCCCGAATGTGTCGGTTGAAACTCTTGACTTCACCTTGACTTGATGGATGAAAGGAATGAAAATGTGAGGGGATGGAAATGTGATATATGGATAGTGGTTTGATGGGAATTTGGTAGAGAGAGGGTATGATAGTGTGAGAATGCTTATAGAGAGAGTTTAAGAGAAGTAGGGATAGTATAATGAGAGTATAATGAGCGTGGTTTTTATGAGAGTTGTTGGTGAAATGAGTGGAAGAATGAAGGGGTATTTATAGGTGGTGAGGGTAGTGTTTAGGAGGGAAAATGAGGGAGACACATCCCTTAGATCATGCCATGCAATCACGTAGTCAAGGCTAGGGTCAAAAACACATGGGGCTAATATCAAGGGAGGGTGATCAAGGTGATTTTGGCGCCGGATTTTTGAAGATAAAACCCGCGCGGGTTTTATAAACCTTCGGCACGGATCGCTGACATGGCAAGCAAAACGACGCGTTTGGGGACAAGAAAACCCGTGCGGGTTTTCTAACGTGGACCGGGGTGCGCCTTGGGCCTGCCTCGTTCTCGGGTCATCTCTTGTTCGCTTAAAACCCGCGGGTTTTGTCTCTCTAGCGGCCGCTCGCTCGCTTTGTATTGCTTGCTACATTGGCCCAAAAAACTGCATTCGGCCCTCAATGCTTTGATGAGTCGGGATTATATTGGTGCAAATCCCGGTGTCTACAGAGAGCCCCCACTTTGATCGAGTCCGAATAGGACGAAGTTCAAAGTAGACTTGATGTCTGTCTTGATGCTGGCGGTGCTCTTTTCATATGGCGACCGGCTGATGACGTCGTTGGTAACCTTTAAGTGGCGACCGTTTGGACGACTGCTGCTGTAGATGTCGTTGGAGACCTTTAGGTGGAATCCATCTGGACGACTGCTGCTGTTGATGAAGAGGTCGTCGGTAACCTTTAGGTGGTAACCGTTGAACGATCGGCCGACATTTACATCGTGGGTGGCTTTTAGGTAGCAACCGTTGGACGACTGTCGTTGACGACATCGATGGAGGCCTTTAGGTGGCAACCGTTTGACGACTGTCGCTGTTGGTGCTCTTTTGTATGGCAACCTGATGATAGATGGTCCCTTTTTGGCGGCGACCGGGTGATGGTGCTCTTTTATGCGGCAACCCACTGGATGGTCCTTTTTAGCGGCGACTGGATGGTGGTGCTCTTTTATGCGGCAACCTGCTGGATGGTCCCTTTTGGTGGCGACCGGATGGTGGTGCTCTTTTATGTGGCAACCTGCTGGATGGTCCCTTTTAGCGGCGACTGGATGGTGGTGCTATTTTATGCGGCAACCTGGAAATCATCGCAAAAAACAGATGTTAGTTTTCGCGAAAATACAAATGGGTTCAGATTTTTACTTGAATATTGGAGACTCCTTAGGCCGTTGAACTTGGGCCGCTCCAAAAAAATTCTTTGTAGGCAGAAAACCCGTGCGGGTTTTACGATTCTTGCTGGGCCACATCATCTTGGGCCGCTTGAATTTGATTTTCTTTCCTCATGGCAGAAAACTCGTGCGGGCTTTGTTATCCTCATTGGGTTGCTACAAAATGTTGGGTCGCCTGAACTGGGCCCAAAACTCAACAAAACCCGCGCGGGTTTTGGTGTTTTTTCTTTTTTCTTCTTCTTCCCCTCGTGAAAGGAATCATTGTGGGACCTAGACTTCGTGTGGTCGAGAGATAACCACGCAGCTCAGTCTCCTCTTTGGGTGGCAAATGGATGACCTTTGGATTTTCGACCAATGAAACGCATTTGGCATCTCGAGGCGGGTCCTAGAAACGAACGGTTCACATTCACTCTTCATTTCTATAAATGCCAAGCCTCATTCATCTCTTTCATTCACACATTCAACTTCTTCTCATCATCTCCCTAGCTCCTCTTTTCTCTCTCTAGAAAATTGCTTTTTGGAGATAATTCAAGCTCTTGAGAAAATGCATCGTCGCAGAAATCCTCCTTTTCCTCATGCGGCGGCATGGCCTCATGAGATGTCTTCGAGACGCAATTTCATCCCGGGTGCAAATGCCGACCCTTCGGATCTCACTATCCAGTCTTGGAAGCATGCTTGGTTCTACCGTTCCCATGGCAAGGTAACCTGTCAAACACTCCTCTTCTTAATAATAAAAAATGAGCAAGCACGAATTTATTTTTCTTGTCTTGTCGATTTTTATTATTTCTAGCATGCTTGTATGTCTTCATGATTTATTCGCAACCCATTTTGAGAAACGGACCACACTCGACCCTGAAAAAAGAAATAGGTTGTATGAATATTCGGTCCAAAAGGAACAAAAACACACGGCCCATTTGAATAGAGAAAACCCGCGCGGGTTTTCTGGACCATATCCCGGGAATAGAAACTGGGCCTGGATGGGCGGCCCACTTGCTGAGTTAAAACCCGTGCGGGTTTTCTGGATCATAAACCCCAAAAGCAAAAGGAAATTGGGCCTGGATGGGCGGCCCACTTGCGGAGCCAAAACCCGTGCGATGGTTCTGGACTTGCTGGGTCCAATGTCAGCGCGTTTAGGCACAGGTCAGGGTCTGTCCAACCTTGCCTATGTGCACTTCGAGGCAGCTATCTGTGATGCCAACTTTCAGAATTTGCCTGGAGATCAACGTCGCTTTATCTTCCTGGCCTATGTTATTTCCACCACCCTTTTTGCCAATCGGGGAGATAACATTACCTTGACCTGGTTCTGGAATCTCCTGGACTTGAATGAGGTTCGGAACTTGAATTGGGGCAAGGTTGCGTATGCGAATTTCCTCCTCTGACTTCGTCGCGGTGTCAGGCTGACACTGGACGACGATCCCGTTTACCTCCACGAGTCTCATACCCGCTTTCAGTATGGTCCTTCTTTGTGGAAGGTGCTCGAGGTACGTACCCGAGACTCTTCTCTTTGTAGTCTTGCTACTCTTTTGCTATTTCTTTTGACTTTATAATCATGTAGTCATGGGCATATGAGTATATCCTGTCCCTAGGCATTCGCTCCAAGAGAAATAGGACGGTCCCAATCTGGATCATTTGAGGGCATACGAGGGAAGAAATTCCAGTCGGGCAGCCTTGATCATATTCGTCGTGTACTGGATGACCTCACCCCGGTATTTCTTTATGCCTGACATCTTTATCTTATTTTTGCCTCTATTCTTGAAATGACCCTCTATCTTTCACAGGACCACGTGAACTGGCGTCCATGGGCGGGGTTTGACTTGAGTGGGTTGCCCACCCCTTTGCAACAAGTGGAGCACGATACTGGCCTTCGCATCCTGATGGAGGAACCCTCGGGCTTCATATGGTATCTGGGGGAAAGAGCTACGAGGCAGATCCTGGGCGGATATCCTGGCTTTATACCCCGGGATCCTCCAGACCACATGTTCGAGCCTTGGCGCATCAATCCGGATGTCTTAGAAGATTGGATTCGGGGTCGAGATTTTGACAACTTCGTGCGTGACGTTCCTCAGGGGCATTTTAATGAGGAATTCCAACGCTACTTGAGCCGTCTAGCGCCCCGAGTGGTAGGTATTTCTCGCTTTTCTTTATGTTGTGCCTTTGATCAACTCCTAACCATAAAGTCTTGTAGTTGGGGCCTTATGCTATGGCTGCTGAGGTGGAGGCCCAACCGGCGGGAAGAAAGATTGGCGGTTTCTTGGAGGTTGAGACTAGCAGTCAGTGCTCCGCGCTCCAAGAGTTTGAGCAGAAACCGGTAATCCCTCATCCTTTGTAGCTTCCTTTTACCTTATGTGCCAATTATGCATATGTAACCTTTGTCTTTATTGCCTTTCAGCCACGATGGTCTGTCTTCAGGCAAGTGACCAAAGAATCATTTACGGGAGCAGATATCACAGAACACCACCAGCGTCTTGATATGGAGGTCGACGCCGAGTCTGCTCTCGGGAACCACCTCGACGCCCATCGCGGGAGTTCCTCGCATCCGAGCCCCCACGCCGCTCTTCTGGGAATATTCTTCCCGGGGTCGATCACGGGAGGAGGTTGGTGGGTCTTCTCGTCCTCCTCTAGCAGCTGTGCCGGAGGGTCGTGGTAAAGGCATCATGGCCGAAGGTCATCATTCTATGGGTTCACATCGTAGTGGTTCTGGTAGCAGGGGCCATCGACCTATGATTGAAGACATGGCTCAGATATCTCTGGAAGAGCATTCTGGCCAAGGGGGTTCACATCACAGCGTTGGGTACGGTGGTGGTGATACTCACCGCTTCATCGGGTGGAGGATGCTTCAGAATCGAGTGCTACCAACAGACTGTCTCACTCCCGCCGCACTCCAACTTCAGTGCGTTCTGCTCGTCGTGGACGAGAGATTGTGGTGAGGGACCATGACTCAAGTGCATCCGTAGGGGATGACGCTACTTCACGTCCTGCACCATACGATGCCTCTTCCTTTGGTTCTGACTCTTACTCTGCTGGATGGCCGGTGCCGGCTCCTGGAATGGGTCCTTCATGGCCCGTGGATACGCAAGAGTGGTCTGTACCCCATCACTCTTGGCTAGGAGGATCTACTTCTTCCGTTGCAAGACCGATGCTACGAATCGGTCCTGTATGGCCTACCCCTTCTGTTGAGTGGCGTGTTCCTGACCATTCATGGCTAGCTGGTTCACGGGAGCATTCCATTTCATCACCGTCGAGCGTGCATCCTTCCGAAGTTCCCTTGTCTGGGCCACCGCAGACAGCACCTGGTTCTGACTATTATTCCTGGGACACCTATTTTGGTACATTGGTGCTTCTAACACTAGGACTTCTCATGCTGGTGCCGATCTGATTGAGGATAGCGGCGATTTGGGTTCCTTGTGGTGATCAAACCAAAACAAGCAAGACTCTATACAACTTTTTTTTTATTTTCTTTTTTTTTATGCGAAGCTAATTTGTACTATTTTTATTTTAATGCAAGACTTTCATGCATTTTATTTCTTATTTTTATATGCAAGACTTGGTGAACACACAACTTTATTTTATTGATGCATTGAACGACTCTTTACATGACGGGATTAATCCCAACTTAATCCCGCTTCCCCAAAAAGAAAAGAAAACAAAAGAAAAAAGAAAACTTAAGTGTCAGAGTGAACTTGAGCGACAATTTCAGAACCAAGGATCATCGGGTCAAGATCCAAAACATTAAAACACACGAACGAGCCAATTTAATTCCAGAGCCCAACTACAATCAGAAGCGAGTGGGCCGAGCTGCGGAAAGGCGGCCCATGTCGACGGAAAGCCCGCGCGGGCTTTCTTCTCAGCAGGCCTGGGCCTTGGGCTTGGGCGAGCGTGCAGGCGGATCTGGGCACATAAAAACCCGCGCAGGTTTTGATTTATATTTTCCGGTTTTTTTTTACTAGCCGTTGCTTGATGGGCTGAAATCATGGGATATGGAGAGCAACGACTATTGATCGTTGCTGGTTGTATTTCTCCATTTTGAGCTTGAATGGAAGTGTATAAATACCCCATGATATGCAAGTAGTCCTCAATCCTCTTCATCACTTCAAAGTCTTCTTCACATATCCAAAAACGCAAAGAATATCCCCCTTTCCTCATGGATTTCGAGAAGAAACTTGCAACTTGGATGAGCACCCTATCCAAGGAAGAAAAGAAAGAGCTCGGAAGATACAAGCTGACGGGCTTATTGAGTCTTCGCCAACTGAGGATCAACCACGATTTTCTCCGCGCGGCGGAAACTTTTTGGGATCCAAAAATGCACGTCTTTCGCTTTGCTTGGAAGGAACTCTGTCCGCTCCCGGAGGAATGGTCCTCGATCCTAGGGACAAATCATTTTGCTCGCCCGACATCGCCTCCCATACCAATGGACACTCCCAAGCAATACAAGGAGTTCTTGTGTCTTTCGTCTCGGGTCGTTGGGAGCGCAATATTTGGCGAAAAGGTACACTTCCAAACTATAGTCGAATATTTTCAATCTCCTCTCACTTTGGAATTTGTCCCGATACGAAAAGCGGCGCTCGTATTATATCTCCTTGGCGAGTTTTTTTTTTATCATGGCGGTAAAAGAACTGGACCGGCGAATTTAATCTAAATCGTTGACGACATGTCTCGAGGCTACAATCCCGTGCCCCTAATGTTAGCGGAAACCATGATGGGGTTGGATGATCCGTATCCAGAACATGACTTTCAAGGGAGCCCGCTGCTACTTCAGATATCCTGTCTGCCACTGTTTGACTTGCTCTTTTTATTTCGCCTCTACTGTTTGCAAAACCCGCGCGGGTTTTTTTGTCTTTTTTTTATAGCTTGGGAGAATTGGTGTGCAATTTCTAACCCTCGCTAATTTGTGGACAGATCTGGTTAATGGAGCATTTAGGCCTTATTGAAGAACCCCGGAATTCATCGGCGTTGGCAAACTATTGTCAAAGAAAGAGAAAGTACACCGACCTCCGCTCGGTAACAGAATGGATTGCGTTTTTAAAGGAACCTCGGGAGATCATATGGTGGATCGAATGGTGGCACATTTCCGATTATATAACCCATGATTTCCGTAATGCTTATGTGTGTCTCGCCGGCTTGATGCACATGACCTTTTATTTTCCTGCGCGAGTGAAGCGCCAAATGGGCCGCCAGCAGGACATTCCTGAGCTTCTGTGTGAAACCCTTGACCAGCTGATGCTTCGAAGTTCGATGATCGAGTCATGGCTGAAGTATTGGGAAAGAAGACCAACTCTCAAATCTCCGCCAAAAATGCGTGTGTCTTACATGGCCGATGCTAGTTATCATAGATGGCTGATTGCTGCCATCGAATCTCGCCGTGCTGGGGAGGCGAGACGAAGACAAGCACCTGTGAAGGAAAGATTAGGTCCTCGTACCTCAGTGAAAGACCGTCTTGGCGCGAGAGACTCGGTAAAAGACAGACTTGGTCCGAGAATTAATACGCGAAAATCAGGCAGACGGGCCTATAAGCCCAAGGACAAAGAGAAAGCGATTAATGGACCCAGAGACATAGAGATCGACCATGAGACAAATGGCGAAGTAGAGAAGGTGAAACAAGATTAGAAGATGAATGGAGTGAAGGAACTGAAACTGCTTTGCCAGAATAGTCTTTTATTTAATTATGCCTTTTGAATTTTCTTATGTTACAAATAATGTATTTGCATTTTTAGATTAATAAAGGAGAAATATTGTTCGCAAATATTGTGTTCTTGCAAACTTTATTTTCCTCAAGTACATGAGCGTTTATTAAATATATCCCAAGTGTCTAAAATTTAGTTTTTCAGTTGCTTGGTGATATTAAGCGTAATATCGCTTTAGTTGATCCAAATTCGTGGGCTGAATTATATCTTCTCCATCCATGGTGGCGAGCCGAACTGCCCCTCCTGGCAAAATATCCTTAATCATATAAGGATCCTTCCAATTAGGTGCAAATTTTCCCCTTAGATCCTGTATAGGTGCCCTCATCTCCTTAAGCACCAAATCACCTGCTTGAAGTGAACGAATTTTCACCTTCTTATTAAAAGCTCGAGTGGTCCTATTTTGGTATACTTGCACATTATGTAGTGCTCTCAATTGCCTTTCGTCCATCAACATCAACTCCTCGAACCTTGCCCTAGCCCATTCTGCTTCTGGCAGCTCACTCTCGGCCACTACTCGTAACGAAAGGATCGCTACTTCAATTGGTAGGACTGCTTCCATCCCGTATACCAAGGAATACGGTGTTGCCCCCGTAACGGTTCGTATAGAGGTTCGGTATCCCCATAGGGCAAATGCTAATTTGTCTGGCCTATCCTTGTAAGTGACAACCATTTTCTTGATAATTCCTGACACCGTCTTATTGGCTGCTTCCACAGCTCCATTGGCTTGAGGCCGGTATGGCGAAGACCGATGGTGCTGGATTTTGTAAGTGGCGAGCAAGGATTCCACCTCCTTTCGAAAGTGGCTTCCGTTGTCACTAATGATCTCATGAGGCACTCCATATCGACATATGATGTTTTGAAGAATGAATTTGGCCACATGTTTGGATGTAAGTTTGGCAAAAGAGGCTGCCTCCACCCACTTAGTGAAGTAATCGATGGCGACCAATATGTACTCATGTCCTCCGGTTCCGGATGGGTGTATTTTGCCAATGAATTCAATACCCCATACCGAGAATGGCCACGGAGATGTCAAAGTAGTCAAGCATGATGGGGGTTGATGCTGTAGGTTGGCATATTCTTGGCATTTGTGGCATTTTTGAACGAATTCTAAGCAATCTGCCTCCATAGCGGTCCAATAGTAACCAGCCCTCTGAATCTTCTTTGCTAACATTCGTCCATTCATCTGGGGACCGCATTCTCCTCCGTGTACAGTAGTCATGATCTCCTTGGCACTCTTAGCATCAATGCACAACAAATTAATGCCCGTAGGTGACTTCTTGTAAAGTCGATCTTGGATTAAGCAGTACTGTGCTGCTAAAGACCTGACCGCTCACTGTCCTCGAACATCCAACTCAGCCAGATATTCTCCCTTTCGAAGAAAATTGTATATGTCATGGAACCATTCCTCAGTTTCTTCCTCTCGTGCTTCCAAGTGGCAAACATATGCCGGTTCAGACTGCCACTCCACTACTACCGGTAATTGTACCGTGCCTGATGGTATGGATATCATTGAAGACAACTTGGCCAAAGCGTCAGCTAATTCGTTGTGATCCCTTGAGAGGTACTGGAAACTGATTTTCTCAAATTGGTCAGCAAGCCCCAAAAGCTTCCGTTGATATTCCATGAGACATTCATTCCGGACCTTCAATGTGTTTTTAGCCTGATTAATGATGAGGCTGGAATCCCCAAAGACTTTTACATGGCGTATGCCTAAGGCCAAGGTGGCTTGCAAACCCCTGATACATGCTTCATATTCTGCAGCATTGTTTGTAGCATCAAAGTCCAACTTCACGGACACAGGGACATGTGCCCCTTCTGGAGAGATCAACAATACTCCTATTCCGCAGCCCATTTGGTTAGAAGCTCCGTCGAAATACATTTCCCATGTGATTTCATCAGTGAAAAATACGTCCTCATCCGGGAATTCCAAGTGAGTGCTCGGAGGTTCCTTTGTCGGAGAAGCAGCTAGGAAATCTGAGACAACCTGTCCTTTGATGGATTTCTGAGGCAAGTATAGAAGGTTGAACTCCGAAAGCATGACCACCCATCGAGCAATGCGATTGTTGATGGTAGGCTGTTCCATGATAAATTTGATAAAATTATTCTCAGCTATGACATATACAGTATGTGAAAGCATGTAATGTCTCAAATCCTTGGTGGCCCATACTAACGCAAGAGCCATTTTCTCTATGTCTGCATATCGACTTTCGTAACCCAAGAATTTCTTGCTCAAGTAGTAGATGGCGCTCTCTTGACCTTTGGCCTTCTGAGCTAGCATAGCCCCCATTGCAGAGCTAGTTACAGTAAGGTAAAGGAGCAGAGGCTCATCTGGTACTGGTGGCATGAGGACTGGAGGATGTTGCAAATATTCCTTGATTTTGTCGAAGGCTGCTTGACATTGACCGTCCCATTCTACCTTGCTTCCCTTCTTGAGTTTCTTGAACAAAGGTTCACAAGTCATGGTGAGCTTCGAGATGAACCTGCTGATGTATTGGACTCGCCCCAGAAAACCCCTTATCCCCTTTTCTGTTCTAGGTGGCTGCAACTCTTGGATGGCCTTTATCTTCGAAGGGTCAACCTCAATGCCGCGTTGGCTAACCACATAGCCTAGCAGCTTCCCAGATGTGACACCGAAGGTGCACTTTGCCGGATTAAGCCGCATCTTGTATTTGCGAAGTCGGAGGAAAAACTTGCGAAGGTTAGGAATGTGTCCTTCCCTTGTTCTTGATTTCACAATCATGTCATCCACATAAAGCTCTACTTCTACATGCATCATATCGTGAAGTAGGGTGTTGGCTTTCCGCTGGTATGTTGCTCCAGCATTTTTGAGACCAAAAGGCATCACCACATAACAGTACGTTCCCCATGGTGTAGTGAATGAGGTTTTCTCCATGTCTTTTTCCGCCATTTTGATTTGGTTATAACCCGCATATCCATCCATAAAGGATAGTAGCTCGTGTCCGCAAGTGTTATCCACTAATACATCGATGTGAGGTAAAGGGAAACTATCCTTGGGACTAGCTTTGTTAAGGTCTCGAAAATCTATGCACATGCGCACCTTCCCGTCTTTCTTCGGTACTGGGACAATGTTAGCAATCCATTCGGGATATTGGACTGCTTTGATGAACTTAGCGTTAAGCTGCTTGATCACTTCTTCCTCAATCTTCTTAGCCCATTCAGGCTTGATCCTTCTAGCCTTTTGTCGAACCGGCTATGCGTCAGGAAGTAAAGGGATGGTATGCTCCGCAATTTCCCTATCAATCCCAGGCATAACTTCATACGACCACGCGAACACGTCTACAAACTCCTTGAGAAGCTCTGTAAAGGACATTCTTTCTTCTGCCGTGAGCGAGCTTTCTAACTTCAATTCCCGAGGTTGTCCTTCTGTGCCCACATTTATGGTGATGGTGTCTTCCAACACCGCCATCTTATGCTCATGTTCATTAGAAAATTCTTTTAAGGGTTCATTAAATTCCAGATTATTATTGGCGCAGCTTCGGGGAAGAGGGAAAGAAGAATCGAGTAGCGTAAAGGTTCATTTTATTGAATGCAGAAAGGAATACATCGCCAGCAGACTCAAGACCAGACTCACTTGACTCTAGACCACTAAAACCGGACTCTATGTCCTTAGGAACAGACTCTCCTACAGATAAAGAAAAATTATTCTCCTCAGCGTCAACCCACGAGACCGCCTTAACCTCTCCGTCTTCAACAATCATAAGACTTGGATCAAAGCTTGGGTTAGATAGCGCAGCAATAACAACATCGGCTTCAGATTTCTCCGGGATAGCTTCTTGTCCAAACAGCATGCCAAAGATGTTGCTTCCAGCAAGATGAGTCCATTCTAATGGAGGCTGTTTGTCCTGAGCGGGAACAAAGACAGTAGCCATATTAATGGAGCAATCATTGAAGACTTCTAGTCCAGCAACTTGAACTCCTTTGTTCTTCAGATAGAATGGCTCAGGAAACCCGTAGTAAGGGAAGTCATCACCTTCCTTGACAAATTGTCCATTTAGAGTGAGTGGATAGGGCTTTACTTGGAACAAGGTGGGAGGATTGTCCATTCTTTTCTGTTCAATAATAGCCATTTTTACGAACCTAGCCTCTTTCTCAGTGGGCTTATAGCCTAAGCCGAACCTTCCCTTCTGCTTGAAAGTCTTGAACACAGGAGGGATTTTATTCTTCGGGTTCTTTCCTAGCGGCATTCCCGGGAAATGTCCTTGTTTCTTGAGCATAGCATGTACCTTGGGGTTTGAGTAGGGATCGAAGTCAAAAGGTGCTTCATCCTTGCTCATCATTGCCACGAGCTCAAAATTGTGGAGTTCTTCGTCCATTGAGTTGTGCTCCACCTCGAGAGTTGACTGTTTAGGAGTGAAAACAACATTGATGGATTCCCTTGAGATAGTGATCACTTGTCCTTGAACCAACATTTTCACCTTCTGATGTAAGGTGGATGCTATAGCATTACACTCGTGAAGCCAGGGCCTCCCTAGTAGCAAATTAAATGAGGCTGGAATCTCTAACGCCACAAACTCCACGTTTCGGGTGATACTACCAGTAGTAATGGGTAACACCACAGATCCAACAGACTTCCGGGGTGAATTGTCATACGCCCTGAGTTGTACACCGTTTTGAGCCAAGTGTTGTTGTACTCCTAACTTTTGTGCCGTCCTCCAAGGGCACACATTTATAGCTGACCCAATTTCAACCAAAACCAGCGGGATAGTTTTGTTGGAGCATTGCACTGTAAGATACATGGCTTTGTTGTGAGACGCTCCTCCTTGAGGTAGATCTTCAATCCCAAAAGTGATCATCTCTTGCGGGGTAGTCACATGAGCAACCATAGTTTCAAGAGTTGTTGCAGGTGACACTGTGAGTGCTCTAAGGGCATCCAACATCTTCTGCCTATGGGCATGTGAAGTGCATATGAGTTGCCATATGGTAACCTCAGCCCTAGTCTTTTTGAGTTGAGAAAGAAGAGGATCTTCAGGAGAGGTCTGATTGTCACTGCCATTTGTTGGTGCAAGGTTAGGAACAGCTACTGGGATGGTAGTATTCCTATTATTGTTGTGACGGCCAAACCGAGTAAGGAATGCTACATCATCCGATTCATCTTTCTCCATCCATTCTGTTTCGGAATGCTCATGCTCATCATCCTCGTCACTATCCCAAATGCCATGAATGAGTAGATCTTCGGGGAACCCAACTATTCCGTGGATAGGTTGACCGGTTTCTACAATCAAAGCAAAGGGGTCGAAGCTGAAATCCCCACATAAAATAGCATTTACATGCTCTGGCATAGGATTACTTTGATTGTTTGGTTTCTTGGCAGCTTTTGGCATTGGCAACGTCCCTGCCCTTATCATATCCTCTATCTTGTTCCTTAAGGTCCAGCATTTCTCGGTGTCATGACCTCGACAACGGTGATAGCGGCAAAATTGGTTGGAATCCCAATTTCAGCCCTTGATTTCTTGTTCTTCCTTTGGTAAGGGCGAAACCAGGATACCTTTCTTAAGCAGACGGTCGAGAGCCTGAGAATAAGGAACGTCCAATGGCGTATAAGTCTCGTATTTCGGTACATAAGGCCCCTTGCGCCGGATAGAGTTAGTCTCCATGATTTTAGGAGGGTGGCTAGCCGCACTAGTAGCCCTCCTATTGGAGCTGGACCCTTTCCATCCAGGCAAATTTGTCTTATCGTTCTGCATGGCTTCTATTTGGACACAGATATCTTTCAGATAATCAAAGTCTTTGACGACATGATACCCCAAGTGTTTGGATAGGCTACTCTTGAGTCCTTGTTTGAAGGTGGATAACTGCAGACAGAGAGGAATTGCCTCGTTGATGTGGGACAATTTTGTGTGCCACCTCTCGAAGTAATCCATAAAGGACTCATCATCCCGTTGCTTCATAGCGGTTAGATCATCCACTGTGGCTTGTTTCTTCTGGATGCGTGTATAGTGGTGGATGAAAGCCTTGAACAATGCAGTCCAATTGGCTTTGACTTGGGGCAACAGAGCATGATACCATACCTTTGCTTCTCCATCTAGGGTAGATGGGAAGACGGTAGAGTATAGGTCAGCATCAATTCGGTTTAAAGGTGCCAGCCTCATGAACTCCTCCACATGATGAATAGGGTTCTCAGAAGGTTTGAACCTAATATTTGGCACTTCAACTTTGTCAGCTACCTTCAAGGTCGGTTGAACAGGCAATGGAACCTCTAAGTACTTGTCAGCAAAAGCCGGCACAGAGCTCATTGCCTTGGTGAGGTTTTCTAACTTCTGTTCGAGAGCCTTAATAGCGGGGTCCCTCGTAGGTTTTTGCCACTTCAGGTGTATTAACCTTATTCTTAGATATCCCTGTTTCTCCAGAATTTGGGGATACCTTGATGATTTCAGGTTCAGATTCATATCCTTGTATTTCCTCGCCATCCTCCTCAGCATTCAACCCTAACTTGGTGTTGATCTTGGTGATGGCCTGCAGCATGCCATCCATCACCTGTTGTTGTTCATTCAGCCTTTTACCCATTTTCTGCTCCTGCTCCAGGGAATTAGCAAAGACCAGACCCTGCATCTTGGTGTAGTGTTCGTCCAAATGCTTCGTGATGTTGGCTTCGGCGCTTTGGACCGGAATCTCTTGGAATTTCTCTCCGGACATGTTGTTGTTGCTAGTTGCAGATGGATCATAATGCGGGTTTGGGATCAAATGACCAGTTCGCGGATCTCGAATGCGGGCTCGGAGTCGATCATCAATGATGCCTGCATGGAAATTCAAAGTTAGAACACTCAAAGATATACTCTGACACATACTACCCGATGCATGCATGCCCTAAAGACCTATATGATCCTACTGACTCGACACATATATGCTGACACAAGAGACTCACCCACTTTTTGGGAGTGCATGACCTAACTCTATATGGACCTATGGACGACGCACTACAAAGGGCCGCACAAAGTCATACACAGTGAGCGGGTCGTAAATCGATAGGCTCAAGTCAGTGTTTCTCAATTCGGATGGGCCTAATCCACTGGCCGACCGTTTTAAGGAGAATCCGTAACTCGGCCTAACAATTCAGACGGCTCAAGCCATAATGACTATTATGTGGACTAGAATAATGCTTGACAAAACCGACGACCCAACTTTTCTCTTTCTTTTTATTGCATTTTTTTTTAGTCGAGGGAAACGGATATTATAAAGGATTGAATAAAGTCAACAATAAGCGAGTTATAATTAATTCATGGGCTTAATTGACAAATCCAATATGGTTAGGCCTATCAACGGGCCGGCCATACATGTGATGGATTTATTAATTAAATCGACGAATTAATTTACTCAAGCCTAGTGACTATTATGCAATCTAAAATAGTATCCATTAACTTTGTTGGACTTTTAATTAATTTTGGGACCTTTCGTTAGCAGAATTTTCTAAAGGGCCATATAATATCATCAAAGGCGAGTCAATTTTTTTATTTATTAATTAAAATAATCACCTTTTAAGCATAAATGGACCCTTCCACTTGGGCTAACCATGATGCTTTTTGGGTTAACTATTTTAATTAATAAATAATCATTTTCTCAACCCAATGAATTTTATATGGACTAGAACAAAATCTATAAACTAGAGTCGACTCTAAAACGAAAGAAAAACAAAAGGGGAAGGGGTAGCACATAGCATATAGCACACGACATGAGGGGATACCCTAAACCAAGGTTCTATGTTCATGGATTTTTCTATGGTTGGATTACATGGCCTACCGCACGTTTTCCTCTCCGTACCCCATACCGTTCAGTAAGGAGTGCGAGATATTGCTCAAAGAACTTCAAGGAAGCCCTTTGAGTGTAATGTGGGGAGAGGAGAGACCAAATGCTTGGCGATGTAGAGTGCATCACACAAGTAGTGGCCTACCCGCTCTCGAGGGAATCACCTAGGTATAACTTAACCGTCGCCTTTATGCTAACGTGTCAAAAGACGCGATTAGTGGCCCGGTATGCAAAGGATGCCTACAAAGAATTATAAAATCGCGAAATAAATCAACTTCTCCCTTTTACAATTTCAAATTAATTCGATTTTTTCAAGTCTTACCCTCTTTTTAAGTTTAAGTCCCCAGTGGAGTCGCCAATCTGTAGGACCCCGGGAAAAAGTGACCCTTTTCCCGTGATGCGCTACTTAAGTGATCGTGAGCCGACTAAGGTTGCTTAATCCTTAAATAAGGATATTTTTACTTTATGAAATTCATTTTCGGGATGGTGAAATTTTATTTATTTTACAAATCCGTTTTTTATTATTTAAATACTTGAAATTACACAAAAAATATATTAATAATGATTAAAAATCGGCCCACACCATATTCTGGCCCAAAAGGAAGCACGCGGGCCATTAGAACCAACAAAACCCGCGCGGGTTTTGATGGCTCTTGGCCAGGCCGCCTGTTTCCCTCGGGCCAGAGAACATGGGTTTGAAATAACAAAACCCGAGTGAATTTTATTAATTCCTACGCATTTTCTCTCAATTTTCCACTTTAAATTGGGTGTGAGGAAAGATATTAAATCATTTCTTAATTATTTTTATGTAAATTTCAATTTTAAATAATCAAACGAATTATAAAAAGAATAAAGAGTCGCCAGCCGATTTAAAGAAACCGACAAACCTAAAGAAATAATAAAAGTAACACTGGTCTACGAAACCTGATTCTAAGCTCGGGGGTAAGGCTTCGAATTCAAGAATAATAAAAACTCTTGAATTCGCCCGTTAGAAAACGGACTCTACTAAAATCGACATTAAAATGAAATGAAGCGGGGAAAAGTTTAATTGATTTCGCAAAATTATATTCTCATCATGCAATAAAAAGAGAAGATTTTAGTTTACAAAATATGCACAAGTAATGAAATTAAAGTACGAATTACATGATTTAAACAATGACAAATAGGAAGTAATAAATCGAACTTCTTTTGACTTAGGAGCCCGAATGTGTCGGTTGAAACTCTTGACTTCACCTTGACTTGATGGATGAAAGGAATGAAAATGTGAGGGGATGGAAATGTGATATATGGATAGTGGTTTGATGGGAATTTGGTAGAATGAGGGTATGATAGTGTGAGAATGCTTATAGAGAAAGTTTAAGAGAGTGTAGGGATAGTATAATGAGGGTGGTTTTTATGAGAGTTGTTGGTGAAATGAGTGGAAGAATGAAGGGGTATTTATAGGTGGTGAGGGTAGTGTTTAGGAGGGAAAATGAGGGAGACACATCCCTTAGATCATGCCATTCAATCACGTAGTCAAGGCTAGGTCAAAAACACATGGGGCTAATATCAAGGGAGGGTGATCAAGGTGATTTTGGCGCCGGATTTTTGAAGATAAAACCCGCGTGGGTTTTATAAACCTTCGGCACGGATCGCGGACATGGCAAGCAAAACGGCGCGTTTGGGGACAAGAAAACCCATGCGGGTTTTCTAACGTGGACCGGGGCGCGCCTTGGGCCTGCCTTGGTTCTGGGCTGTCTCTTGTTCGCTTAAAACCCGTGCGGGTTTTGTCTCCTCTAGCGGGCCGCTCCTGTTCTGTTTTGTATTGCTTGCTACATTGGCCCAAAAAAATGCATTCGGCCCTCAATGCTTTGATGAGTCGGGATTATATTGGAGAAAATCCCGGTGTCTACAATAGGTGTCTCTTGTTTCTCCCATAGTGGCACGTCTGCTAAGAAGCCTCTAAGCCACTCTGCTTCTTGACCTGCCAACTCAAGAGCAATAAACTCAAATTCCATGGTAGAGCGGGCTATGCAAGTCTGTTTTGCAGACTTCCACGAGATAGCCTCTCCACCCAAGGTAAAAACATAACCACTAGTAGAACCAACTTCATCATTATCAGAAATCCAGTTTGCATCACAATATCCTTCTACAATAGCAGGAAATTTATTAAAGTGCAAACACCAATCCATTGTACCTTTTAGATACTTAAGCAAACGATGAAGTGCATTCCAATGTTCTTGACTAGGATTATGAGTGTAGCGAATCAATCTACTCACAGCATAAGCAATATCAGGACGAGTAAAGTTCATCAAAAACATTACACTTCCTATAATTTTAGCATACTCATATTGAGACACACTAGGACCGTTGTTCTTCTTTATAGGTATACTGGGATCGTAGGGAGTTCTAACAGGTGTCACATCAAACATGTTAAATTTCTTTAACACTTTCTTAATATAGTGTGACTGAGACAAAGCATAACCAGAGTTTGTTTTCCGAATTTTAATCCCTAAGATCACATCAGCTTCACCCATATCTTTCATTTCATACAAAAAAGATAACAACATTTTAGTCTCATTGACTACAAGCAAATTTGTACCAAAGATCACCATATCATCAACATATCAGCATATGAGCACACAATCTGATCCTACCATCTTGGAATAGACACAAGAATCAGACAAATTTGCAACAAATCCATTTTTCACAAGAGAACTATCAAACTTCTCAAACCACTGTTTAGGAGCTTGCTTCAGGCCATAAAGAGATTTTCTCAATCTGCATACTTTATCCTCCTGACCTGGTACTTCACAACCCTCAGGTTGGGTCATATAGATTTCTTCCTCTAAGTCACCATTAAGAAAAGCTATCTTTACATCCATTTGATGCACAACAAGATCAAAAATCGCAGCTAACGCAATCAACGTTCTAATGGTGCTTATTTTCGTAACAGGAGAATAAGTGTCAAAATAATCTATCCATTTCTTTTGGTCAAAACCTTTAATGACAAGTCTGGCCTTATATTTATCAATTGAACCGTCAGACCTCAATTTCTTATTGAAAATCCATTTACTACTAATAGGTCTACAACCCTTAGGCAAATCAGTTAATTCCCAAGTTTTATTAGACACTAGGGAATCTATTTCACTTTTAATGGCTTCCTTCCGAAAGGTTGCATCAATAGACCTAATAGCCTCAGCATAGGTTTTTGGATCTTCATCAATTAGAAATAAAGTCACAAAATCCTCAGTCAAAGCATCCACATTATAATGATTAAAAACTTCAACTAGGAAGGCAGTAACAAAATCAGGTCCAAAATCAGTTGTAGTTCTTTGTCTTTTACTCCTTCTAGGCTCAATTTCCACATTTCTAGTACTAGAACTAGCAACAGGCAAGCTCACATTTTCAGGTACTACGTCAGACACTACATCAGTTACCACATTAGGCACATTCTTTTTCAAGGGAAACACTTGCTCAAAAAATTCAGCATCTCTATATTCAGAAATTGAATAATCACTCAAAGACATGAAACGATAGGCAGCACTGTTTTGAGCATATCCAATAAAAATAGCATCAAAGGTTTTTGGGCCTATGTTGGTACGCTTATGACTAGATAAAGCCACTTTAGCCAAACACCCCCACACTTTCAAATAATTCAAATTCGGGGCATATCCTTTCCAAAGTTCATATGGGGTATGATCCTTCTTTTTATGGGGAACTCTATTGAGAATAAAACAGGTAATTAAAACAACTTCCCCCCACATGTTATCAGGCGATCCAGAACTCATAAGCATAGCATTCATCATTTCCTTAAGGGTACGGTTCTTACGCTCTGCTATACCATTTTGTTGAGGGGTGTAAGGAGCGGTAGTCTCATGAATAATACCATTTTTCTCACAGAAAACAGCTAAAGAGGTTAAGTCATATTCACCACCCCTATCAGACCTAAGCCTCTTGATTTTCCGGTCTAGCTGATTCTCAACTTCTGCCTTATATTTTAAGAACACTTCTTCAGCCTTGTAGTTAATGACTTTTGTATATCTAGAGAAGTCATCTATAAAGGTAATATACCATTTCTTTCCTCCTTCGCTCATTGTGTTTTTAAAGTCGGCTAGGTCTGAATGAACAAGTTCAAGCAACTGAGTTGATCTCGTAGTTACTGACTTAAAAGGTTTCTTCGCCTATTTCGCCTCAACACAAACATCACATTTAGAATAACTTTCTGTGCTAACATTTGGAATTAATTTCATGTTTTTAGTCTGTTTACGGAAGCATAATTCAGTGTCCAAGTCTACCATGCCAAAGGTTAACAGATTCAGCATTATAAGCAGAAGTAGAAGCATTTCCATTAGCATCAGAAGCAACATTTAGAACGTATAAGCCATCACTACGATACCCCTTCCCAACAAATACCCCATTACGAAGGATAACAATTTTTCCAGCCTTTTGGTTCACCTCAAAACCAGCAACATAAAGGAGGCTACTAGAAACTAGATTTCTACGAAGGAAAGGGACATACAACACATTGTTCAAGCATAAAGGTTTTCCAGAAGTAAATTTAAGGATAACTTTCCCTTTACCCAGTATCGCAGTAGTGGAAGAATTGCCCATGAAGACATGTTCACCATCAGGAACCTCTTCAAAGTCATGCATCATATTCTTGTTAGTGTAGAAATGTCTAGTTGCTCCATTGTCCAGAATCCACTCGTTGTTGTTAATCACGAGATTAGCCTTCCACAGTTACTGCACAGAATACTTCAGTCTCCTTAGTCAGATTAGCTTGATTACTATTCTGTCCAGCGGGTTTCTGGTGGGTTTGAACTGCTCCTTTGCGCTGATTGCACTGATATGCCTTGTGGCCAGGTTTTCCACAGACATAACAGAGAGCCTTTTGCTTCTGGATTTTAAAATTAGGCTTGTTCAGTTGTTTCTGATGCTTGGATTGGTTTTGATCTTTCTTATTCTTTCCTTTGAACCTGTCTTTATTAGCAGGAACATAAGATTCAACCAGGTTAGCTTTAACAGAATTCAAAGAGAGAGAAGACATCTTATCTTTCAAAGGATTTGCTTCCTCAGTTCTCATGTGGCTGATTAACTCTTGAAGTGTCAGATCCTTCTTCTTGTGCTTGAGATGATTCCTATAGTCACTCCAGGATGGTGGAAACTTCTCAATCAGCACATTTGCTCGCAATATCTCGCACATCTTCATCCCTTCATTAAGAACTTCAGCACACAGGTTCTCATATACATGAACTTGCTCCAAAATAGGTTTGTCATCTACAATCTGGAATTGCAATCACTTGCCAACGACATATTTCTTCTTTCCAGCATCATCAGCGCCATACTTGATCTCGAGCTTGTTCCATATAGTCTTCGCAGATTTGAAATTGACGAGCAAATCGGACAGAGGGTTCGACATGTTGTTGAGAAGATAACTCCGTGCGACTTTGTTGTCTTTCTCCAGTTTCTTTTTGGCATTCTCATATAGTGGAACAACAGGGGTTCTTGGAACAGTAGCGATTTGCTCAGGATCGTTCTGAGGAGGTGGTGTTGGTGCTTCTGGATCTTCAAGATGAGGTGAGGACAACACATAATCAATCTATAACTGTTCAAGACAGAGCAATAACTTTTGGGACCATCGTTTGAAGTTGGTTCCATCGAAAGGCTCAATTTTGTAGATCTCAGCGAGGGTTTTAGGAAGAGCAGCCATTGACAATAATCGCTTTCAAATTGTTGGAAAAATCAAGGCTGCTGGGAAAGAAACGAATCAAGGCTGTGGAGAACACAAGAAAACTAAGCCGTGGAAGAACCACTGCCTTGAAAGCGATTACGGCCCGACCTCGGTGCGATCGGGTGTCGGTCGCTCCCGAGGTTAACTCAGTTATCCGGGACACGTGCACTCGTGGCAAGGATATGGAGTATGCTGGTGTGCCCAGAAGGGAAGAGGAGAGGAGAAGAGAATTGTATTCGATGATGAACACAGTCCTCCAGAGGCTCCAATTTGTAGGAGAAACTGGAAGCCAACAGCCACAAAAAACAGGAACTAGAAAGGAGATAAAAAGGAGGAACCACAAAATTGAATGACTAAAAATGGAAAACAACTACATTTAGCCATTACTCCAATTGAATGACTAAAAAAGGAAAACAACTACATTTAGCCATTACCAACAGGAATATGTGTGGAATTAGAAATCTAGGAGGATAGGTATGGAATTAGAATCTGAATTCAAGTTGTTTTGCGAGAATTGGAATGGAACCAAAACTCCAATCAAGGAAGAAGTTTGTTTGGCCATCAATCATGAAATGGAATCAAATTTAATTTATGTCAAGATAGTTTTATGACATAGTAGATTGCATCTGTAGTATTGTAATTCACTAATTTTTAATCGTTAATATAATGCTAAAATTATATTAATTAATCCTTATTAGAAAAAAGCAAAACATTAAAAATAAATACTTCCTCCATCCCAATTAATTTGTCCAATTTACATTTTCATGGTCTTCTATGCAACACTTTGACCGCTAATTTTTCATGGTTTATCTTAGCAAGACTAATAATATTGTATTCAGGTAAAAATATTTTTCATTACAAATCTAACAGTGGTAGTCTTTTATAATAACTCAACATATAATTTGATAAATTAATGGTCAAAATTTGAAAATTTTGACCTAATTAATTGTAGGAGGTAAAAAATTGTCCGCAAATCACAAAATGACATGTGGAAATAAATTAAATTTATTTTGGCCAATTATATTCGACATGTGTTAAATTAATTTCGGCGGTCTATTTAATTAAATATTAAATGACAATGCATTTTGGCCAATAACATCATGACACGTGTCAATTATGATGCCAAAAATAGTTATTATTTCTTCATTTTAAAATAAAGGAATAACTATTTAATTTGGGTCCAGACCCAAAACCCAGCTAAAACCCTAGGCCTCCAGAGCCTATATAGAGGGATTCTCTGCCTCATTTTCAACACACTCGGCAGTCTACATCTGACATTCGGCATTCTGCACTCCAAAGGATTCAGAAGATCGAACTGCAAGCAACCTCCAGCTACCAAGCGTTAAGGATCAAGGTTGACAAAAGCTCAAGATCAAAAGCTCCAAGTTTTCTGAACGGTCAAGAAGTACAGCTGAGTTCTTTAACTTAACCTGCATTCGAGATCGAGATTAAGCGTCCGCGCCCTCAGCTCACCCAAGTTTTAGGAGATTGAATAAGAGGATTACTTTATTGTATTTAATACAAAGATTGTACTCGCATAAATTCGAATATTAATACAAAAATTAAATTTGTCTATTTTTCTCGTCTTTATTTATTTTAGACTATAAATTTGTGTTTACAAATTTGGCACGCTTGGAGGGACGACTCTGCCTCTCATATCTTTCTCCAAGAAGTGCAGTTCATCTTTGACTCAAGCGACGTGATGGAACCCAAGAAAGTTGTCTCTCAACCCTCAACAAGGAGGATGGCTCAAGCTTCATCCCAGGGGTCTGTAACTGAAAGTGCTACATCAAGCGGAGTAATGACTTGAAGGATGGCGAAGGTTGTCGTCACTGCTGTTGTAATTTCTATTGCGCAGGGGGAATCAACTACGAAGGCACCAACTCCGTCACAGAAGAATTTGGTTGTTGACTCCAACCTGCAGAGAGTGCCTCAATAGGCTCCTCGCTCTTGGAAGTCAGGCACTGTAATCACCTTCGACTCAATCATGGCTATCCAGCATAGAATGGACAAACTCCAAACTCACATCAACCCGATCTTCGAGTTTGAGAGCTTTGAAGGTCATGACTACTCCAACGAAGATTCTTCCCCAATGTCTGAATAGGAATCTATCTTCTCGTAAGCTGAGATTGAGTTTACTCAAGCTGTCATCATGTCATAGATGACAATTGGCGCTTCCAACATGGAGGAAAGGATAGCCGAATTAGAGGCTACGCTTAGAAGGCTCGCTATGAGAAGGTTAAGATATGTTAAGATTTTGCTTTGCATGTATGAAATATAGTCAATGATGAAAGATTCTGATTGTTTTTGGTGTTGAAAATTTAGCTATCATGCTTAAGAAGTGATTGGAGAAAGATTAGTGTAGTATAATTATGATTAAAGTACATGCAAGCCCAAACAAAGTGCAGTTTTCATGTCTGGTTGCAATATGAAATTTCCAAGGAATATAAAGTGTGATTTTTACCCGGTTTGATTAGGTAGCCTAAGATGTTAGCTAACACCCGGTTTTTGAATTACGGAATTCCGATTTGTATATCAAAAGTTATGGCCGAAACCGTGAAGAGATGCAAGTAATGAAGAGTTCTAAGGTCAGCCTAAAAATGCATGTTTTTCGTTGGGTTAGAAATATCTTCGGTTTAAGTGTTCAACATAAGAGTTGTAGAGGATTTACCTATCTTTCTGGAAAGGTAAAATTCGTAGTCATACGATATCGGGAGTGAAAGTTAGGAGTCACCAAATCAGAGTCAGTAATATGAAATTATCCAGAAAATTCAGGTGACTGCCTTATGTTCATAGACAAATTCCGGCTCTTTCCCATGCCCAAATCAAGTTATGGTCAACATGAATGTTTTAGAATGTTCTCCAAGCTTTCCGTAGATAGCTTGCACGCCCCAAACCAATGTATATAACTTGAGTTATAACCCTCCGAATAATCGATGTTTATAATTGCATTTTCTGGGAAGCTTGGTAAGATGGTAGTTTTTGGCCTCCGTAACCACAGCTTTGACCTTCACAATCAACTAGAAAGTTGTATTACACGAGCTTAACTTTCCAAAATGTCCCCATGCTTAATGATACGTTACTTGTGGGAGAAGTTATGACCTTCCGAGTGGACCATAAGATACAAGTTTAGTTACTTAATAATCCTAGAATTTTACTAGATCATTCTTGTTTACTCTCTTCCAAGTTAGGTTCTAACTTATGATTCCTATTCTTTCTTAAGTGTCCTTAAGAAGTCATTGCGCTCAACTGTTCAGGTCCCTACGAGTTTAAGTGTGTAAGTTGCATTGTCCGGGTGCGTATATTGTCTGTAACTTCTAAGTTACTTTTACGATTTATTCACGCTTTGTGAATTATTTACTTAAGATTCATGTTGTCTACTTTCGATTTTCACGTATCTTGGTCAAGTAAGTAAGCTTTCATGTGAGTTTTGTACTAAGGTATGTGTTATAAAATAGTTTGTTCTTTATCTTACTTTAAATAGTTAAGTTCAACTCTTTTTATTAAACCATTTATGCTACATAAGTTCAAGCTTTGTCCAAGAGCATGTTTGGTTTATTTAAGATTATGGTTTTATTGATCAATAGACTAGTTATGACGAGTTTTAAGTGAGTAAGATTGTAAGTTTTTCCCTTATAAGATTAAATAAAGGCCTCGTCCATGTTAATTGTGTCTTAGGGCACACCTGGAAATCCGTGCCTGAGTGCACACCATGTTAACCGTGCCTTAGTGCACCCCAAGATAATCGTGTCTCCGTACACACCAGGACAGTTCGTGCCATAAGTACACCCAATGGAAAATCTGGCCAGTACAGGATAATATCCAATATCCGGATCTCCCGATCGGTCCGGGTATGCGCACACGGAGGCTTAGCCGATGATCGCAAGTAGGGGACCTCTAAGATAAACCTATAGCAACAAAGTTTTTAGTAAATCAAGTATCCAAGTTATTTACGTTAAAGTGAAGCCTTATGAATGTCTTATAGTTTTTCCAAGCCTTGATCTTTTGAATTTAAAGATTCGGTTTTACAGTTTAACTCAATGTTTGATTCATGTGCTTCTAAAGTTATGTTTTCGTTAAGCTCAAAGGGGAGAACACTGTCAAGTTTTGTTCTACTTAAGAAGGTCTCCTTATAATACAAAGTTCAAGATTAAGTTAATTTGGGAGTTGCATCCTGGTTTTATGTACCAGTTAAACGTGACCGTCCTTTGAAAGTTATGTTTATATTTACTGTTACTTTCTTTCTTTTTGGTTTTTAAATGTTGGAACCGCGCGATAACTAAGGTAAATTTCAAAATAATTCTTACATTTTAGGAATATACGTACTGAGTTTATCTCACTCTTCGTTTTTCCTCTATTTCGTTTTACGAAATCCAACTAAGGGTAAAGACAAAGCACCCGAAGGACGAACCCCTAGGCCTGCATAATACGACAAAGGTGATTGGAAGTCTTATGTTTTTAAACGAAGGAGACTTGTTTTTGTGTAGGTTATGTATTATGATGGATCTAGGAGTCTCTGTTGAAGATTATTTAAGTTCAAGTATGTATGATAGTTGGGTTGTGTTGTAATTAAGTAAACATATGTTTTGGGTTCGAGTATAGCCTGTCCACTTCTATGGACGGTGTTAATGTCGTCAGGTACTATTTTCGATGTGCTAATCATTAGGTTAGGTGAGTCATTAGTTTAATCTAGTGATTAATGACCTGGGGGTGTTACATATGGAGAGTAACTTTCGAAGTGACAACACCCAACACCTTTTGGGGCTTCACCATATATTTGCACGTTGCAAAAGTCCTAGTCTTGCTAGGAATTTCATAAGGCCACTTTTGTACATGACTCGACTTTTGGGGGCTTAACCATACATATTGCGTATCACCTACTGCTAAGTTTTCAGAACATATGTTGTGAGTTAAACATATGACTCTTAATCCAATATGCTTTTTCACAATACCTCTTACATATAGATTATTTAGGCTTAGTGTTAGGATAAAAGATTTTCCCTTTACCATATGACCTAGGCATGTTCATGGTGAATCTCAATAGCACCATGGGTTTCATTAAGCATATGACCTACAAGTTGCACATGATCTAAGTTGTGAAGAATGAATTTTGCGTATGCTCAGTCTTTTTTTTATGTCCACCTAATAGATTAGAGCATTGATGAACCGTTCTGAGAGCGAATACCAATAATGTTGATTAGGGGTTAGCATATGCAAGCAAAACATATGAATTAAGCCCTATTTGTAAGGTAGGTTTGGTGTTTAGCCTTTATTCTTGATTTTTCATATTGAAGAACATATCTGTTGGTGCTAAGATCCTTATTGTTTTTCTCCGAGAGTAATTGATCAGATGAGTTTTTTAACGAATAACACTTCCTTGCGATCGGTTACAATGCCGCGTAAATAGACATTTATGCTTTTGGGTTGAGTTGTTTTCGAGGCCTATTGGGCTACTATGCAATCTAAAACAGTACCTAAGGTCCTAAGGTCAATTCTATTCATTCAAAAGCATTTAAACAGGTAGCATGAATATTTATATGATGATATTCCTAAGGCTCGGAGGGTTAAGGTTGTCGGTACGCATGAGATTACCTCGGTGCATTCGTTGACTATGTGGAGTGCATAAACCTTGAATGGATGAGGGTCTGCATGGTTGGATTTAGAAACCAACGGCTCGATTGATGTAGTGCATCTTTCATAATATTGATATTTAGGCATCTGAGTGGGTAAAAGGGTCAAATCTAATCATGTGCCATATCTGAGGGCTCTCGTGCCATCACCAGGCCACAAGTAGATTGACAATACAATATGTCTAGAGTAACTAAAAAAAGATGAAATAAATTAATTTTACTCTTATTCTCATTAAAAACTAATCCAATTTTTTCAAGCTTTAACTCTATTAAGTTAAGTCCCCAGTGGCATCGCAAATTTTGTAGGCACTGATGTTGCCCATTGGGATCGAGATAACTACATCACTATTGTAAGAGTCAAAAGGGTTTGCTTAATCTTAAAATTTACCTAAGGGGCAAGGGGCAATTTAGCCATCCTTAGAGTCTATAAAATTGAATGAGAAGGTAAGGTAGAGTAAAATTAATTTTGGGTAAAGTTTAGTAAATTTAGATAATTTTGGGTAAATTTAGATAAGTTTATCCATTGTGAGAATTGTAAATTTGGGTAATTTTGTTATATTTGGGTAGATTTATGTAAGTAATATTTGTGAATCACATTATCAAATCCATACAGGTAATTCAAGGATAAATAATTAGAAGAAAACAAAATTGATTAATATTAAAATAAATATTTTAGGAACTGAAGGTTGTAACCGGTCGGTTACAATGTTAAATCCCCCCCCTCGAATATTCTTCGCCACCCCCTCTTTTATTGGCGTCGCCCCCTTTTGTTCAAAATTTTCACTAATACCCCCACCATGGCCACCCACCCCATTCTCTCTAACACTCACTCTCACTCTCCTCTCTTTCTGTACAAACTCTGTACTCTCTCTCAAGCTCAACCACCACCACCACCTGACAACCGCAGTCATACACCGAAGTCGGAAAAACTCGCTGGAAAAAGCTATATTTGTGTGTTAATAATATTAATAATATTATTATTTTAATATTAATATTAAAAATTTTCTAACAACAATCTTATTATTTTGATTTATTATAATTAATATAAATATTTTCAGTATTATTTAAATACAAAAATATTTTTTAAAAAAACAATCCCGAAACTCCCCAAGATGGCGTCCTTGCCAAGGCGAGGACGCCATCTTGGGGTATTTTGGCCTTGTTCTTCAGTTTTTTGGGCCATTTTTCGACGATTATAACCCCCAACCTAAATCTCATTTTCAAATTTAACAATCTATCATCAAAAACTAACTTTTTAATACCCTAAACACTATAAATTCATTTAAAAAATTCAAACACAAAAACATAGCTTTTTCCGACGAGTTTTTTCGACTTCGGTGCATGGCTGCGGTTGTCGGGTGGCGGTGGTTGAGCTTGAGAGAGAGTAGAGAGATTGTACAGGTAGAGATGAGAGTGAGAGTGAGTGTTAGAGAGAATGGGGTGGGTGGCCAAGGTGGGAGTATTAGTGGAAAATTTTGAACAAAAGGGGGCGACGTTAATGAAAGAGGGGGCAGAGAAGAATATTCGAGGAGGGGAGGGATTTAACATTGTAACCGACCGGTTACAACCTTCAGTTCCTAAAATATTTATTTTGGTTCTGTTCGTTCTTAACATGCTTATCTTAATCAATTTTGTTTTCTTCTAATTATTTATCCTTGATTTGCCTGTATGGATTTGATAATGTGATTCACAAGGTTCAATGAGTCCTAAGAGCCTATAAACTTCATTGGTAAACTGTAGGTAAATATTACTTACCTAAATCTACCCAAATTTTCCTATACTTCCCCAAATATACCAAAATTACCAAAATTTACAATTCTCACAATGGATAAACTTATCTAAATTTACCCAGACTTATCTAAATATACCACTACTGCTGCTGCTGCTACTACTATTACTACTACTCATCTTGTTGTTGATGCTGCTACTACTATTACTATTACTCATGTTGTTATTGTTTGAGAGTTTAGAGTTTAGAATTTAGGGTTTAGGGTTCAGGATTTAGGGATTAGAGTTTTAGGATTGTCTCATAACATCATGCTAAAAATGTATATAAGTAAATTTGCATACTTATCTTATAATTTAACCCAAATTTATCTCATAACAAAATACAAAATTTTCGGGTTAAGTTATGAGAAAGGCATGCAATTATGTTTTTGTATACAAAATTTGAGGATTTAGAGTTTAGGGTTGTGTCATAACATCATGATAAAAATATATACAAATAAAATTTACATGATTTTCTCATAACTTATCCCCAATTTTTCTCATAGCAAAATCCAAAAAAGTTTGGGTTAAGTTATGAGAAAAGCATGCAAGTATATTTTTGTGAATGAAATTTTTGGATTTAGGGTTTAGGGTCTAGGGTTATATGATAACATCACAGTAAATAAATATAAACATAAATTTGCATGCTTTCCTCATAGGTTAACAAAAACGTTTCTCATAACATCACATAAAAATATAGAAAAGTTTAGGGTTAACTTATGAGAAAAACAAACAAATATATTTTTTTGTTTGGCATTTTATGATTGGGGTTTAGGGTTTATAATTAAATTAGGTAGGTTTGTTGTGATAATGTTGTTTACAGTCAAGTTTACATTCTTTAGTATGGAAAAACTTATAATCAAGATTATCTTTTCCGTATTATTTTGACTGTGAACTTGAAACTAAATGTAATTTATTATTTTTTTGAGTTAGTATAAAATTAAGTTAGTGTAAGATCTGAGAGTAAGTAGTTAGTAAATGAATTGGTTAACTTAATTAAACGGATGTGCCTAAAAGGGTATTCGACGTTGTGGTTAAGAATGAAGTGCAGAAGGTCTACATATAGGTCATCAAACGCTTGTCAAATAAGAATGCAGGTGTTGATGCATTCTTGATACCAACCAAATATATATAGAACGAACACCGAGGAAATCAAGAATCGAGTTCCTTGTTGGTCGTCGTATAAGCGGTTGGTATCTAGAATGCATCTACACCTGCTTTCTTATTTCGCGAGCATATGATGACCTATATGTAGACCTTCTGTACTTTGTTCTTAAAAACAGTGACAAATATCCTTTTAGGCACATGTTAATTAAGTTAACTAATTCAGTTCCTATCTACCTACCCTCAAATCATATAATAACTTAAGGGTGTGCTAATTCAAACGAGATAAAATTGCAAATCACAACAATTCAAGTGGGTTTACAACAAGTTTAGGGTTTTTTGGGTTTAGCATTCAAATGATTTATTATTATTATTATTATTATTATTATTATTATTATTATTATTGTTACTACTATTATTATTACTATTATTATTATTATTATTATTATTATTATTATTATTATTATTATTATTTGAATAATATGAACTTTTGCACCATAGTAGACTAAACAATACGCCATCGAGTTAAGTTGAACTTAACTCGGTGGCGGTCTGACGTGGCGCTAGAGACACGCGCTTGGTTGTTTTGACTTTGCCACGTCAGCTTTGACTTTCCACATAAGCACCCCCCTCTATCTCTCTCTCTCTCTCTCTCTCTCCCTTCCTCTTCATCATCTCCACTTCTTTTTTCTCTCTCTAAAAATCCCACATCGTCAGTCCACATTGCGTGCGATGCAACGACATAAGACGTTAGACACCTTCACAGTCGATGATTTTGCTACGGAGCTAGGTAGCTTTATGCAGGAGTAAGGAAGTCAGAGGGCATTTGGAGACGAGCAGACTGAGAAGGATGTGGATGTTCAGATGGTTGACTACGTTCAGGTTAGAGGTCGTGGCGGTGGATTTGCCCCAGGCAAGAAAAACACACAAGGTTCTGGGGTTGATGAGGGTGGGTCGAGTTATAGCCGGAAGACAAAGAGGTCACAGGGCGATGAGGACGGGAAGATAACTGGACGGATGGCTGGTGGTCCCACTTCACCTATGGTCATACCGAGCTTTAGGTGACATATTGCTCGGTTTATTTGGGAGGGTCAGGAGCTTTCTCCTGAGGTGATTGAGTGCTTGACGAGGAAGTCGGCACTCAGACAGCCGAGGGAGTTGACGTGTGGCATGCATCCTTCTGTGGTGGAAGCGATTAGTAGCAGCTCGATGTCGGGTCTCATGGAGCTTATGTTCGAGTACATCGATCATCCATTGATAGCTGTATTTGTAGAGAAGTGGCAGCCGGACACAAACTCATTTCACCTACCTTTCAGTGAGATGACCATTATGCTCCACGATGGCCCCGTTATTTTATGCGGCTGGCAGGCTGCGGTGTCACATCGCACCGCAATTTTCCATATTCCACCACAACCCACCACAATCCACCACAATATACCACAATCTACTATTTTTAATTTAATTTATCTTTTTATTAAAAGTTAAACTTTCCATATTCCACCACAACTCACCACAACTTCCCAACCCACCACAGTCCCCCACAACTTTTCCCAACCCACCATAATCCACCACATTTCCTCTACACCACACCACAACTAGCCATATAAAAGAACGAGACCGATATGAAGAACATTCTTCTGCGTGATATGCATCCTTCCGTTGTTTTATTGACCATTTGTTTTATGTAGCAGTGGGGCCATGAGTGGCCAAGACGTGTTTGACTCTTGTATAACGTGCACGAGGAAGGTCGTATGCCACGGGAGATGAATAGAGATATGTTTGACTTGTTGGATCAGTGGTGTGAGCACATACATATCCAGGCCCCACCTCGCCTACCTCCGGATGTTGAGCAGTGATTCCCCGCAGTGCAGTGTTTTTTTTTTTTGGATTGTAACTGGATTTTAGGTATTTTATTCAGTTTGTTGGACTCGATATTATGTTTATGTCCATGTATTGGGTCTGTGTTTGTGTTTATGTATGACGCTCAGCAATAAATTTATGTTTATGTTTATGTATTTTATTAAGTTTGTTGCACCCTATTTAATTTAAAATGTTTCACTTTTGTTACCTCTACGTATTGCGACAAACATCAAGCCTAATTTAAATAGTAATAAAAAGGTTCACACCAACCAATTATAAATCATATGTTACATCTACGAATTTCCCTAAGTCTATTCCACAAATCAAAACGAGGACCTAAAGGAACATCTCATACAACAATAGAGTTGTCCCTAGCACGTATCTATCTAAAATCCAACCGCGGCAGAGGGCATCCGTCTTGCATGTGAACAAGAACGAAGGGATCTTTGTTGGCATGTGCAATGGCAACCACGCGTTCGGGAGCAACGGTACCAACTGTTGCAATAAGTGGCAACAAAGTAACGCACGACTCAGTTGTGTGTTGAGCGGCACCAACAACAGTTGCCAGGCTGATAAACACATAGTTCAATAGGGTAGCATCTAAGATATAACCGCATCGGGCCATCTTCGATCTTTTTCTTATAAGATGCTTTCACAAATTTAAATTCAATTCCCCTTGAAATCCCTTCAACCTATTCATGGAGATCATCGAGGGAATCAAGACATTGATCCAGAGAAAAATAATCAAAATAATCGACACCATCTCCGTCAAAATCCTCGAGCAGAACCTACGATCAAATTATAAAAAAAAAATTATTTACCGTCATATCATAATATTAATCACAATAAAAACATTACATATCAATATTAATAACCATAATAATAACAATAATCATGATAATAACAACAAATAATAATTATAAACAATAATAATACTAATATAAACAATAATAATGACAATAATATTATAAACAATTATAACTTTAATATTATTTTTAAAATTAAAATTATTACTATTTACAACAACAACAACAATAAGAAGAAGAAGAAGAAGAAGAATAAGAATAATATTAAGAATAATAAAAAAATTAAAAAATAAAAAATCGAAAAAACTCAAAAACGGCGCAAATAGGCGTCCCAGCCAGCATACTGGTGCCCCTGGGGTGTACCATCCTTGGCCAAAATGCTGCCAGATTCCGTTTCAGCCAAGGATGAAACGCGGATGGTGTTTCGACCAAGGTAGAGACACCTTCTGAGGGCGTTTCTACCAAGGTCGAAATGCCATTTTGGGGTATTTCGCCTCAGTAGTTCGTGTTTTTGGGTTGGATTTTTAATCAATGAATTTACAAAAAAAATTTACCTCTTCTTCGTCAAATGATCTTCATTACTCATTTTGAAGAGATTTTTATCTAAAAACTAGTCAACTGAGAGAGAGAGAGACAGAGAGAGAGAGAGAGAGAGAGAGAGAGAGATAGAGAATTATGATATAACACTGATGAGTGTACCATGGTAGGAGTGTACGACATGATAATTTTCCAACATGGATAATTTCCCAACTTGGATGCATATTTTCCGTTACGCAATGCAGGCTTTCCCACCTTGGATGCAGAATTATTATGATATGAGTGTATCATAATAATTTCCCAACTTGGATATTTTCCCAACTTGGAAGCATATTTTCCCTTACGCAATTGCAACAACCCAAGAAAAACCCCCTTTTAACACGTGTGATTAACGTACCTAATCAAAATTAGAAAAAAGATTAATACGTAGATTAAATAAAGCGCGTGCTCCTTATTTCTTTTCCTTTATGATTCTATTTTATTTTTTATTTTTATAACCAGTGTACGTTTTTGCAGGGCTTGAACAGTGCAACGCATTTCTGTTTTATAATCTTCTATGAATTTTTCTCCGTTAATAGTATCTTTTCTCGATCAGATTAAAAATACTCTCATCGGACTCAACCCCTTTCATTTTTATGATGATTCTATTAGATGTTTTAAGGTGTTACTTATGAGAAGTAAAACGAGAGCTTCGATTACTATTGGTCACCATGGATAATTTTATGGGTATTATATTTGGGATAATTGAATTGGGAATTATATATGTTAAGTATGAGAGATTAAATTGATGAAAATCATTTGGCCTTTGGGGACCCTTTTGGCCGGCCAAGGGGAGGGAAAGAGAGTGAGTTGGGCCTTGCCATATTATTAGTATTATATAAGGGAGGAGGGAGTATCAAATGTTAATTTGAATTCTTGCTCAAACACTTCATTCTTCATCTAGCTTAGAAGTGTCCCTTGGCTTTCCCCTCCACCAGCCGTCCACCACCACTCGGCCACCGGTATGACCGCCGCCCTGCCGTCACCGGAGCAATTTCCGGCCAGCCGCCGGCGTCCGGCACCTCCCTTTGCTCTTGTGCACTCTTGTTTCCTTCCATTCAAGTGTAAATCCTTCCATTTCAATTCTCCTCTTCAATTCTTTAGAGTTTATGAATCAAATCTGATTTTTTTTCTCTTTTAAATGGTGATAAATTTCAGAATTTAGTGTTGGGTTCTTGAGTTCTTCAAGGAAAGAAGGAAGGTTTTCAAGTTGGAAGAAAGGGAGTGAGTGAGTTCTCGTTAAACCCTTGTTATCTTGATTGTTTCAAGTAATTTCTTATGAAAAATGAGCATGCATGTAATCTTAGAGGCTGAATTCCCTGTGATAGTATAGAAATGTTAATGGATTCAAGGTGCATGTTTATAGATTATGTGCAAATTGGGATTAAAAAGAGTATTGTGGTAATGCATGTGGAAAGTGGTGCTAGATTGTGAATGTGGTTGTGGTTATGAGGATGCATGGGTTTAAAATAGTTGTACTTAGTGTTCTCTTGAATTCTCAAGGCTGAGTTTCTGTGTATAGGAGGGTTATAATATGTTTCTTGAAGAATCCTTGGCTAAATCACAAAGACTTAAGCATGCATGTGAGTGTTTGAACATGGGGTGTTAATCTGGTTGGTTTTCGTGTTTCCAGGAAGTAAAGGAAATGATTTATGTCAATATTAAGGCCTAATTAGGTAGACAAAAGTGTTAGCTAACACCCGGCTTTTACGGATCGACTTTTCGTTGTGTATCTTAAAAGTTATGACCAAAACCGTAAAACCGCGCTAATATGGGAATTCAGTGACGGCAAAATAAAAATGGCTATTTTTCGTCTCGTTAGAGTTTGATATAGCGTCGGGTCTGGACATGAGAGTTTTAGAGGACTGTTTAAGCTTTCCGGAATGGTATGCGTTCATATGACGTCGGATGAGCAAGTTATAAGTGTTTGATTGAAGGACAGAAGATCTGGAATTTTCCAGAATTAAGAGTTCGTGGCTGCTCCTATGTTGGGTTAAAATTAGGTCTTTTCCCAAGCTTAAATCATTTGGTGGTAAAAGGAAAAGTTAAAGTTTGATTCTTGAGCTTTCCATAGACAGCTTATAGGCCCAAAACCGAGTAGTATAACTCAAGATATCGCGTTCCGAAAAACGCTAATCGGCTTGTACAAATTCCGGGCAGATTGCTTGATTAAGTGTTTAGACCCTTGTAATCATGTTTTTAGCCTCTGGAATTATCTGTAAAGTTATGGGGCGCGTCCTAAGCTTTCCGAAAAGTACTCTTAAGTGGAAATCCGATATCTATGGCAATAGTTACCTTCCTCTTTGTGAATATAGGAAAATTCTTTTAGTTTACGAACCGGAATTGTTCTTTAAGAATTTCTCACCCTTCTCCTAACTAGATGAAAAATTCTAACTCTAAATTCCTTCCCCTTTCTAAGCTTTCGCTAAAGTGATCGTTGCTCGTGCACTGTTCAAGTCCTTGCTCGTTGGTGGTTTTCGTTTTCAAGTACGTGTACTACTTAGCCTTTATGCTACACATGTACTTAAATTATTTATTCTTGTATTATCTTAAATGTGCGCTAAAGTGGTTCTTACATATATACTTACATGCTGACTTTTTTTTTTTTTACTAAACAAGCCTACGTGAAAGATGCTCTTTTATGAGTAAAGTTTTTGGGTATTAGAAGTGAGTTTTCATGCTTTAAGACCTAGTGTTGATTTTACAAAATTAGAGAAGAAAATTCCTCTTATGTTGTAAACACCTAGTTTAAGTTTGGGTACGAAACATCAAGGTTTTACTTTCTAAGAAGCCTTTTTATAAGTTATTTTTTCATGAGGAAAGGTTCTTTCAATGCTTATTGTCAAGTTAGAATTAAAGATTATCTTTACGGTTAAAGCCTTCCAAGGAAATAGAAGTTCTTTAAGATTATTAAAGCCCCATCCATGATTTTTGTGCGTAAAAGCACACCAAAGAAATAGTGTCTTAGTACACACCATGTTCATGTGCCTTGAGCACCTTATGAGAATTAAGTTGGTGCCTTAGATGCACACCAGGAAAATCTGGCCAGTAGGATAGATATCCACAATCCGGACCTCCCGATCGGTCCGGGTATGCGCATACGGAGGCTAAGCCGATGATCGCAAGTAGGGGCGCCCATGTTTAAGTTCTGCCTTATCATGTTATCTTTCTCTATTGAACTTTTACTCACGCAGTTGTTCTAAATTCAATACTCTTATAGCTTTGTATGATTTTATGCTCTTTTATAAATTGTGGTTGTGTTCCTAGCCTTGCAAGTTTTACTATTGAAAGCTTATTTCCTTTACACGTCTAACCACCTTGTGGACGGGTATTCTTTTAAGATAAGGTATTTGTAACATGAAGTCAGGAAGTTACCAAAAATTTGGATTCCTCGTAAGTTGTCTTATTAAGTTCCTTTCTTTCAAACTTTACTTGAATTAACTATTAAATGGAGCCGCGCGCCTAGGGGTAATGATATTAAAGTCTTACTTTACATTTATTTATTTAATTCGGTAGTATTAAATCTTGAGTAAAACTCACATTTTAAGTTGTATGTCACTTTTTGGGCCGCAAGGGAAAGGCAAAGGCAAAGTCACCGACGGGCGGAACCCTAAGACAACCTAGGTGGAATTCAGGTGATCATGGAGCCTATTTTGGAATTTTTATAAGAAAAGGGTTAGGGGTGTGATGAAATTATTGGGAATTGTTGTTGCTTTTGGTCTTGTGGTGTGTTGTTACGAAAGGTTTGTATGTTAAGTTTTTCACTTCTTTGGGTTGTATGATCTTAAGAGTCTTCTATCTTGATGATTTGCGATGTCTTGTTATGGTTGTCTAATTATGTGGTTGGATGTAGTCTTCTGGTGTGGTGTGTTGGAGTCTTAGCCTAGTCCATGTTCATGGACAACGGTAGTACTCTCAGGTGATTATCCGCTATTGATCATTAGGTTAAGTAGTGAGTTAGCTTAATCTGGTGATTAGTAACCTGGGGGTGTTATAGTTGTGGTATCACAGCAAAACAAAATTTGGTATTATAACCTTAGTTACCCCTTTAGGCTTTGAGTCGATTCAGAAAAAGGAAGGACCCTTTAGGAAGAGTGAGGTAGGGTGTGAAAATGTTAAGTGATCAATAAAGTGAAAAGTAGAGAGTCTTACTAATTAATTCAAGGATGATGTGTGGGAACTGAATAAAAGAAAGTAGAAAAAGGGGGAAAAGCCTTTTGTTTGTGATATTAAAGTTAAGCATGTATGATAGTGCAAAGGTCTTGAATTGGGTGAAATCTTATAAGTCCTTGAAAAAAAGGGGAAGAATGGAACATTCCTTCTAAAATCATGGGTGTGTTGTTAAATGTGGATCTTAGGATGATTATCCTTAAATTAATTGAGTTGGGGTATTGTAAGTCCCTAAGAAAAGAGGGTCCGCCCGGACTAAAAGATTAGTGAAATAAGGTCTTTGATTTTCGGTTAGCAGCTATTTCAAATTTCTCTTCCTAATTATCTTGTGTAATATGTAGATGGCCGACGAATTTCCTAACCCCTACGCGACCTTCATGCCCCCTGGAGGCAGTGTGATTGACCACATTAATGAGCTGGTGGCTCAGTTCGACGTTCGACGGGAGAATCCAGACTCCATCTACCATGACCCGGTGCGAAGGGTGCACTATCTGTTGAGCATCCTCCCCTATTTCCCTCCGTGGAGGAGGTTTCGAGAGAGGTACCATTCGTTCATCTACTATTATGATCAGGGAGCGCATGCTGAGCGTTTTGGCATTTTGGGAGCTTGGTTCGTGGTGACCTTCAAGCTGACCTTACAAGATCGGGTGATCCGTTGGGATATGGAGCCTTGGGAGATCCCGTATTACTTTGTGGACATGTTTGGGCCGCATCACATCCAAGCAGAAGCGGCGGCGCCTCCCCTACCTTCCAATCCCGCACCTCAGCCGATCCAGGAGGAGGAAGAAGAAGAGGAGGAGGAGCCCATGGAGGATGAAGAGGAGGAGGAAGCGCAACCTTCCCACAACCCGTCCCATGCCTCCAACGAGGTGGAGGTCCTTCCCGTTCCCCCGGCACCCGAGCCCATGGTTGTGGAAATTAGCTCGGACCATAGTAGGGAGGCAAGCCAACCCCCGAACAACCCTAAGACTGAGAAGAGCGATGACACCGAAGACAATGATAATGCTGATGACTCAGACTACCATCCCTCTTAGGGAGCTCAAGTTCAGTGGGAACCCAGAACGGGGTTTAGGGGTATTTGTGGACGTTGAACTTTGTTATGTTTTGTGGAACATTGATGTAGTTTGGATTGCAAACATTTGACCTTTATGTTGTGCCATTGATGTTTTGGGAGATTATTTTGTTGTATGAACATATTGTGGATTTGAACCATTGATGTATTGTGGGTTTTTATGACGGGTCAAACTATTTTGCTTATAAAGTATGACTCATTCACAAGAGGCTAAGGAGCTTGTCATTCTACAATGCACACACAGTAGTGTGGATGAATGATAGAACATATATATATATATATATATATATATATATGCATGCACGGTGATGGCTTTGTTTTCTTTTGGGAAGCACGGCAACTTTATTAATATGGGCACAAAACCTAAATTGTTGATGTTTATTATGTAGAATGTCTAACGCTTCTAATAACGGGCAACCTCAAAATGAATATGGGGAAGACTCGGCCGATAATCGCGAGGCTAACCTGCAACTTCAGGGATATCAAGGGGCCTCTCGCGTTGAACTGGCATCCTCGGTTAACCGGACCCTCTCACCTAATGATTATAACCCTGAGGTTTTAGGACAAGTTATCCAAGAACTCCTTCGTAGAATTCCTAACACAAATGCTGAAGGAAGTAGTGGGGTGAAGGAGGAAGACTATGCTGATAAAGTAGCTAGGAGGAACCCTCGGACTTATGCAGGAGGTTTCAACCCCGTAGAGCTGGAAGATTGGATAAGGGGAATGGAAAAGATATTTGAGGTACTCGAAGTGCCCAAGAAGAAATGGGTTGTTATTGGCACATTCTACTTAGTTAAGGAAGCAGACTTGTGGTGGAGCACTATAAAGGACAAATATAAGCAAGTGGAACTATCATGGGAAGGATTCTTGGGAGATTTAAGGGCGAAGTTTTATCCCCTCTCCGTACAACGACAAAAAGAGAAGGAATTTCTGGAATTGAAGATGACTGGGCCGGATATGACTATGATGCAGTATGCGGCCAAGTTCAATGAGTTGGCACGCTTCGCACCTGATCACGTGACCACGGAACCTATGAAGATCTCTAGGTTCGAAGGAGGCTTGGTGCCGTATTTGCAAAGTCATTTAGCGGGACAGCCCTTTAAGACTATGTAGGAACTCTATGAACGTGTCGCGGAAGTAGAAAGGGTGAAAAAGGAATTACAGGGTGCGTATCAGGAGAGGGAAACCCAAGCTAGACCTAAGAGAAAGTGGAGCGACAATAGGGCTTCGAACGAAGTGATTTCCTCACGAAGGGCCAATCCACCCCCAACCCGTAGTCGCATCATCTCTGAGCCCTGCAGGAAATGTGGAAGAACCAACCATTCCACGAATCAATGTCGGGTAGGGACAGACAAGTGCTTATGGTGTGGGAGCAATGAACACCGAGCAGTGGCATGCCCGAAGCGACAAGTCAACCTGAGCGCAGCCAATCCTCGATCGATGCAAGTGCCACGGCCAGCGCCTCCTCCACCAACTCAGGCCAATGTTAGAGCATACTCGATGGGGAGAAATGAAGCAACTACTTCAGGTATAGTGGTTACCGGAACTCTTTTCATCAATTCCAAGCTTGTATATGTTTTATTCGATTCGGGTGCTTCGCATTCATTTATTTCTATGCATGCTAGTCCTAAGCTAGGTTTACAAAGTCATGAAACTGCGGTAGCATATCAAATAAGATTACCAAACGGTCAGATCATGATATGTGATAAGGCGTGTGAACAAGTTCCCCTTAAGATTTCAAATGAGTGTTTTCCCGTCGATCTTATCGTCATAAATATAGATGAGTTTGAAGTCATCTTGGGCATGGATTGGTTAGCTAAGCTCGGGGCAAATATCAAGTGTGATGAGGGGGTAGTAGTTTTGAAAAGCCGGATAGGAGGCAAGATTCATTTTAAGGGTGAGTCGGGAAAGACTAGCTGTAGGACTATATCTTTGATGAAAGCGAAAAAGCTCATACGCCAAGGCGCGGAGGCTTATCTATGCTACGTATCAGAAGATCATTGAAGGAACTGAGGATGGAGGACATACAGGTGGTACGAGAATTTCCGAATGTTTTTCCCGGGGAATTAACCGAATTACCCCCGAGGAGGGAGGTTGATTTTGAGATAGAGTTGGTCCCAGGGACAACCAATTTCCAAGGCACCCTACCACATGGCCCCTGCAGAGTTGAAGGAGCTCAGAGCCCAACTGGACGAGTTACTCCAGTTAGGCTTTATTCGACCGAGTGTATCGCCATGGGGAGCCCCGGTGCTGTTTGTTAAAAAGAAAGATGGAAGCTTAAGGCTCTGTATCGATTATCGTGAATTGAACAAAGTCACCATCAAGAATAAGTACCCGTTACCTCGAATCGACGACTTGTTCGATCAATTGCAAGGAGCCGGCGTATTCTCCAAAATCGATTTGAGGTCGGGTTATCACCAGTTGAGAATCAAGCCTGAGGATATTCCCAAGACAGCTTTTAGGACCCGTTATGGGCATTTTGAGTTCATAGTAATTCCTTTTGGTCTTACCAACGCCCCGACAGTCTTCATGGATCTCATGAATCGGGTTTTCCGGCCATACTTGGATAAGTTCGTGGTGGTTTTTATTGACGAAATTTTAATCTATTCGAAAACCCGGGAAGAGCATGAGCAGCACCTCAGAACGGTACTGCAGACCTTAAGGGACCAGCACTTATGTGCCAAATTCAAAAAGTGCGAGTTTTGGCTTGAGGAGGTAGCCTTTTTAGGGCACATAGTGATCAAGGACGGGATCAAAGTGGACCCGCAGAAGGTTGAAGCAGTCACAAATTGGAACAGGCCCACAACCATCACGGAGGTAAGGAGCTTTTTGGGGATGGCTGGGTATTACTAGCACTTCATACAAGATTTTTCGAAAATCGCGCTACCTTTAACTAGCCTGCTAAAGAAGACGACCAAGTTTGAATGGTCAGAAAAGTGCGAAAAAGCGTTTCAAGAACTCAAGAGGAGACTCACCACAGCGCCTATATTAACCCTGCCGGTGGAAGGAGAAGAGTATGTTATATATAGTGATGCCTCCAAATGAGGGTTGGGTTGTGTTTTGATGCAGAATAATAAAGTTATAGCCTATGCCTCCAGGCAACTAAAGCCATATGAATCGAATTACCCGACCCACGACCTAGAATTAGCGGCAGTAGTCTTTGCCTTAAAGATATGGAGGCACTACTTGTATGGCGCTCATACCAAGATATTCACCGATCACCAAAGCCTTAAGTACATCTTCACTCAGAAAGAGTTGAATTTGAGGCAGCGTAGATGGTTGGAGCTCCTCAAAGATTATGATTTAGATATCCAGTATCACCCCGGAAAGGCAAATTCAGTGGTCGATGCTTTAAGTAGGAAGAATCAACATGAGGATGGGGCATCAAAGGAGGCACAGCCGAAGCTTCAACAAGAAATCTGCGAGGCAGAAATAGAGATGGTGTCGTTGGGCTATGTACAAGCACGGCTAGCGAACTTCAAGTGCAGCCTTCCATTCTAGAGGAAATCAAAAGGGACATAGCAAGTTTTGTGGATAAGTGTCTTACCTGTCAAAAGGTGAAAATCGAGCATCAACGGCCCTCAGGGGAGCTAAGGCCCTTGGAGATACCCACCTGGAAGTGGGATTCCGTGTCTATGGACTTTATCATGGGTTTACCGTTAACGGTTGCCAAGAAGAATGTCATATGGGTCGTTGTGGATAGATTGACCAAGTCTGCCCATTTTATTCCAATAAATGACAGTTGGAAGGTGGATAAGTTAGCCGACATTTACTTGAAAGAGGTGGAAAGGTTACATGGTATTCCGAAGGACATCATCTCTGATCGAGATACTAGATTCCTGTTCGGTTGTGTATTTTTGTGGTTTTATGAGTTAAGGTTGTCGGTCCACAGGGATGGGTGTTTAGGCTTGATTAAGGGTAATCGGTTTGTGTTTGGGGTTTTTCTCAATGCGGAAAGCAATAAATAATGTAAAGGAAAGCAATAAACTAATCTAGACATGATAATAATTAAGAAAGCAATAAAAGGAAAGCAATAAAGAAAACACTTAAGGATGAACTCAATTAAAAGCCATGAATGAAGACAATGAATGAACAACAAAATTGGGAACAAGAAATTATACCTTCGATGACCAAAATCTTCTAACCTTCAATCTACCTTTGCAATTTCCCCCGAACAAACAAGAAATTGTGGTTTGGATTACCAAGAATCCCCCAAATTCTCACTAGTAAGTAGAATTGGAGTTCCTTGACCCTCCTCCCCACTAAAAATGGAGTTGATTGTGGCTAACACTATAAAGCTTGGAAAACAAGTCAACAATGGCAATTAGAGAGAGAGAGAGAGAGAAGAGAGAGAAAGCTTGTAAAACTTTAATGGAAACTTGCTTGAATTGAGAAAGCTTGAGAAAGTTTGAATACAAATGCTAGAAATCAATGAAAGCTTGAAGAACAATGAAGAACAATTGAAAACTTGAAGAACAATTAAGAGAGATTAAAGCAAATAAAGGAAAGCAATTAAATCTAATTCTACTCCTAAACTACCTAGGCTAATTGATATATTCTAATTCTTCTTGTTAATGGAGTCGCAGCTAAGGCTTTTATAATGACTCAAGTTAGTTGCACAAAACGCAGCATCTCATTTCCAGTTCTGTACGCAGAAAACTGAATCTGCTCGGGCAAGCCAGAATCCTGCTCGGGCGAGCAAGCATTCTGGTCGCGTGTTTCTTGTTCCTCGGCGACTTTTCCTCGACAGCTCAGAAGCTCAGCTCGGGCGAGCAGGGGCCTTGCTCGGGCGAGCTGGCCCTCTGTTTCTTCATTGCCTTGGCTATATTTTTCGAACTTTCCATGGTCGCTGTGCAGAAGCATGGCTCGGCCGAGCCAGTATGTTGCTCGGGCGAGCCAGCTTTCTGTCTCTCTTCTTCTTGGCTCAAAATCGGTCGGCAGATCCTGCTGTCCTTCCAGAGGTGTTGCTCGGGCGAGCCAACATGCTGCTCGGTCGAGCAACTCTTCTGCCTCTACCCTTTAGTTGGTGAGTTTTTGCTCCGTTTTGGCTCCATTTTAGGTCACTCACTTATTTTCCTACAAAACACCAAAACATTATATCTAATATATAAATAGGGGTTAAAACAAGCAAATATACCCTATAAAAGAGAAGAATTTCGGCTCAAAACGAGGCCGAACAATTCCAATCTCGATTTTGGGCAGCCTTACAAAAAGCGTTCGGCGCTAAACTGAATTTCAGCAGTTCTTATCACCCGAAGATGGACGACCAAACAGAACATGTGAACCAGATCGTAGAAGATATGTTACGAGCTTGTCTGCTGGATTTCCAAGGAAGCTGGGAGGACTTCTTACCCTCGGTAGAGTTCTCCTACAACAATAGCTATCAGGCCACGATCCAAATGGCGCCGTTCGAGGCCCTATATGGGCGAAAGTGTAGGTCTCCCTTGTGCTGGAATGAGATAGACGAAACCCTGATAGTAGGGCCCGAACTGATACAAGATATGACGGATAAGGTACGGGTGATCCAACAGCACATCAAAACGGCTCAAAGCCGACAGAAAAGTTATGAAGACAAGAGGAGGAGGTCCTTAGAATTTCAAATAGGCGACAAGGTATTCCTCAAAGTCTCACCCTCTAAAGGGGTGCAAAGGTTCAACATCAAGGGGAAGCTAAGTCCTAGATACATCGGGCCCTATTCAGTCATCGAAAAAGTTAACCCGGTAGCTTATAGGTTGGAATTACCGACGGACTTGGGGCATATTCACGATGTGTTTCATGTATCACAGTTGCGTAAATACGTGCCCGGCCCGAGTCATGTGATTGAGCCTGAACCAATAACTGTCACAGAGAATCTGTCTTACGAAGAAGTGCCGGTTCAAATCCTGGATTGAAGAATCAAGCAGTTGCGCTCTAAGGAGATTCCGCTAGTAAAAGTATTGTGGACTAACCATTCTACCTCGGAGGCTACCTGGGAAACCGAAGAAGACATGCGAAACAAGTATCCCCATTTGTTTTAAGGTAAAACATCGATAATATGAGGATACTAACTTTAAGTTTCGGGGACGAAACTTCTTTTAAGGGGAGTAAGATGTAACAACCCAAGAAAAACCCCCTTTTAACACGTGTGATTAACGTAGCTAATCAAAATTAGAAAAAAGATTAATACGTAGATTAAATAAAGTGCGTGCTCCTTATTTCTTTTCCTTTATGATTCTATTTTATTTTTTATTTTTATAACCAGTGTACGTTTTTGCAGGGCTTGAACAGTGCAACGCATTTCTGTTTTATAATCTTCTATGAATTTTTTTCTCCGGTAATAGTATCTTTTCTCGATCAGATTAAAAATACTCTCATCAGACTCAACCCCTTTCATTTTTATGATGATTCTATTAGATGTTTTAAGGTGTTACTTATGAGAAGTAAAACGAGAGCTTCGATTACTATTGGTCAGCATGGATAATTTTATGGGTATTATATTTGGGATAATTGAATTGGGAATTATATATGTTAAGTATGAGAGATTAAATTGATGAAAATCATTTGGCCTTTGGGGACCCTTTTGGCCGGCCAAGGGGAGGGAAAGAGAGTGAGTTGGGCCTTGCCATATTATTAGTATTATATAAGGGAGGAGGGAGTATCAAATGTTAATATGAATTCTTGCTCAAACACTTCATTCTTCATCTAGCTTAGAAGTGTCCCTTGGCTTTCCCCTCCACCAGCCGTCCACCACCACTCGGCCACCGGTCTGACCTCCGCCCTGCCATCACCGGAGCAATTTCCTGCCAGCCGCCGGCGTCCGGCACCTCCCTTTGCTCTTGTGCACTCTTGTTTCCTTCCATTCAAGTGTAAATCCTTCCATTTCAATTCTCCTCTTCAATTCTTTAGAGTTTATGAATCAAATCTTATTTTTTTCTCTTTTAAATGGTGATAAATTTCAGAATTTAGTGTTGGGTTCTTGAGTTCTTCAAGGAAAGAAGGAAGGTTTTCAAGTTGGAAGAAAGGGAGTGAGTGAGTTCTCGTTAAACCCTTGTTATCTTGATTGTTTCAAGTAATTTCTTATGAAAAATGAGCATGCATGTAATCTTAGAGGCTTAATTCTCTGTGATAGTATAGAAAAGTTAATGGATTCAAGGTGCATGTTTATAGATTATGTGCAAATTGGGATTAAAAAGAGTATTGTGGTAATGCATGTGGAAAGTGGTGCTAGATTGTGAATGTGGTTGTGGTTATGAGGATGCATGGGTTTAAAATAGTTGTACTTAGTGTTCTCTTGACTTCTCAAGGCTGAGTTTCTGTGTATAGGAGGGTAATAAGATGTTACATGAAGAATCCTTGGCTAAATCACAAAGACTTAAGCATGCATGTGAGTGTTTGAACATGGGGTGTTAATCTGGTTGGTTTTCGTGTTTCCAGGAAGTAAAGGAAATTATTTTTGGCAATATTAAGGTCTAATTAGGTAGACAAAAGTGTTAGCTAACACCCGACTTTTACGGATCGACTTTTCGTTGTGTATCTTAAAAGTTCTGACCAAAACCGTAAAACCGCGCTAATCTGGGAATTCAGTGACGGCAGAATAAAAATGGCTATTTTTCATCTGGTTAGAGTTTTATATAGCGTCGGGTCTGAACATGAGAGTTTTAGAAGACTGTTTAAGCTTTCCGGAATGGTATGGTATGCGTTCATATGATGTCGGATGAGCAAGTTATAAGTGCTTGATTGAAGGACAGAAATTCTGGAATTTTCCAGAATTAAGAGTTCGTGGCTGCTCCTATGTTGGGTTAAAATTAGGCCTTTTCCTAAGCTTAAATCATTTGGTGGTAAAAATAAAAGTTAAAGTTTGATTCTTGAGCTTTCCATAGACAGCTTATAGGCCCGAAACCGAGTAGTTTAACTCAAGATATCGCGTTCCGAAAAACGCTAATCGGCTTGTACAAATTCCGGGCAGATTGCTTGATTAAGTGTTTTGACCCTTGTAAGCATGTTTTTAGCCTCCAGAGTTAACTATAAAGTTGTGGGGCGCGTCCTAAGCTTTCCGAAAAGTACTCTTATGTGGCAATCCGATATCTATGGAAATAGTTACCTTCCTCTTTGTAAATATAGGAATATTTTTTTAGTTTATGAACCGGAATTGTTCTTTAAGAATTTCTCACCCTTCTCCTAACTAGATGAGAAAGTCTAACTCTAAATTCCTTCCTCTTTCTAAGCTTTCGCTAAAGTGATCATTGCTTCGTGCACTGTTCAAGTCCTTGCTCGTTGGTGGTTTTCGTTTTCAGGTACGTGTACTACTTAGCCTTTATGCTACACATGTACTTAAATTATTTATTCTTGTATTATCTTAAATGTGCGCTAAAGTGGTTCTTACATATATACTTACATGCTGACTTTTTTTTTTTTACTAAACAAGCCTACGTGAAAGATGCTCTTTTATGAGTAAAGTTTTGGGTATTAGAAGTGAGTTTTCATGCTTTAAGACCTAGTGTTGATTTTACAAAATTAGAGAAGAAAATTCCTCTTATGTTGTAAACACCTAGTTTAAGTTTGGGTACGAAACGTCAAGGTTTTACTTTCTAAGAAGCCTTTTTATAAGTTATTTTTTCATGAGGAAAGGTTCTTTCAATGCTTATTGTCAAGTTAGAATTAAAGATTATCTTTACGGTTAAAGCCTTCCAAGGAAATAGAAGTTCTTTAAGATTATTAAAGCCCCATCCATGATTTTTGTGCGTAAAAGCACACCAAAGAAATAGTGTCTTAGTACACACCATGTTCATGTGCCTTGAGCACCTTATGAGAATTAAGTTGGTGCCTTAGATGCACACCAGGAAAATCTGGCCAGTAGGATAGACATCCACAATCCGGACCTCCCGATCGGTCCGGGTATGCGCATACGGAGGCTAAGCCGATGATCGCAAGTAGGGGCACCCATGTTTAAGTTCTGCCTTATCATGTTATCTTTCTCTATTGAACTTTTACTCACGCAGTTGTTCTAAATTCAATACTCTTATAGCTTTGTATGATTTTATGCTCTTTTATAAATTGTGGTTGTGTTCCTAGCCTTGCAAGTTTTACTATTGAAAGTTTATTTCCTTTACACGTCTAACCACCTTGTGGACGATTGCCCTTTTAAGATAAGGTATTTGTAACATGAAGTCAGGAAGTTACCAAAAATTTGGATTCCTCGTAAGTTGTCTTATTAAGTTCCTTTCTTTCAAACTTTACTTGAATTAACTATTAAATGGAGCCGCGCGCCTAGGGGTAATGATATTAAAGTCTTACTTTCTGTTTATTTATTTAATTCCGGTAGTATTCGTACTGAGTAAAACTCACATTTTAAGTTGTATGTCACTTTTTGGGCCGCAAGGGAAAGGCAAAGGCAAAGTCACCGACGGGCGGAACCCTAAGACAACCTAGGTGGAATTCAGGTGATCATGGAGCCTATTTTGGAATTTTTATAAGAAAAGGGTTAGGGGTGTGATGAAATTATTGGGAATTGTTGTTGCTTTTGGTCTTGTGGTGTGTTGTTACGAAAGGTTTGTATGTTAAGTTTTTCACTTCTTTGGGTTGTATGATCTTAAGAGTCTTCTATCTTGATGATTTGCGATGTCTTGTTATGGTGGTCTAATTATGTGGTTGGGTGTAGTCTTCTGGTGTGGTGTGTTGGAGTCTTAGCCTAGTACATGTTCATGGACGGCGGTAGTACTCTCAGGTGATTATCCGCTGCTGATCATTAGGTTAAGTAGTGAGTTAGCTTAATCTGGTGATTAGTAACCTGGGGGTGTTACAGCAATGCAGTTTTTCCCACCTTGGATGCATATTTTCCCTTACACAATGCACAGTTGGTGATAAATTTTCTATCATGTAATGCATGTTTTCCAAACTTAGGTGCAGCATTCAAGCACTGCAATGTATATTTATTGCAACATCATATATTTTGACTTACACAATGCACAGTTGGATGCAGAATTATAATGATATGAGTATATCATGATAATTTCTCAACTTGGATATTTTTCCAACTTGGATGCATATTTTCTCTTATGCAATGCAGTTTTTCCCACCTTGGATGCAGAATGATCATTATATGAGTGTATCATGATAATTTCTCAACTCGGATATTTTCCCAATTTGGATGTATATTTTCTCTTACGCAATGCAGTTTTTCCCACCTTGGATGCAGAATTATCATGATATGAGTGTATTATGATAATTTTCCAACTTGGATATTTTCCCAATTTGGATGCATATTTTCCCTTATGCAATGCAGTTTTTCCCACCTTGAATACATATTTTCCCACCTTGAATGCATATTTTTACCGAGTGTACCGTGCTATGTACACTCGGTCCTTCCATATAATTGTTGAATGTAGAGAGAGAAAGTGATGGAGGTTGAGAGAAAGAGTGAGAGGAGGGGGAAATTTGGGAAGTTTCATGACAAAAGGAAGCGACGCCAGTGAAAAGGGGACGATAAAAAGCAATGCCCTTAGTTTATCCAATCTGCTTAATCACATGCTCAAATTCGTGCTAAATAATTTGGTTATAAATGATTAGAAATTAGGAAAGTCGCCAGTCAGTTTTAAACAAAAATTAACAAACTGAAACAAAATAACTCGCCGCCCGCTTAACAATTATGGTCTCTACTAAATCTAAATTAATTACATAATGGGGAGAAGAAGTAAAATATGTTTATTTCATTAATTTAGTTATTATGCATACAGATTAAAAAGAAAATAAAAGCAGGGATAGAAAGAATTACACTTTATATATACATGGATATTAGTAACATAACGGTTACATTATGAAATTGAAATAAAGGTATAAAAAATAAACACCAACCTCGGAAGCATATGACATATAAAAGAAAAGGGGGGGGGGAGAGAGAGAAAGTTAAAAGAATTTCCTCACTGTTAATACTCCTAGGTGAGAAATGATGTAGTTTAAGGGTCTATTTATATTTGAGATAACCTGTACGTTGCAACTCTTAGCCGAGATAATAGCACAGAGACTAACTGGTCGGTTAGGGGCGGAGGTTTCTTTGCAAATTTGGTAACTGGACGGTTCGGTGTCAGGCATTGAAATACAATACAAGTAACCAGACGGTTAGGCGATAGGTCCTGAAATGCAATATCAATAACCTGGTGGTTAGGCGCCAGACCCTTAAATGCAATATCAATAACTGAGCGATTAAGCACCATGCTCTAAGATGCAAATTATGTAACCGGGTGGTTACTGTTCGAGGGTTGCATCGTAAAATGAGAAAACCGACCAATTAGGGTTTTTATGATTTATACCTAAGCAATTGGCTAGGGCTTTTGGTTTTGGGCGCAGTTTCAATTTCGGGTTTAGTTGGTTAATAGGCTTGAATTTTGGTTGCAATGACTGCTATTTGCTTCGAGGAGCCTATGAAAATAAAATTAAAATACATTGCACTACTTTGTAACCCGTGACAAAATCCGATATCTACACATCTCTGTAATTTTTTGAAGAACTCACCTAGTCATGTTAGGATCCTTGCAGTTTTTATTTGAGATTAATCAATCGCAACGCCTTAGAAGCGGACACCTTAAAACTCATTGTCGGAAGTCTTTGCACCAAAGTAAGAAACTTTAATGCGTTGAACTTAAATCTATTTTCGGACTAAAACAAGATAGAAAAATCAATTGATCAGTCTGCCTTAAGAATTATCTGAGTACTTTAGTCAATTATCCAATCTAACTGGCTATATTGATTATTCACCTAGCATCGACGAAGAATTATTTTTGTTGATCAATCGAATTGGGCTTGTGAAAGTTTGCATCAACCTTTTCTTTTTGTAAACTGGATGGAACTCCCTTCATTGTTAAAACTTAAGTTTAAAGATTTAGTTTTTGAAAATTTAAGGTCAAACTGACAAAATTGAACTTGAATACAGTTTTTTCACTACAAACTTTTTGAGCTTGTAATTTTGTTTTTCATACTTTAATGCTAACATTATGATTTAATTTTCATATTTACATGAAAATTCAATTTTTCAAAGTTTTAACCATAATTTTATCCTCAAACTTTTTTTTAATGACAAGGTCAAGTTCCCATTTGTCTTCATCGGTTGACTATTTTAGTATTTAAGTCGTTCAACCATTGTTCACTAGAAACTTTTGGCCAGAAGGAGAGCGCAAATAAGCGTTTCGTTGTGTTGGACTCGTGGAAGGAAGTGGTTGGGGGCAAAACAACATTGCTATTGAGTGTGAGGGAGGCATCTAGCTAACTTTTACAACTGAAACAATCAACAATAAATTCACTCGAACGAGGGTTTGACTTGGAGTGTTCGGGTGGTGTACAAGCGCAAGGCGCGACCGATTGGTCGCGTTGACGCAATGCACAAGCAACTGACAATATTGGCCAAACACTCGTCTCACTATAAGACTTACTTGGCCAAATGGTTTAGACCATAGCGAGAAGGCCCTTGGCTGATTGCAAAGGGTGCATAGAAGCATTGTCACAGTCGACCATACAAAAGAGATTACATTTGATTTGATTTGAATGTCATAATACTTTCATTATATCCCCTATAGCATTATCTTATGTGTCATCACAATTGCCGCTATTTTTGAAATTTATTTCTATATTAGCTGCTTTGCGAAGGCTATCCTTAAAAGATTACAACCATTGCTCGGTGTTAGTGTTTGAGTTAGGGTTTCACTTCTTTAACGGTAAAAAAAACAATAGCAAATTTCAAATGTTGGGAATAATAGTGTTTGAGACTGGGAATAACATCTGATAGAGCTTTTTATAGACGATGCTATTGGTAACATCTCATATACAAGTTAGCGTTTTCTTATTTTCGTTCCAAATATGTCCTTAAGATTTTCCCGCATATCACTACCCATGTCGTTGGTATAGAAACTCTAAAAAATCTGATCCAACCCTTCTCTACTCTCTTCTATCATCCCCAATGGCGCTATGTTGCTACCACTTTCCCAAAAGTTGCTTTTGATTTGCTCACATAGTTGTTTTGGGTTGTTTTAGTCTCCAACTTTGGTTGCTACTTTTTTCCTTTTAGAGTTTATTATATGGGTGAAACTTGTTGAAATAATTTCCTAATTATGTACAATTAATCTGATCTTCCATGAACAAGGTACTCAAATGGGTGAACAAAGTATGTTAATGTCAACAAGTCAACAACATATAATAATAATAATAATAATAATAATAATAATAATAATAATAATAATAAGAACAACAACAACAACAACAACAACAACAACAATGTCTCTTTTGGTCATTTTACTTTCATTAGCTAGTCCAACCATTAATTTTACGGAACACATTCATTGCAATTAGTTATTTTAACATCTATCAACTATCTGCTAACATATAACAATTATTCGCTATTCAAATAATGCTTGTCACTTAAATAACTATCTGCTACTGAATCTGCTTATTTTTTCGAACAAGGGTTAATGAATGGGAAATCTTTCTCCTATTACATGAATCTAGTTTTCATTTCATTAGGGGAAAACAATCTTTGATGATTAATCAACAATTCAGGTCATACTAATTTTTTCTACCATAATAAGATAAGATCAATCTAGTGGGTTTAGAGGAGTTTCCAGTCCAAGAGGAAACTCAATACCAAATATTTGACAATTTATTTATGAGTTTGTGCTAAACTTGGTAAAGAACAAATAGACCTTTTTTTTTGCCCCTTTCAAAGATATTTCTTTTTTGTGTTTGAATTTGAAAATTAAGAAAATTGGATAGAGGAAGTAAGATTGTATTTACACTGAGCAATAATACTTATTGAAAAAATTTATATGGTTAACATTAATTCAGGAATAATGGAGCGTTGCTTACGTGAATCTCTGAAGGAAGTAGATTATTGGATACGAAGATACAAACAAAGCAGTCGACATGCTTTTGGGAATCATGACCTTCAGATCTCTAAGACAATAGACATTCATATATGATATAAAATATGGGGTTTTGGTGTTTTGAGCGCTTTCTCCAATTCAAGTTGAGTTAGAAGCTGTTCGATTAGCTCTTCACGCTACAAAAGATGCTAATCAACTAGCCGTAGAAATTGCCACGGATTCAGAGTTACTAATTAGATATCTTCAAAATTCATATCTTGTCTTTTTCAGTGTTCTTCGTTAGTTTTTAATATTTTAAATTTATTACAAAGTTTTCATATATATAGAATTTATAAAGTACACAGGTGCAAAGTACATGAGGCGCATAGGTTACCAAAATACATGTTAAAACATACTTTTGTATTGTATGTAATTTGTTACTACCTCCGTCCCTAAATAATTGTCCATTTGATTAAATTTTGACCGTTGATTACTCACAAATTACAATAAGTTACAATATGAAATTATCACCATTAGAAAGATATAATACTAAAAGTTATAATAATATTAATTTTTATTGTAACTCATTGTAATTTATGAGTAATTAACGGTCAAAATTTAATTAAATAAACAATTATTTAGGGACGGAGGTAATACTTAATAAGATGACTATTCTGGCAAAAAAAAAACTTATTAAAAAAACAGAGAAATATTTATTGAGGGGGGAAAAAAGAGAAAAATAAGGAAAAATTGGGAGTTGGCGGTCTAGGGTGACATCTAAGCTGCTGTGAGGTCTCACTGCTCACGAGAACACGCTGGGGGGCGCTGTCTCCCTCCCACTGCCACTATTACAGTCCACAACTCCCTCTCTCCCTCTACTTTTTACTCTTTCAATTCATTCATTCATTCATTCATTCATTCATTCTCACTCTCTCTGTCTCAGTCTCTGTCTCTGTCTCTCTACTAACTCCTTCCTCCCGGAAATCTGAGTTTGTAGTCACACTCAGTCACTCCCAATGAACAGCGGAGTGACGACAGCCGCCGGCTCCCCCGCCGTGAAATCCATTCTCGACAAACCCTTGCATGAGCTCACCGAAGATGACATTTCCCAGCTCACCCGCGAAGATTGTCGCCGTTACCTCAAACAAAAAGGTCGTCTTCCTCTCCCTCTCTCTCTATCTAAATCCAAAATGGTGGATTATGATATCATTATAGTCAACTTATTATTACTTCTACTGTTTAAGCTTTAGTAATTGCAGGTATGAGAAGGCCATCCTGGAACAAATCCCAGGCGATTCAACAAGTTATCTCTCTGAAATCGTTGCTTGAACCAACTACTACTACTACTACTCCTCCTCCTCCTCCTGGGCCAGGGCCTACCACTTCCAACACTGTGAGTTTCTCTGTCTGTCTGTCTCACCTGTACTAGCCTATACTAATAGTAATACTCACCTGATGTTGAATGCAATATTCCTCCTAATAGGCCACTTCTAGTTCCTCTAGCTCTATAAAGGAATTCAGTGCAAGAGATGTTGATGCCACCCTCAATCAGCTTGTTCCTCCTTCTGCTTCCGGTTCTCTCAGACATCGGGATTCTAAACCTCTCCCTCTCAGGTTTTACTTTCTCCAACATCTTTCTACTTTTGTTTCTCTTGGATCACTTCTTCCCTTCATTTTTATTTTTTCCTTTTTCTTTTGGGAATCTCATGTCTTACATGGAGCTAGCTGCATTTCCCTAATTTAACTTCTACATTCTTGGAAACATGTTCAACTTTGTTGCTCTTTAAGGAAATTTGTTCTGAAACTTGATACCCTTCATTGAGTTTTAGAGGATTTGCATGAAGCAGCTATAGTATCCTAATTGATTTATCATAATCAGATATGTAAGGACGATAAGTTAAAGAAAGCATATAAAGTTATAAACAAACAGACCCTTGCATGAGCAACCCGATGTGTGATGCACTTAACATCTTATCAGGCTGATGAATCATATCTTCTTATAATAGGCAAATTTGCATCCTTTTGCATACATCAATGATGATGTCATGGCATATGCAGATTCTGTAAATGAGCATGTTGGACACTTCCAGGGAGCATTTCTCCTACCATAATTTCATATGGTCACCTCAAGAAGTTGATGCCACATCTCATGTGGTTTCACGAAATTGAGTTCAAGCATACAAGGTTGAGTCCATGGGAGTCCTGAAAGCACACACGATGGGAAGTTTCAGAAAGTCTTTGTGCTGTTGAAGGAAAAAGGGAATATGCCCAAGATAGGGATTGTGGGCTATATTCTAATATTTAAAAAAGATATCGTAGTATCATAGGTCTATTAATGGGCTTCATTACAAAGTTCAAATAAGGAAATATGGATATGTGTAGGTGAGATTTAGTTTTCTATTCTATGTAGGCATGTATTTGGGAGTTACCTAATACTCCTTTTCATCCATATTCCTAATTACATCTTGGGAGTATGTGAAAACAAGTATTAAATGCTTTCACGCTGTTAAAATGTGTTTGAACTTTGAACTAATAAAAATGCTAAAGTATTATTTTATATCTATATACTATTTTTGTTTTTTTTTTTGTAAGTAATCAAACTTACATATTGCAAGGTGAACAAGGGGATGCCGCCCACTTGCAAAAGGGGGCAAATACAAAAAGACTTGTGCCTGCCAGCTCTCATCAAACTCTTAAACACCAAACTCCAACTTACCCCATCCTCAAGAATGTAGAGCTTGAAATAATTGAGGAGCAAACCTTTGCCCCTAAACCCATCGATATATCTCCTTACCAGTGGCCCACAAAATAGCTAAAGGACATTGCGAGCCAACCTATCTTCATCTTTCTCCTCCAAACCACCAACACATCCTTCACAGTTCATGCTTGGATCCAAGAAAAATCCCCGTCAATGGAAGGAAAACATTCCAAACCAAAGAAGCCTATGATCAATGCACACCAAAACCCAAAAAAAAAATAAAAAATTCAAATATTGCATTAGAGAGATACCGTTGGAGCGCCATCCATGTACAAAAGGGGCAAGAGCAAAATCATGCCCTTAAGCTCTCATGCATGATCTTATCTACCAAATTAGAAAATTTATGTTACTTCCAACAGGAAGTACTATACTCTAGTTATACAAGATTCTCAAAAATCAGAGCTTGAAATTTTGAAAGACAAGGCTTTGTCCTAAAAGAGTCATCTCTAACTAATCAAGGGTATCATTCAAGCGTTGAGGTACGCATTTGAGTAACTGTCTCCTTCCAACTGGTTTGTCCGATTCAAACTCTATCTTCTCTGAGTTGATGATGCTAGGAATAAAGAATTATTGTCGTGCATGTTTTCATTCTTAATTCTATTCCATTTCAATGTTTTCCTTTCCGATCCCTCATCTTTTCCTGTTCTGTATGAGTGTCTCCCTCATGTTATGTACAAAAGGATAAGCATCTATGATGGCTGTGAGAACTGGTTTTTCGAATATTAAACAAAAGATTTTTTCCTTGCATCACCTAATTTCAAAATTTGAGTAAATGATTGATTAATTGTTTGAATGGGAGTTGGAATTAGTTCTTGGCTCCTAGTAGGCTATTAGCGGTCTAGCACTAAGTTGTTACCTTTTTCTTGTCATGGGGCCAAGTTATTTTTGTTTTCTGTAGCAGCACTATGATATTCCATTTTGGTTCTCGGTGGCACTTGAAAGGTTTAACTGTCATGTTGAAGCTGATTACTCCCTCTATCCCAAAATATTTCTCCCTTTTCATTAGGCAGGCACACATTTTAAGAAATTAATCACTTTTAAAGATAAAATACCAAAAATATCTTTTAATTTTGAATTCAGAATTGTTATTTTCTCTCCTTTTCACAGTTGTTTTTTTAAAATTTAAATGAAGGGTATACTATTCTTAGAACTTTAAGAATTTTAAGAATTCTATTTTTTTAAAAGAGGGACATCATTGTGGGACATCCTAAAATGGATTACTGAACAAGTATTTTGGGTTGGAGGGATTACTTATATTCTTCCCAGTAACTCTCCGTGGGTTTAAGTTAAACAAAAAAGTTAAATTAAAATGACAATAAAACAATATTTAGAACATCAAGCTATTAGTTTCCTTGGTGCCACTTTGAGCCTTATTTGAAAAACAGTGTTAATATGGAAAAGAAAAATAACTTCGTGCTTAGCAGGCAAGAAAAATAACTTCATGCCTGTATTGAATAGAAGTGATAATTTGGTGCAACAAAGGCCCTTTTCATGTCTTAGGTAGACCTATAGTAAGTCATGATGCCTAAGATTTGCCGTGCCTACTAGGAGCTTTTGTAATCTTGAGACCTGTTATTCAGCGGGGACATTATGGTGGTTCTTTTATTCTGCTATTTTATTTATTCTACAGGATGCATAAAGGCCAACATAGGTGGGCCTCAAATCTTAGTTTACAAAAGCCTTGGTGAGAGGTGGGCTCCTCATGCCTCAATGGGGATTCCGAATGGCCATTGAAGTGTGCACCTTAAGTGTAAGCGCACCTTATGGAATTTGACTCAAAACCATTAACTGAAATGAAGCCACCTCTGTATAAGTATAAGAAATCATCCTCTATGATTGAATCCAATGCTAGTCGCCTTCATACAAGCAATTAATTCATGTTATTTTTAGAGTTAGGGTTTTGTTAAAAAAATGCTAGAACTACAAATTGGAGCATCAATTAATGGCATTTCGGGCTGAATCTTTGGGGCTTTTGCTTAATCAAAGATTTTGACTTTGCTGCTGTATTCTAAGCTTTAGATTAAAAGAGCGCAAACGTAAAAAAGTTCCTACGTTCTTGAGGCTTGGAGCGGGGAGTGAAAGCGGGGGCTTCACTCATGCGGAATGCATTCTCAGCAAAACCCAAAAAAGGGAATTACAATGGTGGAATGGGTTGTACATCAAATGGGTCCCGCACCCCTTCGCTTTCCTAGTTGTTTCTCTCTCTCTCTCTCTCTCTCTCTCTCTCTCTCTCTCTCCTATTTTCCTTCACATTCTAGAATGTTCCCGCCGTTCATAAATCTAAATGAATGGCAGGGAAATAGAAGAGTGACAACTGGGAGAGGGAAGAACATCCATTTTTATTAGATAGATTCAACCATCGTACATGCTCTTATTTAACACCTATAAATTGGATTTATGGGTTTATTGTAGGGCATGCCAAGTAAAAAAAAGGAACGAGGATACTTGGTGCCAGGTAGTTTTGCTATTATCCTATATACTTGTATACAAGGATTTTTGAGTACGAGTGGTTTCCTATTGTAGACAGTAATCCCAAAACTGGTTTTCAGATGATTTGCTACTCCAAGTTGTTTTATGAAGAAAGGAAAGTGGGGGCCTAATTGGCAAATGTTAGTTGCATAATGTAGAGAGATTTGGTCTCCTTATACAACATTACATAAAAGCTGACACAAGCAAGACTTTTTTTTTTTTTTTTTGGGGGGGGGGGGGGGGTACAAGTAGTGTAGAAAACCACATAAATAGGATGGTATCTCCTTAATCAGCATAAAATATTCTTATAAGATAAAACTACTAGGACTTTTAATAAAAGTGGGCCTCCCGTCCTTGAGACGTGTGCTATTGCCTTGAGACTTGCACCTCGCATTTCAGAACCCTTTGCTCCTGAGTGTGCGTGGTGCTTTCTAAGACTGAAATTGAAGTACAGAATCTGTTTTTTGGTTGAATTCATCACATATGATTAACCATGGAACATGGTGTGATAGCTTCATTGGTAATTTTTGATGGCTTCCTTTGTATATGATTGATTCTCTCTCCTTTTTGTCAAAATTTTCTTTGATTGTTTGTGTCATTCCGTTTGCATATGTTTGTGATTGGTCCTGATTTCCACTTTCCAAGTAAGCATAGATTCATTAGCTTTAGTCTGAAGCCAATCATTTTATTTGTTTATTTATTTATTTATTTTTTAATGGTGCTCTGAAAGATTCACCAATTTGAATAATATCGTAATTGCGTAATGGATTGTGGTTGTCGAGGATAGGGAAGAACATTATTTGACCAAAGACAAGACTGAGTGGAAGTAGGACAAGGATCAGACTGGACGGACCGAATTCGGTGCATGGTTTGCTTTGGTCCAACTTTTAAAGTTGAAGAGAACAACTTATTTTGGCTAAGGGAAAGCATGTGAAGGTTATGGGGTTTTTGGCTGGAGAAACTTCGCGGGTGAAAAAAAGAAAACAAAGAATTATAATCCACGCTAGTGTTGACCACACACACACACACACACACACGCGCACACACACACACACACATGACACACTAGGTAACCATCTTGTGTGCTTGGATGAAGAGAAACCTAGAGCTGGGAATTTGGTCATCACTGCCAAATTTGTTTACAACAATGCTAGCAGCAACAAACAACTCCACTGGAATATTTTGGGCTGATATTGTGCAAGATGTCGTCCTTGGCGTTTCTATTGTTTGAATGCCATTGGCTGTTTTTTGATTCTTGCTGAATCTGCAGAGAATCTTGTTAAACTCTGTCATTATTCTCTTGTTGATGCTCTATGGGAATCACACAAAGTAATGAACATTATAAACTTTGCTAATGTGCATCATTGGAAGATAGGGTCTAATTAGAGTCATTATGTGATGATCCCAATTCATACTGAAGGTTTTCCATAATTCAAAAAAGCTCCCTTTTTTTTGGATAGGAAAAAGAAATGCATTAATAATAGGGTGAAAGAAGAGATGCTCAGCTAGCATCATACAAAGTTATACACATCCAAAAACCAGGTTATCCACAAAATCTACCACCTCAAAACAGGAAGAGCTAAACTGTCCATTCACCCAAAAGAAGAGAAACTTAACAAAATTACCTCTCAATCTCCGAAGAGGGATTTCAGATCCCGCAAAAACCCTTTGGTTCCTTTCTTTCCAGATAACCAAAAAAGTCACATGAGGTATAACCAAGGCCTTCTTCTTGGAATTCCTACCAAAGAAACTCTCCCAAGATAGGAGATGGCTTCTGATAGAATAGGATACCACCCAAGACAGCCAAATGCCAAAGGCCAAAGAGACCTAGTGAAGTCGCAATGAAGCAAAAGATGATTAGGAGATTCAAGATCCCTCTATCACATGCTACACTTAGCCAAAATCTTCCCCCTTTTTTGTAAGTTATCACTGGTCAAGATGCTGTCATGTGTTGCTTCCTGAACAAAGAACGAAACCTTCAAAGTGGCAGAAGACTTCATCCTATCTCAAAGATGAAGATGCTTTGCCAGACTACTATTGAGTTGAGCCTTCACCATTTCTAGGAGTGTCACTGGTCATTTTGCAATGTCTTCTGTGCCTAAGCTGCATTGTGGCACCGCCATATTTTTGATCAAAGATGTCGAAACTATCTTACAATGTTGTTGGCACTGTAAACTGAGGTTTTCGATGTTATCTAGTATCTAGTCCTTTGGAAAGTTTGTCCTCACTCATCAATATGATAATTCTTTGGTTTGTGCATATGATTTTTTGGGATGAGTATGATCATGGCAGCTTTTCAGAGGTGAGTTTGTCCAATTCGTGGAGAAATGGTGGAATCACAAAAGTGTGTTTCAGGTTGAGGTAGAAAGACTAACTAAAAATTTAATTAACTAGGAATTTTATGTTGTTTAGGATATTACATGCTTTAGGAATTTCCTTTATACTTGTTTTCTATTCTTCTTAGGAATTGGTTTCCGATTTATGTTTAGATTGGTATGTACCTGAGAATAAGAGGGTTTGTGAATTTTGTTTTTCACCCATTACTAAATGTGAAAGGAATGTTGAATGATTCTCACAGGTACTGATTTTGCCTCTCCCTACTTCTAAGCTTTCCCATGTCCCCCTCTAAGTTCCTTCTTCCTGTCTATGTCTCCTCTTTTTCTCCCTTGCCATTTTTGATCTCTATTACAAAAGGGGTCATGTGATTTCTCCTTGTCTACTCAGTGGAAATGAAGATAGGATATCTATATCCCCTCCAAGGCTGAGTGCTTCCCATGAAAAGCTTCTGGAATGTCTACTTGACTTCCGCAGTTTGGTTTGACAAACTTAGGAGAAAAGTGGTGCACAATCGCTAATGCTGAACTGCGTAAATTAAATATTAAGTACCTGGTTAATGACTTATTGTATCGGAAGCTGATCACCATCACCCTACTTGCATGGGAGGCTCCCTTAGGACATTACCTAGCACCTCAAATGAAAATGTTTTTGACTCAAAATCAGGTTGAGATTAGCTACATTTCTTCAACTGAAAAGATCTGGTGTAATCTGAGCTCTTGACTGATTCAGCCCCTTGGACAAACACAGGCAACTCCTTACCTAATGCGACTCCGTCATGATAGATTAGACATCTTAAGTTGTCTAATAGAGCAAGACCCCACAGGACACAATTGAGTTACCAAGATAAATGCTTTTGAAAACAGCGTTCAAAGGTGGACCATAAAATTGAAGTGACAAGCAAAGAGTGAATGTGAGACGGAATGGCTCATAACGTGATCCTCAGCTTTGGATAACACTTTGGATTGTGCCTTGCTCCACATCACATGGGTTAACTTGTCATGTTAGACATTCTTCTAAAAGCTTGAAAGCAATTTGTTTTTTTGGACCTGAAATGGGGTTAGTTTGTTAATTTGTTATAGTAGCCTTTGACCTGGCATTGTATACTGTGCCTCAGTATGCTCATTTGCTCATGCATTAACTGTTGTTCCTCTATGTTCACCTTTGACTATGGTGGTCGGTGTTGCACATGCTTTTGTCTGTTAGCTACTGTTATGTCATTGTTTTAGGAGTTGGTAGCTGTCGATCCATGTTTCATCTTCTTTTGTTATGAGTTGTGTGGTATTTTATATTACATCTTTTCCATCCTTCAATTCTAAAGTATGTCGCCTTGTTACTTATTACTTATTGCTGTCTGTTTTAGTCACTAGCTTTTCTGTTTGAAATTTTCTGTGGGGCATACCTTACATCCTTGAATCAAGGCAATTCAGATCAAATGATGCCCACTTCTTTTCATTAGATTGTTGTGGACTAAAGCAAAATGACTCACGTTGTCATATACTTCCTTTCATTTGCAGTCCTTGGCAGCCCTTGCCTTGGATCCAATGATCATAGACAAGCTTGCTGCAATTTGGGTTAAACGGAAGCTGAATACATTTGAACCCTCTACTCCTCCCCCTGAATACATCAGACTAGGAAGGTGTTCTGCTCATGGTTTAGATCTGATGGATGCCCTTTAGAAATAATCTTCATATACAGATTGGATCTGACAGCTATTATCCACATCTTCTGATGTGGGAAAATCAATGTTTGCTCTAAACTCTAAATATGTTCACTAAAGATGAGATACTCTACTCATTTATGATAGTTAGGCATCATCGGATTAATCTCTCCCTTTCTTCGTCATGTTGGATTTGAAGCTGTTTTGTCATTGCTAGATTTGAGAGAAAAACTTTTCTTATTGTCCTATTTTCTCCCTCATCTATCACAGTTACCAAATATTCCAGAATCTAACTGTTATTTACTTTCCCACCTGTTGTGTTACAGAATTACAAATTGCCAGGATTCGCCGATTGGACAAATGACGATCTTCTACAGTGGCAAGGTCAATGTCTACGATGGTGTTCCTGTTGAAAAGGTATTCCTTCTCATTTAGATAACAGAAAGTAGTTTTGGTATTTCCCCGTCTAATATGATTGACTATGGTTCAGCAGGCCCATGCAATAATGCATCTGGCGTCGAGCCCTATTCACTTTTGTCAGGATGAGCCTAGTAGTGGAAACTCAATGCAGTGGACGACGCCACGCCAGCTGGTTGCTTCAAGTGTTAAATTTAATGTAGGTGCTCCAGATGCAACAATTGTGTCCATGGTATCAGGTATAACATAAACGTTGTAATTCTTCCTCATCTATATGTCTCAGACTTGGTTTATTTTGTATCACGTTTCGTCGAGCTAAGCTATACCTCACTTTCAGCATTCCTTAACTTCTTTTTAGTTTGGATGGGGGCCAGGAGGGTTTGGTATGAGTGTTTAGCAGAGTTTCTAGCTTCTGGGTTCTAATTTTGTGGGTGTTGTGGAGTTCAAATCAAGAACAAGAAGTTTGTGTTGGATCTTGGAATATTATGGGAATAATAAATATCGGATCTAACAAGAAGGTTAATATCACCAAACTAACTATTATGCTGTGTGATGAGGTGTGATCATAGTCACTAGATTTGCTTGTAATATCCACGTACCATGCATTGGCCATGTTGGCTCTAATGCTTTTCGTTAGTCCACTGATTCACCATGAGTAGTATACCAATTTGCGGTGTAGACCCACTTTAAGATTGTACTAGGAATCGAGAAATAAGGCACAACAACTTGGAATCGACAGTTGCTGAGAAGGAACTTACAAACCATAGTTTCTCAAATCTCAAAAGGCCTCAAGCCCTTAAGTTTTGTATCGTGGTACCATGAGTAGCATCTGATTAGTGGAAGACTTGAGCGTAACTTACAAACCATAGTTTTCTAGAATTATACTGATGGAAGTCATAGTCGAAACTTGAAATGGCATGAAGAAGAATTTTGAGAACACAGATGGGGAGACAAGTAGCTGTTGCAAATGGTGGGGCGGGGGGTGTTGGGTTTGATGGTTTGTGCAGCAGGAGGTCTTACTGCAAGTGGAGTTGTGGATGTTGTATTTGCTACTATTCCATCACTTAGCAGCTGCATTTTTCCATTTTAGTGGTGGCGTAGAGCTCGTTTGGCTGGAAAAGTTTTCAGGGAAATTTTTCCCATGTTTGGTTGTACTTGGTGGATGGAAAAAATTTAGTATGGCACTCATTATTTATTCTCCAGCTCAGTAAACATTTTCCGAAGGGAGGGGTAGGGGAAGTTTCCAAGGAAACATTTTCTAGGATTCTGCCAAATGGACCCTAATACGTTTCCCTTTCTCTAGAATGGTGTATTTCTTTTTTCATTTTAATCAAACATGAATGGGTATATTACAAAGAATAAAATAGAGCACCGTAATAGAAGAATGTTGACCACACTCATACACAATTCCAATGGGAGTTTGCTGTTGTTGTTGTTGTTGTTGTTGTTGTTGTATCTAATAACAAACATTAGCCCGCTATTTATTGTTTCAAAAATTATTAAACAATGATTGTGATCCTAAACAATGTTCCAATTGAACCTACCACCTTTGATATGGGATCTTGGCAAATGTATGGTTTTGATCTGGAATTTGATCCTCGATCGAAATAGATCCTTGACCCTAGTAACTATGATTGGAAATAACATACAGATGAGCACATGTAAACAAATTGTTGTTGCTGAGTCACCAAATTCTCCTATCGTTGGATTTTTTTTTTTGTCATTTACGCCCTTTATGTAATGAGAAGCCTTTCATTATGTGCTGTAGTTTAGAGATTTGATATTTCATTTTTGTCATAGAGACTTTGCTCTCTTAAGTCTGAACTCCATTGTGCTTGTAGCATTAGATACAATTGTGAGCATTATAATTCTTTCAAAGTGTGGCTGCTTACATTTCAGAATTATAATATTTACATTTTACTGGCTTCATACATGAAGGAAAAAAATAATAAAGTACTAAGCCAAGTATCAAATTTGTGATTGAGAGAGGGAGAATACGAGCCTTTAAAGTTTTAACGTATATAAGTTTGTGAATGAACTTGTTATGTACATAATATGAAGTAAAAGAAAAGACTCTCTTTTAACTATCTAACTAGTATTTGCATACTAATGTGATGCATAGGAAGATGTTTCAAGTTTTTGTATTTATAATAATTCAGTATATTTAGATATAAATATTTTTCCTATAAAAAATAATTAAATATATGTAAAAACTATAGTATGTTTATGTTATATATGTAATTGACATAGTTTGTTAAAAAGAAAAAATTGAGCACTTCTGTAAAAAGTCATAATAGTTTGCTTCAACTTTAGCTTTTTTTTTAAATAAAAGAAATAAACTTAAGAGAAATGATATTAGTTAAAAATTACATGTGTTAATATTATAATTGACTTATTGAATATGTTCTATATCTATATAGTTAATATCCCATATTTAGAATATTCAAAATATTTTATTATTTATTGTTTTATTCAAATATAGTACTTTATGTGGGCTGGAATTAGGTTAGGGAAATCCAAACCCCTAGAAAGTTTGACGCGGGGCATATCATAAGTTTTGGAAATTAGTAGAGATTCCCCTCTATGTATTTCTTGTTTGAATTCCATTCCTGTTTTATCCCTCAATTTTGTGATCAAAAGTCTTAAGATCTTATTTGTTTTAACTCAATTCCAATTATTCCCCTCCATTTTATGATTTGAAAAGTTTTAGGATTTTAAATATGTTTCTAAGAAAATCAAATAAGTTCACTTTTCCATAAACATTGAATAATGGAAACATATCGCACTTTAGAAGTGATGAAGCAAAAAATAATGACGAAGAGGTGTGTTAAATCATTGGTTGACTCTAAGGGTGTGTTTGGTAGGAAGGAAAAATGATTCGGATGAAATTGTTTTCCAACAGAAACGGTTTTCCAAGGAAAGTGGTTTTCCATGTCAAATTTTCCCTTGTTTTGTAGGAGACAAATCGTTTTTTGGAAAATGACAATATATATCGACATAAGTGGCGATACATGTTACAAATGAAAATATTTGGAGCTCAAAATTCATGTTTGAGCTTCTTTTAATCAATTCTATTGTATTGTAAAGTTTCAAGACAAACCGATGAAATTGAAATTCGCTCTTAAATTTCAGTCATATTTAACAACAAAAAATGTCAACAAAAGTGGCGATATATGTTCCAAATGAAAATATTTTGGAAGACAAAAATTCATATTGAGCTTTTTTTTTTACTCCATACTATCATATCATAAATTTTCGATTCAAACAGTTAAATTTGAATTTTGTGAAGTTTCAGTTAGTTTTAGCGGCAAAAACTGTTGGTATATGTCCTGATAAATCTTATCAGATAAAAATATTTTGAGCTGTTTGAGCTTTTCTTAATAAATTCTATCGTATTACAAAATTTCGAGCCAAACTTGAAGTTGAATTTCGCCTTTAAATTTCAGTTAGATTTAGGAGTGATAATTGATCCAACAATCAAGGGTGGAAAACATTTTTCCTAGGTTGAACAAAGTAAGTCGATTTCCTTCCTTTTGGCGAAAACAATTTTCTTTGGAAGTTATTTTCCTAACCTCTTTTGTACCAAACACTAGAAAATTGGGAAAACATTTTCCTAGAAGATGTTTTCCCCCCTACCAAACACACCGTAAATCTAAAAGCTGAAATGCTGATCCGTATACTACCTGAGCTCTCAACACAACTGGTTTGTGTTTTATTTGAAGCTGTAACATTTCTGACCCATATTCTCGTTGCTCAAGTTGATAGGCAAGTTTGAGCGTACCTAAGGTTTAGATGTCACCTGATCTAGAATGGTAAAATGTTAGCAGCTTGATCATTGAACTAATATGTCTATTGTGCTATCTTATGGTTGTGCTGGGAACTATTGGGCTTGGTGATCCTGGTGAAGATTTTGAGGTGAACCTAGCTGTAAAGAAGCATGGGTTGAGCTTAACCGCATTGGAAGTACCGCAGTTCCATCCAACTTGTGGAATTGAGTTCAATTTTGTATCTAGCTAATATTATTATCCAAGGATTTGGAGAATTGTGCTTTTTCTTGTATCAGCAAAATTATTATACAAGTAATCACTCTAGAAAATGAGACAAGGTGTCAGTTCAAGTTATCTAAACCTCAAAGAAACTTCAACTGCTTTGTGTTGTATTCATGATCCCTATAGGGGTTCCGTTCATGAGCCACAATGGGATCTTTTTTTGGAGGTAAGGTGACATGCAAAGGTAGCATAAAAGCATTGTTGGGAGCCTCTTTTGAATGGTGTCACATATTGGCAAAATTTAGTTCATGAATTCTTGGTGTGAAAAGAAAAAGCTTCCATGTCATCAGACCAAATTCACTGGAGGTACAACTTTTGGAGATGCGGTTGAGAAAGTTTACACAACCGCTATGTCAATTGACTACCCATTACCCAATCAATGTTACAACAGGTGAGGTTGGTGACGCAGCAAGTTAGGTTGGAGTCGAGTACAGAGTTGGCGTTACGACAAGTGACGTTGGCCACATAAGTTAGATTAGAGAAGTAACACTCCAACTCAACAAACTCCAGATAGGTGGGCACAACATGACAAGTGAGGTGTGACGCAGCAAGTTGACAACGTGACAGATTAAGTTGAATGTCTACCAAGACAATGAGTGGGCACCAAGTAAGTCGAGACGTCGGCCACGTTAAAACACTAAATCTTGTACGTGACTCAAGCCTTGAGGGTCTAATTTGTACAAACTAAAAAGTTAACAAAATGGTGCTACATCATAAAGTAAATTGAATTGATTATTGGAGTTGATCCACATTAATCAATTTGGTTTTTTTGAGTTAGGCCCAAAGTAACTGTCAATCAATGCCTGAATTATTACAAGTCAAGATCAAATTGACTCCAAAGTTACTAACCAAATGGGATACCAACTCCCAAGTAGAAGGACCTAGAATGATAGATCACAAGCCCAACCCAAGCCAAAGTTAGATAGACTGTAAAGTCCCCCACCCAAATGGACTACCAACTTAACTCCCAGGTGACGACCAAAAGAAGAGTAACAAGCCACAACCTTGACTAGAAAGGAGGTGGACAAATAGTTGCTGTAAACATTCCAGCACCCCTTTCATCCTGCTCTTGAAAATTTTGAAAGAGTCTAGAATTAAGATCGAAATTGAAGTTGTCCAGTCCTCTTTCAGGTTGCAAATTAGATATTGAATTAGAGGAACATTTATTTGATCTTGTAACAAATATTCATTGTCATTCCACCAAATTTTAGGAAATTCATAAGAATTACAATATTCCATATTCCTTGTCTTTAATTACTATTGATGCGAAATTTATGGTTTGAAACATGGGAGTTATTGTTCTCTTGATTGAATTGCATTACATGCTAGTGACTCATGCCTATTTGTTCATGTTAGATGTTGATGGTCAGACGAATAGGCAAGTCTCGCTGCAAAGATACTTTGAGAAGAGAAAAGATAGGTATACTGTGGGATATACTATGGAAGCAGCAGACTGATTCAATTGGTAATGTCTCAAGTTGTTTGTCTGTATTTGCTTGTTCTTTTTACATCTTCAGGGGGAAGTTCAAGCTTAAGAAAAAAACAGGAAGTTCTTCTGGCTTGGAGATGTATTTGAATCATCAGATGGACTTGCCATCACAACCAACACAAAGCATTAGCAGCTCTCCAGATCAAGTTGGGATATCACACACAGGATATGGCTGTGTGGACAAGCAGCCGAAGAATCCTGCCCTTTCAGTTGATCTTAATGACAAAGGTGGGCGACAGCAGTAAGTTCTGATTATTATTATTCATAGTCTTGACCAACCTGTGGAATTTCTTGAAAGCTTTTTCAATAGTCTGGCTGTAGTTGATTTGATCCCAGTGTCCAAATCCAGATTTCTTATTGCACAAATGCAGAACACAACTGATTTCTTTTTATTTTTTTATTTTTAAAAAGACTAAATGAGTAAACTCAATGGAAGAGAAGAGTTGAAAATGAGGGTCTGCACAGAGGCAGCAGAGATTAGAGAACACACCTTGCTGGGTTCATGCTAGCATTTATCTCAGCCTGCAATCTTCGATCTATTCTTCCCCCAGTTTCCTTTGTGGGTAGTTGCCTTGATGGGATTTATGCTTTCGTAAATGTTTAGTGCAATTCTTTCTAGCATGTGTCTCAGCATGCACCTTTTGTTTTATTTCTTCCCTCACTATTCTTCCGCTTTCTACTTCTGCGAATAGTTGTTTTTTCCTTGGAAATGTACATGTATGTGCCTCATCTTTACATTTGCAATTGTCATGCCAATATGTATTAGATGCACCCGGAGCATGTGCTCTAGATATTTGCGAGTGAACAATCATATGAATCAGAGTGAACAATCATAATAATCAGAGTGAACAACCTAATACATACGGGTGAACAATCGTAGAATCTAGAGCACATGCTCCGGGAGCACCTAATCAATTGCATTGTCATGCTGAATGCAAACTGTCAATTTACTGACCAGCATGACAAGTGGAAGATAGTGTTGCGCAACAACCCCCACCGGTCAAGTTATTTTATTTGACTTTTTTAACCCCTTTTTTTTTGTTGCTCTTTTTGGGTTCCTTCTTCGCTTTCTTTGGCTATGGTGAATGGCCCTGCTCCAACTCTGAGTAGCCAGGTGTGGGCAGGTCGCTTCCTCTTCGGTGCTCTCATTCAGAACAATAGGATGAGACAGAATCAAAGAGGAATTGAATAATATAGATTGAGGGAAAAACATAAGGGGAGAAACAGAGGAAGGTGAATTTGGGGTGAAGCTAGAAAGCATTGGTGTCGTGGTTGATGATGACATTAGAAGATGACATTGACATTGGAGCTGGTTATGGAAAATAAGGAAACCGAAAAGGAAAAAAAAAGGGTCAAAACAGTAAATATAAATAAGTTGACCGGGGTCAACTCAGACTCGAGGGTTTTCACCAGAAAGTTGCATGTTTGTAATTAGCACCTAAAGTGAGTGAATATAAAAGCTATTTTCCAAACCAAATGAGTAGGTTTCTAATTACGCCCAACCTTGGGGTGCATAGCTGTCAAAAAATCCAAGAAAAAAAAATCTATGTGCATTTAGTGTTTGATGTGTTAGGAGTGAGAGCACTTTGGCGTCTCTGAGGTTATATTCACTTGGTTGTAATTGTAAAATTGAGCTGAACCCATTTGTAACTTTCCTTAGGTACTTCGATAACAAGATTAAATAAATTTCTCATTCTTAGGTTCCCAAAGCCTGTAGTGAAATATACAATGTGGTTGCTGCCCTTGGTGTTGAAGTCTTCCAAATGGCCTAATCTAATTCTTTTCTGCAAAAGTGATTCAGCATTGCATGTTTTTTGATTATGAGGCCTTTCCGAGTCAACTCTTTAATGATGCAACTGGTTTTTTTTTTTTTTTTTTCTTTTTGAAAAAGTATGTTTGTATTGTGTGGCAAATTTAAAGAAGTTTTGGATGCATTGGAGCAATTTGATGAGTTACATTTTTTTGATGATGCTGGGTGGCGGCTGCAGTATAGGTGCCCCTGCTTTCGTACTTGCAACTGAAGGATGCTACGGTGAAGTTAACGGTAATAATCCCATATCAGTGGCTGTGATTCTGCAGAGATTCTGATCACCGCTTGTGAGCAGATGAGAAATGGTAGAGCTCCACTCCAGGGCTCCAGCTGGGGGAGTTTTGGATGAGAGAATTGAGTTTATTATGACTAGGAGTAACATGCTGCCCTAATCAAAATTTTGTATTTGAGAAGAATGGAATCATCCTACTACTCTTAAGGCGGTAACCAAAATGTGTCCAAATGTGATTGGTGACCGACCACCTTCAGTAGCTGTCCATGGTTGGGATGTATGTTTGTAAGAAGATGCTATAATTATATACCAAGAGCTATTTCCCTCATTATTCTACTCTCTTCTCTCTTAAATCTTTCCCCCTCATTCTGTGGTGTTATTGATACCTACCTGGTATCTGTATCCACCAACTGTGTGTCTATTTTGGAGTGCTACCTATCGTGGAAGATTGCTAGAAATGGGACTCACGGAAGAATACTTTGATTAACTTCATTATATATGTTTCAAGCATTTGCCACTTAACTTACTACTGCCTCTCATCTCAGTCCATTCCAAATCTATATTATAAATCGAAAATGATAAATGTCCTGGGCAAGACACATATTAAGTGTTTTGTCATTATATAAAACTTATATATTTGTAAATTAAACCTATATCCTCTATAATATAAAAGAGGCTTATGATCTGGGGGGAGGGACGAAAGTTTGTTTGAGCAGCTACCCTAGGTGCCAACTTGCTCATTATCTTGTGTTGATAAATAAATTTACTTTTTCGCCCTCAAATGCAATATAATAATTAGGCGTGTTCATGGGTTGGGCCCGTCGAGGAACCCGAACCGATTGAATAATTTTTTCGGGTGCCCGAAAATTCGGGTTGGCCATACCCTCGAACCGTAACCGTAGCCGAAAGTTTCGGCTACCCGAAAATTTGGATCGGCCATACCCTCGAACCGTAACCAAAAGTTTTGGGTACCCGAAGTTCGCGTATCCGTAAGTTTCGGATCGGATACCATTAACCAAAAGACCCGACTAGTTCTAATTTTATGAGTTTTCGCTTTTCATATTTTTAATTTTAATTTGTAAATTTATAATTAAAGCCACTAATTTTATTGTTATTGGAAAGAAAGTGACTATGCTAAATACATGTTAATTTTGGGTAATTCGGGTAATTAGCTATTATAATTAAAGCAACTAATTTTGCTTTTATTATTATTATTATTATTATTTTAATTTCGGGTACTCGATTTTGACTAGGGGCTGACCCGTATCCGAACCGATTACTTTTTCCGGTTTGGGTATCGAACCCGATTAAAATTAATTTTTTTGGTTCAGGTACCCGAAATTTTTGACCGGGTAACGAATTTTCGGATCGGGTATTTCGGGACAGGTTTTTTTGAACAACCCTAATAATAACAAGCACATTGCTTGTCTGTTTGTCCTGTAGCTTGTCTTCACACATGAAATTTACACTTTTGCCCTTAATATAAAATAACAATAAATAGTTTTCTTTGTAGCTTATGTTCACACTCAAATTTAACATTTTGTCATCCAATACAATATAATAACAAACGACTTGCTTTAGTAGCTTACATTTACCCTTGAATTTATTGTTTTACCCTCGAATACAATAACTACGATTCTAACATCAATTGAAAATTATGTTTTTAGACCAATCATTTAAGACAGACGGGTTGAATCAATATTGTGTGCATATCTCGTTAAGGTCAATACATGTCATGCATGTGTATTTCGATTTCATGCAATTTTGACTTTAAAAATACGAACGGGGTGTATTTAGTTTAAGATAAACACGAATAAGTTTAATATTTTGAAAACTTGGGTATTGTTCTTTTAGAGCATAAGATAGTTGGAGGGTGGGAATGTGGGATAGAGTGAGCGAATAGGATAGTCATTAGAAATCTAAGTCACATCATTTAGGCATATGAACTTTTAAATATATATTTTATAATTTTTACTGAGTTATTGTGAATAAGATAAGTCACATTATTTATAAACCATATGAATGTTTAAATATATATTATGTAAGGTAGGTAAGGAAGTTTTAATAATGTAAAAAAAATGAGACAAAATAACTACAAATATGATAGATAAGATAAATTTATCATACATCATAAAAGAACATGGTCTTAATCCGTCCGTAGGACGGGCCACAAGACTAGTATCTATCTATATATATATATATATATATATATATATATATATATATATATATATATATATATATATATTAGAGAAAAGATAAGTAATTGCGAGGTTACAACGGAAGCAAAATAGAATGAGATGACAGAAATTACGACAAAATTTAGGAATGAAAAAAAATAAGCGATAAAACGAACACCAGGTATACGTGGGAAACCGAAGAACTCGAAGGAAAACCCATTGTAACACCCCCAGGTTGTTAACCACTAGATTAAACTAATTACTTAACCCAATGGTTCGTGCAACGGATTCTCACCTAAGGGTATTACCGCCGTCCACGAGAGTGGACAAGGCTAGACACTAACCTAAATCATATAAATTATAACATGAGCCTAAACACAATACACATCACAAATCACCATTATACATAACTAAACTAAAACAAATTCTTCAACATAATCCATAAACTCCAAACATTATACATAATTCCATATAGTGGCTCCTTTGCTTAATAGTCAATCAAACTCTTATTTCACCTTTCCTTATGCTGGTCTAGGTGTTCGTCCCTTTGATGCCTTTCCTTTTTGCCTTGCCGAAATTCCCTAAAACGAAAACAAAGGAAAACTTCGAAACGTGAGATAAACTCAGTACATATACTCCTATAATGTAAGAGTCATTTCGAAATTCATTTTAGATACTAGCGGGGTTCCAAATTCCTTTAAAACAATGTAAACAACAATAACGATAACAATAATCGATAAACAAGAAATGTAACTTATCATAACATAAGTCATAACTTAACTTATAACCATAAAACTATACTTGAATCAACATAAGACGTAGTTTAGTTTATAACATAAACTATAACTTAAACTGTACCCGATATCTTAAAACATAACATATATATTAGTTTAAGGCATAACATAAACTATAACTTACCTGTATAAAAATACCATGACTAATCTCATGTCTTAACTTATACTTGATCTCTGCATAACCATAACTTTAATAAAAACCGTACTTGAGAGTTCTTTCCTTTGAGCATATCATAAGCATAGTTTAGGAGACATGTAAATCATATATAAACTTGACATAAACCACACATTGATTTAAACATAAACTTAACCTTGAATTACCATAAGTCATGAGTTGTAATCTTTAGTATATAGTTCATAACCTGTACTTTGATCCCAATAACTTGGATAACTTAAAAAAAATACTTAAAACTTGGTTTCCGTATTACTATCTTGAAGGTCCCCTACTTGCGATCATCGGCTAAGCCTCCGTATGCGCATACTCGTATCGATCGGGAGATCCGGATGGCAAATATTATCCTGTACTGGCCAGATTAGCATGGGGTGTACTTATGGCACAAATTAACCTGGTGTACACCAAGGCACAATTAACATGGTGTGCACTAAGGCACGGTAACATGGGCGTGGCCTTTATTTAAGTGAGGAAAACCTTGAAAACTTGTTTAAACATCGTTATAATTGGGTTCTTGTATGATTGATCCATAACATAATTTGTCCATGATATACTCTTAGACAAAACTTGTACGTGTGTGGTAATTTACTCATGAAAAAAAAAATCCTTAATAAAACCAATACTTGTTCCCAAAGAAATGCCTAACCAAAAGTACTTATATGACATGATTGTGTTAACCTGGAAGACGTGTAACATAAATATTTAAGTAAGATAATTTACTTAGTAAAGCTTACTTTGATTCATAAAACCACATAAACTTACTTATACCTTAACATGACATGTAGAATTTGCGTAAACAACATAAATCTTAAAATAACATATTATTTATATGACATAAATTAATCATGGAATTTAACTTGAAAGTTACGGGCAATATATGTACCTGGGCAACCGCAAACTTACACACACTTAAACCCGCAGGGACTTGAACGGCTGAGCGCAATGACCTCTTGAAGACGCTTAAGAAAGAATAAGGATCATAAATTAGAACCTAACTTGGATGAGAGTAATGAAGAATATCCTAGTAGAATTCTAAGATTACTTGATAATTAAACTTGCCTTCTAAGGTTCACTCGGAAGGCCATAACTTCTTCCACAAGTATCGTACCATCATGTATGAGGATATTCTGGAAAGCTAAACTCATGGACTACAATTCTCTAGTTGATCATGAGGGTAAAAAGCATGGTTAAGGAGGATAAAAATCCCCAATTTAGATGGTTGTCCAGAAAGTTTATGAATGAACGCTGGTTTTTCGGAGGGTCATAACTTGAGTTATAGATATCGGTTTAGGATGTGTAAGTTATCTTTGGAAAGCTTGAAGAACATACTAAAACTTTCATTTTGTTCATAAACCGATTTAAACCTGGGAAATGGTCGTAATTTGGTCAGGAACACAGGGCAGTCACGATAAAATTCTGGGCAACTCAGTTTTACTGACCAATATACTTGGTGACTCATAACTTTCACTCCTGACATTCTATGGTTATGAATTTTACCTTTCCGAAAATCTTGTTAAACACACTACAATTTTCATGTTAAACAATTAAATCAAAGAGGTCTCTAATCAGACGAAAATCATGCATTTCCAGACTGTCATCAACAACGAATATACATGTACCTCTTGTACGGTTTTGGCCATAACTCATGATATACACATTGGAATTATGAGTTTCAAAAATTGGGTGTTAGCTAACATATTAAGCTACCTATTCATGCTATAGATTGGGTCAAAATCATATTTTGTATTCCCTGTAATTTCCAGAAATCAACCATACATGCAACCTACACCTTATTTGGGCTTGCATGTACTTTAATCATAATTATTCTACAGTAATTCTTTCTCAAATCACTTCTTATGCATGAACACTAAATTTTCCAACATCAAAGACAATCAGAATCCTTCATATTTCATACATGCAAGGAAAAATCTTAACATATCTTAACCACCCAAGCAAAATCCTTCATGAATTTATTATTAAACCTCATACTCTTCACAAATCTCACAATCTAACTTTAACCTAAGCACATGCATCAACAAATATTCATAAATTTCATGCTCCCACAATGAGTCTATCAACCAAAATAGCATGTATGTTCATAATCTAACACAATCTTTACTTATTCACACACTAGAGCACAAGATCATCCCAACTTACCCAATTCCCACTTTAGTACTTTGATTCCTTCCATCACCACCTCTTGAACTTAAGTAACACTTGATTAACCTCTGTAAAACATGCAAAACATCTCTAAAAATCAGATTATATCACACTTTAGGACTTGAAAAGAGTGAGTGTGGAAGATGGAAAGAATTACCACACAAGAAAATGGAGAGGAGAAGAAGAACGATGGTGGCGGTGGAGTTGCGGCTGGTCGGAGGTGGTTGCCGGCGGTTCTGGCCGGCGGCGGGCAGAGGCGACAACAAGGCAAAGGGGCTCGGGGGAGATGAGAGAGAGAGAGAGAGAGAGAGAGAGCAAGTGAAAGTGAGGGAGAGCTATATTGTATTTGAAAGGGAAATTGGATTCTAATAATACGAACTCTTGGCCATATAAGACTTAATAATACGAACTTTTGATTTGGTGATTAATAATACGAACTTTGACCCGCTGTTGCCCCGAACAGTACGCCACCGAGTTAAGTTGAACTTAACTCGGTGGCGGGATGACGTGGCGGCCGGAGGAATATATTTTGACTTTATTATGTACCCAGTCAGCATTTGACTTGTCCACATCACCTCTCCTCATTTCCCTTCCCCTTTCTCTCTCCTCCTTCCCCTTTCTCTCTCCTCCCCATCCTCTTCTTCGATCCAGACATGGCAATGGGCATGGCAATGGCTTCTCCTCCTCTTCCCGCCATTTCTCTCTCAACAACATCCCGCCCCCCTCTTTGTGCAAAACCCACTTCAATTTTTCTCTCCAATTCTTATAGCCTAAATCGAAATCCAGGGTTTGATTTCATCATTTGTGACAAACTTGGTACTAATTTAATCAAATTTGTAAGGGCACATCCCTTTACAACCCTTCAACACACTCGATACAGTATACGCATTTGGTCTAACCCCTTTACTCAACATCTCACAAAACACCATCCAAGCAAGTGGGTCACGATTGCAGGAGGTATACCCAGCAATCATGGTAGTCCAAGCAGCATCTCTTTCATGCATTTCCTCGAACAGTTGGCGACTTGGCGTGCTTCATTGACATACCCATTTTCAAAGTACGATTTGATGAGGTTAATAGCTAAAATTGAAGCCTTTTTGGGTGAGATTGGAGGGCTTTGCTGGGTACTTTGCAATGCATTTTGTTGAATCAGTGATGTTTGATAGGTAGTTTGCAGGGCATTTAGAATCAGTGATGGGATTGGGCGAATTTGAGGAGCAGATTGTTTGAGTGAATTCATCTCTTATGAACAAAAATACAAAGAAGATCATATGTTGAAATGGGATTATGAAATGGGAAATTTTATACGAGTAATTTGGAGGAAGCCATTGAAATGGGCTATAAGAATTGGAGAGAAAAATTGAAGTGGATTTTGCACAAAGGGAGGGGCGGGATGTTGTAGAGAGAGAAATGGAGAGAAGAGGAGGAGAAGCCATAACCATGACCATGTTTGGATCGAAGAAGAGGATGGGGAGCATAGAGAAAGGGAAAGGAGGAGAGAGAAAGGGAAATGAGGACAGGTGATATGGACAAGTCAAATGCTGACTGGGTACATAATAAAGTCAAAATATATTCCTCCGGCTGCCACGTCATCCCGCCACCGAGTTAAGTTGAGTTAAGTTCAACTTAACTCGGTGGCATACTGTTCGGGCAACGGGGGGTCAAAGTTTGTATTGTTAATCACCAAATCAAAAGTTCGTATTGTTAAGTCTTATATGACCAAAAGTTCGTATTATTAGAATCCAATTTCCCTATTTATTTGAAATGAAGAGCCAAAAATATTTCATTCGTCTACCAAATAACACACACACACACACACACACACACACATATATATATATATATATATATATCCATAGGCCCAAAACAATTGCCCCCTCCTTCCATTGGGCCGGCTGAATGAGTCCAATTGATCAAAATTTTATCAACTTTAATCTCCCTTCTCATACTTATGTCTCCCTAAACCCAAATTACTTAAACTTATTATACCGAAAGGAAATTATCCGGAAATGTATGGAACCCAAATAAATATACCTCTCTTAGGTACTCCAATAAATATTTTTAGTCTTGACTTGGGTAAAAGAATAAAATAAATAACGGAACCTGTAAAAGAACTAACGAATATCCATGATATCCATAAATTAAACCGGGAGAAGGAACTTGACCATAATTTTCTAATCTAAAATCTTGATGGTCGTTGCACTGTTCAAGTCCTGCAAAACACACACTGGTTAGAAAAAGTTGAACACTCACATTAACTATTATTTATTCATTCTTAATCTTGATTAATTACGCTAATAATTATGTATTAAGGGATAATTAATGCTGGGTTATTACACCCACGGACGGCGACAACCAGAAAACAATCCTCTGTGAGAGGAGGAGTACAATTCAATCACTATCACAGGGTGTCATGCGAACAACAGGAAAAAAGATTACAATATAAATCTCTCTAACTCTCAACTCATAATATCTCAGGATACACTGGGAAAATATTGGTGAAACAAACTCTCTCTCAATATTTTTTTCCTCTCTGACTCTCTGTCAGACGATGCTGCCATTCGCCCTGAAATAATGTTGAGAAAACTGAACCCTATTTATAGGGTGGCTAGGAGAAGAAATAGAGTCGGATTAAAACTCAAATAACAACAATTAGTATCTGACTTGAACAAGGAATTAGAATTAGATTAAAACTGTATCCTCTATCGATTTTTCTCAGGTTCTGGACTCCACCGAGGATCCAATGGGCTACAAAACCTAACAAACTCCACCTATGACCATGATCCAAGCCATCTCCACCTTGCTCTGATACCACTTGTTATGGAAAAAGGTAAGTAATTGGGGGGTAACAGCGGAAGCGAAATAAATTTGAGATGACGGAAACTACGACAAAATTCATGAACCAAAAATAAGTGATAAAACGAACACTAGGTATACGTGGGAATTCGAAGAACGCGGAGGAAAACTCACGGACGGCGACAACTAGAAAATATTCCACTATGAGAGGAGGAGTACAACTCAATTACTATCACAAGGTGTGATGCGATCAACAGAAAAGGAGATTACAGTATAAATCTCTCTAACTCTCAACTCACAATCTCTCAAAATACACTGGGAAAATATTGGTTAAACAAACTGTCTCTCAATATTTTCTCCCTCTCTTACTCTCTGTCAGACGATGCTGTCGTTTGCCAAGAAATAAAGTGGAGAAAATTGAATCCTATTTATAGGGTGGCAAGGAGAAGAAATAGAGTCAAATTAAAAACTCAAATAACAACAAGTAGTATCTGACTTTAATATGAAATTAGAATTAAATTAAAATTGTATCCTCTGTCGATTCTTCTTAGGCTCTGGACCCAATCGAGGATCCAATGGGCGACAAAACCCAACAAACTCCACCTTGGACCAGGATCCGAGTCAGCGGTCCAGATGAACACCTAGACTTTCGCCATCAACACGCCCCTCCGCAGGGCGTAGCCCCACAGGGCTCTCACATGCTGAACTCTTCAAGGTTTGAAACTGTCGCTGCAGTTCCTCTCATTGTAGACCCCTGTAGGGTTTATACGCTGACCTTCCTGATTCCCTTCATCAGAATCATGGAACCCCTACACACTTTCAGGACACCATCTTCTCTTTTGTACCTGCAACTGTTAGCCTTAAGAGTAATCAAAGAAATTGTAACGCCCCCAGATTAGTAATCACTGGATTATGTTAATTACCTGCCTAACCCAGTTATTAGGGCAACGGAAAAGGTACCTGAGGGTATTACCATTGTTCACCTAAGTGAACCAGGCTGACATCCACTCGAGAAAACTAACCACAACATTACCTTTAACTTGAACATACCATAAACCGACATTAATAAACATAACAAACTTCAACTTAACCCACATGCTATCAATATTACAACTTCACAAAATATACCATTTGCTTAGACAACTCCTAGAACCATTATAACACTTTACCCACTCCCAAACGGTTCTCCTTCAGATATCGACAACAGGTTCTTAATCACCTTAATTGAATCACGCGGGCTTAGAGGTCCGTCCATCAGGCGCTTTACTTTTCCCCTTAGATAGATTCCCTAACAAAAACAAAGAGAAACGAAGAGTGAGATACACTCAGTACGTGCATTCCTAATGAGAAAATTAAAAACGAGTACTTCCTTCACTACCGGAACAGTCCCCACTTGAGATCAATAAAAGAAAACAATACCAAAAGAATCTCAGCTTAACCTTAACTTAACTCTTGTGATAGAAACCTGTTGACGAATGAACCACTGTAGGGTCCAAAAATTATAGGTTCAAAGAAATAAGAAATAACTTGCAAACACATGAGACAGTTAGTCATCATAATTAGAGTTCTTAACTTAACGAACTCGACTTGGAACATCATAAACAATAATGATACTTTGATTCTAACTTGACACCTTGGTTAAAGGATTTACATCCACTATGTTACAATAGGTTTTTCTCAAGGTCCCCTTCTTGCGATCATCGGCTAAGCCTCTGTATGCGCATTCTCGGACCAGTATGGAGATCCGGATTGTGGATTTAAATCCTCTACTGGCCAGTTTTGATGGGGTGCACTTTAGGCACATGTTATCATGGTGTGTATACAACACTGTTATCTTGGGGTGCACTACGGCACATTTAGCATGGGGTGCACTAAAGCACAGCTAACATGGTGGGGCCTTCAATTGTAAGAAAAACCAGTAATCTCATTTAGTTTGATTTTAATGCAACTGACCCTAATTTACTCTCATAATCACTAATCACTATCCATAAGTTCAATCTTTTTGAACCTGCATTTACCTAAAAATTTTACTCACGCAACCATAAATATCATAAATTGCAACCCCAAATTTCCTGTTTTCAAGACACAACAAAAGATCTACAATCCTTGCACTAATACAACATTTATGCATCATAGAATCAAGCTACTTGCTCACATTATAATGTAAAGAATAATTGGGTTGGATGTAACTCTTTTGAACATACACGGCCACACGTCGTAGTTCAAATACAATCCAAACACAACTTAATTAAGTCACGACTATACGCCGAAGTTCAAATACAATCCAAGCACAAATAAAACATGCACGGCCACACGCCGGAGTTCAAATATAATCCAAACACAACTTAAACCATTTACGGCCACACACCGGAGTTCAAATACAATCCAAACACACATAAAACATGCACGACCACACGACGGAATTCAAATGCAATCCAAACACAATTTAAACCATTCACGGCCACACGCTGGAGTTCAAATACAATCCAAACACATATAAAACATTCACGACCACACGCCGGAGTTCAAATACAATCCAAACACAACTTAAACCATTCACGGCCACACGCCGGAGTTGAAATACAATCCAAACACACATAAAACATGCACGGCCACACGCCGGAGTTCAAATATAATCCAAACACAACTTAAACCATTCACGGCCACACGCCGGACTTCAAATACAATCCAAACACACATAAACCATGCACGGCCACACGCCGGAGTTCAAATACAATCCAAACACAACTTAAACCATTCACGGCGGAGTTCAAATACAATCCAAACACACATAAAACATGCACGACCACACGCCAGAGTTCAAATACAATCCAAACACAACTTAAACCATTCACGGCCACACGCCGGAGTTTAAATACAATCCAAACACACATAAAACATGCACGGCCACACGCCAGAGTTCAAATACAATCCAAACACAACTTAAACCATTAACGGCCACACGCCGAAGTTCAAATACAATCCAAACACATTTTAAACCACTAACGGTGACACGCCAGAGTTATAATACAATCTAAACACACATAAAACATGCACGGCCACACGCCGGAGTTCAAATACAATCCAAACACACATAAAACATGCACGGCCACACGCCGGAGTTCAAATACAATCCAAACACAACTTAAACTATTCACGACCTCACGCCGGAGTTCAAATACAATCCAAACACTCATAAAACATGCACGACTAAATGCCGGAGTTCAAATACAGTCCAAACACACATAAAACATGCACGGCCACATGCCGGAGTTCAAATACATTCTAAACACATCTTAAACCACTCACGGCCACACGCCGGAGTTCAAATACAATCCAAACACACATAAAACATGCACGGCCACACGCCGGAGTTCAAATACAATCTAAACACACATAAAACATGCACGGCCACACGCCAGAGTTCAAATACAATCCAAACTCAACTTAAACCATTCACGGCCACACGTCGGAGTTCAAATACAATCTAAACACACATAAAACATGCACGGCCACACGCCAGAGTTCAAATACAATTCAAACACAACTTAAACCATTCACGGCCACACGCCGGACATCAAATACAATCCAAACACAACATAAACCATTAACGACCACACGCCGGAGTTGAAATACAATCCAAACACACATAAAACATGCACGGCCACACGTCGTAGTTCAAATACAATCCAAACACAACTTAAACAATTCACGACTATACGCCGAAGTTAAAATACGATCCAAGCACAAATAAAACATGCACGGCCACACGCCGGAGTTCAAATATAATCCAAACATAACTTAAACCATTTACGACCACACGCCGGAGTTCAAATACAATCCAAACACACATAATACATGCACGACCACACGACGGAGTTCAAATATAATCATAACACAATTTAAACCATTCACGGCCACACGATGGAGTTCAAATACAATCCAAACACACATAAAACATTCACGACCACACGCCGGAGTTCAAATACAATCCAAACACAACTTAAACCATTCACGGCCACACGCCGGAGTTGAAATACAATTCAAACACATATAAAACATGCACGGCCACACACCGGAGTTCAAATACAATCCGAACACAACTTAAACCATTGACGGCCACATGCCGGAATTCTAATACAATCCAGACACACATAAAACATGCACGGCCACACGCCGGAGTTCAAATACAATCCAAACACAACTTAAACCATTCACGGCCACACACCGGACTTCAAATACAATACACACACATAAACCATGCACGGCCACGCGAGTTCAAATACAATCAAACACAACTTAAACCATTCACGGCGACGCGGAGTTCAAATACAATCCAAACACACATAAAACATGCACGACCACACGCGAGTTCAAATACAATCCAAACACAACTTAAACCATTCCACGCCACACGCCGGAGTTCAAATACAATCCAAACACACATAAAACATGCACGGCCACACGCCAGAGTTCAAATACAATCCAAACACAACTTAAACCATTCACGGCCACACGCCGAAGTTCAAATACAATCCAAACACATTTTAAACCACTCACGGCCACACGCCGGAGTTATAATACAATCTAAACACACATAAAACATGCACGGCCAAACGCCGGAGTTCAAATACAATCCAAACACACATAAAACATGCACGGCCACACGCCGGAGTTCAAATACAATCCAAACACAACTTAAACTATTCACGACCTCACGCCGGAGTTCAAATACAATCCAAACACTCATAAAACATGCACGGCCACATGCCGGAGTTCAAATACAGTCCAAACACACATAAAACATGCACGGCCACATGCCGGATTTCAAATACATTCTAAACACAACTTAAACCACTCACGGCCATACACCGAACTTCAAACACAATCCTAACACACATAAAACATGCACGGCCACATTCCGGAATTCTAATACAATCCAAACACACATAAAACATGCACGGCCACACGCCGGAGTTCAAATACAATCCAAACACAACTTAAACAACTCACAGCCACACACCGGAGTTCAAATATAATCCAAACACACATAAAACATGCACGGCCACACGCCGGAGTTCAAATACAATCCAAACACAACTTAAACCATTAACGGCCACACGCCGGAGTTGAAATACAATCCAAACACACATAAAACATGCACGGCCGAACGCCGGAGTTCAAATACAATCCAAACACAACTTAAACCATTCACGACCACACGCCGGAGTTCAAATACAATCCAAACACCCATAAAACATGCACGGCCACACGCCGGAGTTCAAATAAAATCCAAACACAACTTAAACTATTCACGACCTTACGCCGGAGTTCAAATACAATCCAAACACTCATAAAACATGCACGGCCACATGCCGGAGTTCAAATACAGTCCAAACACACATAAAACATGCACGGCCACATGCCGGAGTTCAAATACAATCCAAACACAACTTAAACAATTCACGACCACACGCCGGAGTTCAAATACAATCCAAACACACATAAAACATGCACGGCCACACGCCGGAGTTCAAACACAATCCAAACTCAACTTAAACCATTCACGGCCACATGCCCGATTTCAAATACAATCCACACACATATAAAACATGCACGGCCACACGCCGAAGTTCAAATACAATCCAAACACACATAAAACATGTACGGGCACATGCCGGAGTTCAAATACAGTCCAAACACACATAAAACATGCACGGCCACATGCCGGAGTTCAAATACATTCTAAACACAACTTAAACCACTCACGGCCACACGCCGGAGTTCAAATACAATCCAAACACACATAAAACATGCACGGCCACATGCCAGAGTTCAAACACAATCCAAACTCAACTTAAACCATTCACGGCCACATGCCGGATTTCAAATACAATCCAAACACAACTTAAACCATTCACGGCCACACGCCGGAGTTCAAATACAATCCAAACACAACTTAAACCATTCACGGCCACACGCCGGAGTTGAAATACAATCCAAACACACATAAAATATGCACGGCCACACGCCGGAGTTCAAATACAATCCAAACACAACTTAAACCATTCACGGCCGCACGCCGGACTTCAAATACAATCCAAACACACATAAACCATGCACGGCCACACGCCGGAGTTCAAATACATTCCAAACACAACTTAAACCATTCACGGCCAGACGCCGGAGTTCAAATACAATCCAAACACACATAAAACATGCACGACCACACGCCAGAGTTCAAATACAATCCAAACACAACTTAAACCATTCACGGACACACGCCGGAGTTCAAATACAATCCAAACACAACTTAAAACATTCAAGGCCACACGCCGGAGTTCAAATATAATCCAAACACAACTTAAACCAATCACGGCCACACGCCGGAGTTCAAATACAATCCAAACACACATAAAACATGCACGACCAGACGCCGTAGTTTAAATACAATCCAATATCAACTTAAACCATTCACGGCCACACGTCGGAGTTCAAATACAATCTAAACACACATAAAACATGCACGGCCACACGCCAGAGTTCAAATACAATTCAAACACAACTTAAACCATTCACGGCCACACGCCGGACTTCAAATACAATCCAAACACAACATAAACCATTAACGACCACACGCCGGAGTTGAAATACAATCGAAACACACATAAAACATACACGGCCACACGTCGTAGTTCAAATACAATCCAAACACAACTTAATTAATTCACGACTATACGCCGAAAGTCAAATACAATCCAAGCACAAATAAAACATGCACGGCCACACGCCGGAGTTCAAATATAATCCAAACACAACTTAAACCATTTACGGCCACACACCGGAGTTCAAATACAATCCAAACACACATAAAACATGCACGACCACACGACGGAATTCAAATGCAATCCAAACACAATTTAAACCATTCACGGCCACACGCTGGAGTTCAAATACAATCCAAACACATATAAAACATTCACGACCACACGCCGGAGTTCAAATACAATCCAAACACAACTTAAACCATTCACGGCCACACGCCGGAGTTGAAATACAATCCAAACACACATAAAACATGCACGGCCACACGCCGGAGTTCAAATACAATCCAAACACAACTTAAACCATTCACGGCCACACGCCGGACTTCAAATACAATCCAAACACACATAAACCATGCACGGCCACACTCCGGAGTTCAAATACAATCCAAACACAACTTAAACCATTCACGGCCACACGCCGGAGTTAAAATACAATCCAAACACACATAAAACATGCACGGCCACACGCCGGAGTTCAAATACAATCCAAACACAACTTAAAACATGCACGGCCACATGCCGGAGTTTAAATACAATCCAAACACACATAAAACATGCACGGCCACACGCCGGAGTTCAAATACAATCCAAACACAACTTAAACCATTCACGGCCACACGCCGAAGTTCAAATACAATCCAAAAAACATTTTAAACCACTCACGGCCACACGCCAGAGTTGTAATACAATCTAAACACACATAAAACATGCATGGCCACACGCCGGAGTTCAAATACAATCCAAACACACATAAAACATGCACGGCACACGCCGGAGTTCAATTACAATTCAAATACAACTTAAACTATTCACGACCTCACGCCGGAGTTCAAATACAATCCAAACACAACTTAAACCATTCACGGCCACACGCCGGAGTTTAAATACAATCCAAACACACATAAAACATGCACGACCACACGCCAGAGTTCAAATACAATCCAAACACAACTTAAACCATTCACGGCCACACGCCGGAGTTTAAATACAATCCAAACACACATAAAACATGCACGGCCACACGCCAGAGTTCAAATACAATCCAAACACAACTTAAACCATTCACGGCCACACGCCGAAGTTCAAATACAATCCAAACACATTTTAAACCACTCACGGCCACACGCTAGAGTTATAATACAATCTAAACACACATAAAACATGCACGACCACACGCCGGAGTTCAAATACAATCCAAACACACATAAAACATGCACGGCACACGCCGGAGTTCAAATACAATTCAAATACAACTTAAACTATTCACGACCTCACGCCGGAGTTCAAATACAATCCAAACACTCATAAAACATGCACGGCTACATGCCGGAGTTCAAATACAGTCCAAACAAACATAAAACATGCACGGCCACATGCCGGAGTTCAAATACATTCTAAACACAACTTAAACCACTCACGGCCACACGCCGGAGTTCAAATACAATCCAAACACACATAAAACATGCACGGCCACACGCCGGAGTTTAAATACAATCCAAACTCAACTTAAACCATTCACGGCCACACGTCGGAGTTCAAATACAATCTAAACACACATAAAACATGCACGGCCACACGCCAGAGTTCAAATACAATTCAAACACAACTTAAACCATTCACGGCCACACGCCGGACATCAAATACAATCCAAACACTACATAAACCATTAACGACCACACGCCGGGTTGAAATACAATCCAAACACACATAAAACATGCACGGCCACGTCGTAGTTCAAATACAATCCAAACACAACTTAAACAATTCACGACTATCACGAAGTTAAAATACAATCAAACAAAAAATAAAACATTCACGGCCACAAGCCGGATTTCAAATATAATCCAAACACAACTTAAACCATTTACTGCCACACGCCGGAGTTCAAATACAATCCAAACACACATAAAAAATGCACGTCCACACGTCGGATTTCAAATACAATCCAAACACAACTTAAACCATTCACGGCCACACGCCGGAGTTTAAATACAATCCAAACACACATAAAACATGCACGGCCAAACGCCAGAGTTAAAATACAATCCAAACACAACTTAAACCATTCACGGCCACACGCCGAAGTTCAAATACAATCCAAACACATTTTAAACCACTCACGGCCACATGCCAGAGTTATAATACAATCTAAACACACATAAAACATGCACGGCCACACGCTGGAGTTCAAATACAATCCAAACACACATAAAACATGCACGGCCACACGCCGGAGTTCAAACACAATCCAAACTCAACTTAAACCATTCACGGCCACATGCCGGATTTCAAATACAATCCACACACATATAAAACATTCACGACCACACGCCGGAGTTCAAATACAATCCAAACACAACTTAAACCATTCACGGCCACACGCCGGAGTTGAATTACAATCCAAACACACATAAAACATGCACGGCCACACGCCGGAGTTCAAATACAATCCAAACACAACTTAAACCATTCACGGCCACACGCCGGACTTCAAATACAATCCAAACACACATAAACCATGCGGCCACACGCGGAGTTCAAATACAATCCAAACACAACTTAAACCATTCACGGCGGGACGGAGTTCAAATACAATCCAAACACACATAAAACATGAGCGACCACGCTGAGTTCAAATACAATCCAAACACAACTTAAACCATTCACGGCCACGCGGAGTTCAAATACAATCCAAACACAACTTAAAACATTCAAGGCCACACGGGAGTTCAAATACAATCCAAACACAACTTAAACCACTAACGGCCACACGCCGGAGTTCAAATACAATCCAAACACACATAAAACATGCGACGACTGCCGGAGTTTAAATACAATCCAATATCAACTTAAACCATTCACGGCCACACGTCGGAGTTCAAATACAATCTAAACACACATAAAACATGCGGCCACGCGAGTTCAAATACAATTCAAACACAACTTAAACCATTCACGGCCACACGGACTTCAAATACAATCCAAACACAACATAAACCATTAACGACCACCGGAGTTGAAATACAATCGAAACACACATAAAACATACACGGCCACGTCGTAGTTCAAATACAATCCAAACACAACTTAATTAATTCCGACTATCTGCAAGTTCAAATACAATCCAAGCACAAATAAAACATGCGGCCACCGCGGAGTTCAAATATAATCTAAACACAACTTAAAACATTTACGGCCACACACCGGAGTTCAAATACAATCCAAACACACATAAAACATGCACGACCACACGACGGAATTCAAATGCAATCCAAACACAATTTAAACCTTTCACGGCCACACGCTGGAGTTCAAATACAATCCAAACACATATAAAACATTCACGACCACACGGAGTTCAAATACAATCCAAACACAACATAAAACATTCACGGCCACACTCCGGAGTTCAAATACAATCCAAACAAATATAAAACATGCACGGCCACGCGGAGTTTAAATACAATCCAAACACAACTTAAACCATTCACGGCCACACTCCTGACTTCAAATACAATCCAAACACACATAAACCATGCACGGCCACACGCCGGAGTTCAAATACAATCCAAACACAACTTAAACCATTCACGGCCCACGGAGTTCAAATACAATCCAAACACACATAAAACATGCACGACCACGCGGAGTTCAAATACAATCCAAACACAACTTAAACCATTCACGGCCACCTGCGGAGTTTAAATACAATCCAAACACACATAAAACATGCACGGCCACACGCCAGAGTTCAAATACAATCCAAACACAACTTAAACCATTCACGGCCACACGCCGAAGTTCAAATACAATCCAAACACATTTTAAACCACTCACGGCCACACGCCAGAGTTATAATACAATCTAAACACACATAAAACATGCACGGCCACACGCCGGAGTTCAAATACAATCCAAACACACATAAAACATGCACGGCACACGCCGGAGTTCAAATACAATTCAAATACAACTTAAACTATTCACGACCTCACGCCGGAGTTCAAATACAATCCAAACACTCATAAAACATGCACGGCTACATGCCGGAGTTCAAATACAGTCCAAACAAACATAAAACATGCACGGCCACATGCCGGAGTTCAAATACATTCTAAACACAACTTAAACCACTCACGGCCACACGCCGGAGTTCAAATACAATCCAAACACACATAAAACATGCACGGCCACACGCCGGAGTTTAAATACAATCCAAACTCAACTTAAACCATTCACGGCCACGCGTCGGGTTCAAATACAATCTAAACACACATAAAACATGCACGCCACACGCGCGAGTTCAAATACAATTCAAACACAACTTAAACCATTCACGGCCACACGGACATCAAATACAATCCAAACACAACATAAACCATTATTGACCACCTGCGGAGTTGAAATACAATCCAAACACACATAAAACATGCGGCCACACGTCGTAGTTCAAATACAATCCAAACACAACTTAAACAATTCATGACTATCTGCAAGTTAAAATACAATCCAAGCACAAATAAAACATGCACGGCCACACGCCGGAGTTCAAATATAATCCAAACACAACTTAAACCATTTACACCACACGCGAGTTCAAATACAATCCAAACACACATAAAACATGCGACCACGACGGAGTTCAAATGCAATCCAAACACAATTTAAACCATTCACGGCCACCTGGAGTTCAAATACAATCCAAACACATAAAACATTCACGACCACACGCGGAGTTCAAATACAATCCAAACACAACTTAAACCATTCACGGCCACACGCCGGAGTTGAAATACAATTCAAACACATATAAAACATGCACGGCCACACGCTGGAGTTCAAATACAATCCAAACACAACTTAAACCATTCACGGCCACACACCGGACTTCAAATACAATCCAAACACACATAAACCATGGACGGCCACACGCCGGAGTTCAAATACAATCCAAACACAATTTAAACCATTCACGGCGACACGGAGTTCAAATACAATCCAAACACACATAAAACATGCACGACCACGCTGAGTTCAAATACAATCCAAACACAACTTAAACCATTCACGGCCACACGGAGTTTAAATACAATCCAAACACACATAAAACATGCACGCGGCCACGCGCGAGTTCAAATACAATCCAAACACAACTTAAACCATTCACGTCCACACGCCGAAGTTCAAATACAATCCAAACACATTTTAAACCACTCACGCCACACGCCGCGTTATAATACAATCTAAACACACATAAAACATGCACGCGGCCACGTCGGAGTTCAAATACAATCTAAACACACATAAAACATGCGGCCACACGCGAGTTCAAATACAATTCAAACACAACTTAAACCATTCACGCCACACGCGGACATCAAATACAATCCAAACACTACATAAACCATTAACGACCACGCGGAGTTGAAATACAATCCAAACACACATAAAACATGCACGGCCACACGTCGTAGTTCAAATACAATCCAAACACAACTTAAACAATTCACGACTATACGCCGAAGTTAAAATACAATCCAAGCACAAATAAAACATGCACGGCCATACGCCGGAGTTCAAATATAATCCAAACACAACTTAAACCATTTACGGCCACACGCCGGAGTTCAAATACAATCCAAACACACATAAAACATGCACGACCACACGACGGAGTTCAAATACAATCCAAACACAACTTAAACCATTCACGGCCACACGCCGGAGTTTAAATACAATCCAAACACACATAAAACATGCACGGCCACACGCGAGAGTTAAAATACAATCCAAACACAACTTAAACCATTCACGGCCACACACCGGACTTCAAATACAATCCAAACACACATAAACCATGGACGGCCACACTCCGGAGTTCAAATACAATCCAAACACAATTTAAACCATTCACGGCCAGACGCCGGAGTTCAAATACAATCCAAACACACATAAAACATGCACGACCACACGCCAGAGTTCAAATACAATCCAAACACAACTTAAACCATTCACGGCCACACGCCGGAGTTTAAATACAATCCAAACACACATAAAACATGCACGGCCACACGCCGGAGTTCAAATACAATCCAAACACAACTTAAACCATTCACGGCCACACGCCGGAGTTTAAATACAATCCAAACACACATAAAACATGCACGACCACACGCCAGAGTTCAAATACAATCCAAACACAACTTAAACCATTCACGGCCACACGCCGGAGTTTAAATACAATCCAAACACACATAAAACATGCACGGCCACACGCCAGAGTTCAAATACAATCCAAACACAACTTAAACCATTCACGGCCACACGCCGAAGTTCAAATACAATCCAAACACATTTTAAACCACTCACGGCCACACGCCAGAGTTATAATACAATCTAAACACACATAAAACATGCACGACCACACGCCGGAGTTCAAATACAATCCAAACACACATAAAACATGCACGGCACACGCCGGAGTTCAAATACAATTCAAATACAACTTAAACTATTCACGACCTCACGCCGGAGTTCAAATACAATCCAAACACTCATAAAACATGCACGGCTACATGCCGGAGTTCAAATACAGTCCAAACAAACATAAAACATGCACGGCCACATGCCGGAGTTCAAATACATTCTAAACACAACTTAAACCACTCACGGCCACACGCCGGAGTTCAAATACAATCCAAACACACATAAAACATGCACGGCCACACGCCGGAGTTTAAATACAATCCAAACTCAACTTAAACCATTCACGGCCACACGTCGGAGTTCAAATACAATCTAAACACACATAAAACATGCACGGCCACACGCCAGAGTTCAAATACAATTCAAACACAACTTAAACCATTCACGGCCACACGCCGGACATCAAATACAATCCAAACACTACATAAACCATTAACGACCACACGCCGGAGTTGAAATACAATCCAAACACACATAAAACATGCACGGCCACACGTCGTAGTTCAAATACAATCCAAACACAACTTAAACAATTCACGACTATACGCCGAAGTTAAAATACAATCCAAGCACAAATAAAACATGCACGGCCATACGCCGGAGTTCAAATATAATCCAAACACAACTTAAACCATTTACGGCCACACGCCGGAGTTCAAATACAATCCAAACACACATAAAACATGCACGACCACACGACGGAGTTCAAATACAATCCAAACACAACTTAAACCATTCACGGCCACACGCCGGAGTTTAAATACAATCCAAACACACATAAAACATGCACGGCCAAACGCCAGAGTTAAAATACAATCCAAACACAACTTAAACCATTCACGGCCACACGCCGAAGTTCAAATACAATCCAAACACATTTTAAACCACTCACGGCCACATGCCAGAGTTATAATACAATCTAAACACACATAAAACATGCACGGCCACACGCTGGAGTTCAAATACAATCCAAACACACATAAAACATGCACGGCCACACGCCGGAGTTCAAACACAATCCAAACTCAACTTAAACCATTCACGGCCACATGCCGGATTTCAAATACAATCCACACACATATAAAACATTCACGACCACACGCCGGAGTTCAAATACAATCCAAACACAACTTAAACCATTCACGGCCACACGCCGGAGTTGAATTACAATCCAAACACACATAAAACATGCACGGCCACACGCCGGAGTTCAAATACAATCCAAACACAACTTAAACCATTCACGGCCACACGCCGGACTTCAAATACAATCCAAACACACATAAACCATGCACGGCCACACGCCGGAGTTCAAATACAATCCAAACACAACTTAAACCATTCACGGCCAGACGCCGGAGTTCAAATACAATCCAACACACATAAAACATGAACGACCACACGCCAGAGTTCAAATACAATCCAAACACAACTTAAACCATTCACGGCCACACGCCGGAGTTCAAATACAATCCAAACACAACTTAAAACATTCAAGGCCACACGCCGGAGTTCAAATATAATCCAAACACAACTTAAACCACTAACGGCCACACGCCGGAGTTCAAATACAATCCAAACACACATAAAACATGCACGACCAGACGCCGGAGTTTAAATACAATCCAATATCAACTTAAACCATTCACGGCCACACGTCGGAGTTCAAATACAATCTAAACACACATAAAACATGCACGGCCACACGCCAGAGTTCAAATACAATTCAAACACAACTTAAACCATTCACGGCCACACGCCGGACTTCAAATACAATCCAAACACAACATAAACCATTAACGACCACACGCCGGAGTTGAAATACAATCGAAACACACATAAAACATACACGGCCACACGTAGTTCAAATACAATCCAAACACAACTTAATTAATTCACGACTATACGAAGTTCAAATACAATCCAAGCACAAATAAAACATGCGGCCACCGCGCGGAGTTCAAATATAATCCAAACACAACTTAAACCATTTACGGCCACACACCGGAGTTCAAATACAATCCAAACACACATAAAACATGCACGACCACACGACGGAATTCAAATGCAATCCAAACACAATTTAAACCTTTCACGGCCACACGCTGGAGTTCAAATACAATCCAAACACATATAAAACATTCACGACCACCGCGGAGTTCAAATACAATCCAAACACAACTTAAACCATTCACGGCCACACGCCGGAGTTGAAATACAATCCAAACACACATAAAACATGCACGGCCACACGCCGGAGTTCAAATACAATCCAAACACAACTTAAACCATTCACGGCCACACTCCTGACTTCAAATACAATCCAAACACACATAAACCATGCACGGCCACACGCCGGAGTTCAAATACAATCCAAACACAACTTAAACCATTCACGGCCAGACGCCGGAGTTCAAATACAATCCAAACACACATAAAACATGCACGACCACACGCCAGAGTTCAAATACAATCCAAACACAACTTAAACCATTCACGGCCACACGCCGGAGTTTAAATACAATCCAAACACACATAAAACATGCACGGCCACACGCCAGAGTTCAAATACAATCCAAACACAACTTAAACCATTCACGGCCACACGCCGAAGTTCAAATACAATCCAAACACATTTTAAACCACTCACGGCCACACGCCAGAGTTATAATACAATCTAAACACACATAAAACATGCACGGCCACACGCCGGAGTTCAAATACAATCCAAACACACATAAAACATGCACGGCACACGCCGGAGTTCAAATACAATTCAAATACAACTTAAACTATTCACGACCTCACGCCGGAGTTCAAATACAATCCAAACACTCATAAAACATGCACGGCTACATGCCGGAGTTCAAATACAGTCCAAACAAACATAAAACATGCACGGCCACATGCCGGAGTTCAAATACATTCTAAACACAACTTAAACCACTCACGGCCACACGCCGGAGTTCAAATACAATCCAAACACACATAAAACATGCACGGCCACACGCCGGAGTTTAAATACAATCCAAACTCAACTTAAACCATTCACGGCCACACGTCGGAGTTCAAATACAATCTAAACACACATAAAACATGCACGGCCACACGCCAGAGTTCAAATACAATTCAAACACAACTTAAACCATTCACGGCCACACGCCGGACATCAAATACAATCCAAACACAACATAAACCATTATTGACCACACGCCGGAGTTGAAATACAATCCAAACACACATAAAACATGCACGGCCACACGTCGTAGTTCAAATACAATCCAAACACAACTTAAACAATTCATGACTATACGCCGAAGTTAAAATACAATCCAAGCACAAATAAAACATGCACGGCCACACGCCGGAGTTCAAATATAATCCAAACACAACTTAAACCATTTACAGCCACACGCCGGAGTTCAAATACAATCCAAACACACATAAAACATGCACGACCACACGACGGAGTTCAAATGCAATCCAAACACAATTTAAACCATTCACGGCCACACGCTGGAGTTCAAATACAATCCAAACACACATAAAACATTCACGACCACACGCCGGAGTTCAAATACAATCCAAACACAACTTAAACCATTCACGGCCACACGCCGGAGTTGAAATACAATTCAAACACATATAAAACATGCACGGCCACACGCCGGAGTTCAAATACAATCCAAACACAACTTAAACCATTCACGGCCACACACCGGACTTCAAATACAATCCAAACACACATAAACCATGGACGGCCACACTCCGGAGTTCAAATACAATCCAAACACAATTTAAACCATTCACGGCCAGACGCCGGAGTTCAAATACAATCCAAACACACATAAAACATGCACGACCACACGCCAGAGTTCAAATACAATCCAAACACAACTTAAACCATTCACGGCCACACGCCGGAGTTTAAATACAATCCAAACACACATAAAACATGCACGGCCACACGCCAGAGTTCAAATACAATCCAAACACAACTTAAACCATTCACGGCCACACGCCGAAGTTCAAATACAATCCAAACACATTTTAAACCACTCACGGCCACACGCCAGAGTTATAATACAATCTAAACACACATAAAACATGCACGGCCACACGTCGGAGTTCAAATACAATCTAAACACACATAAAACATGCACGGCCACACGCCAGAGTTCAAATACAATTCAAACACAACTTAAACCATTCACGGCCACACGCCGGACATCAAATACAATCCAAACACTACATAAACCATTAACGACCACACGCCGGAGTTGAAATACAATCCAAACACACATAAAACATGCACGGCCACACGTCGTAGTTCAAATACAATCCAAACACAACTTAAACAATTCACGACTATACGCCGAAGTTAAAATACAATCCAAGCACAAATAAAACATGCACGGCCATACGCCGGAGTTCAAATATAATCCAAACACAACTTAAACCATTTACGGCCACACGCCGGAGTTCAAATACAATCCAAACACACATAAAACATGCACGACCACACGACGGAGTTCAAATACAATCCAAACACAACTTAAACCATTCACGGCCACACGCCGGAGTTTAAATACAATCCAAACACACATAAAACATGCACGGCCACACGCGAGAGTTAAAATACAATCCAAACACAACTTAAACCATTCACGGCCACACGCCGAAGTTCAAATACAATCCAAACACATTTTAAACCACTCACGGCCACACGCCAGAGTTATAATACAATCTAAACACACATAAAACATGCACGGCCACACGCTGGAGTTCAAATACAATCCAAACACACATAAAACATGCACGGCCACACGCCGGAGTTCAAACACAATCCAAACTCAACTTAAACCATTCACGGCCACATGCCGGATTTCAAATACAATCCACACACATATAAAACATTCACGACCACACGCCGGAGTTCAAATACAATCCAAACACAACTTAAACCATTCACGGCCACACGCCGGAGTTGAATTACAATCCAAACACACATAAAACATGCACGGCCACACGCCGGAGTTCAAATACAATCCAAACACAACTTAAACCATTCACGGCCACACGCCGGACTTCAAATACAATCCAAACACACATAAACCATGCACGGCCACACGCCGGAGTTCAAATACAATCCAAACACAACTTAAACCATTCACGGCCAGACGCCGGAGTTCAAATACAATCCAAACACACATAAAACATGCACGACCACACGCCAGAGTTCAAATACAATCCAAACACAACTTAAACCATTCACGGCCACACGCCGGAGTTCAAATACATTCAAAACACAACTTAAAACATTCAAGGCCACACGCCGGAGTTCAAATATAATCCAAACACAACTTAAACCACTCACGGCCACACGCCGGAGTTCAAATACAATCCAAACACACATAAAACATGCACGACCAGACGCCGGAGTTTAAATACAATCCAATATCAACTTAAACCATTCACGGCCACACGTCGGAGTTCAAATACAATCTAAACACACATAAAACATGCACGGCCACACGCCAGAGTTCAAATACAATTCAAACACAACTTAAACCATTCACGGCCACACGCCGGACTTCAAATACAATCCAAACACAACATAAACCATTAACGACCACACGCCGGAGTTGAAATACAATCGAAACACACATAAAACATACACGGCCACACGTCGTAGTTCAAATACAATCCAAACACAACTTAATTAATTCACGACTATACGCCGAAGTTCAAATACAATCCAAGCACAAATAAAACATGCACGGCCACACGCCGGAGTTCAAATATAATCCAAACACAACTTAAACCATTTACGGCCACACACCGGAGTTCAAATACAATCCAAACACACATAAAACATGCACGACCACACGACGGAATTCAAATGCAATCCAAACACAATTTAAACCATTCACGGCCACACGCTGGAGTTCAAATACAATCCAAACACATATAAAACATTCACGACCACACGCCGGAGTTCAAATACAATCCAAACACAACTTAAACCATTCACGGCCACACGCCGGAGTTGAAATACAATCCAAACACACATAAAACATGCACGGCCACACGCCAGAGTTCAAATACAATCCAAACACAACTTAAACCATTCACGGCCACAGGCCGAAGTTCAAATACAATCCAAACACATTTTAAACCACTCACGGCCACACGCCAGAGTTATAATACAATCTAAACACACATAAAACATGCACGGCCACACGCCGGAGTTCAAATACAATCCAAACACAACTTAAACCATTCACGGCCACACTCCTGACTTCAAATACAATCCAAACACACATAAACCATGCACGGCCACACGCCGGAGTTCAAATACAATCCAAACACAACTTAAACCATTCACGGCCAGACGCCGGAGTTCAAATACAATCCAAACACACATAAAACATGCACGACCACACGCCAGAGTTCAAATACAATCCAAACACAACTTAAACCATTCACGGCCACACGCCGGAGTTTAAATACAATCCAAACACACAAAAAACATGCACGGCCACACGCCAGAGTTCAAATACAATCCAAACACAACTTAAACCATTCACGGCCACACGCCGAAGTTCAAATACAATCCAAACACATTTTAAACCACTCACGCCACACGCGGAGTTATAATACAATCTAAACACACATAAAACATGCGGCCACCGCGCGGAGTTCAAATACAATCCAAACACACATAAAACATGCACGGCACATGCCGGAGTTCAAATACAATTCAAATACAACTTAAACTATTCACGACCTCACGCCGGAGTTCAAATACAATCCAAACACTCATAAAACATGCACGGCTACATGCCGGAGTTCAAATACAGTCCAAACAAACATAAAACATGCGGCCACATGCGGAGTTCAAATACATTCTAAACACAACTTAAACCACTCACTACACGCTGGAGTTCAAATACAATCCAAACACACATAAAACATGCACGGCCACACGCCGGAGTTTAAATACAATCCAAACTCAACTTAAACCATTCACGGCCACACGTCGGAGTTCAAATACAATCTAAACACACATAAAACATGCACGGCCACACGCCAGAGTTCAAATACAATTCAAACACAACTTAAACCATTCACGGCCACACGCCGGACATCAAATACAATCCAAACACAACATACACCATTAACGACCACACGCCGGAGTTGAAATACAATCCAAACACACATAAAACATGCACGGCCACCCGTCGTAGTTCAAATACAATCCAAACACAACTTAAACAATTCACGACTATACGCCGAAGTTAAAATACAATCCAAGCACAAATAAAACATGCACGGCCACACGCCGGAGTTCAAATATAATCCAAACACAACTTAAACCATTTACAGCCACACGCCGGAGTTCAAATACAATCCAAACACACATAAAACATGCACGACCACACGACGGAGTTCAAATGCAATCCAAACACAATTTAAACCATTCACGGCCACACGCTGGAGTTCAAATACAATCCAAACACACATAAAACATTCACGACCACACGCCGGAGTTCAAATACAATCCAAACACAACTTAAACCATTCACGGCCACACACCGGACTTCAAATACAATCTAAACACACATAAACCATGCACGGCCACACTCCGGAGTTCAAATACAATCCAAACACAATTTAAACCATTCACGGCCAGACGCCGTAGTTCAAATACAATCCAAACACACATAAAACATGCACGACCACACGCCAGAGTTCAAATACAATCCAAACACAACTTAAACCATTCACGGCCACACGCCGGAGTTTAAATACAATCCAAACACACATAAAACATGCACGGCCACACGCCAGAGTTCAAATACAATCCAAACACAACTTAAACCATTCACGGCCACACGCCGAAGTTCAAATACAAACCAAACACATTTTAAACCACTCACGGCCACACGCCAGAGTTATAATACAATCTAAACACACATAAAACATGCGGCCACGCGAGTTCAAATACAATCCAAACACACATAAAACATGCGGCCACACGGAGTTCAAATACAATCAAACACAACTTAAACTATTGCGACCTCACGGGAGTTCAAATACAATCCAAACACTCATAAAACATGCACGGCCACATGTCGGAGTTCAAATACAGTTTAAACACACATAAAACATGCACGGCCACATGTCGGAGTTCAAATACATTCTAAACACAACTTAAACCACTCACGGCCACACGCCGGAGTTCAAATACAATCCAAACACAAATAAAACATGCACGGCCACACGCCGGAGTTCAAACACAAAACAAACACAACTTAAACCATTCACGGCCACATGCCGGATTTTAAATACAATCCACACACATATAAAACATGCACGGCCACACGCCGAAGTTCAAATACAATCCAAACACACATAAAACATGTACGGGCACATGCCGGAGTTCAAATACAGTCCAAACACACATAAAACATGCACGGCCACATGCCGGAGTTCAAATACATTCTAAACACAACTTAAACCACTCACGGCCACACGCCGGAGTTCAAATACAATCCAAACACACATAAAACATGCACGGCCACACGCCGGAGTTCAAACACAATCCAAACTCAACTTAAACCATTCACGGCCACATGCCGGATTTCAAATACAATCCACACACATATAAAACATTCACGACCACACGCCGGAGTTCAAATACAATCCAAACACAACTTAAACCATTCACGGCTATACGCCGGAGTTGAATTACAATCCAAACTCAACTTAAAACATTCAAGGCCACACGCCGGAGTTCAAATATAATCCAAACACAACTTAAACCACTCACGGCCACACGCCGGAGTTCAAATACAATCCAAACACACATAAAACATGCACGACCAGACGCCGGAGTTTAAATACAATCCAATATCAACTTAAACCATTCACGGCCACACGTCGGAGTTCAAATACAATCTAAACACACATAAAACATGCACGGCCACACGACGTAGTTCAAATACAATACAAACACAACTTAAACCAATCACGGCCACACGCCGGACTTCAAATACAATCCAAACACAACATAAACCATTAACGACCACACGCCGGAGTTGAAATACAATCGAAACACACATAAAACATACACGGCCACACGTCGTAGTTCAAATACAATCCAAACACAACTTAATTAATTCACGACTATACGCCGAAGTTCAAATACAATCCAAGCACAAATAAAACATGCACGGCCACACGCCGGAGTTCAAATATAATCCAAACACAACTTAAACCATTTACGGCCACACACCGGAGTTCAAATACAATCCAAACACACATAAAACATGCACGACCACACGACGGAATTCAAATGCAATCCAAACACAATTTAAACCATTCACGGCCACACGCTGGAGTTCAAATACAATCCAAACACATATAAAACATTCACGACCACACGCCGGAGTTCAAATACAATCCAAACACAACTTAAACCATTCACGGCCACACGCCGGAGTTGAAATACAATCCAAACACACATAAAACATGCACGGCCACACGCCGGAGTTCAAATACAATCCAAACACAACTTAAACCATTCACGGCCACACTCCTGACTTCAAATACAATCCAAACACACATAAACCATGCACGGCCACACGCCGGAGTTCAAATACATTCCAAACACAACTTAAACCATTCACGGCGGGCGGAGTTCTAATACAATGCAAACACACATAAAACATGCACGACCACACGCCGGAGTTCAAATACAATCCAAACACACATAAAACATGCACGGCCACATGCCGGAGTTCAAATACAATCCAAACACACATAAAACATGCACGGCCACACGCCAGAGTTCAAATACAATCCAAACACAACTTAAACCATTCACGGCCACACGCCGAAGTTCAAATACAATCCAAACACATTTTAAACCACTCACGGCCACACGCCAGAGTTATAATACAATCTAAACACACATAAAACTTGCACGGCCACACGCCGGAGTTCAAATACAATCCAAACACACATAAAACATGCACGGCACATGCCGGAGTTCAAATACAATTCAAATACAACTTAAACTATTCACGACCTCACGCCGGAGTTCAAATACAATCCAAACACTCATAAAACATGCACGGCTACATGCCGGAGTTCAAATACAGTCCAAACACACATAAAACATGCCCGGCCACATGCCGGAGTTCAAATACATTCTAAACACAACTTAAACCACTCACGGCCACACGCCGGAGTTCAAATACAATCCAAACACACATAAAACATGCACGGCCACACGCCGGAGTTTAAATACAATCCAAACTCAACTTAAACCATTCACGGCCACACGCCGGAGTTCAAATACAATCTAAAAACATAAAACATGCGGCCACGCCAGATTTCAAATACAATTCAAACACAACTTAAACCATTCACGGCCACACGCCGGACATCAAATACAATCCAAACACAACATAAACCATTAACGACCACACGCCGGAGTTGAAATACAATCCAAACACACATAAAACATGCACGGCCACACGTCGTAGTTCAAATACAATCCATACTAAACTTAAACAATTCACGACTATAGTCCGAAGTTAAAATAAAATCCAAGAACAAATAAAACATGCACGGCCACACGCCGGAGTTCAAATATAATCCAAACACAACTTAAACCATTTACACCACACGCGGAGTTCAAATACAATCCAAACACACATAAAACATGCGACCACCACGGAGTTCAAATGCAATCAAACACAATTTAAACCATTCACGCCACACTGGAGTTCAAATACAATCCAAACACACATAAAACATTCACGACCACCGCGGAGTTCAAATACAATCCAAACACAACTTAAACCATTCACGGCCACGCGGAGTTGAAATACAATTCAAACACATATAAAACATGCACGGCCACCGCGGAGTTCAAATACAATCAAACACAACTTAAACCATTCACGGCCACACCGGACTTCAAATACAATCCAAACACACATAAACCATGCGGCCACACTCGAGTACAAATACAATCCAAACACAATTTAAACCATTCACGGCGACGGAGTTCTAATACAATCCAAACACACATAAAACATGCACGGCCACACGCCGGAGTTCAAATATAATCCAAACACAACTTAAACCATTCATGGCCAGACACCGGAGTTCAAATACAGACCAAACACACATAAAACATGCACGGCCACACGCCAGAGTTCAAATACAATCCAAACACAACTTAAACCATTTACGGCCACAAGCCGAAGTTCAAATACAATCCAAACACATTTTAAACCACTCACGGCCACACGCCGGAGTTATAATACAATCTAAACACACATAAAACATGCACGGCCACACGCCGGAGTTCAAATACAATCCAAACACACATAAAACATGCACGGCCACACGCCGGGAGTTCAAATACAATCCAAACACAACTTAAACTATTGACGACCTCACGCCGGAGTTCAAATACAATCCAAACACTCATAAAACATGCACGGCCACATGCCGGAGTTCAAATACAGTCCAAATACACATAAAACATGCACGGCCACATGCCGGAGTTCAAATACATTCTAAACACAACTTAAACCACTCACGGCCACACGCCGGAGTTCAAATACAATCCAAACACAAATAAAACATGCACGGCCACACGCCGGAGTTCAAACACAATCCAAACTCAACTTAAACCATTCACGGCCACATGCCGGATTTTAAATACAATCCACACACATATAAAACATGCACGGCCACACGCCGAAGTTCAAATACAATCCAAACACACATAAAACATGTACGGGCACATGCCGGAGTTCAAATACAGTCCAAACAAACATAAAACATGCACGGCCACATGCCGGAGTTCAAATACAATCTAAACACAACTTAAACCACTCACGGCCACACGCCGGAGTTCAAATACAATCCAAACACACATAAAACATGCACGGCCACACGCCGGAGTTCAAACACAATCCAAACTCAACTTAAACCATTCACGGCCACATGCCGGATTTCAAATACAATCCACACACATATAAAACATTCACGACCACACGCCGGAGTTCAAATACAATCCAAACACAACTTAAACCATTCACGGCCACACGCCGGAGTTGAATTACAATCCAAACACACATAAAACATGCACGGCCACACGCCGGAGTTCAAATACAATCCAAACACAACTTAAACCATTCACGGCCACACGCCGGACTTCAAATACAATCCAAACACACATAAACCATGCACGGCCACACGCCGGAGTTCAAATACAATCCAAACACAACTTAAACCATTCACGGCCAGACGCCGGAGTTCAAATACAATCCAAACACACATAAAACAAGCACGACCAAAAGCTCGAGTTCAAATACAATCCAAAAACAACTTAAACAATTCACGGCCACCTGCGCGGAGTTCAAATACAATCCAAACACAACTTAAAACATTCAAGGCCACGCGCGGAGTTCAAACATAATCCAAACACACCTTAAACCACTCACGGACACACGCCGGAGTTCAAATACAATCAAAACACACATAAAACATGCACGCCCAGACGCCGGAGTTTAAATACAATCCAATATCAACTTAAACCATTCACGCCACACGCGGAGTTCAAATACAATCTAAACACACATAAAACATGCACGGCCACGCGAGTTCAAATACAATTCAAACACAACTTAAACCATTCACGGCCACACGGACTTCAAATACAATCCAAACACAACATAAACCATTAACGACCACACGCGGGTTGAAATACAATCGAAACACACATAAAACATACACGGCCACGTCGTAGTTCAAATACAATCAAACACAACTTAATTAATTCACGACTATCTGCCAAGTTCAAATACAATCCAAGCACAAATAAAACATGCACGGCCACAGCGCGAGTTCAAATATAATCCAAACACAACTTAAACCATTTACGGCCACTGCGAGTTCAAATACAATCCAAACACACATAAAACATGCGACCACCACGGCCGAATTCAAATGCAATCCAAACACAATTTAAACCATTCACGGCCACACGCTGGAGTTCAAATACAATCCAAACACATATAAAACATTCACGACCACACGCCGGAGTTCAAATACAATCCAAACACAACTTAAACCATTCACGGCCACACTCCTGACTTCAAATACAATCCAAACACACATAAACCATGCACGGCCACACGCCGGAGTTCAAATACAATCCAAACACAACTTAAACCATTCACGGCGGGCAGGAGTTCAAATACAATCCAAACACACATAAAACATGCACGACCACACGCCTGAGTTCAAATACAATCCAAACACAACTTAAACCATTCACGGCCACTCGCCGGAGTTTAAATACAATCCAAACACACATAAAACATGCACGGCCACACGCCAGAGTTCAAATACAATCCAAACACAACTTAAACCATTCACGGCCACACGCCGAAGTTCAAATACAATCCAAACACATTTTAAACCACTCACGGCCACACGCCAGAGTTATAATACAATCTAAACACACATAAAACATGCACGGCCACACGCCGGAGTTCAAATACAATCCAAACACACATAAAACATGCACGGCACACGCCGGAGTTCAAATACAATACAAATACAACTTAAACTATTCACGACCTCACGCCGGAGTTCAAATACAATCCAAACACTCATAAAACATGCACGGCTACATGCCGGAGTTCAAATCTGATCCAAACACACTTAAACCATGCCCGGCCACAAGCCGGAGTTCAAATACATTCTAAACACAACTTAAACCACTCACGGCCACACGCCGGAGTTCAAATACAATCCAAACACACATAAAACATGCACGGCCACACGCCGGAGTTTAAATACAATCCAAACTCAACTTAATCCATTCACGGCCACACGTCGGAGTTCAAATACAATCTAAACACACATAAAACATTCACGGCCACACGCCAGAGTTCAAATACAATTCAAACACAACTTAAACCATTAACGGCCACACGGACATCAAATACAATCCAAACACAACATAAACCATTAACGACCACGCGGGAGTTGAAATACAATCCAAACACATAAAACATGCGGCCACACGTCGTAGTTCAAATACAATCCAAACACAACTTAAACAATTCACGACTATCTGGAAGTTAAAATACAATCCAAGCACAAATAAAACATGCGGCCACACGCGGAGTTCAAATATAATCCAAACACAACTTAAACCATTTACGGCCACACGCCGGAGTTCAAATACAATCCAACCACACATAAAACATGCACGACCACACGACGGAGTTCAAATGCAATCCAAACACAATTTAAACCATTCACGGCCACACGTTGGAGTTCAAATACGATCAAACACACATAAAACATTCCGACCACACGCGCGGAGTTCAAATACAATCCAAACACAACTTAAACCATTCACGCCACACGGAGTTGAAATACAATTCAAACACATATAAAACATGCACGGCCACACAGGAGTTCAAATACAATCGAACACAACTTAAACCATTGGCGGCCACATGCGGAATTCTAATACAATCGGACACACATAAAACATGCGGCCACACGCCGGAGTTCAAATACAATCCAAACACAACTTAAACCATTCACGGCCACACACCGGACTTCAAATACAATGCAAACACACATAAACAATGCACGGCCACACGCCGGAGTTCAAATACAATCCAAACACACATAAAACATGCACGACCACACGCCAGAGTTCAAATACAATCCAAACACAACTTAAACCATTCACGGCCACACGCCGGAGTTCAAATACAATCCAAACACACATAAAACATGCACGGCCACACGCTAGAGTTCAAATAAAATCCAAACACAACTTAAACCATTCACGGCCACACGCCGAAGTTCAAATACAATCCAAACACACATAAAACATGCGGCCACGCGGAGTTCAAATACAATCAAACACACATAAAACATGCACGGCCACACGCGAGTTCAAATACAATCCAAACACATAAAACATGCGGCCACATGCGAGTTCAAATACAGACCAAACACACATAAAACATGCACGGCCACACGCCAGAGTTCAAATACAATCCAAACACAACTTAAACCATTCACGGCCACACGCCGAAGTTCAAATACAATCCAAACACATTTTAAACCACTCACGGCCACACGCCGGAGTTATAATACAATCTAAACACACATAAAACCTGCGGCCACACCGGAGTTCAAATACAATCAAACACATAAAACATGCACGGCACATGCGAGTTCAAATACAATTCAAATACAACTTAAACTATTCACGACCTCGCGGAGTTCAAATACAATCCAAACACTCATAAAACATGCCGCGGCTACATGCGAGTTCAAATCTGATCCAAACACACATAAAACATGCGGCCACATGCGGGTTCAAATACATTCCAAACACAACTTAAACCACTCACGGCCACACGCCGGAGTTCAAATACAATCAAAACACACATAAAACATGCACGGCCACACGCCAGAGTTCAAATACAATCCAAACTCAACTTAAACCATTCACGGCCACACGTCGGAGTTCAAATACAATCTAAACACACATAAAACATGCACGGCCACACGCCAGAGTTCAAATACAATTCAAACACAACTTAAACCATTCACGGCCACACGCCGGACATCAAATACAATCCAAACACAACATAAACCATTAACGACCACACGCCGGAGTTGAAATACAATCCAAACACACATAAAACATGCACGGCCACACGTCGTAGTTCAAATACAATCCAAACACAACTTAAACAATTCACGACTATACGCCGAAGTTAAAATACAATCCAAGCACAAATAAAACATGCACGGCCACACGCCGGAGTTCAAATACAATCCAAACACAATTTAAACCATTTACGGCCACACGCCGGAGTTCAAATACAATCCATTCAAATATAATCCAAACACAACTTAAACCATTCACGGCCACACGCCGGAGTTGAAATACAATTCAAACACATATAAAACATGCACGGCCACACACCGGAGTTCAAATACAATCAGAACACAACTTAAACCATTGACGGCCACATGCCGGAATTCTAATACAATCCAGACACACATAAAACATGCACGGCCACACGCCGGAGTTCAAATACAATCCAAACACAACTTAAACTATTCACGGCCACACACCGGACTTCAAATACAATGCAAACACACATAAACAATGCACGGCCACACGCCGGAGTTCAAATACAATCCAAAAACAACTTAAACCATTCACGGCCAGACGCCGGAGTTCAAATACAATCCAAACACACATAAAACATGCACGACCACACGCCAGAGTTCAAATACAATCCAAACACAACTTAAACCATTCACGGCCACACGCCGGAGTTCAAATACAATCCAAACACACATAAAACATGCACGGCCACACGCCAGAGTTCAAATAAAATCCAAACACAACTTAAACCATTCACGGCCACACGCCGAATTTCAAATACAATCCAAACACACATAAAACATGCACGGCCACACGCCGGAGTTCAAATACAATCCAAACACAAATAAAACATGCACGGCCACACGCCGGAGTTCAAATACAATCCAAACACACATAAAACATGCACGGCCACATGCCGGAGTTCAAATACAATCCAAACACAACTTAAACTATTCACGACCTCACGCCGGAGTTCAAATACAATCCAAACACACATAAAACATGCACGGCCACATGCCGGAGTTAAAATACAATCCAAACACAACTTAAACCATTTAGGCCACATGCCGGAGTTCTAATACAATCCAAACACACATAAAACATGCACGGCCACACGCCGGAGTTCAAATACAATCCAAACACAACTTAAACCATTCATGGCCAGACACCGGAGTTCAAATACAGACCAAACACACATAAAACATGCATGGCCAAACGCCAGAATTTAAATACAATCCAAACACAACTTAAACCACTCACGGCCACACGCCGGAGTTATAATACAATCTAAACACACATAATACATGCACGGCCACACGCCGGAGTTCAAATACAATCCAAACACACATAAAACATGAACGGCCACATGCCGGAGTTCAAATACAATCCAAACACAACTTAAACTATTCACGACCTCACGCCGGAGTTCAAATACAATCCAAACACACATAAAACATGCACGGCCACATGCCGGAGTTAAAATACAATCCAAACACAACTTAAACCATTTAGGCCACATGCCGGAGTTTTAATACAATCCAAACACACATAAAACATGCACGGCCACACGCCGAAGTTCAAATACAATCCAAACACAACTTAAACCATTCATGGCCAGACACTGGAGTTCAAATACAGACCAAACACACATAAAACATGCATGGCCACACGCTAGAATTCAAATACAATCCAAACACAACTTAAACCATTCACGGCCACACGCCGAAGTTCAAATGCAATCTGAACACATTTTAAACCACTCACGTCCACACGCCGGAGTTATAATACAATCTAAACACACATAAAACATGCACGGCCACACGCCGGAGTTCAAATACAATCCAAACACACATAAAACATGCACAACCACACGACGGAGTTCAAATGCAATCCAAATACAACTTAAACCATTCACGGACAGACGCTGGAGTTCAAATACAATCCAAACACACATGAAACATGCACGGCCACACACCGGAGTTCAAATACAATCCAAACACAACTTAAACCATTCACGGCCACACGCCGAACTTCAAACACAATCCTAACACACATAAAACATGCACGGGCACATGCCGGAATTCTAATACAATCCAAACACACATAAAACATGCACGACCACACGCCGGAGTTCAAATACAATCCAAACACAACTTAAACAACTCACAGCCACACACCGGAGTTCAAATATAATCCAAACACACATAAAACATGCACGGCCACACGCCGGAGTTCAAATACAATCCAAACACAACTTAAACCATTAACGGCCACACGCCGGAGTTGAAATACAATCCAAACACACATAAAACATGCACGGCCGAACGCCGGAGTTCAAATACAATCCAAACACAACTTAAACCATTCACGACCACACGCCGGAGTTCAAATACAATCCAAACACACATAAAACATGTACGGGCACACGCCGGAGTTCAAATACAATCCAAACCCAATTTAAACCTTTCACGGCCACACGCCGGAGTTCAAATACAGTCCAAGCACAACTTAAAACATTCAAGGCCACACGCCGGAGTTCAAATATAATCCAAACACAACTTAAACCACTCACGGCCACACGCCGGAGTTCAAATAAAATCCAAACACACATAAAACATGCACGGCCAGACGCCGGAGTTTAAATACAATCCAATATCAACTTAAACCATTCACGGCCACACGTCGTAGTTCAAATACAATCTAAACACACATAAAACATGCACGGCCACACGCCAGAGTTCAAATACAATTCAAACACAATTTAAACCATTCACGGCCACACGCCGGAATTCAAATACAATCCAAACACAACATAAACCATTAACGACCACACGCCGGAGTTGAAATACAATCGAAACACACATCAAACATACACGGCCACACGTCGTAGTTCAAATACAATCCAAACACAACTTAATTAATTCACGACTATACGCCGAAGTTCAAATACAATCCAAGCACAAATAAAACATGCACGGCCACACGCTGGAGTTCAAATATAATCCAAACACAACTTAAACCATTTACAGCCACACACCGGAGTTCAAATACAATCCAAACACACATAAAACATGCACGACCACACGACGGAATTCAAATGCAATCCAAACACAATTTAAACCATTCACGGCCACACGCTGGAGTTCAAATACAATCCCAACACATATAAAACATTCACGACCACACGCCGGAGTTCAAATACAATCCAAACACAACTTAAACCATTCACGGCCACACGCCGGAGTTGAAATACAATCCAAACACACATAAAACATGCACGGCCACACGCCGGAGTTCAAATACAATCCAAACACAACCTAAACCATTCACGGCCACACGCCGGACTTCAAATACAATCCAAACACACATAAACCATGCACGGCCACACGCCGGAGTTCAAATACAATCCAAACACAACTTAAACCATTCACGGCCGCGGAGTTCAAATACAATCCAAACACATAAAACATTCACGACCACACGCCAGAGTTCAAATACAATCCAAACACAACTTAAACCATTCACGGCCACACGCCGGAGTTCAAATACAATCCAAACACAACTTAAAACATTCAAGGCCACACGCCGGATTTTAAATACAATCCACACACATATAAAACATGCACGGCCACACGCGAAGTTCAAATACAATCAAACACACATAAAAACGTATGCGGGCACATGCGGAGTTCAAATCTGATCCAAACACACATAAAACATGCACGGCCACATGTCGGAGTTCAAATACATTCTAAACACAACTTAAACCACTCACGGCCACACGCCGGAGTTCAAATACAATCCAAACACATAAAACATGCACGCCACACGCAAGTTCAAACACAATCAAACTCAACTTAAACCATTCACGGCCACATGCGGATTTCAAATACAATCCACACACATATAAAACATTCGACCACACGCCGGAGTTCAAATACAATCCAAACACAACTTAAACCATTCACGGCCTGCGCGGAGTTGAATTACAATCCAAACACACATAAAACATGCACGGCCACGCGGAGTTCAAATACAATCCAAACACAACTTAAACCATTCACGGCCACACGCCGGACTTCAAATACAATCCAAACACACATAAACCATGCACGGCCACACGCCGGAGTTCAAATACAATCCAAACACAACTTAAACCATTCACGGCCAGACGCCGGAGTTCAAATACAATCCAAACACACATAAAACATGCGACCACGCGGAGTTCAAATACAATCCAAACACAACTTAAACCATTCACGGCCACACGCCGGAGTTCAAATACAATCCAAACACAACTTAAAACATTCAAGGCCACACGCCGGAGTTCAAATATAACCAAACACAACTTAAACCACTCACGGTCACACGCCGGAGTTCAAATACAATCCAAACACACATAAAACATGCACGACCCGGGCGGAGTTTAAATACAATCCAATATCAACTTAAACCATTCACGACGGCCACCGGAGTTCAAATATAATCTAAACACATAAAACATGCGGCCACACGCCAGAGTTCAAATACAATTCAAACACAACTTAAAACATTCACGGCCACACGCCGGACTTCAAATACAATCCAAACACAACATAAACCATTACGCGACCACGCGGAGTTGAAATACAATCGAAACACACATCAAACATACACGGCCACACGTCGTAGTTCAAATACAATCAAACACAACTTAATTAATTCACGACTATACGCGAAGTTCAAATACAATCCAAGCACAAATAAAACATGCGGCCACACGCGAGTTCAAATATAATCCAAACACAACTTAAACCATTTACGCCACACAGGAGTTCAAATACAATCCAAACACACATAAAACATGCCGCGACCACCACGGCGGAATTCAAATGCAATCCAAACACAATTTAAACCATTCACGGCCACACGCTGGAGTTCAAATACAATCCAAACACATATAAAACATTCACGACCACCGCCGGAGTTCAAATACAATCCAAACACAACTTAAACCATTCACGGCCACACGCCGGAGTTGAAATACAATCCAAACACACATAAAACATGCACGGCCACACGCCGGAGTTCAAATACAATCCAAACACAACTTAAACCATTCACGGCCACACTCCTGACTTCAAATACAATCCAAACACACATAAACCATGCACGGCCACGCGGAGTTCAAATACAATCCAAACACAACTTAAACCATTCACGGCGGCACGGAGTTCAAATACAATCCAAACACACATAAAACATGCACGACCACGCGCGAGTTCAAATACAATCCAAACACAACTTAAACCATTCGGCCACTCGGAGTTTAAATACAATCCAAACACACATAAAACATGCACGGCCACACGCCAGAGTTCAAATACAATCCAAACACAACTTAAACCATTCACGGCCACACGCCGAAGTTCAAATACAATCCAAACACATTTTAAACCACTCACGGCCACACGCCAGAGTTATAATACAATCTAAACACACATAAAACATGCACGGCCACACACTGGAGTTCAAATACAATCAAACACACATAAAACATGCACGGCTGCGCGAGTTCAAATACAATTCAAATACAACTTAAACTATTCACGACCTCACGGAGTTCAAATACAATCCAAACACTCATAAAACATGCGGCTACATGCGGAGTTCAAATACTGATCCAAACACACATAAAACATGCGGCCACATGCGGAGTTCAAATACATTCTAAACACAACTTAAACCACTCACGGCCACACGCCGGAGTTCAAATACAATCCAAACACACATAAAACATGCGGCCACCGCGGAGTTTAAATACAATCCAAACTCAACTTAAACCATTCGGCCACACGTCGGAGTTCAAATACAATCTAAACACACATAAAACATGCACGGCCTGCGCGAGTTCAAATACAATTCAAACACAACTTAAACCATTCACGGCCACGCGGACATCAAATACAATCCAAACACAACATAAACCATTAACGACCACACGCCGGAGTTGAAATACAATCCAAACACACATAAAACATGCACGGCCACACGTCGTAGTTCAAATACAATCCAAACACAACTTAAACAATTCACGACTATACGCCGAAGTTAAAATACAATCCAAGCACAAATAAAACATGCACGGCCACACGCCGGAGTTCAAATATAATCCAAACACAACTTAAACCATTTACGGCCACACGCCTGAGTTCAAATACAATCCAAACACACATAAAACATGCACGACAACACGACGGAGTTCAAATGCAATCCAAACACAATTTAAACCATTCACGGCCACACGTTGGAGTTCAAATACGATCCAAACACACATAAAACATTCACGACCACACGCCAGAGTTCAAATACAATCCAAACACAACTTAAACCATTCACGGCCACACGCCGGAGTTGAAATACAATTCAAACACATATAAAACATGCACGGCCACACACCGGAGTTCAAATACAATCAGAACACAACTTAAACCATTGACGGCCACATGCCAGAGTTCAAATACAATTCAAACACAACTTAAACCATTCACGGCCACACGCCGGACATCAAATACAATCCAAACACAACTTAAACCATTCACGGCCACACGCCGGAGTTGAAATACAATCCAAACACACATAAAACATGCACGGCCACACGTCGTAGTTCAAATACAATCCAAACACAACTTAAACAATTCACGACTATACGCCGAAGTTAAAATACAATCCAAGCACAAATAAAACATGCACGGCCACACGCCGGAGTTCAAATATAATCCAAACACAACTTAAACCATTTACGGCCACACGCCGGAGTTCATAACAATCCAAACACACATAAAACATGCACGACCACACGACGGAGTTCAAATGCAATCCAAACACAATTTAAACCATTCACGGCCACACGTTGGAGTTCAAATACGATCCAAACACACATAAAACATTCACGACCACACGCCAGAGTTCAAATACAATCCAAACACAACTTAAACCATTCACGGCCACACGCCGGAGTTGAAATACAATTCAAACACATATAAAACATGCACGGCCACACACCGGAGTTCAAATACAATCCAAACACAACTTAAACCATTCACGGCCACACGCCGGAGTTGAAATACAATTCAAACACATATAAAACATGCACGGCCACACACCGGAGTTCAAATACAATCCAAACACAACTTAAACCATTCACGGCCACACGCCGGAGTTGAAATACAATCCAAACACACATAAAACATGCACGGCCACACGCCGGAGTTCAAATACAATCCAAACACAACCTAAACCATTCACGGCCACACGCCGGACTTCAAATACAATCCAAACACACATAAACCATGCACGGCCACACGCCGGAGTTCAAATACAATCCAAACACAACTTAAACCATTCACGGCCAGACGCCGGAGTTCAAATACAATCCAAACACACATAAAACATGCACGACCACACGCCAGAGTTCAAATACAATCCAAACACAACTTAAACCATTCACGGCCACACGCCGGAGTTCATATACAATCCAAACACAACTTAAAACATTCAAGGCCACACGCCGGATTTTAAATACAATCCACACACATATAAAACATGCACGGCCACACGCCGAAGTTCAAATACAATCCAAACACACATAAAACATGTACGGGCACATGCCGGAGTTCAAATACAGTCCAAACACACATAAAACATGCACGGCCACATGCCGGAGTTCAAATACATTCTAAACACAACTTAAACCACTCACGGCCACACGCCGGAGTTCAAATACAATCCAAACACACATAAAACATGCACGGCCACACGCCGGAGTTCAAACACAATCCAAACTCAACTTAAACCATTCACGGCCACATGCCGGATTTCAAATACAATCCACACACATATAAAACATGCACGACCACGACGGAGTTCAAATGCAATCCAAACACAATTTAAACCATTCACGGCCACACGTTGGAGTTCAAATACGATCCAAACACACATAAAACATTCACGACCACACGCCAGAGTTCAAATACAATCCAAACACAACTTAAACCATTCACGGCCACACGCCGGAGTTGAAATACAATTCAAACACATATAAAACATGCACGGCCACACACCGGAGTTCAAATACAATCAGAACACAACTTAAACCATTGACGGCCACATGCCAGAGTTCAAATACAATCCAAACACAACTTAAACCATTCACGACCACATGCCGGATTTCAAATACAATCCACACACATATAAAACATGCACGACCACACGCCGGAGTTGAAATACAATCCAAACACACATAAAACATGCACGGCCACACGTCGTAGTTCAAATACAATCCAAACACAACTTAAACAATTCACGACTATACGCCGAAGTTAAAATACAATCCAAGCACAAATAAAACATGCACGGCCACACGCCGGAGTTCAAATATAATCCAAACACAACTTAAACCATTTACGGCCACACGCCGGAGTTCAAATACAATCCAAACACACATAAAACATGCACGACCACACGACGGAGTTCAAATGCAATCCAAACACAATTTAAACCATTCACGGCCACACGTTGGAGTTCAAATACGATCCAAACACACATAAAACATTCACGACCACACGCCAGAGTTCAAATACAATCCAAACACAACTTAAACCATTCACGGCCACACGCCGGAGTTGAAATACAATTCAAACACATATAAAACATGCACGGCCATACACCGGAGTTCAAATACAATCAGAACACAACTTAAACCATTGACGGCCACATGCCAGAGTTCAAACACAATCCAAACTCAACTTAAACCATTCACGGCCACATGCCGGATTTCAAATACAATCCACACACATATAAAACATGCACGACCACACGCCGGAGTTGAAATACAATCCAAACACACATAAAACATGCACGGCCACACGTCGTAGTTCAAATACAATCCAAACACAACTTAAACAATTCACGACTATACGCCGAAGTTAAAATACAATCCAAGCACAAATAAAACATGCACGGCCACACGCCGGAGTTCAAATATAATCCAAACACAACTTAAACCATTTACGGCCACACGCCGGAGTTCAAATACAATCCAAACACACATAAAACATGCACGACCACACGACGGAGTTCAAATGCAATCCAAACACAATTTAAACCATTCACGGCCACACGTTGGAGTTCAAATACGATCCAAACACACATAAAACATTCACGACCACACGCCAGAGTTCAAATACAATCCAAACACAACTTAAACTATTCACGGCCACACGCCGGAGTTGAAATACAATTCAAACACATATAAAACATGCACGGCCACACACCGGAGTTCAAATACAATCAGAACACAACTTAAACCATTGACGGCCACATGCCAGAGTTCAAATACAATTCAAACAGAACTTAAACCATTCACGGCCACACGCCGGACATCAAATACAATCCAAACACAACTTAAACCATTCACGGCCACACGCCGGAGTTGAAATACAATCCAAACACACATAAAACATGCACGGCCACACGTCGTAGTTCAAATACAATCCAAACACAACTTAAACAATTCACGACTATACGCCGAAGTTAAAATACAATCCAAGCACAAATAAAACATGCACGGCCACACGCCGGAGTTCAAATATAATCCAAACACAACTTAAACCATTTACGGCCACACGCCGGAGTTCATAACAATCCAAACACACATAAAACATGCACGACCACACGACGGAGTTCAAATGCAATCCAAACACAATTTAAACCATTCACGGCCACACGTTGGAGTTCAAATACGATCCAAACACACATAAAACATTCACGACCACACGCCAGAGTTCAAATACAATCCAAACACAACTTAAACCATTCACGGCCACACGCCGGAGTTGAAATACAATTCAAACACATATAAAACATGCACGGCCACACACCGGAGTTCAAATACAATCCAAACACAACTTAAACCATTCACGGCCACACGCCGGAGTTGAAATACAATTCAAACACATATAAAACATGCACGGCCACACACCGGAGTTCAAATACAATCCAAACACAACTTAAACCATTCACGGCCACACGCCGGAGTTGAAATACAATCCAAACACACATAAAACATGCACGGCCACACGCCGGAGTTCAAATACAATCCAAACACAACTTAAACCATTCACGGCCACACGCCGGACTTCAAATACAATCCAAACACACATAAAACATGCACGGCCACACGCCGGAGTTCAAATACAATCCAAACACAACTTAAACCATTCACGGCCAGACGCCGGAGTTCAAATACAATCCAAACACACATAAAACATGCACGACCACACGCCAGAGTTCAAATACAATCCAAACACAACTTAAACCATTCACGGCCACACGCCGGAGTTCAAATACAATCCAAACACAACTTAAAACATTCAAGGCCACACGCCGGATTTTAAATACAATCCACACACATATAAAACATGCACGGCCACACGCCGAAGTTCAAATACAATCCAAACACACATAAAACATGTACGGGCACATGCCGGAGTTCAAATACAGTCCAAACACACATAAAACATGCACGGCCACATGCCGGAGTTCAAATACATTCTAAACACAACTTAAACCACTCACGGCCACACGCCGGAGTTCAAATACAATCCAAACACACATAAAACATGCACGGCCACACGCCGGAGTTCAAACACAATCCAAACTCAACTTAAACCATTCACGGCCACATGCCGGATTTCAAATACAATCCACACACATATAAAACATGCACGACCACACGACGGAGTTCAAATGCAATCCAAACACAATTTAAACCATTCACGGCCACACGTTGGAGTTCAAATACGATCCAAACACACATAAAACATTCACGACCACACGCCAGAGTTCAAATACAATCCAAACACAACTTAAACCATTCACGGCCACACGCCGGAGTTGAAATACAATTCAAACACATATAAAACATGCACGGCCACACACCGGAGTTCAAATACAATCAGAACACAACTTAAACCATTGACGGCCACATGCCAGAGTTCAAATACAATCCAAACACAACTTAAACCATTCACGACCACATGCCGGATTTCAAATACAATCCACACACATATAAAACATGCACGACCACACGCCGGAGTTGAAATACAATCCAAACACACATAAAACATGCACGGCCACACGTCGTAGTTCAAATACAATCCAAACACAACTTAAACAATTCACGACTATACGCCGAAGTTAAAATACAATCCAAGCACAAATAAAACATGCACGGCCACACGCCGGAGTTCAAATATAATCCAAACACAACTTAAACCATTTACGGCCACACGCCGGAGTTCAAATACAATCCAAACACACATAAAACATGCACGACCACACGACGGAGTTCAAATGCAATCCAAACACAATTTAAACCATTCACGGCCACACGTTGGAGTTCAAATACGATCCAAACACACATAAAACATTCACGACCACACGCCGGAGTTCAAATACAATCCAAACACAACTTAAACCATTCACGGCCACACGCCGGAGTTGAAATACAATTCAAACACATATAAAACATGCGGCCATACACGGAGTTCAAATACAATCGAACACAACTTAAACCATTGGCGGCCACATGCGAGTTCAAACACAATCCAAACTCAACTTAAACCATTCACGGCCACATGCCGGATTTCAAATACAATCCACACACATATAAAACATGCGACCACCGCACGAGTTGAAATACAATCCAAACACACATAAAACATGCACGGCCACACGTCGTAGTTCAAATACAATCCAAACACAACTTAAACAATTCACGACTATACGCCGAAGTTAAAATACAATCCAAGCACAAATAAAACATGCACGGCCACACGCCGGAGTTCAAATATAATCCAAACACAACTTAAACCATTTACGGCCACACGCCGGAGTTCAAATACAATACAAACACAAATAAAACATGCGACCACGGAGTTCAAATGCAATCCAAACACAATTTAAACCATTCACGGCCACACGTTGGAGTTCAAATACGATCCAAACACACATAAAACATTCACGACCACACGCCAGAGTTCAAATACAATCCAAACACAACTTAAACCATTCACGGCCACACGCCGGAGTTGAAATACAATTCAAACACATATAAAACATGCACGGCCACACACCGGAGTTCAAATACAATCAGAACACAACTTAAACCATTGACGGCCACATGCCAGAGTTCAAATACAATTCAAACACAACTTAAACCATTCACGGCCACACATAAAACATGCACGGCCACACGCCGGAGTTCAAACACAATCCAAACTCAACTTAAACCATTCACGGCCACATGCCGGATTTCAAATACAATCCACACACATATAAAACATGCACGACCACACGCCGGAGTTGAAATACAATCCAAACACACATAAAACATGCACGGCCACACGTCGTAGTTCAAATACAATCCAAACACAACTTAAACAATTCACGACTATACGCCGAAGTTAAAATACAATCCAAGCACAAATAAAACATGCACGGCCACACGCCGGAGTTCAAATATAATCCAAACACAACTTAAACCATTTACGGCCACTGCGGAGTTCAAATACAATCCAAACACACATAAAACATGCACGACCACACGACGGAGTTCAAATGCAATCCAAACACAATTTAAACCATTCACGGCCACACGTTGGAGTTCAAATACGATCCAAACACACATAAAACATTCACGACCACACGCGCGAGTTCAAATACAATCCAAACACAACTTAAACCATTCACGGCCACACGGAGTTGAAATAAAATCCAAACAAATATAAAAAATTCACGTCCACAAACCTTTGTTAAAATACAATAATAACACAACTTAAACCATTGACGTCCACATGACAGAGTTCAAATACAATTCAAACACAACTTAAACCATTCACGGCCAAACATAAAACATGCACGCGGCCACACGGAGTTCAAACACAATCCAAACTCAACTTAAACCATTCACGGCCACATGCGGATTTCAAATACAATCCACACACATATAAAACATGCGACCACGCGGAGTTGAAATACAATCAAACACACATAAAACATGCACGGCCACGTCGTAGTTCAAATACAATCCAAACACAACTTAAACAATTCACGACTATCTGTGAAGTTAAAATACAATCCAAGCACAAATAAAACATGCACGGCCACACGCCGGAGTTCAAATATAATCCAAACACAACTTAAACCATTTACGGCCACACGCCGGAGTTCAAATACAATCCAAACACACATAAAACATGCACGACCACACGACGGAGTTCAAATGCAATCCAAACACAATTTAAACCATTCACGGCCACACGTTGGAGTTCAAATACGATCCAAACACACATAAAACATTCACGACCACACGCCAGAGTTCAAATACAATCCAAACACAACTTAAACCATTCACGGCCACACGCCGGAGTTGAAATACAATTCAAACACATATAAAACATGCACGGCCACACACCGGAGTTCAAATACAATCAGAACACAACTTAAACCATTGACGGCCACATGCCGGAATTCTAATACAATCCAGACACACATAAAACATGCACGGCCACACGCCGGAGTTCAAATACAATCCAAACACAACTTAAACCATTCACGGCCACACACCGGACTTCAAATACAATGCAAACACACATAAACCATGCACGGCCACACGCCGGAGTTCAAATACAATCCAAAAACAACTTAAACCATTCACGGCCAGACGCCGGAGTTCAAATACAATCCAAACACACATAAAACATGCACGACCACAGGCCAGAGTTCAAATACAATCCAAACACAACTTAAACCATTCACGGCCACACGCCGGAGTTCAAATACAATCCAAACACACATAAAACATGCACGGCCACACGCCAGAGTTCAAATACAATCCAAACACAACTTAAACCATTCACGGCCACACGCCGAAGTTCAAATACAATCCAAACACACATAAAACATGCACGGCCACATTTCGGTGTTCAAATACAATCCAAACACACATAAAACATTAACGGCCACACGGAGTTCAAATACAATCCAAACACATAAAACATGCGACCACACGCCGGAGTTCAAATACAATCCAAACACAACTTAAACTATTCACGACCTCACGCGGAGTTCAAATACAATCCAAACACACATAAAACATGCGGCCACACGCGGAGTTAAAATACAATCAAACACAACTTAAACCATTTAGGCCACACGCGGAGTTCTAATACAATACAAACTCAAATAAAACATGGACGGCCACACGCGAGTTCAAATACAATCCAAACACAACTTAAACCATTCACGACCACACGACGGAGTTCAAATACAATCAAACACACATAAAACATGCGGCCACACCGGAGTTCAAATACAATCCAAACACAACTTAAACTATTCACGACCTCACGCCGGAGTTCAAATACAATCCAAACACTCATAAAACATGCACGGCCACATGCCGGAGTTCAAATACAGTCCAAACACACATAAAACATGTACGGCCACATGCCGGAGTTCAAATACATTCTAAACACAACTTAAACCACTCACGGCCACACGATGGAGTTCAAATACAATCCAAACACAAATTAAACATGCACGGCCACACGCCGGAGTTCAAACACAATCCAAACTCAACTTAAACCATTCACGGCCACATGCCGGATTTCAAATACAATCCACACATATATAAAACATGCACGCCCACACGCCGAAGTTCAAATACAATCCAAACACACATAAAACATGTACGGGCACACGCCGGAGTTCAAATACAATCCAAACCCAACTTAAACCTTTCACGGCCACACGCCGGAGTTCAAATACAGTCCAAGCACAACTTAAAACATTCAAGGCCACACGCCGGAGTTCAAATATAATCCAAACACAACTTAAACCACTCACGGCCACACGTCGGAGTTCAAATACAATCCAAACACACATAAAACATGCACGGCCAGACGCCGGAGTTTAAATACAATCCAATATCAACTTAAACCATTCACGGCCACACGTCGTAGTTCAAATACAATCTAAACACACATAAAACATGCACGGCCACACGCCAGAGTTCAAATATAATTCAAACACAACTTAAACCATTCACGGCCACACGCCGGAATTCAAATACAATCCAAACACAACATAAACCATTAACGACCACACGCCGGAGTTGAAATACAATCGAAACACACATCAAACATACACGGCCACACGTCATAGTTCAAATACAATCCAAACACAACTTAATTAATTCACGACTATACACCGAAGTTCAAATACAATCCAAGCACAAATAAAACATGCACGGCCACACGCTGGAGTTCAAATATAATCCAAACACAACTTAAACCATTTACGGCCACACACCGGAGTTCAAATACAATCCAAACACACATAAAACATGCCCGACCACACGACGGAATTCAAATGCAATCCAAACACAATTTAAACCATTCACGGCCACACGCTGGAGTTCAAATACAATCCCAACACATATAAAACATTCACGACCACACGCCGGAGTTCAAATACAATCCAAACACAACTTAAACCATTCACGGCCACACGCCGGAGTTGAAATACAATCCAAACACACATAAAACATGCACGACCACACGGAGTTCAAATACAATCCAAACACAACTTAAACCATTCACGGCCACCGCGGACTTCAAATACAATCCAAACACACATAAACCATGCGGCCACGCGGAGTTCAAATACAATCCAAACACAACTTAAACCATTCACGGCCAGACGCCAGTGTTCAAATACAATCCAAACACACATAAAACATGCACGACCACACGCCAGAGTTCAAATACAATCCAAACACAACTTAAACCATTCACGGCCACACGCCGGAGTTCAAATACAATCCAAACACAACTTAAAACATTCAAGGCCACACGCCGGAGTTCAAATATAATCCAAACACAACTTAAACCACTCACGGCCACACGCTGGAGTTCAAATACAATCCAAACACACATAAAACATGCACGACCAGACGCCGGAGTTTAAATACAATCCAATATCAACTTAAACCATTCACGGCCACACGTCGGAGTTCAAATACAATCTAAACACACATAAAACATGCACGGCCACACGCCAGAGTTCAAATACAATTCAAACACAACTTAAACCATTCACGGCCACACGCCGGACTTCAAATACAATCCAAACACAACATAAACCATTAACGACCACACGCCGGAGTTGAAATACAATCGAAACACAACTTAAACCATTCACGGCCACACGCCGGAGTTCAAATACAATCCAAACACAACTTAATTAATTCACGACTATACGCCGAAGTTCAAATACAATCCAAGCACAAATAAAACATGCACGGCTTTACGCCGGAGTTCAAATATAATCCAAACACAACTTAAACCATTTACGGCCACACACCGGAGTTCAAATACAATCCAAACACACATAAAACATGCACGACCACACGACGGAATTCAAATGCAATCCAAACACAATTTAAACCATTCACGGCCACACGCTGGAGTTTGAATACAATCCAAACACATATAAAACATTCACGACCACACGCCGGAGTTCAAATACAATCCAAACACAACTTAAACCATTCACGGCCACACGCCGGAGTTGAAATACAATCCAAACACACATAAAACATGCACGGCCACACTCCGGAGTTCAAATATAATCCAAACACAACTTAAACAATTCACGGCCACACGCCGGACTTCAAATACAATCCTAACACACATAAAACATGCACGGCCTCACGCCAGAGTTCAAATACAATCCAAACACAACTTAAACCATTCACGGCCACACGCCGGACTTCAAATACAATCCAAACACACATAAAACATGCACGGCCACACGCCGGAGTTTAAATACAATCAAAACTCAACTTAAACCATTCACGGCCACACGCCGGAGTTCAAATACAATCTAACACACATAAAACATGCACGCGGCCACGCCTGAGTTCAAATACAATCCAAACACAACTTAAACCATTAACGGCCACACGCCGAAGTTCAAATACAATCCAAACACATTTTAAACCACTAACGGCCACACGCCAGAGTTATAATACAATCTAAACACACATAAAAGATGCACGGCCACACGCCGGAGTTCAAATACAATCCAAACACACATAAAACATGCACGGCCACGCGGAGTTCAAATACAATCCAAACACAACTTAAACTATTCACGACCTCACGGAGTTCAAATACAATCCAAACACTCATAAAACATGCGGCTACATGCGGAGTTCAAATCTGATCGAACACACATAAAACATGCACGGCCACATGCCGGAGTTCAAATACATTCTAAACACATCTTAATCCACTCACGGCCACACGCCTGAGTTCAAATACAATCCAAACACACATAAAACATGCACGGCCACACGCCGGAGTTTAAATACAATCCAAACTCAACTTAAACCATTCACGGCCACACGTCGGAGTTCAAATACAATCTAAACACACATAAAACATGCAAGGCCACACGCCAGAGTTCAAATATAATTCAAACACAACTTAAACCATTCACGGCCACACGCCGGACATCAAATACAATCCAAACACAACATAAACCATTAACGACCACACGCCGGAGTTGAAATACAATCCAAACACACATAAAACATGCACGGCCACACGTCGTAGTTCAAATACAATCCAAACACAACTTAAACAATTCACGACTATACGCCGAAGTTAAAATACAATCCAAGCACAAATAAAACATGCACGGCCACACGCCGGAGTTCAAATATAATCCAAACACAACTTAAACCATTTACGGCCACACGCCGGAGTTGAAATACAATCCAAACACACATAAAACATGCACGACCACACGACGGAGTTCAAATGCAATCCAAACACACATAAAACATTCACGACCACACGCCGGAGTTCAAATACAATCCAAACACAACTTAAACCATTCACGGCCACACGCCGGAGTTGAAATACAATTCAAACACATATAAAACATGCGGCCACACGGAGTTCAAATACAATCCAAACACAACTTAAACCATTGGCGGCCACATGCGGAATTCTAATACAATCCGGACACACATAAAACATGCGGCCACACGGAGTTCAAATACAATCCAAACACAACTTAAACCATTCACGACCACACACCGGACTTCAAATACACTACACACACATAAACCATGCACGGCCACACGCCGGAGTTCAAATACAATCCAAACACAACTGAAACCATTCACGGCGGTGCGGAGTTCAAATACAATCCAAACACACATAAAACATGCACGACCACGCGAGTTCAAATACAATCCAAACACAACTTAAACCATTCACGGCCACACGCGGAGTTCAAATACAATCCAAACACATAAAACATGCACGGCCACATGCCAGAGTTCAAATACAATCCAAACACAACTTAAACCATTCACGGCCACACGCCGAAGTTCAAATAGAATCCAAACACATTTTAAACCACTGACGGCCACGCGGAGTTATAATACAATCTAAACACACATAAAACATGCGGCCACACGGAGTTCAAATACAATCCAAACACACATAAAACATGCACGGCCACACGCCGGAGTTCAAATACAATCCAAACACAACTTAAACTATTCACGACCTCACGCCGGAGTTCAAATACAATCCAAACACTCATAAAACATGCACGGCCACATGCCGGAGTTCAAATACAGTCCAAACACACATAAAACATGCACGGCCACATGCCGGAGTTCAAATACATTCTAAACACAACTTAAACCACTCACGACCACATGCCGGAGTTCAAATACAATCCAAATTGTATCCTCTATCGATTTTTCTGAGGTTCTGGACTCCACCGAGGATCCAATGGGCTACAAAACCTAACAAACTCCACCTATGACCATGATCCAAGCCATCTCCACCTTGCTCTGATACCACTTGTTATGGAAAAAGGTAAGTAATTGGGGGGTAACAGCGGAAGCGAAATAAATTTGAGATGACGGAAACTACGACAAAATTCATGAACCAAAAATAAGTGATAAAACGAACACCAGGTATACGTGGGAATTCGAAGAACGCGGAGGAAAACTCACGGACGGCGACAACTAGAAAATATTCCACTATGAGAGGAGGAGTACAACTCAATTACTATCACAAGGTGTGATGCGATCAACAGAAAAGGAGATTACAGTATAAATCTCTCTAACTCTCAACTCACAATCTCTCAAAATACACTGGGAAAATATTGGTTAAACAAACTGTCTCTCAATATTTTCTCCCTCTCTTACTCTCTGTCAGACGATGCTGTCGTTTGCCAAGAAATAAAGTGGAGAAAATTGAATCCTATTTATAGGGTGGCAAGGAGAAGAAATAGAGTCAAATTAAAAACTCAAATAACAACAAGTAGTATCTGACTTTAATATGAAATTAGAATTAAATTAAAATTGTATCCTCTGTCGATTCTTCTTAGGCTCTGGAACCAATCGAGGATCCAATGGGCGACAAAACCCAACAAACTCCACCTTGGACCAGGATCCGAGTCAGCGGTCCAGATGAACACCTAGACTTTCGCCATCAACACGCCCCTCCGCAGGGCGTAGCCCCACAGGGCTCTCACATGCTGAACTCTTCAAGGTTTGAAACTGTCGCTGCAGTTCCTCTCATTGTAGACCCCTGTAGGGTTTATACGCTGACCTTCCTGATTCCCTTCATCAGAATCATGGAACCCCTACACACTTTCAGGACACCATCTTCTCTTTTGTACCTGCAACTGTTAGCCTTAAGAGTAATCAAAGAAATTGTAACGCCCCCAGATTAGTAATCACTGGATTATGTTAATTACCGCCTAACCGATTATTAGGGCGGAAAAGGTACGAGGTATTACCATTGTTCACCTAAGTGAACCAGGCTGACATCCACTCGAGAAAACTAACCACAACATTACCTTTAACTTGAACATACCATAAACCGACATTAATAAACATAACAAACTTCAACTTAACCCACATGCTATCAATATTACAACTTCACAAAATATACCATTTGCTTAGACAACTCCTAGAACCATTATAACACTTTACCCACTCCCAAACGGTTCTCCTTCAGATATCGACAACAGGTTCTTAATCACCTTAATTGAATCACGCGGGCTTAGAGGTCCGTCCATCAGGCGCTTTACTTTTCCCCTTAGATAGATTCCCTAACAAAAACAAAGAGAAAGCGAAGTGAGATACACTCGATGCGTGCATTCCTAATGAGAAAATTAAAAACGAGTACTTCCTTCACTACCGGAACAGTCCCCACTTGAGATCAATAAAAGAAAACAATACCAAAAGAATCTCAGCTTAACCTTAACTTAACTCTTGTGATAGAAACTCATTGTGAATGAACCACTGTAGGGTCCAAAAATTATAGGTTCAAAGAAATAAGAAATAACTTGCAAACACATGAGACAGTTAGTCATCATAATTAGAGTTCTTAACTTAACGAACTCGACTTGGAACATCATAAACAATAATGATACTTTGATTCTAACTTGACACCTTGGTTAAAGGATTTACATCCACTATGTTACAATAGGTTTTTCTCAAGGTCCCCTTCTTGCGATCATCGGCTAAGCCTCTGTATGCGCATTCTCGGACCAGTATGGAGATCCGGATTGTGGATTTAAATCCTCTACTGGCCAGTTTTGATGGGGTGCACTTTAGGCACATGTTATCATGGTGTGTATACAACACTGTTATCTTGGGGTGCACTACGGCACATTTAGCATGGGGTGCACTAAAGCACAGCTAACATGGTGGGGCCTTCAATTGTAAGAAAAACCAGTAATCTCATTTAGTTTGATTTTAACGCAACTGACCCTAATTTACTCTCATAATCACTAATCACTATCCATAAGTTCAATCTTTTTGAACCTGCATTTACCTAAAAATTTTACTCACGCAACCATAAATATCATAAATTGCAACCCCAAATTTCCTGTTTTCAAGACACAACAAAAGATCTACAATCCTTGCACTAATACAACATTTATGCATCATAGAATCAAGCTACTTGCTCACATTATAACGTAAAGAATAATTGGGTTGGATGTAACTCTTTTGAATCTTCTCATTATTGTATAGTCGTAGAAATGAAATAAATAACATAATTCATAAATTTGTCTCTACAACAGAAATAGGTAATACACGTACCTGGACGACGCAACTTACACCACAGACTCGCAAGGACTTGAACCACGGGCGCAAAGGACTTCAGATGAACATTTAAGAAGGAAAAAGAAATCAAGAATCAGAGCTTAACTTGAACGGATAGATAAGAAGAATGCTCATAAAATTCTAGAATTTATTTACTATCAAAGTAAGGCCTGCTCGGAAAGCTATAACTCATCCTATAATTAACGTATTGTTAAGCAAGAGGACAATCTGGAAAGCTAAGCTCGTGAACTACAATTTTCGAGTGGACATAGAGATCGAAACTGAGGTTAAGAGGGTCAAAACTTATGTTCTCAACAAGCTATCCAGAAGACACTTTTTCCCGATATCAATGAATCAAGAAGTTCTAACTCAAGTTATACTCGTCGGTTTAAGTCAAATAAGATATCCACGGAACTCTGGGAGGACGATCTAAAACTTTCATGTTGACCCAGATTTGATTTGAGCATGAAAAAGGAGGGAATTTGGTCATGAATTTAAGATAGTTACCTGAGTTTTCTGGGTAGAAAACAACTTACTAACCCTCAACTTAATGGCTCATAACTCTCACTCCCGGTATCGTATGACTACAAACTTTACCTTTCTGAAAAGCTTAAAGGATCCTCTACCACTTTCATGTAGCCACTTAATCCAAAAAGATCCTTAAACAGATGAAAAACATGAATTTCCAGAAAGACTCAAAAAATCGTAACTATATGCAACCCTTCACGGTTTTAGGTATAACTCTTGGTATACATATCGAAATCTTTTGATTCAAAAGCCGGGGTTTAGCTAACACCTTAAACTACTTATTCAAGGCATAAAATAGTTCAAAATAAATTTCTACACCCTTGGGAATTTCCAGAATTTAAACAGACGCGAAGAACCTTTATAAAAACAATTTGCATGCATGTTAAATTAAAGAAGAAGCATACTAATCCTTCCCAAAGCATAATTCTCGAACATGCATCCAAATTTTCAGACTTAAAAATCATTAGAACCTCCATTCTTGTCCATAATAGATGCATGCAAAGTAAGGTTCATTCCTAACTTAATATTCAGAGCAAAATCATCATAAATTCCACATCAAAACCTAAAAATTTCACATACTTGCCAAACTAAACCTCATCTAGACCACATGCATCTCAAATTTAATCAAGAAAACAATCTTCCACTGAGAATTATCTCTCCTAAACATCATGCATGTCCATAACTAGCATAATCTCTATCAATCTAGACACTAGCACACAAAGCTCTTCACAACTTACCCAAAATTTACCCTTGTGCTCTCAAACCTTCAATCACCTTCTCTAAATCTTATACCACACACTTGATTAACTTTTTGTAAAAACCATAAAACACACCCAAATCAGATTGTAATACATATATAATTCTTTTAGAGAAAAGAGTGTGAAGAAGGAGAAATAATTTACCACACTAGGAAGAAGGAAGAGAGAGAGATGATGAGTGAAGATGATGAGGTGGTGGTGCGGCGTCGGAAAAATGGTCGGCGATGAGGTCGGCGAGAGAGAGAGAGAGAGAGAGAGAGAGAGAGAGAGAGAGAGAGAGAGTTGGGAGGGAGTTTTTGAATGAGTGCAAAAATGAGTCATATTAATCCCCCCTTGTATATATATAACTTGGTCCAAGAGCCCCTCCCCCCTTCTCCTTGACCGACCAAACACAAGGCCCAAAAACAAATATTCCAACAAATTTTTCCTGAATTTCCTTCTTTACACTTATATTTCCCTAATACCCAAATTATTTTTATTATACCGTTCAAAGTAGTAACGACAACCTATGGAAACCCAAATAAATATACACATACATTCCCTTGCAAGATCTCCTGATTATTAATAACCCGAGTTGGATAAAGGAACGACCAACATAAGGGTTCTCTGAAAAAAAAAAACAGAGGCAAAACAATAGGAAGAGAAAATTTTTGAACCGTTTAACATGATAGTTATTGCGCTTGTTCAGTCCTGCATAATACAAACCGATAAAAAAAACAAAAAGAAACATGAAATCTTTAAACAGAAATTAAATTAAATTTAAGCATTTTAATTAAGCTAATTTATATGTTTTAGAGGGGTAGTGTTCTTGGGTTATTGCAGAAATCAAATTACGAGTTATGTTAGGAATATGAAGAACCTCTAACAATGCCATCATGGGTCCTTACCCTGATGCTACCAACTCCTGCAAACTTGCAAGTCGTATCGTTGCCCATGGTCACAACGCCGGTGTTAACACTCTCAAAAGACTCCAACCAATCCTTATGAGGACACATGTGGTAGGTGCAACCAGTTTCAAGAGCCCACTCATCCCTAGCTATCCTACTCGATGTGGTAGCCAAAGCATCATCCGTGACAATAAACCCCTCTGCATCTGAATCGGACTCAAGTTACCAGTTTTGGTGCGGTTATCCTTACTACCCTGCTTCTGGTATCTCAGACTCAACTTACCCTGAATCTCCTTCTGGAGCTTTCTGAAGTCTTCATCGCTCATTGTTTCATCAGTCTTCGAGTTGGGATACTCAATCACATACCATAACCCTTGCTGAATCAGGACCGCCTTCATCTACAATCTCCACATAGTGAAACTCTTTGATCCATCGGATTTTTGAATTTCGTACTTTATGATTCAAGCCATCTCCACCTTACTCTAATACCTCTTGTTAAGAAAAAGGTAAGTAATTGCTAGGTAACAGCGGAAACGAAATAAATTGAGATGATCGAAATTACGACAAAATTCAAGAGCCAAAAATATGCGATAAAACAAACACCAAGTATATGTGGGAAACCGAAGAACTCGGAGGAAAACCCACGGACGGCGACAGCTAGAAAATAATCCACGATGAGAGGAGGAGTACAATTCGATTACTATCACTGGGTGTGATGTGATCAACAGGAAAGGAGATTACAATATAAATCTCTTTAATTCTCAACTCACAATCCCTCAGGATATATACTTGGAAAATATTGGTGAAACAAACTCTTTCTCAATATTTTCTCCCTCTCTAACTCTTTGTCTGCGATGCTGCCATTCGCCGTGAAATAATGTGGAGAAAACTGAACCCTATTTATAGGGTGGCTAGGAGAAGAAATAGAGCCAGATTAAAACTCAAATAACAACAATTAGTATCTGACTTGAATAGGGAATTAGAATTAGATTAAAACTGTATCCTCTATCGATTTTTCTCAAGTTCTAGACCCCACCGAGGATCCAATGGGCCACAAAACCCAACAAACTCCACCTTGGACCATGATCCGAGCCGTCGGTGTAGATGAACACCTTGACTGTTGCCATCAACACGCCCCTTCGCAGGGCGTAGCCCCGCAGGGCTCTCACATGCTCAACTCTTCAAGGTTTGAAACTGTCGCTGCAGTTCTTGTAGCTGTAGAGCCCTGTAGGGTATATAGGCTTTCCTTCTTGATTCCCTTCATCATAATCATGGAACCCCTGCACACTTTCAAGACGCCATCTTCTCCTTTGTACCTGAAACTTTTAGCCTCAAGAGTAGCCAAAGAAAATTACGGGTTATGTTAGGAATATGACGAACCTCTTTCAGGGTTCTAGCAATGCCATCATGGGTCCTTATCCTAATGCTGCCAACTCCTACAACCTTGCAGGCCATGTCATTGCCCATGGCCACAACGCCGGTGTTAACACTCTCATAAGACTCGACCTAGTCCTTATGAGGAAACATGTGGTAGGTGCATCCAGTATCAAGAACCCATTCATCCCTAGCTATCCTACTCGATGTGGTAGCCAAAGCATCATCCATGACAATAAACCCCTTTGCGTCTGAATAGGAGTCAACACAGTTTGCAGTACTAGTTTTGGTGCGGTTATCCTTACTACCCTACTTCTGGTATCTCGAACTCAAGTTCCCTTAATCTCCTTCTGGAGCTTTTTGAAGTCTTCATCGCTCATTGTTTCATCAGTCTTCGAGTCAGGATACTCAATAACATCCCACAAACCTTTGTAAAACCCCGAAAAATCCAAAAATGTTGACCGTGATGTCATTAGTAAATTAGGTTTGTTTTCATTATTTACTGTTGTTCGTTTGTGTTTATTTATGCTAACGCTTGAGCTCGTAGGACCGTTGAGGGGCTAACAAGGGTAGAATAGTAATTTCCGCTGGTTAATATTATTATGTGATTAATTACGTGAATATTAGTTGCTATGTGATTATATGATTATTAGTATTAATATTATTATTACTATTATTAGAATTATTGGGTTTTTAGAAATATCAGTTTTTAATTGTTTTAAATAGGTTGGATTAGGATTAGATTAGATTAGTGGGCCTAAATTGGGTATTAGTATAAAAACCCCCTCTCAAACCCTAAACCCTAATCTCTCTCTAAACCAAACCCTAGCCAACCCCTCTCTCTCTCTCCCCCTCCCTGCGCGTCGGCCGACAACCACCAGCAGCAGCCGCCGCCGCCGCAGCGCCGCCACCACCACCGCAGCGCCGCCACCACCACCGCGAAACCTATCTCCCTCCTCTCTCTCTCTCTTTCGCTGCCTTTCTCTCTCACTCTCTGATCGAGTTTCGCTGCGCCACCACCACCGTCGCCACCAGCGCCGCCGTCGCTGCCCGACCACCAGACGACCCTCGCGCTGCCGCCCAACGTCGCCGGAGCCATCGGAAACAGCCGCCCAGATCGAGGAACCCCTGCTGCTGCTACTGTTCGATCTGCGTCGACCACCTCCTCGTCGCCGCCTCTGGCTGTCACCGCCTCGACCGTCGCACCACCCCCCAGCCGTCGCCCCGCCCGCCGACGCCGTCGCCAGAAACCGCCCCCTCTGCCCTAACCTACGTAAAACCCTAAGACCCTAACCCTAACTAACTGATTGTTTTATCTTTCTTTTTCCTTTTCTTTTCCCTTTTCTTTTCTTGTTTTATTTTTTTAAAAAAAAAACTGATTTATATATATATTTGTAGTGTTATAATTTTTATGATTATAATTTCTGTAATTTTGTAATTAGGGAAAATTATTTGTAATTTTATTCTTGTTGTAATTATGTGTACTTTGTAATAAGTTGTTATGTGTAATTAATTGTTCTTGTATTGTTTCATCTACATATAATTTGTTTAATTATTATTATGTGTTTGTTATTAGGGTTGTAATAGTTAAATTGTTAGGGTTCAATTGGTATTGTACTTGTCCTTGTAAATCATGTTAGGGTTAGATAACTTTATTATTGTGTGTACGAAATTGAAAATTTATTACCTAGTTTAATTCTTGAATTTTAGTTATAAAGTCGTTATGTTCTTTATTGTTCTTTAAAAGTAAATCTTATTAGTTTGTTAAATAATTTAGTTAACCTACTACAAGTTGTTATCTTGAATTCTTGATTAGTAGTTACATGTATATTGTACTTTATTTTACATGTTCTTTAAGCATTTCTTGATTCTTGAATTAAGAAACCCACATGTTTAACCACCTTCAATGTTTCTTGAAATTCTTGTTTCTTTTTGTTATAACTTACTTGTAAACAATCCATGTTTTAATCTTTAAAATCTTGGTCAAGTAATTTATGTTTTAGGTAATTCTTTTATGATTTTAGGATTGATTTAGATTTTATTAAAGTGTCTTTCATGTTTTCTAAATTAAGTTTACTTCTACAAGTTTAATTGTTGGACCTAAGTTAAGTTGGACTTCATATCTTAGACCCTAGCTACTGTTTCGAGTCCAAATTAGAACCCCGAGACCGATTGGTAAAAGTTAGAACCGAAATAACAAATTAATTAAGAACCGGTAACAGGACAGTTTCGTTAGTGTCTAAAGATCGAGTCACCACGGCTAGTGTAGTTATCTTTTGATCGAACTCTTTGGACTGGAGGTTCCCTTAGATGTTAGGAACCATAGGAATTTTACGGATTGAACGTTTATTTTGTATAGCCCGAGTTATAACCGTTTTACCAGAACCTGTCAGAACTGGACAAATTGGGAAGATGGGTATTTTTAGAGTCCTTCGGGACTGATATGGGCTTAGTCATCAACATAGAAGTTTTAGTAGACATCCCGAGGTTTCCGAAAAGTCCAGAACCAGACCCATAGGATGTCGGGAAGTCGAGTTGTGACCCGTTTTATGTGAACGTTATAATCTGTCCTCTGTTTGTTTTTATTTATGAAAATTGTTGAGTAAATTTTATGTGTGAACTTGTTCCTTGAATGTGTTAAGTGTAAACCATAAATGGTAGGAACCTAAGTGTTCCTAGGGGATGGGTTAGGTAGTTGATAGTTAATACTAACTTCGTTAGAACGCGTTTTGATTAGATAATTATTCTTATTCTAGGCCCGAGTTAGTGCGTGACGTTAGTGAGCTCAAGTGTGTTCTTCTTTTTGCTGTGCTGTGAAGTATATCAGGTAATTGTCTATGCTCTAATCCCCACCTGGATGCTCTTTAAATGTGTTTTAATGTTTTCTAATCTGTTTTGATAATTGCATCTCGAAAGGGGACTTTTGTGGAATTATGACCATCTGATTTGGATAACTGTTTGTAATTGTTGTACCTTGTTTTATGAGTGGAGAAATTGAGATGGTCTTTTATAAGTGGTTTTATCATTGATTTTGATAATCTGGGTTGGGTTTGACTTGAGAGTTGTGAGATGAGTGGGAATAATGAATTAGTAATTCAAAGTGGAAACATTAAGCGGGTTGTTGATTTGATGCCTTTGACAGGCTAATGTTTTGCGGGTGATAACCCCGAGATCAGGATTCGATGCCTGTATGGGTTATGTGCCAGGAGATCAGGGTTTCATCCCTGATATAGGATAGATGTTATGATGCCTTTGGTGGGCGATTGTTTGATGCCTTTGACAGACTAATGTTTATGCGGGTGATAACCCTGAGACCAGGATTCGATGCTTGTATGGGTTATGTGCCAGGAGATTAGGGTTTCATCCCTGATATAGGATAGTTGTTATGATACCTTTGGTAGGCGATGTTCTTTTTGGGATTTGATATCCCGCCCGCAACTTAAAATATGGATTGGATGGGTTGAGGAAAACAGATAAGGGTTAAAGGTTTGAGAAATGGTTTGACTTGTTCCCTCTCCCTAAAATGAATTGAAATGAACTTAAACTGTTTTGAACGTTAGGGGTAGACATTATTGAGATTTCCCCCTCATTTTTTAAATGTTTTGTTTTCAGGTGAAGATCTAAATGCTGGGGACGGGAATTAGAAGTGAGGACGACGAGTCTAGAAGTCCTTGAATCTTTTTATTTAGTTTTCGTTATGATGTCTTAAAGTTTTGTTTTGAGTTGTTAGTAGTTACCGTTAACAGACAGTTGTGTTTTCCTTTCTCGCCTTGTGTTTCTTCAGGGATACGGCAGTGACGCCCAAACTAAATTTGAAGTCTTCCGCTAAGTTTTGTCTGTTAACGTTAGTTTGACTTTGACTTTTCTATAATTGAATTTCTGGGGCGTTACAACCTTACTGGATCAGGACCGCCTTCATCTGCAGTCTCCACATAGTGAAATTCCTTGTTCCATCGAATTTTTGAATTTCGCACTTCATGGTTGAATCCATCTCCACCTTGCTCTGATACCACTTTTTAAGAAAAAGATAAGTAATTGCGAGGTAACAGCGGAAGCGAAATAAATTGAGATGACGGAAATTACGACAAAATTCAGGAACCAAAAATAATTGATAAAATGAACACCAGGTATATGTGCGAAACCAAAGAACTCGGAGGAAAACTCACGGACGGCGGAAACCAGAAAATATTCCACTATGAGAGGAGGAGTACAACTCGATCACTATCACAAGGTGTAATGCGATCAACAGCAAAGGAGATTACAGTATAAATCTCTCTAACTCTCAACTCACAATCTCTCATAATACACTGGGAAAATATTGGTGAAATAAACTCTCTCTCAATATTTTCTCCCTCTCTGACTCTCTTTCACACGATGCTATCGTTCGCCGTGAAATAAAGTGGAGAAAATTGAACCCTATTTATAGGGCGGCTAGGAGAAGAAATAAAGTAAAATTAAAAACTCAAATAACAACAAGTAGTATCTGACTTGAATAGGGAATTAGAATTAGATTAAAAATGTATCCTATGCCGATTCTTCTTAGGTTCTGGACCCCACCGAGGATCCAATGGGCCACAAAACCGAGGATTCAATAATTTCTCTGCCTGTTTGGATCATATTACCGAAGTTGAACATGAAGTATTGGAATATTAATGGATTCAGCAAGGTTGGTAGTACATTGGGTATACCAATCAAAACTTATCTGATAACAAGGGAAAAATCAGATCTAACTGCAACTAGGCTTATGGTCGAAATGATTATAGATGGTCCTTTCTCAGATGTGGTTCATTTTATGGAGAATGGAGTAGTGATAACGCAGAGAGTGATATATGATTGGAAGCCGGTTAAATGCAATCACTGTAAGAATTTTGGCCATTCTGTGAGTGAATGCCAATTGAAAACAAAGAAGGATGCAATTACTGTCCAGACAGGGCCATCAGTGAGCAAGGTGGTGAATAATTCGGTTGAACCCTCTGTTTCTCCTTCTCCAACTATCAATAAGGTGAATGTTTCAACTCCTTTGGTACCCTCTAAAGGTCTGCCTCCGAAAGTCAATAGACCTCATACTATTCGTGCTGGTGAGGTTCTTAAGGCTTTTCAGAAGGCAGGAGGGTCTGTTCCTGGTGGTAATGGTTAATATTATGAGTGGGAATGTTAGAGGTTGTGGTAGGTTTAATAAACAGGTGGATATTCGCAATTTCCTCCAAAAACATCAGGTAAGTCTCGTTGGCTTACTTGAAGTAAAAACAAAAAATGAGAAAATGGCAGAAGATGGTATGAATATGTTGAATGGATGGTTTATGGTTCACAATGATAGTTTGGAGAATAAATGTAGAATTCTTGTTGCTTGGAAGCCGCAGGTTTATAAGGTTGAAGTTCTTGATGTTCAAAGTCAGTGGATTCATATGCGTGCCACTAGAATGATGGAAGGGGATAGTTTTCAGGTTACTATGGTTTATGGCTCGAACAGTCTTCATGAGAGGAAAGTTTTATGGGAGAATTTAGCCTCGTTGGCTGATGGCATTCAAGATGGTTGGATCGTTCTTAATGATTTTAACTCTATTTTGTATCCAGATGACAGAATAGGTGGCACCCCTGTAGAATTCTTTGAAGTTACTGATTTCCAAGATTGTTTGAATTACACAGGGCTGCAGGAGTTGAGGTTTAGTGGTGATTATTACACTTGGACTAATACTCATGTTTGGTCAATAATTGATAGGGTTTTCTCTAATGAAGAGTGGTTGATGCAGATGGGGTTTGTGCATACTAATTTCTTTCCCTAATGCACCTGTTGGTAAAAACTCTTTTAAATACTGTATGATGTGGCATAATTCTCCACAGTATAAAATCATTATTGATGAAGCTATGAATAGCTTGAGAAGAGGGTGTAAGATATTCCAATTTCAGAATTTTCTGTTGTCATTGCATGGAGATCTTCAAACTCTTCATAGGGGGCAGTTCTCTGATTTATATTTGCAAGTTGATCGTTGCAGGACGGATTTGGAAGCAATTCAACTAAATTTGCTGAATGACAAACAGAATACTAGTTTGGCTAATCAGGAAAAGGAGAAGAGGGGAGATTATATTAAAATCCTGAACTCTGCCCAAACTCTTATTCAGCAGCAGTCCAAAATTCAGTGGATTAACTTTCGCGACTGTCCTTCAAGATTATTCTTTGGAAAAATGAAGGCGAAACAGACGGGCTCTTTTGTTTACTCTGTGTTAGATAATGATGGTGAACAGGTCATTGGGTTTGACAATGTTGCATCTTTGGTATTGCAGTATTATGAAAACCTTTTGGGTAAGCAATCTTATACCAGAGAAGTGGTGGACTCTTCTATCATTCAACAAGGTCCTTTACTCAGTATAGAGCAGCAAGTGTTACTTCTCAGGAACTTCTCGAAGAAGGAGGTTCGTGATATTGTCTTTTCTATTCCCACTATTAAAGCTCTTGGTCCGGATGGTTTTAGTAGTTCATTTTTATCAGTATAACTAGGAGATTATTGGAGATTGGTTCTGTGATGCGATTTTTGAATGTTTTGATAAAGGCTCTCTTTTATCTAGTATAAATGATATTGTGATCTCCCTCATTCCGAAGAAGTTAAATCCAGCTTATCCTTCTGATTTCCGGCCAATTTCGTGCTGTAATGTCTCATACAAGTGCATCTCCAAGCTGATATGTAATTGCTTAAGGGAGGTTCTACCTCACTTAATCAATCAGAGCCAGGGTGCTTTTGTTCCTGGTCGTGAGATTGTGCATAATATTTTGATATGCCAGGAAGTTGCACAAGGATAAAATCGACAGAGACTCTCTCCAAGATGTATTATGAAGATTGACATAAAGAAAGCTTATGATTCGGTGTATTAGGAGTGTATTGAGGAGGCTCTCATTGCATTCCGGTTTCCTCCGACATTCATTCAATGGGTAATGATGTGTGTTACATCTCCTTCCTACTCCATTAATCTTAACGGTCAATCTCATGGTTATTTTAAAGGAGGTCGTGGTCTTCGTCAAGGTGACCCACTTTCTCCTCTTTTATTTGTCTTGGTTATGGAGTATCTTTCACGCCTTCTAAACAATCTACAAAATACTTCAGATTTTATTTATCATCCGGGCTGTAAAACTTTGAAAACAAATCATCTTATGTTTGCGGATGATTTGGTTATTTTTTGCTCGGCTGATCCAGAGTCCATCACTTGTATTGCTAATGTCCTGAGGAAGTTTGCTTTGTGCTCTGGTCTATCTAGTAGTCCTGAGAAATCCCAAATTGTTTTTTCTGGATGCAACTCTGAAACTATGCAGAATCTGAGCTCTATTTTGGGATTTACACAGGGAGTTTTTCCCCTGAAGTACTTAGGAGTGCCAATTACAACTGGCAGGGTGGGTAAGTTTGATTGTATGTTGTTAGTGGAGAGGATCACTGCTAGAATTAAATCATGGTCTCTAGGCACCTCTCGTATGCTGCTCATGTTCAATTGGTTAATTCTGTGATGCTGAGTATTGTTGGTTACTGGTCCAACATTTTTCTTCTACCCCTTAATGTTATTGATCAGGAGGTCAAGGTTTGCAGAAATTTTATTTGGTCTGAAAATGTTTCTGTGAGGAGAATTCCTTTGATTGATTGGGATACTTTGTGTTCTCCTAAGAAATTTGGTGGTGTGGGGTTGAGAAACCCTCGACTTTGGAATATTGCTACGGTGGGTAAGCTAGTCTGGAATATTGCAAATAAGAAAGATAATCTGTGGGTGCATTGGATACATGAGAAATATATGAAATCTCACAATTGGTGGAGTTATGTTCCTCTGCCTACCAGTTCTTGGAGTTGGAAGCAGGTTTGCAAGATAAAGGAGAGAATCAAGTTTGGGGACCATCAGAATTGGAATTGGAGAGGTGTGACCAATGGAAAATATTCAGTTTCTGATTGTTACAAATGGTTGCTGCCCAATACCAGAAATTGGTCTTGGTATCATATAATTTGGAATGGCATCTCCCCTCCCCGGCATATTTTCATTGCGTGGGTGGCTGCACATAAAAAGCTCCCTGTTGCTACTCGGTTAGTTGCTCATGGAAGCTCGGTTGAAACCATTTGCAGCCTGTGTAATCAGGAAGAGGAATCAATGGATCACTTACTCTCCACTTGTGTCTTTATCAAGCATATTGTTCAGCGGTTCTGTGTGAAATTGTGGATCAGGTTTGAATTCACCTCTTTATTTCATTGGTTGTCGAATTGGAAGAACATGAAACGCAGGAGACACATCAAATTGATTGCAAAAGCAGTGATTACTTCCACTATTGCAGTGGTTTGGGAGGCTAGAAATTACAGGAAATTCCCGATGGGACAAAGATCGATCTCTGTTGAAGATGCATACAAAAGGATACAATATACTTTATTGCACAGGTTTTTATTTCTTGCTAAGAAGAGTACTAAGTATAATCAGTGTATAGAGTTGTTACTTCAATAGTTTTTGTTCCTAATTCTGAGTTTGGTAGGTTGTAATGTTCTGGGGTTCCTCTCGTTGGGTGGACCTTTGTTAATGAAGTGTTGTTTCCTGCCAATATATATATATATATATATATATATATATATATATATATATATATATATATATATATATATATATATATATATATAGGGAATTAATATAATGACAAGAATGATTTTGTAAGAAGAAAAACATAGCAAATCATAACCATTGGTTCCAAGATCAAGGGTGGATATTAATCTTGTTTTTTTCTTTTTTTTGGTTGGGAAAATGTGACTAATAAATGTTGCAACCTTTTTCTTTTTTTGTTGGCTGGGAAAAGCAGAACAATTAATACAGTAAAATACTATAATGTCACCCTTTGATATGGTGACTAATAATTTATAGAGACAACTCTGATAAAAGTCACCCTTTGATAAATTCATAGTCATATTTGAATTGAAATGTCATTATAATATGACTTATTAATCATAGTAAAATACTATAATGTCACGCTAAAACAATTTATGCCACAATAATTTTACGTGAGACGATATCACACTAGAATTTGATTTAAATATAAAGTTGACAGTTCTTATTTTTAGTTGAACGAAAGAGTAAATCTGACTATCTGAGTGTAAATTTCTATCAATTAATGGGAATAAGGGAGGTATTCATGTTTTAGCATTTCATTGGAAATTGCCTCAATCTTGGCGGAGGATGACCTGATTATTTGAGTGTAAATGTCCATCAATAAAGAGCAAATCTAACTATTCGCACATGAAACCAACCTATGTCGCAACAAACCTTCCCCAAGTTGCGTGTTTCCTCATTCAAGCTATTGTATGAGTTTTCTATGCATTCCTCAACGTTATTCCTCTTCATCTTTTGTCCATCCTTTTGGCTATAAGCGGCTTAACAAATTGCTTCTCGAACAAGCTGCCATTTGAATTTTATCAAAATGTTATGTTTCATCTCACATCTAGCTATAAGCTTCAGAGCCTCTAAGATGGATTCCTTAGGATGATGATATAAGTCACACTCATCAACAACATCAAAGGTTCCAATTGGGTTACTAAGAGTGCAATAACTGTCAGAGTTGGCCCCCTGTTCTCTATCCCTCCACCGATCGAATTTAGACCAACTTAAAAGAGCATCGTTGCATGATAGCCTGGTTACACGCTTATTGTTATCCATAACAACATCAATAGGGTCAATGATGGTCTTGCAAGAATTAGACCCACAACCATCATTAGCTAAAACCTCAAGAGAGTCTACCACAATTGTGTCTTCTTTTGCATTATTCCTCGACCCATCATTAACTGTAAGACTAGGCGACGAGTTGGGCAATTCATTCACAATAAGTAGATCATCACTCTCATTTTTTTTTATAAGAAACCAATTCTAGACAGGTTATATATGCAACAACAGAAGGACTAGTACACTGACAATTATGGAATTTAGCCTATGAGACAAAAAGTTTCTTGTGATATACAATTCCAAGGTTCATCTCTTCAATGACTTTCCTTCCTTCAACCATGTTTGCATATCGCCCAAAGCCAAATTTCCTGCCATTTTCGCCAATTTTTTGTTGGGACATAAGCATCAGCAACACCACCAAAACCTACTAAACAAGCTTTTAAGCCTTGAGTTTCCCATGTTAATAGACAGATTATCAATGAATGAAGAGAACGATTGATTTTCCTTGATAGGCTTAGCAGTTGCAATATGGCATTCCTTGTGAGACATTTCATTGGCAACAACCCCATCACCATTAAGTTGATGATTTTGTACAGGAGAGGGATTTAAAAAACCTACATTTAACCCCCCTTCAGCTCTTTCAACACAACAAGAATTTCACAAGCCCTATTCATAGACGTTAAGCACAGAACATTTCATGTTATGTCCACCAAAGATTGGGAGAAAGCAAGGGTCTCAAGCGCAAGCTTTCAACATTGTAAATCTAGCATGAATTTAGTTAAAGAAGTCCATGACCCAAGCTTTGTACTTAAGCGTAACAACTAGCCCAGGTGCTAAAGCAAAACAGGAAAAAAAAAAACCATTGCAAGGCACCAACTCCTTGTGGCAAGGGAGAATTGCACTAAATAAGACCATTGTACCCCTAGAACCCAACATCAGTAACATGGGTACTAAATTAAAGTACTCCCTCCGTTTTTTTAATTGTCATCTTGGTAATTGTGATAAAAATTTTGATCGATAATATCTTAATTTGTACAATGATTCATCATACAAATTGATGTTGTTAGATTCGTTATAAAAAATACTATCAGAAAAGTATAATATTGTAGATCTTTATAAAAGTTTACGTGTGAAATTGTTGATTAAAGACGGACCTCAAAAAGCGTGAAAGACAAATAAAAATAAACGGAGGGAGTAGAAGGATAGTGCCTTATGATAGGTTTTACTGGATAGGCCTAATGCCTAACTATGCTTAGGATTTCCTAACTTACCCACTATGGACTTGTAAAGTTCAATGGTAAATATGGTAAATGTTACTTTTGGTAAGTTTTGACAACTTTTGGTTAGTTTACATAAGTTAATATAATTTTTTAGAAATATGCTATGTTAAATATACAAAATGATCAAATTAAAAATATATATAGTTTAAAATTTTATAATTTTCAAATAGTTAAAGAACTTAAAAATTTAGTAATTTAAAAGTTATGAATTCAGAAATTAAAACATAAAAAAAAAAATTTACAAATAAAAGAAACTAAATCTAAAAAATTTAAAAATTAAATTTTATATTTTATATTTTAAAAATTTACATTTGAAAATTTTATAAATTTAAAATTTAAACTTTGAAAATTTTTAAACTAAAAATTAAAAATTTAAATTTAAAAAATTTGAAATTAATGCACTGAAAAATTAAAAAACTAAAAAACTAAAAATTTCCAAATTTAAATCTTTAAAAACTTAAAAAAATTATAAAATTTAAAAAATTAAAATTTAAGAATTTAAAAAAATTTAAAAATTGAAACATTAAAAAAATTAAAAAAATTAAAAAAAATTAAAAAAATTTAAATAAAATTTTAAAAATTAAAAGTAACAAATTAAAATATAAATAGATTAAAAGATTAATGAAAATAATATAATAAAAAATTCTAAAAATTTTAAATTTTATAATTTAAAATTAGAAAGATAAAAACTTTAAAATTTTAAAAGTTAAAATTAAAAAGCTCAAAAATTCAAAAATTCAAAAAATTAAAAATTAAAAATTAAAAATTAAAAGATTAAGAATTTAAAATTTTAAAATTTTAAAAAGTAAAAAAATAAAATTATAAAATTTTGAAAGTTAAATAATTAAAAAATTTAAATAATTTAAAAAATTAAAAAAATCATAAATTAAAAAATGAAAAAACTAAAAAAATAAATTATAAATAAATAGATGGTCAAATACAAACTTTCAATAATTTTTGGAAACTTTCGATTATTTTTGGTAACTATTTACCCTATCGCAACTTACCTCCCAAGTTTGCAAGACCTAAAACACATAAATGCAAGAAAATATGTAGCAGGGTCTTAGTATATACCTCGGGTCTCTCAAATGGGCAAGCTAGCCTCAGTCGGCATTGAACTCTTGAAAGCGTCTCTTTGCCGCGAACTCTAAGTGGGAAGTCTCCAAGAGAGGAGACCTCCACAAAGGTCCACGTACCGCTCGAAAGACACGTCTACTTGACTCTTTGATCTCGTTCCAATCAAGATCAGATGAGTATGTGGTCGTATTTAATACGGTAGGCTAAGACTTAAGGAAAGAACCTCAAGGTAATCACCCTCAAAGTCCTAAAACCCAGACTTCTTTATCAAAAGAGAAATACTTACATGGTTTCTCCAAAAGATTTGGCAAAGGAGGGATCTAGCATTCAACGGCTTGAGGAATTGATGATTTTGAGGTCTCCTTCCCCTCCCATATTTATAGAAATAGATTTCTTGTGGAAGAGATCAAAATTCGATGTGGGATACATGGTCCAGGTCACTACAGGCCGTGGTGGGGCCCGCCACGGACTGTGGTGATCCCCAAAATCAAATTCTGGTGATTTTGGCTAGCCACAGACTGTGGTGCCCTGCCATGGACCGTGGCAGGCCTGACACCGCTCGTGGTAGGTTGGTTTTCATCAAAACCGGACTTTACGCTACCCCAGATCAATACCAAATTGTTTCGGACCGAAATGCACATATACTCATTGTCTCAAGGTACTGTCTTATGTGAACTTTTGGGATCAAATGATATGATTTATGATCAAACCATTTGATCATTGATTATAGAGGTATCTAGTAAGACATATATATAATCAATGATAAATCTTGGCTGAAACACTCGAACGAACTTGAACATTGTAGGGACATTCCCAACAATCTCCTTCTTGTCCCACAAGTGTTCAATTTACCAAATTCCCTTGACACCTAGTGTATCGGATTCGGACAAGGTATGTTAATGTGATCGTTATTGAGTCTAAATGTTTCTCGGCCTTCGAGTTAAACTTTTAAATTGAATGATCAACTATTAATCCATCCGAGCCTAGCTAAGCATCTTTTCAGTCTAAGCTCGTCGAGTGGCCTATCAGACACTTTCCCTTCAAAGAGGGAGGGCAATTTCGTCTTGTTAAACTACAAATCATTGCATGAACCAAAGCAACCTAAACATTGCCACTATCACCCCCATTCACGGAAGACTTTAGACGCGCTCCAAAGTTACATTGAATTATGTAAGAAATGTAAAGAACTCTGGATTTAGGAATTTCATTGAGTTTTGCGAGAGCTCTCATGACAATCATAACTTAAAGTGCTCTCGTTGCGGGTCAGTTCAGTAGGTGGATTCCCCAACCATATACCTATGTGATTGACTTTGACATCCAATGTATCTATGATCATGAAACTCAATCATCGTGTCAATCCTACATGCTAATTGATTATAACCACCACTGTCCCAACATGATGCTCTAATAAGGAACATAGTAAACTATCGACCAGGTCTAACAATACCAAGTTCACTAAATGAGGTCTTATAAGAACAGACATCATTCAAACTTCCCATTTTGGATATGCCAACCTTTTGGACGTTCTTTCAATATTAAACCACTATTGAACAGAACATTTAAGATTTTATCGATGAATAATATTTCTTTACAACTCGAGAACAGTATAATCATAAGATGTAAGTCCAACAGTTTCTCCAATGTGATTACAACTCACGAACTATTCATACAAGAGAAGTAAAGCATACGCATTCTTTAATGCGTCTCAAGACCTACTGCCTTAACATAACCATTATGCTTAGCATGCGATAAGGGTTCAATGTTGCGACCTTTGCATCAGTCTGAACCTTGCACACCTTAACCTCACAATATTCGAACAACTTCGATGTGAGTTTTACGAGACACGTATATAGTCCTGTCACGCAAACTAGGTTCCCTAGCTCATGCAATAGGCCCATTGTAACGCCTCGACCCCTCTTCTCAAAATGAACTTAGCGTTAGGGCTGGAAAAACAAAATCCACACGATGCTCACCGAACCGAAAACCGGATAGAAAATGGAAACGAGCAACACCGAACCAGCTTAAAATTCCGGTGCACCGCACCGGAAAAATCGGATGCTAAACGGGGCGGTTCCGTTTTGAGATATTCAAACCGACGGGGAACTGGCACCGAACCGTCAATATAAATAAATAAATATATATATAAATATAAATATATATATATATATATATAAATTTTGGTTTAAAAAAAAATTCTATCCAGAAATTAATACAGAAACATTGTAAATTAACTTGTTAAAAAAAACAGTGTAAATTCTACCCATAAATTAATACCTGACCGTTAACATAAATATATAAATAAATATATATATATAAATATATATATATATATATATAAATATATATATATTTATATATATATATATATATATATGGAAATTCAATTATCGAAAAGTCAAAGTCAAACTAACGTTAGTAGACAAAATTTAGCGGAAGACTTAAACTCTTATTGGGCGTCACTGCCGTATCCCCGAAGGAACACAAGGCAAGAAGGAAAAACACCGACTGTCTGTCAACGGCAACCAACTAACAAACTCATACTTAGAAATAAACCTCAAACTGACTTCAAGTCTTTCAAAAAGAAGCATAACAAAAATAACGACTCCTAGACATGTCGTCCTCACTTCTAATTCCCGTCCCCAGCATATTGATCATCACCTGAAAACAAAACATTTCAAAAATGAGGGGGAAATCTCAATAATGTCTACCCCTAACGTTAAAAACAAGTTAAGATCATTTCAATTCATTTGAGGAAAGGGGAACAAGTCAAACCTTTTAATAAACCGTTTAATCCATATAACTGTTTTCCTCAACCCAACCCATTCATTTTATTATGCGGGCGGGATATCAAATCCCATATAGTAACATCGCCTACCAAAGGCATCAAAACAATCGCCTACCAAAGGCATCAAGGTAACCGCCTACCAAAGGCATAAATATAATAATCCCCTACCAAAGGCATCAATAATCGCCTACCAAAGGCATCAAAAATCGCCTACCAAAGGCATCAAAGTATCGCCTACCAAAGGCATCAAAGTAACCGCCTACCAAAGGCATAAAAGTAACCGCCTACCAAAGGCATCAATAGAACAAACCCGCTTAATGTTTCACTTGAGTTATTAGTATCTTATGCAAAGCTCAGCTCACAGCTCTCAAGTCAATCCCAACCCAAGTTTATCAAAATCAAAATAATACCACTAATAAAAGACCATCTCAATTTCCTCAACTCATAAATCAAAGATCACAAAATTACAAACATTTATTGTTATATTTTGTGTGGAAACAAAAACAGAAGCTTATGTATGTAGAGAGAAAGAAGACTTTTTTTATTGATTGAATCTGAGACTATACAATTGATTGAAAAAAGAACAACATATAACTAATGTATTTATACTACCTAGAAACCAAGAAGAAGAATTAAAGAAAAGAAAGAAGAAGTTAGTTATAACAAACTAACAAAAAAAATAACAGAGGCTATATCTTGTCATCCCCCCTCAAGCTGGAATGGGATGAAGTATCAACCTTTCCCAGCTTGGAAAAAAGCTCCTTAAACTGATTCCCAGGTAAAATCTTTGTAAGGATGTCTGCTAATTGATCTTCTGTAGGTAAGAAATCAAGTTGTATAAGACCATCTAGGACTTTCTCTCTTGTGAAATGACAATCTATCTCGATGTGTTTCGTTCTTTCATGAAACACAGGGTTCTTCGCAATGTGAAGTGCTAACCTATTGTCACAATTAAGTGTGACAGGCTGTAAGTCAGTCATTCCAAGCTCCTCGAGTAATCTGACTACCCATGTTACTTCTCCTGCTGCTTGTGCCATCGCCCTATATTCAGCTTCGGAGGAACTTTTGGAGATGGTGCCTTGTTTTTTCGATTTCCAACTGATTGGTGATGATCCTAGCAACAAAAGATATCCTGTAGTAGATCTTCTGGAAGGAAATTGAAGCTGCTGTCTATCAGGATTAGACTGATCTTCAGAAGCAACTATAGGAGGAACATGTATACTATTGTCAGAAGCTGATTGCTGATGTAAAGCTGGATCATGATATTGCTGATGATTTCGTTCTATACTGTCTGAAAACTCATGTTGTTGTTATTCCAAATCATGATGTTGTTGCTGATTATGCTGGTTCAAAACAATTTGATTTTGCTGATGAAGTTGTTGACCAAAAGGCATATAATCATCTTGAACCGGCAGAGGTAAAGGAACATCTGAAACTTCCTGTGAATTATGATAAGGAAAGAATGTCTCATAAAAAATAACATCTCTAGATGTAAAAACTCTTTTTCTTTCCAAATCACAAAGTTTATAAGCTTTCTGACCATAAGGATATCCAATGAAAACACAAGGAATAGCTCTTGATTGAAACTTAGATCTGTCTCTCTTTAAAGAAGAAGCATAACAAAGACTCCCAAAGACCCTTAGATGAGTATAAACAGGTTTTTCACCATACAAAACTTCATAGGGAGTTTTATTATCAAGAATTGAAGAAGGAAATCTATTAATGAGATAAACAGCAGTAAGAACACTTTCTCCCCAAAATTTCTGAGGCAAATTAGATTGTACCATTAATGCTCTAGCTATTTCCAAAATGTGTTTATGTTTTCTCTCAACAACCCCATTTTGTTGTGCAGAATCAACACATGAAGTTTGATGAACAATACCTTTTTCTTGATAAAACCGAGTTGCACAGCTGTCTTTAAACTCCATTTCATTATCTGTTCTAATAATCTTGATATTGACGTCAAATTGAGTTTGAACATAAACAACAAAAGATTGTAACAAAGGGAAAGCATTGCCCTTACAAGACATAAGATGAACCCAAGTAGCTCTAGAAAAATCATCAACAATAGTCAAAAAATACTTGTATCCATTATATGTAGAACATTTATAAGGTCCCCAAATATCAACATGAACAAGTTCAAAAATTCTAGAAGACTGTCTCTACAAAAAAAAAAAAAAAATTTGAAGCAGTCAAAAACAATTGATCTGCTCTGATAGCATGTTATATTTTGTGTGGAAACAAAAACAGAAGCTTATGTATGTAGAGAGAAAGAAGACTTTGTTTATTGATTGAATTTGAGACTATACAATTGATTGAAAAAAGAACAACATATAACTAATGTATTTATACTACCTAGAAACCAAGAAGAAGAATTAAAGAAAAGAAAGAAGAAGTTAGTAATAACAAACTAACAAAAAATAACAGAGGCTATATCTTGTCAGTTATCCAAAACAGATGGTCACATTTCAACATAAAGTCCCCTTTCGGGATGCAATTCTCAAAATAGATTAGAAAACATTAAAACACATTTAAAGGGCATCTCGGTGGGGATTAGAGCATAAACATTACCTGGTTAGCTTCACTTCACAACAAAAACGAACACACTTGAGCTCACTAACGACGCGAATTAGCTCGGGCCTAAAATAGAATAATTATTCTAATCAAAACGCGCCCTTTGAAGTTAGTATTAACTACTTTCTAACTAACCCTCCCCTAGGAACCCTATAGGTTCCTATCAATCATGAATTTACACTTTAAAACATTTAATACATTCCAAGTAATCACATAACCAGCTCAAAGCATCACTTTCACACAACAACACTTTTATTAATAACAAACATTAACAAAACAGATTATAGCATCCACATAAAAAGGGTCGTAACTTGACTTCCCGACATCCTATGGGTCTGGTTTTGGACTTTTCGGAAACCTCGAAATGTCTACTAAAACTCTTAAGTTGAACTCGAGACCCAACACACACTTTAAGGTCCTCAAAAACCATCATCTTCCCAAACTATCCAGATCTGACCTAGGTCTGGTAATCGGGGTATAACTCGAATTATAAAATTCTAAAGTCCGGTCCGTAAAATTCCTATTAAAGCTAACATCTAAGGCAAACTCCAGTCCAAAGAGTTCGATCAAAAGACAACTACACTAGCTGTGGTGACCCGATCTTTAGACACTAACGAAACTGTCCCGATCCCGGTTCTTATTTAATTTATAATTTCGGTTCTAACCTTCACCATTCGGTCCCGGGGTTCTAATTTGGGCCTAAAATAGTGACTAAGGTTAAAAGTCTTTAACCTAACTCAACCCATGGTCCAACTTCATAATTCTAAAATTAAAACTCACTAGAACCAACTTTAATCAATCTAACTTAACTACACACAACATTAACCATGATATAACATAACACAACCCAAAGAAACATGTAATTACTTGCTTAATAAAACAAGAATAGAACTTTGATAACCAACACCCTAATCATGCATAAAAACATAACTTTAATAATCCTAAACATGCTTGACCTATATGAATTATAAAGGATAAATGTAACTACGAATTTCTTAATCAAGAATCAAGAAAGGTCTTAAAGAACATGTAAATAAAATTAAAGTACATATAAACATTCAACCTACCATTCAAGAATCCTAACAACTAATTTCTTTTTTTTTTTACAAGATTCAATCAAGAATATAATTTAGTAAACAAGAATCGAACTTTAGTAATTCAAACAACCTAACTTATTTAACAAGATTTAAACATGATTGAATCAAAGAATATGTGAAAACTTAACTAACGATTCAAGAATTAATCTAAGTAATTAAACTTTAAGAATTCGTGCATACAATAATAACGTTATCTTAAACCCTAACATGATTCACAAGAAACAAAACACAACAAACAATTGAACAATAATAATTTTACTACAACTATTACAACCCTAATACACCAAATTAAAACATACAAGATTACATATAAAGAATTAGACAAATTACATGTAAATAAAAACAATACAAGAACAATTTAGTTACAAACAACAACCTAATAATTTACACCCTTAATTACCCAAATTACAAGACTTAAATCAAGAAATACAATAATAATAATAACAATAATAATCATAAAAATAATAATATCAGAAAATAAAATAGAGAAAAAAATAAAAGAAAAGAATTTGTAAAAAAAAATTAGGGTTTACGTTTAGGGTTAGCAGTAACGTAGGCCGATCGGCGCGAGGGTTAGGGCGAGCAGCGCGGGCGGCGGGGCGGGGTGGTCGGAGTCGGCGGTGGTCGGCGTCGGGGACGCGGCGGCAACGGCGTCAACGGCAGCGTGATAGCGATGAAGTCGATCGCCGGTTCTAGCAACGTGCACTCCTCCGACGAATGCGACGGCTACGGCGTGGTCGTGCGGTGGTTTTTGGTGATGACGAGGGTCGCGCGGTGGTCGGGAGTCGACGACGACGACCTGGGTGGCGGTTGGTGGTGGCGTCGCGGTGGCAGGAGACAAGAGAGACAGGGAGATCGAGAGGGAGAGAGAAAAGAGAAAGAACGAGAGAGGGATGGGCTGCGGCGGTTTCCGGCGATTCCCGGCGGTGGCAGCGGCGCGGCGCGGAGGTGGGGACTGGGCAGAGAGGGAGAGCAGGGAGGGAGAGAGATGGCTAGGGTTAGGGTTTGATGGAGATTAGGGTTGAGGGAGAGAAAACTAGCTTTTATACTACTACCCACTTAATTAAGGCCCAATTAGTCTAATCCTAACTCCTAGCCCAACCCAACACTAAAACAATTAAAATCTGATTTTCCTAAAAACAACTAATAATACTAATAATAGTAATAATAATAATAATAATAATACTAATATTAATAGAATCACATAGCAAATAATATTCACGTAATTAATCACATAACTCAATAATATTAATAGTAATACTAATAATAAAAAGAGTAAAACTAATAATACTAAACCCATGAAATTACCGATATACCCTTGTTAGTCTCTCACGATCCTACGAGCTCAAGTGTTAGCAAAAATAAACACAAAGGAATAATAATAAATAACGAAGTTAAACCAAATTTACTAACGACGTCACGGTCAACATCTTTGGCTTTTTTCGGGGTTTTACATCATTACCTCCTTAAAAGAAGTTTCGTCATCGAAACTTAAACTTAAGCCTAACGGTTCCGTTCTCCCTAAAACTGGAGGTTTTACATCATTACCTCCTTAAAAGAAGTTTCGTCCTTGAAACTTGACGTACCTTTAAGAGTGAAATAGGTGAGGGTATTTCGTTCTCATCTCTTCTTCTGTTTCCCAGGTTGCTTCCGTTGTGGCATGATTTGCCCATCCAAGGGGACCACTTTCCTTCGAAGTTGTTTTTCCCTACGATCCAAAATTTCCAGCGGCTGCTCTTCATAGCTCAGATCTTCTTGTAGCTGAAGCGGCTCAGGATCAATCACATGAGTTGGGTCTGGAACATATTTCCTGAGTTGTGACACATGGAAGACATTGTGCACTCTTGGAAGTTCTCCTGGCAGTTGCAACTTGTAAGCAACTTCTCCGATGCGTTCTAAGATTAGATATGGCCCGATAAACCTTGGTGTCAACTTCCCCGATTGACCGAATCTCATAACTCCTTTCGTGGGTGAAACCCGTAAGAACACATATTCTCCTACTTCGAACTCCAAAGGTCTCCTCCTCCTGTTAGCATAGCTCTTTTGTTGACTTTGTGCCGCCTTCATTTTATCTTGAATTAAACCATTCACGGCCAGACGCCGGAGTTCAAATACAATCCAAACACACATAAAACATGCACGACCACACGCCAGAGTTCAAATACAATCCAAACACAACTTAAACCATTCACGGCCACACGCCGGAGTTCAAATACAATCCAAACACACATAAAACATGCACGGCCACACGCCAGAGTTCAAATACAATCCAAACACAACTTCAACCATTCACGGCCACACGCCGAAGTTCAAATACAATCCAAACACACATAAAACATGCACGGCCACACGCCGGAGTTCAAATACAATCCAAACACACATAAAACATGCACGGCCACACGCCGGAGTTCAAATACAATCCAAACACACATAAAACATGCACGGCCACACGCCGGACTTCAAATACAATCCAAACACAACTTAAACTATTCACGATCTCACGCCGGAGTTCAAATACAATCCAAACACACATAAAACATGCACGGCCACATGCCGGAGTTAAAATACAATCCAAACACAACTTAAACCATTTAGGCCACATGCCGGAGTTCTAATACAATCCAAACACACATAAAACATGCACGGCCACACGCCGGAGTTCAAATACAATCCAAACACAACTTAAACCATTCATGGCCAGACACCGGAGTTCAAATACAGACCAAACACACATAAAACATGCATGGCCACACGCCAGAATTTAAATACAATCCAAACACAACTTAAACCACTCACGGCCACACGCCGGAGTTCTAATACAATCTAAACACACATAAAACATGCACGGCCACACGCCGGAGTTCAAATACAATGCAAACACACATAAAACATGAACGGCCACACGCCGGAGTTCAAATAGAATCCAAACACAACTTAAACTATTCACGACCTCACACCGGAGTTCAAATACAATCCAAACACACATAAAACATGCACGGCCACATGCCGGAGTTAAAATACAATCCAAACACAACTTAAACCATTTAGGCCACATGCCAGAGTTTTAATACAATCCAAACACACATAAAACATGCACGGCCACACGCCGGAGTTCAAATACAATCCAAACACAACTTAAACCATTCATGGCCAGACACCGGAGTTCAAATACAGACCAAACACACATAAAACATGCATGGCCACACGCCAGAATTCAAATACAATCCAAACACAACTTAAACCATTCACGGCCACACGCCGAAGTTCAAATGCAATCTGAACACATTTTAAACCACTCACGGCCACACGCCGTAGTTATAATACAATCTAAACACACATAAAACATGCACGGCCACACGCCGGAGTTCAAATACAATCCAAACACACATAAAACATGCACAACCACACGACGGAGTTCAAATGCAATCCAAATACAACTTAAACCATTCACGGCCAGACGCTGGAGTTCAAATACAATCCAAACACACATGAAACATGCACGGCCACACGCCAGAGTTCAAATACAATCCAAACACAACTTAAACCATTCACGGCCACACGCCGAACTTCAAACACAATCCTAACACACATAAAACATGCACGGCCACATGCCGGAATTCTAATACAATCCAAACACACATAAAACATGCACGGCCACACGCCGGAGTTCAAATACAATCCAAACACAACTTAAACAACTCACAGCCACACACCGGAGTTCAAATATAATCCAAACACACATAAAACATGCACGGCCACACGCCGGAGTTCAAATACAATCCAAACACAACTTAAACCATTAACGGCCACACGCCGGAGTTGAAATACAATCCAAACACACATAAAACATGCACGGCCGAACGCCGGAGTTCAAATACAATCCAAACACAACTTAAACCATTCACGACCACACGCCGGAGTTCAAATACAATCCAAACACACATAAAACATGCACGGCCACACGCCGGAGTTCAAATACAATCCAAACACAACTTAAACTATTCACGACCTCACGCCGGAGTTCAAATACAATCCAAACACTCATAAAACATGCACGGCCACATGCCGGAGTTCAAATACAGTCCAAACACACATAAAACATGCACGGCCACATGCCGGAGTTCAAATACATTCTAAACACAACTTAAACCACTCACGGCCACACGCTGGAGTTCAAATACAATCCAAAAACACATAAAACATGCATGGCCACACGCCGGAGTTCAAACACAATCCAAACTCAACTTAAACGATTCACGGCCACATGCCGGATTTCAAATACAATCCACACATATATAAAACATGCACGGCCACACGCCGAAGTTCAAATACAATCCAAACACACATAAAACATTTACGGGCACACGCCGGAGTTCAAATACAATCCAAACCCAACTTGAACCTTTCACGGCCACACGCCGGAGTTCAAATACAGTCCATGCACAACATAAAACATTCAAGGCCACACGCCGGAGTTCAAATATAATCCAAAAACAACTTAAACCACTCACGGCCACACGCCGGAGTTCAAATACAATCCAAACACACATAAAACATGCACGGCCAGACGCCGGAGTTTAAATACAATCCAATATCAACTTAAACCATTCACGGCCACACGTCGGAGTTCAAATACAATCTAAACACACATAAAACATGCACGGCCACACGCCAGAGTTCAAATACAATTCAAACACAACTTAAACCATTCACGACCACACGCCGGACTTCAAATACAATCCAAACACAACATAAACCATTAGCGACCACACGCCGGAGTTGAAATACAATCGAAACACACATCAAACATACACGGCCACACGTCGTAGTTCAAATACAATCCAAACACAACTTAATTAATTCACGACTATACGCCGAAGTTCAAATACAATCCAAGCACAAATAAAACATGCACGGCCACACGCTGGAGTTCAAATATAATCCAAACACAACTTAAACCATTTACGGCCACACACCGGAGTTCAATACAATCCAAACACACATAAAACATGCACGACCACACGACGGAATTCAAATGCAATCCAAACACAATTTAAACCATTCACGGCCACACGCTGGAGTTCAAATACAATCCCAACACATATAAAACATTCACGACCACACGCCGGAGTTCAAATACAATCCAAACACAACTTAAACCATTCACGGCCACACGCCGGAGTTGAAATACAATCCAAACACACATAAAACATGCACGGCCACACGCCGGAGTTCAAATACAATCCAAACACAACTTAAACCATTCACGGCCACACGCCGGAGTTCAAATACAATCCAAACACAACTTAAAACATTCAAGGCCACACGCCGGAGTTCAAATATAATCCAAACACAACTTAAACCACTCACGGCCACACGCCGGAGTTCAAATACAATCCAAACACACATAAAACATGCACGACACACGCTGGAGTTCAAATACAATCCAAACTCAACTTAAACCATTCACGGCCACACGCCGGAGTTCAAATACAATCTAAACACACATAAAACATGCACGGCCACACGCCTGAGTTCAAATACAATTCAAACACAACTTAAACCATTCACGGCCACACGCCGGACTTCAAATACAATCCAAACACAACATAAACCATTAACGCCACACGCGGAGTTGAAATACAATCGAAACACACATAAAACATACACGGCCACACGTCGTAGTTCAAATACAATCCAAACACAACTTAATTAATTCACGACTATACGCCGAAGTTCAAATACAATCCAAGCACAAATAAAACATGCACGGCCACACGCCGGAGTTCAAATATAATCCAAACACAACTTAAACCATTTACGGCCACACACCGGAGTTCAAATACAATCCAAACACACATAAAACATGCACGACCACACGACGGAATTCAAATGCAATCCAAACACAATTTAAACCATTCACGGCCACACGCTGGAGTTCAAATACAATCCAAGCACAAATAAAACATGCACGGCCACACGCTGGAGTTCAAATATAATCCAAACACAACTTAAACCATTTACGGCCACACACCGGAGTTCAATACAATCCAAACACACATAAAACATGCACGACCACACGACGGAATTCAAATGCAATCCAAACACAATTTAAACCATTCACGGCCACACGCTGGAGTTCAAATACAATCCCAACACATATAAAACATTCACGACCACACGCCGGAGTTCAAATACAATCCAAACACAACTTAAACCATTCACGGCCACACGCCGGAGTTCAAATACAATCCAAACACACATAAAACATGCACGGCCACACGCCGGAGTTCAAATACAATCCAAACACACCTTAAACCATTCACGGCCACACGCCGGACTTCAAATATAATCCAAACACACATAAACCATGCACGGCCACACGCCGGAGTTCAAATACAATCCAAACACAACTTAAACCATTCACGGCCAGACGCCGGAGTTCAAATACAATCCAAACACACATAAAACATGCACGACCACACGCCAGAGTTCAAATACAATCCAAACACAACTTAATCCATTCACGGCCACACGCCGGAGTTCAAATACAATCCAAACACAACTTAAAACATTCAAGGCCACACGCCGGAGTTCAAATATAATCCAAACACAACTTAAACCACTCACGGCCACACGCCGGAGTTCAAATACAATCCAAACACACATAAAACATGCACGACCAGACGCCGGAGTTTAAATACAATCCAATATCAACTTAAACCATTCACGGCCACACGTCGGAGTTCAAATACAATCTAAACACATAAAACATGTACGGCCACACGCGAGTTCAAATACAATTCAAACACAACTTAAACCATTCACGGCCACACGGACTTCAAATACAATCCAAACACAACATAAACCATTAACGACCACACGCCGGAGTTGAAATACAATCGAAACACACATAAAACATACACGGCCACACGTCGTAGTTCAAATACAATCCAAACACAACTTAATTAATTCACGACTATACGCCGAAGTTCAAATACAATCCAAGCACAAATAAAACATGCACGGCCACACGCCGGAGTTCAAATATAATCCAAACACAACTTAAACCATTTACGGCCACACACCGGAGTTCAAATACAATCCAAACACACATAAAACATGCACGACCACACGACGGAATTCAAATGCAATCCAAACACAATTTAAACCATTCACGGCCACACGCTGGAGTTCAAATACAATCCAAACACATATAAAACATTCACGACCACACGCCGGAGTTCAAATACAATCCAAACACAACTTAAACCATTCACGGCCACACGCCGGAGTTGAAATACAATCCAAACACACATAAAACATGCACGGCCACACGCCGGAGTTCAAATATAATCCAAACACAACTTAAACCATTCACGGCCACACGCCGGACATCAAATACAATCCAAACACACATAAACCATGCACGGCCACACGCCGGAGTTCAAATACAATCCAAACACAACTTAAACCATTCACGGCCAGACGCCGGAGTTCAAATACAATCCAAACACACATAAAACATGCACGACCACACGCCAGAGTTCAAATACAATCCAAACACAACTTAAACCATTCACGGCCACACGCCGGAGTTTAAATACAATCCAAACACACATAAAACATGCACGGCCACACGCCAGAGTTCAGATACAATCCAAACACAACTTAAACCATTAACGGCCACACGCCGAAGTTCAAATACAATCCAAACACATTTTAAACCACTAACGGCCACACGCCAGAGATATAATACAATCTAAACACACATAAAACATGCACGACCACACGCCGGAGTTCAAATACAATCCAAACACACATAAAACATGCACGGCCACACGCCGGAGTTCAAATACAATCCAAACACAACTTAAACTATTCACGACCTCACGCCGGAGTTCAAATACAATCCAAAAACTCATAAAACATGCACGGCTACATGCCGGAGTTCAAATAGAGTCCAAACACACATAAAACATGCACGGCCACATGCCGGAGTTCAAATACATTCTAAACACATCTTAAACCACTCACGGCCACACGCCGGAGTTCAAATACAATCTAAACACACATAAAACATGCACGGCCACACGCCGGAGTTTAAATACAATCCAAACACAACATAAACCATTAACGACCACACGCCGGAGTTGAAATACAATCGAAACACACATAAAACATACACGGCCACACGTCGTAGTTCAAATACAATCCAAACACAACTTAAACCATTCACGGCCACACGCCGGAGTTGAAATACAATCCAAACACATATAAAACATGCACGGCCACACGCTGGAGTTCAAATATAATCCAAACACAACTTAAACCATTTACGGCCACACACCGGAGTTCAATACAATCCAAACACACATAAAACATGCACGACCACACGCCGGAGTTCAAATACAATCCAAACACACATAAAACATGCACGGCCACACGCCGGAGTTCAAATACAATCCAAACACAACTTAAACTATTCACGACCTCACGCCGGAGTTCAAATACAATCCAAAAACTCATAAAACATGCACGGCTACATGCCGGAGTTCAAATAGAGTCCAAACACACATAAAACATGCACGGCCACATGCCGGAGTTCAAATACATTCTAAACACATCTTAAACCACTCACGGCCACACGCTGGAGTTCAAATACAATCCAAACACACATAAAACATGCACGGCCACACGCCGGAGTTTAAATACAATCCAAACACAACATAAACCATTAACGACCACACGCCGGAGTTGAAATACAATCGAAACACACATAAAACATACACGGCCACACGTTGTAGTTCAAATACAATCCAAACACAACTTAATTAATTCACGACTATACGCCGAAGTTCAAATACAATCCAAGCACAAATAAAACATGCACGGCCACGCGCCGGAGTTCAAATATAATCCAAACACAACTTAAACCATTTACGGCCACACACCGGAGTTCAAATACAATCCAAACACACATAAAACATGCACGACCACACGACGGAATTCAAATGCAATCCAAACACAATTTAAACCATTCACGGCCACACGCGGGAGTTCAAATACAATCCCAACACATATAAAACATTCACGACCACACGCCGGAGTTCAAATACAATCCAAACACAACTTAAACCATTCACGGCCACACGCCGGAGTTGAAATACAATCCAAACACACATAAAACATGCACGGCCACACGCCGGAGTTCAAATACAATCCAAACACAACTTAAACCATTCACGGCCACACGCCGGACTTCAAATACAATCCAAACACACATAAACCATGCACGGCCACACGCCGGAGTTCAAATACAATCCAAACACAACTTAAACCATTCACGGCCAGACGCCGGAGTTCAAATACAATCCAAACACACATAAAACATGCACGACCACACGCCAGAGTTCAAATACAATCCAAACACAACTTAAACCATTCACGGCCACACGCCGGAGTTCAAATACAATCCAAACACAACTTAAAACATTCAAGGCCACACGCCGGAGTTCAAATATAATCCAAACACAACTTAAACCACTCACGGCCACACGCCGGAGTTCAAATACAATCCAAACACACATAAAACATGCACGACCAGACGCCGGAGTTTAAATACAATCCAATATCAACTTAAACCATTCACGGCCACACGTCGGAGTTCAAATACAATCTAAACACACATAAAACATGCACGGCCACACGCCAGAGTTCAAATACAATTCAAACACAACTTAAACCATTCACGGCCACACGCCGGACTTCAAATACAATCCAAACACAACATAAACCATTAACGACCACACGCCGGAGTTGAAATACAATCGAAACACACATAAAACATACACGGCCACACGTCGTAGTTCAAATACAATCCAAACACAACTTAATTAATTCACGACTATACGCCGAAGTTCAAATACAATCCAAGCACAAATAAAACATGCACGGCCACACGCCGGAGTTCAAATATAATCCAAACACAACTTAAACCATTTACGGCCACACACCGGAGTTCAAATACAATCCAAACACACATAAAACATGCACGACCACACGACGGAATTCAAATGCAATCCAAACACAATTTAAACCATTCACGGCCACACGCTGGAGTTCAAATACAATCCAAACACATATAAAACATTCACGACACGCCTGAGTTCAAATACAATCCAAACACAACTTAAAACATTCACGCCTAAACGCCGTAGTTGAAATACAATCCAATCACAAATAAAACATGCACGGCCACACGCCGGAGTTCAAATATAATCCAAACACAACTTAAACCATTCACGGCCACACGCCGGACATCAAATACAATCCAAACACACATAAACCATGCACGGCCACACGCCGGAGTTCAAATACAATCCAAACACAACTTAAACCATTCACGGCCAGACGCCGGAGTTCAAATACAATCCAAACACACATAAAACATGCACGACCACACGCCAGAGTTCAAATACAATCCAAACACAACTTAAACCATTCACGGCCACACGCCGGAGTTTAAATACAATCCAAACACACATAAAACATGCACGGCCATACGCCAGAGTTCAAATACAATCCAAACACAACTTAAACCATTAACGGCCACACGCCGAAGTTCAAATACAATCCAAACACATTTTAAACCACTAACGGCCACACGCCAGAGATATAATACAATCTAAACACACATAAAACATGCACGACCACACGCCGGAGTTCAAATACAATCCAAACACACATAAAACATGCACGGCCACACGCCGGAGTTCAAATACAATCCAAACACAACTTAAACTATTCACGACCTCACGCCGGAGTTCAAATACAATCCAAAAACTCATAAAACATGCACGGCTACATGCCGGAGTTCAAATAGAGTCCAAACACACATAAAACATGCACGGCCACATGCCGGAGTTCAAATACATTCTAAACACATCTTAAACCACTCACGGCCACACGCCGGAGTTCAAATACAATCCAAACACACATAAAACATGCACGGCCACACGCCGGAGTTTAAATACAATCCAAACACAACATAAACCATTAACGACCACACGCCGGAGTTGAAATACAATCGAAACACACATAAAACATACACGGCCACACGTCGTAGTTCAAATACAATCCAAACACAACTTAATTAATTCACGACTATACGCCGAAGTTCAAATACAATCCAAGCACAAATAAAACATGCACGGCCACGCGCCGGAGTTCAAATATAATCCAAACACAACTTAAACCATTTACGGCCACACACCGGAGTTCAAATACAATCCAAACACACATAAAACATGCACGACCACACGACGGAATTCAATTGCAATCCAAACACAATTTAAACCATTCACAGCCACACGCTGGAGTTCAAATACAATCCAAACACATATAAAACATTCACGACCACACGCCGGAGTTCAAATACAATCCAAACACAACTTAAACCATTCACGGCCACACGCCGGAGTTGAAATACAATCCAAACACACATAAAACATGCACGGCCACACGCCGGAGTTCAAATATAATCCAAACACAACTTAAACCATGCACGGCCACACGCCGGACTTCAAATACAATCCAAACACACATAAACCATGCACGGCCACACGCCGGAGTTCAAATACAATCCAAACACAACTTAAACCATTCACGGCAACACACAGAAGTTCAAATACAATACATAAACACATAAAACATGCACGACCACACGCCGAGTTCAAATACAATCCAAACACAACTTAAACCATTCACGGCCACACGGAGTTTAAATACAATCCAAACACACATAAAACATGCACGGCCACACGCCAGAGTTCAAATACAATCCAAACACAACTTAAACCATTAACGGCCACACGCCGAAGTTCAAATACAATCCAAACACATTTTAAACCACTAACGGCCACACGCCAGAGTTATAATACAATCTAAACATACATAAAACATGCACGGCCACACGCCGGAGTTCAAATACAATCCAAACACACATAAAACATGCACGGCCACACGCCGGAGTTCAAATACAATCCAAACACAACTTAAACTATTCACGACCTCACGCCGGAGTTCAAATACAATCTAAACACTCATAAAACATGCACGGCTACATGCCGGAGTTCAAATACAATCCAAACACAACTTAAACCATTCACGGCCACACGCCGGAGTTGAAATACAATCCAAACACACATAAAACATGCACGGCCACACGCCGGAGTTCAAATACAATCCAAACACAACTTAAACCATTCACGGCCACACGCCGGACTTCAAATATAATCCAAACACGCATAAACCATGCACGGCCACACGCCGGAGTTCAAATACAATCCAAACACAACTTAAACCATTCACGGCCAGACGCCGGAGTTCAAATACAATCCAAACACACATAAAACATGCACGACCACACGCCAGAGTTCAAATACAATCCAAACACAACTTAAACCATTCACGGCCACACGCCGGAGTTCAAATACAATCCAAACACAACTTAAAACATTCAAGGCCACACGCCGGAGTTCAAATATAATCCAAACACAACTTAAACCACTCACGGCCACACGCCGGAGTTCAAATACAATCCAAACACACATAAAACATGCACGACCAGACGCCGGAGTTTAAATACAATCCAATATCAACTTAAACCATTCACGGCCACACGTCGGAGTTCAAATACAATCTAAACACACATAAAACATGTACGGCCACACGCCAGAGTTCAAATACAATTCAAACACAACTTAAACCATTCACGGCCACACGCCGGACTTCAAATACAATCCAAACACAACATAAACCATTAACGACCACACGCCGGAGTTGAAATACAATCGAAACACACATAAAACATACACGGCCACACGTCGTAGTTCAAATACAATCCAAACACAACTTAATTAATTCACGACTATACGCCGAAGTTCAAATACAATCCAAGCACAAATAAAACATGCACGGCCACACGCCGGAGTTCAAATATAATCCAAACACAACTTAAACCATTTACGGCCACACACCGGAGTTCAAATACAATTCAAACACACATAAAACATGCACGACCACACGACGGAATTCAAATGCAATCCAAACACAATTTAAACCATTCACGGCCACACGCTGGAGTTCAAATACAATCCAAACACATATAAAACATTCACGACCACACGCCGGAGTTCAAATACAATCCAAACACAACTTAAACCATTCACGGCCACACGCCGGAGTTGAAATACAATCCAAACACACATAAAACATGCACGCCACACGCCGGAGTTCAAATATAATCCAAACACAACTTAAACCATTCACGACCACACGCCGGACATCAAATACAATCCAAACACACATAAACCATGCACGCCACACGTAGTTCAAATACAATCCAAACACAACTTAAACCATTCACGGCCACACGCCGGAGTTCAAATACAATCCAAACACACATAAAACATGCACGACCACACGCCGGAGTTCAAATACAATCCAAACACAACTTAAACCATTCACGGCCACACGCCGGAGTTTAAATACAATCCAAACACACATAAAACATGCACGGCCACACGCCAGAGTTCAAATACAATCCAAACACAACTTAAACCATTAACGGCCACACGCCGAAGTTCAAATACAATCCAAACACATTTTAAACCACTAACGGCCACACGCCAGAGATATAATACAATCTAAACACATAAAACATGCACGGCCACACGCCGGAGTTCAAATACAATCCAAACACACATAAAACATGCACGGCCACACGCCGGAGTTCAAATACAATCCAAACACAACTTAAACTATTCACGACCTCACGATGGAGTTCAAATACAATCCAAAACTCATAAAACATGCACGGCTACATGCGGAGTTCAAATAGAGTCCAAACACACATAAAACATGCACGGCCACATGCCGGAGTTCAAATACATTCTAAACACATCTTAAACCACACGCTGGAGTTCAAATACAATCCAAACACACATAAAACATGCACGGCCACACGCCGGAGTTTAAATACAATCCAAACACAACATAAACCATTAACGACCACACGCCGGAGTTGAAATACAATCGAAACACACATAAAACATACACGGCCACACGTCGTAGTTCAAATACAATCCAAACACAACTTAATTAATTCACGACTATACGCCGAAGTTCAAATACAATCCAAGCACAAATAAAACATGCACGGCCACGCGCCGGAGTTCAAATATAATCCAAACACAACTTAAACCATTTACGGCCACACACCGGAGTTCAAATACAATCCAAACACACATAAAACATGCACGACCACACGACGGAATTCAAATGCAATCCAAACACAATTTAAACCATTCACGGCCACACGCTGGAGTTCAAATACAATCCAAACACATATAAAACATTCACGACCACACGGAGTTCAAATACAATCCAAACACAACTTAAACCATTCACGCCACACGTAGTTGAAATACAATCCAAACACACATAAAACATGCACGGCCACACGCCGGAGTTCAAATATAATCCAAACACAACTTAAACCATGCACGGCCACACGCCGGACTTCAAATACAATCCAAACACACATAAACCATGCACGGCCACACGCCGGAGTTCAAATACAATCCAAACACAACTTAAACCATTCACGGCCAGACGCCGGAGTTCAAATACAATCCAAACACACATAAAACATGCACGACCACACGCCAGAGTTCAAATACAATCCAAACACAACTTAAACCATTCACGGCCACACGCCGGAGTTTAAATACAATCCAAACACACATAAAACATGCACGGCCACACGCCAGAGTTCAAATACAATCCAAACACAACTTAAACCATTAACGGCCACACGCCGAAGTTCAAATACAATCCAAACACATTTTAAACCACTAACGGCCACACGCCAGAGTTATAATACAATCTAAACACACATAAAACATGCACGGCCACACGCCGGAGTTCAAATACAATCCAAACACACATAAAACATGCACGGCCACACGCCGGAGTTCAAATACAATCCAAACACAACTTAAACTATTCACGACCTCACGCCGGAGTTCAAATACAATCCAAACACTCATAAAACATGCACGGCTACATGCCGGAGTTCAAATACAGTCCAAACACACATAAAACATGCACGGCCACATGCCGGAGTTCAAATACATTCTAAACACAACTTAAACCACTCACGGCCACACGCCGGAGTTCAAATACAATCCAAACACACATAAAACATGCACGGCCACACGCCGGAGTTTAAATACAATCCAAACTCAACTTAAACCATTCACGGCCACACGTCGGAGTTCAAATACAATCTAAACACACATAAAACATGCACGGCCACACGCCAGAGTTCAAATACAATTCAAACACAACTTAAACCATTCACGGCCACACGCCGGACATCAAATACAATCCAAACACAACATAAACCATTAACGACCACACGCCGGAGTTGAAATACAATCCAAACACACATAAAACATGCACGGCCACACGTCGTAGTTCAAATACAATCCAAACACAACTTAAACAATTCACGACTATACGCCGAAGTTAAAATACAATCCAAGCACAAATAAAACATGCACGGCCACACGCCGGAGTTCAAATATAATCCAAACACAACTTAAACCATTTACGGCCACACGCCGGAGTTCAAATACAATCCAAACACACATAAAACATGCACGACCACACGACGGAGTTCAAATGCAATCCAAACACAATTTAAACCATTCACGGCCACACGCTGGAGTTCAAATACAATCCAAACACACATAAAACATTCACGACCACGCTGAGTTCAAATACAATCCAAACACAACTTAAACCATTCACGGCCACACGCCGGAGTTGAAATACAATTCAAACATATATAAAACATGCACGGCCACACACCGGAGTTCAAATACAATCCAAACACAACTTAAACCATTGACGGCCACATGCCGGAATTCTAATACAATCCAGACACACATAAAACATGCACGGCCACACGCCGGAGTTGAAATACAATCCAAACACAACTTAAACCATTCACGGCCACACACCGGACTTCAAATACAATACACACACATAAACCATGCACGGCCACACGCCGGAGTTCAAATACAATCCAAACACAACTTAAACCATTCACGGCCAGACGCCGGAGTTCAAATACAATCCAAACACACTTAAAACATGCACGACCACACGCCAGAGTTCAAATACAATCCAAACACAACTTAAACCATTCACGGCCACACGCCGGAGTTTAAATACAATCCAAACACACATAAAACATGCACGGCCACACGCCAGAGTTCAAATACAATCCAAACACAACTTAAACCATTAACGGCCACACGCCGAAGTTCAAATACAATCCAAACACAATTTAAACCACTAACGGCCACACGCCAGAGTTATAATACAATCTAAACACACATAAAACATGCACGGCCACACGCCGGAGTTCAAATACAATCCAAACACACATAAAACATGCACGGCCACACGCCAGAGTTCAAATACAATCCAAACACAACTTAAACTATTCACGACCTCACGCCGGAGTTCAAATACAATCCAAACACTCATAAAACATGCACGGCTACATGCCGGAATTCAAATACAGTCCAAACACACATAAAACATGCACGGCCACATGCCGGAGTTCAAATACATTCTAAACACATCTTAAACCACTCACGGCCACACGCCGGAGTTCAAATACAATCCAAACACACATAAAACATGCACGGCCACACGCCGGAGTTTAAATACAATCCAAACTCAACTTAAACCATTCACGGCCACACGCCGGAGTTCAAATACAATCTAAACACACATAAAACATGCACGGCCACACGCCAGAGTTCAAATACAATTCAAACACAACTTAAACCATTCACGGCCACACGCCGGACATCAAATACAATCCAAACACAACATAAACCATTAACGACCACACGCCGGAGTTGAAATACAATCCAAACACACATAAAACATGCACGGCCACACGTCGTAGTTCAAATACAATCCAAACACAACTTAAACAATTCACAACTATACGCCGAAGTTAAAATACAATCCAAGCACAAATAAAACATGCACGGCCACACGCCGGAGTTCAAATATAATCCAAACACAACTTAAACAATTTACGGCCACACGCCGGAGTTCAAATACAATCCAAACACACATAAAACATGCACGACCACACGACGGAGTTCAAATGCAATCCAAACACAATTTAAACCATTCACGGCCACACGCTGGAGTTCAAATACATTCCATACACACATAAAACATTCACGACCACACGCCGGAGTTCAAATACAATCCAAACACAACTTAAACCATTCACGGCCACACGCCGGAGTTGAAATACAATTCAAACACATATAAAACATGCACGGCCACACACCGGAGTTCAAATACAATCCAAACACAACTTAAACCATTGACGGCCACATGCCGGAATTCTAATACAATCCAGACACACATAAAACATGCACGGCCACACGCCGGAGTTCAAATACAATCCAAACACAACTTAAACCATTCACGGCCACACACCGGACTTCAAATACAATACACACACATAAACCATGCACGGCCACACGCCGGAGTTCAAATACAATCCAAACACAACTTAAACCATTCACGGCCAGACGCCGGAGTTCAAATACAATCCAAACACACATAAAACATGCACGACCACACGCCAGAGTTCAAATACAATCCAAACACAACTTAAACCATTCACGGCCACACGCCGGAGTTCAAATACAATCCAAACACACATAAAACATGCACGGCCACACGCCAGAGTTCAAATACAATCCAAACACAACTTAAACCATTCACGGCCACACGCCGAAGTTCAAATACAATCCAAACACATTTTAAACCACTCACGGCCACACGCCGGAGTTATAATACAATCTAAACACACATAAAACATGCACGGCCACACGCCGGAGTTCAAATACAATCCAAACACACATAAAACATGCACGGCCACACGCCGGAGTTCAAATACAATCCAAACACAACTTAAACTATTCACGACCTCACGGCGGAGTTCAAATACAATCCAAACACTCATAAAACATGCACGGCCAAATGCCGGAGTTCAAATACAGTCCAAACACACATAAAACATGCACGACCACATGCCGGAGTTCAAATACATTCTAAACACAACTTAAACCACTCACGGCCACACGCCGGAGTTCAAATACAATCCAAACACACATAAAACATGCACGGCCACACGCCGGAGTTCAAATACAATCCAAACTCAACTTAAACCATTCACGGCCACACGCCGGAGTTCAAATACAATCTAAACACACATAAAACATGCACGGCCACACGCCAGAGTTCAAATACAATCCAAACACAACTTAAACCATTCACGGCCACACGCCGGACTTCAAATACAACCCAAACACAACTTAAACCATTAACGACCACACGCCGGAGTTGAAATACAATCCAAACACACATAAAACATGCACGGCCACACGCGTAGTTCAAATACAATCCAAACACAACTTAAACAATTCACGACTATACGCCGAAGTTCAAATACAATCCAAACACACATAAAACATGCACGGTCACACGCCGGAGTTCAAATATAATCCAAACACAACTTAAACCATTCACGGCCACACACCGGAGTTCAAATACAATCCAAACACACATAAAACATGCACCACCACACGACGGAGTTCAAATGCAATCCAAACACAATTTAAACCATTCATGGCCACACGCTTGAGTTCAAATACAATCCAAACACACATAAAACATTCACGACCACACGCCGAAGTTCAAATACAATTCAAACACAACTTAAACCATTCACGGCCACACGCCGAAGTTGAAATACAATCCAAACACACATAAAACATGCACGGCCACACGCTGGAGTTCAACTACAATCCAAACACAACTTAAACCATTGACGGCCACATGTCGGAATTCTAATACAATCCAGACACACATAAAACATGCACGGCCACACGCCGGAGTTCAAATACAATCCAAACACAACTTAAACCATTCACGGCCACACACCGGACTTCAAAAACAATCCAATCACACATAAACCATGCACTGCCACACGCCGGAGTTCAAATACAATCCAAACACAACTTAAACCATTCACGGCCAGACGCCGGAGTTCAAATACAATCCAAACACACATAAAACATGCACGACCACACGCCAGAGTTCAAATACAATCCAAACACAACTTAAACCATTCACGGCCACACGCCGCAGTTCAAATACAATACAAACACACATAAAACATGCACGGCCACACGCCAGAGTTCAAATACAATCCAAATACAACTTAAACCATTCACGGCCACACGCCGAAGTTCAAATACAATGCAAACACATTTTAAACCACTCACGGCCACACGCCGGAGTTATAATACAATCTAAACACACATAAAACATGCACGGCCACACGCCGGAGTTCAAATACAATCCAAACACTCATAAAACATGCACGGCCACACGCCGGAGTTCAAATACAATCCAAACACAACTTAAACTATTCACGACCACACGCCGGAGTTCAAATACAATCAAAACACTCATAAAACATGCACGGCCACATGCCGGAGTTCAAATACAGTCCAAACACACATAAAACATGCACGGCCACATGCCGGAGTTCAAATACATTCTAAACACAACTTAAACCATTCACGGCCACACGCCGGAGTTGAAATACAATCCAAACACACATAAAACATGCACGGCCACACGCCGGAGTTCAAATAAAATCCAAACACAACTTAAACCATTCACGGCCACACGCCGGAGTTCAAATACAATCCAAACACACATAAAACATGCACGGCCACATGCCGGAGTTAAAATACAATCCAAACACAACTTAAACCATTTAGGCCACATGCCGGAGTTCTAATACAATCCAAACACACATAAAACATGCACGGCCACACGCCGGAGTTCAAATACAATCCAAACACAACTTAAACCAATCATGGCCAGACACCGGAGTTCAAATACAGACCAAACACACATAAAACATGCACGGCCACACGCCAGAATTCAAATACAATCCAAACACAACTTAAACCAATCACGGCCACACGCCGAAGTTCAAATGCAATCCGAACACATTTTAAACCACTCACGGCCACACGCCGGAGTTATAATACAATCTAAACACACATAAAACATGCACGGCCACACGCCGGAGTTCAAATACAATCCAAACACACATAAAACATGCACAACCACACGACGGAGTTCAAATGCAATCCAAATACAACTTAAACCATTCACGGCCAGACGCTGGAGTTCAAATACAATCCAAACACACATGAAACATGCACGGCCACACGCCAGAGTTCAAATACAATCCAAACACAACTTAAACCATTCACGGCCACACGCCGAACTTCAAACACACATAAAACATGCACGGCCACATGCCGGAATTCTAATACAATCCAAACACACATAAAACATGCACGGCCACACTCCGGAGTTCAAATACAATCCAAACACAACTTAAACAACTCACAGCCACACACCAGAGTTCAAATATAATCCAAACACACATAAAACATGCACGGCCACACGACGGAGTTCAAATACAATCCAAACACAACTTAAACCATTAACGGCCACACGCCGGAGTTGAAATACAATCCAAACACACATAAAACATGCACGGCCACACGCCGGAGTTCAAATATAATCCAAACACAACTTAAACCATTCACGACCACACGGCGGAGTTCAAATACAATCCAAACACACATAAAACATGCACGGCCACACGCCGGAGTTCAAATACAATCCAAACACAACTTAAACTATTCACGACCACACGCCGGAGTTCAAATACAATCCAAACAATCATAAAACATGCACGGCCACATGCCGGAGTTCAAATACAGTCCAAACACACATAAAACATGCACGGCCACATGCCGGAGTTCAAATACATTCTAAACACAACTTAAACCACTCACGGCCACACGTCGGAGTTCAAATACAATCCAAACACACATAAAACATGCACGGCCACACGCCGGAGTTCAAACACAATCCAAACTCAACTTAAACCATTCACGGCCACATGCCGGATTTCAAATACAATCCACACACATATAAAACATGCACGGCCACACGCCGGAGTTCAAATACAATCCAAACACACATAAAACATGCATGACCACACGCCAGAGTTCAAATACAATCCAAACACAACTTAAACCATTCACGGCCACACGCCGGAGTTTAAATACAATCCAAACACACATAAAACATGCACGGCCACACGCCAGAGTTCAAATACAATCCAAAAACAACTTAAACCATTAACGGCCACACGCCGAAGTTCAAATACAATCCAAACACATTTTAAACCACTAACGGCCACACGCCAGAGTTATAATACAATCTAAACACACATAAAACATGCACGGCCACACGCCGGAGTTCAAATACAATCCAAACACACATAAAACATGCACGGCCACACGCCGGAGTTCAGATACAATCCAAACACAACTTAAACTATTCACGACCTCACGCCGGAGTTATAATACAATCTAAACACACATAAAACATGCACGGCCACACGCCGGAGTTCAAATACAATCCAAACACTCATAAAACATGCACGGCCACACGCCCGAGTTCAAATACAATCCAAACACAACTTAAACTATTCACGACCACACGCCGGAGTTCAAATACAATCCAAACACACATAAAACATGCACGGCCACACGCCGGAGTTTAAATACAATCCAAACTCAACTTAACCCATTCACGGCCACACGTCGGAGTTCAAATACAATCTAAACACACATAAAACATGCACGGCCACACGCCAGAGTTCAAATACAATTCAAAAACAACTTAAACCATTCATGGCCACACGCCGAACTTCAAACACAATCCTAACACACATAAAACATGCACGGCCACATGCCGGAATTCTAATACAATCCAAACACACATAAAACATGCACGGCCACACTCCGGAGTTCAAATACAATCCAAACACAACTTAATCAATTCACGACCATACGCCGAAGTTAAAATACAATCCAAGCACAAATAAAACATGCACGGCCACACGCCGGAGTTCAAATATAATCCAAACACAACTTAAACCATTTACGGCCACACGCCGGAGTTCAAATACAATCCAAACACACATAAAACATGCACGACCACACGACGGAGTTCAAATGCAATCCAAACACAATTTAAACCATTCACGGCCACACGCTGGAGTTCAAATACAATCCAAACACACATAAAACATTCACGACCACACGCCGGAGTTCAAATACAATCCAAACACAACTTAAACCATTCACGGCCACACGCCGGAGTTGAAATACAATTCAAACACATATAAAACATGCACGGCCACACACCGGAGTTCAAATACAATCCAAACACAACTTAAACCATTGATGGCCACATGCCGGAATTCTAATATAATCCAGACACACATAAAACATGCACGGCCACACGCCGGAGTTAAATACAATCCAAACACAACTTAAACCATTCACGGCCACACACCGGACTTCAAATACAATACACACACATAAACCATGCACGGCCACACGCCGGAGTTCAAATACAATCCAAACACAACTTAAACCATTTACGGCCAGACGCCGGAGTTCAAATACAATCCAAACACACATAAAACATGCACGACCACACGCCAGAGTTCAAATACAATCCAAACACAACTTAAACCATTCACGGCCACACGCCGGAGTTCAAATACAATCCAAACACACATAAAACATGCACGGCCACACGCCAAAGTTCAAATACAATCCAAACACAACTTAAACCATTCACGGCCACACGCAGAAGTTCAAATACAATCCAAACACATTTTAAACCACTCACGGCCACACGCCGGAGTTATAATACAATCTAAACACACATAAAACATGCACGGCCACACGCCGGAGTTCAAATACAATCCAAACACACATAAAACATGCACGGCCACACGCCGGAGTTCAAATACAATCCAAACACAACTTAAACTATTCACGACCTCACGCCGGAGTTCAAATACAATCCAAACACTCATAAAACATGCACGGCCACATGCCGGAGTTCAAATACAGTCCAAACACACATAAAACATGCACGGCCACATGCCGGAGTTCAAATACATTCTAAACACAACTTAAACCACTCACGGCCACACGCCGGAGTTCAAATACAATCCAAACACACATAAAACATGCACGGCTACACGCCGGAGTTCAAATACAATCCAAACTCAACTTAAACCATTCACGGCCACACTCCAGAGTTCAAATACAATCTAAACACACATAAAACATGCACGGCCACACGCCAGAGTTCAAATACAATCCAAACACAACTTAAACCATTCACGGCCACACGCCGGACTTCAAATACAATCCAAACACAACTTAAACCATTAACGGCCACACGCCGGAGTTGAAATACAATCCAAACACACATAAAACATGCACGGCCACACGCGTAGTTCAAATTCAATCCAAACACAACTTAAACAATTCACGACTATACGCCGAAGTTCAAATACAATCCAAACACACATAAAACACGCACGGTCACACGCCGGAGTTCAAATATAATCAAAACACAACTTAAACCATTCACGGCCACACACCGGAGTTCAAATACAATCCAAACACAGATAAAACATGCACCACCACACGACGGAGTTCAAATGCAATCCAAACACAATTTAAACCATTCATGGCCACACGCTTGAGTTCAAATACAATCCAAACACACATAAAACATTCACGACCACACGCCGAAGTTCAAATACAATTCAAACACAACTTAAACCATTCACGGCCACACGCCGAAGTTGAAATACAATCCAAACACACATAAAACATGCACGGCCACACGCTGGAGTTCAACTACAATCCAAACACAACTTAAACCATTGACGGCCACTTGCCGGAATTCTAATACAATCCAGACACACATAAAACATGCACAGCCACACGCCGGAGTTCAAATACAATCCAAACACAACTTAAACCATTCACGGCCACACACCGGACTTCAAAAACAATCCAATCACACATAAACCATGCACGGCCACACGCCGGAGTTCAAATACAATCCAAACACAACTTAAACCATTCACGGCCACACGCCGGAGTTCAAATACAATCCAAACACACATAAAACATGCACGGCCACACGCCGGAGTTCAAATACAATCCAAACACAACTTAAACCATTCACGGCCACACGCCGGAGTTCAAATACAATCCAAACACACATAAAACATGCACGGCCACACGCCGGAGTTCAAATACAATCCAAACACAACTTAAACCATTCACGGCCACACGCCGGAGTTCAAATACAAACACATTTTAAACCACTCACACATAAAACATGCACGCCACACGTAGTTCAAATACAATCCAAACACTCTTAAAACATGCAAGGCCACACGACGGATTTCAAATACAATCCAAAAACAAATTAAACTATTCACGGCCACATGACGGAGTTCAAATAAAATCAAAACACAATTAAAACATGCACGTCCACAGGCGGTAGTTCAAATACACTCCAAACACACATAAAACATGCACGGCCACATGCCGGAGTTCAAATACATTCTAAACACAACTTAAACCACGCACGGCCACATGCCGGAGTTCAAATACAATCCAAACACACATAAAACATGCACGGCCACACGCCGGAGTTCAAATAAAATCCAAACAAAACTTAAACCATTCACGGCCACACGCCGGAGTTCAAATACAATCCAAACACACATAAAACATGCACGGCCACATGCCGGAGTTAAAACACAATCCAAACACAACTTAAACCATTTAGGCCACATGCCGGAGTTCTAATACAATCCAAACACACATCAAACATGCACGGCCACACGCCGGAGTTCAAATACAATCCAAACACAACTTAAACCAATCATGGCCAGACACCGGAGTTCAAATACAGACCAAACACACATAAAACATGCACGGCCACACGCCAGAATTCAAATACAATCCAAACACAACTTAAACCAATCACGGCTACACGCCGAAGTTCAAATGCAATCCGAACACATTTTAAACCACTCACGGCCACACGCCGGAGTTATAATACAATCTAAACACACATAAAACATGCACGGCCACACGCCGGAGTTCAAATACAATCCAAACACACATAAAACATGCACAACCACACGACGGAGTTCAAATGCAATCCAAATACAACTTAAACCATTCACGGCCAGACGCTGGAGTTCAAATACAATCCAAACACACATGAAACATGCACGGCCACACGCCAGAGTTCAAATACAATCCAAACACAACTTAAACCATTCACGGCCACACGCCGAACTTCAAACACAATCCTAACACACATAAAACATGCACGGCCACATGCCGGAGTTCAAATACAATCCAAACACACATAAAACATGCACGGCCACACTCCGGAGTTCAAATACAATCCAAACACAACTTAAACAACTCACAGCCACACACCGGAGTTCAAATATAATCCAAACACACATAAAACATGCACGGCCACACGCCGGAGTTCAAATACAATCCAAACACAACTTAAACCATTAACGGCCACACGCCGGAGTTCAAATACAATCCAAACACACATAAAACATGCACGGCCACACGCCGGAGTTCAAATACAATCCAAACACAACTTAAACCATTCACGGCCACACGCCGGAGTTCAAATACAATCCAAACACACATAAAACATGCACGGCCACACGCCGGAGTTCAAATACAATCCAAATACAACTTAAACCATTCACGACCACACGCCGGAGTTCAAATACAATGCAAACACATTATAAACCACTCACGCCACACGGGAGTTCAAATACAATCTAAACACACATAAAACATGCACGGCCACACGCCGGAGTTCAAATACAATCCAAACACTCATAAAACATGCACGGCCACACTCCGGAGTTCAAATACAATCCAAACACAACTTAAACTATTCACGACCACACGCCGGAGTTCAAATACAATCAAAACACTCATAAAACATGCACGCCACATGCCGGAGTTCAAATACAATCCAAACACATAAAACATGCACGGCCACATGCCGGAGTTCAAATACATTCTAAACACAACTTAAACCATTCACGGCCACACGCCGGAGTTGAAATACAATCCAAACACACATAAAACATGCACGGCCACACGCCGGAGTTCAAATAAAATCCAAACACAACTTAAACCATTCACGGCCACACGCCGGAGTTCAAATACAATCCAAACACACATAAAACATGCACGGCCACATGCCGGAGTTAAAATACAATCCAAACACAACTTAAACCATTTAGGCCACATGCCGGAGTTCTAATACAATCCAAACACACATCAAACATGCACGGCCACACGCCGGAGTTCAAATACAATCCAAACACAACTTAAACCAATCATGGCCAGACACCGGAGTTCAAATACAGACCAAACACACATAAAACATGCACGGCCACACGCCAGAATTCAAATACAATCCAAACACAACTTAAACCAATCACGGCCACACGCCGAAGTTCAAATGCAATCCGAACACATTTTAAACCACTCACGGCCACACGCCGGAGTTATAATACAATCTAAACACACATAAAACATGCACGGCCACACGCCGGAGTTCAAATACAATCCAAACACACATAAAACATGCACAACCACACGACGGAGTTCAAATGCAATCCAAATACAACTTAAACCATTCACGGCCAGACGCTGGAGTTCAAATACAATCCAAACACACATGAAACATGCACGGCCACACGCCAGAGTTCAAATACAATCCAAACACAACTTAAACCATTCACGGCCACACGCCGGACTTCAAATACAATCCAAACACACATAAAACAAGCACGGCCACACGCCGGAGTTCAAATACAATCCAAACACACATAAAACATGCACGGCCACACTCCGGAGTTCAAATACAATCCAAACACAACTTAAACAACTCACAGCCACACACCAGAGTTCAAATATAATCCAAACACACATAAAACATGCACGCCACACGCCGAGTTCAAATACAATCCAAACACAACTTAAACCATTAACGCCACACGCCGAGTTCAAATACAATCCAAACACACATAAAACATGCACTACACGCTGAGTTCAAATACAATCCAAACACAACTTAAACCATTCACGCCACACGCCGAGTTCAAATACAATCCAAACACACATAAAACATGCACGCCACACGCCAAGTTCAAATACAATCCAAATACAACTTAAAACCATTCACGACCACACGCTGAGTTCAAATACAATCCAAACACATTTTAAACCACTCACGCCACACGGAGTTATAATACAATCTAAACACACATAAAACATGCACGGCCACACGCCGGAGTTCAAATACAATCCAAACACTCATAAAACATGCACGGCCACACGCCGGAGTTCAAATACAATCCAAACACAACTTAAACTATTCACGACCACACGCCGGAGTTCAAATACAATCCAAACACACATAAAACATGCACGGCCACACGCCGGAGTTCAAATACAGTCCAAACACACATAAAACATGCACGGCCACATGCCGGAGTTCAAATACATTCTAAACACAACTTAAACCATTCACGGCCATACGCCGGAGTTGAAATACAATCCAAACACACATAAAACATGCACGGCCACACGCCGGAGTTCAAATACATTCTAAACACAACTTAAACCATTCACGGCCACACGCCGGAGTTCAAATACAATCCAAACACACATAAAACATGCACGGCCACATGCCGGAGTTAAAATACAATCCAAACACAACTTAAACCATTTAGGCCACATGCCGGAGTTCTAATACAATCCAAACACACATAAAACATGCACGGCCACACGCCGGAGTTCAAATACAATCCAAACACAACTTAAACCAATCATGGCCAGACACCAGAGTTCAAATACAGACAAAACACACATAAAACATGCACGGCCACACGCCAGAATTCAAATACAATCCAAACACAACTTAAACCAATCACGGCCACACGCCGAAGTTCAAATGCAATCCGAACACATTTTAAACCACTCACGGCCACACGCCGGAGTTATAATACAATCTAAACATACATAAAACATGCACGGCCACACGCCGGAGTTCAAATACAATCCAAACACACATAAAACATGCACAACCACACGACGGAGTTCAAATGCAATCCAAATACAACTTAAACCATTCACGGCCAGACGCTGGAGTTCAAATACAATCTAAACACACATGAAACATGCACGGCCACACGCCAGAGTTCAAATACAATCCAAACACAACTTAAACCATTCACGGCCACACGCCGCAGTTCAAATACAATCCAAACACACATAAAACATGCACGGCCACACGCCGGAGTTCAAATACAATCCAAACACACATAAAACATGCACGGCCACACGCCGGAGTTCAAATACAATCCAAACACAACTTAAACCATTAACGGCCACATGCCGGAGTTCAAATACAATCCAAACACACATAAAACATGCACGGCCACACGCCGGAGTTCAAATACAATCCAAACACAACTTAAACCATTCACACCACACGGCGGAGTTCAAATACAATCCAAACACACATAAAACATGCACGGCTACACGCCGGAGTTCAAATACAATCCAAACACAACTTAAACTTTTCACGACCACACGCCGGAGTTCAAATACAATCCAAACACTCATAAAACATGCACGGCCACATGCCGGAGTTCAAATACAGTCCAAACACACATAAAACATGCACGGCCACATGCCGGAGTTCAAATACATTCTAAACACAACTTAAACCACTCACGGCCACACGCCGGAGTTCAAATACAATCCAAACACACATAAAATATGCACGGCCACACGCCGGAGTTCAAATATAATCCAAACACAACTTAAACCATTCACGGCCACACACCGGAGTTCAAATACAATCCAAACACACATAAAACATGCACGACCACACGACGGAGTTCAAATGCAATCCAAACACAATTTAAACCATTCACGGCCACACGCTGGAGTTCAAATACAATCCAAACACAACTTAAACCATTAACGGCCACACGCTGAGTTCAAATACAATCCAAACACACATAAAACATGCACGCCACACGCCGAGTTCAAATACAATCCAAACACATATAAACCATGCACGACCACACGTCGGAGTTCAAATTCAATCCAAACACAATTTAAACCATGCACGGCCACACGCCGGAGTTCAAATACAATCCAAACACAACTTAAACCATTAACGGCCACACGGAGTTGAAATACAATCTAAATACACATAAAACATGCACGGCCACACGACAGAGTTCAAATAAAATCAAATCACAACTTAAACCATTCACGACCACACACGCTGGAGTTCAAATACAATCCAAACACATATAAAACATGCACGGCTACACGCCGGAGTTCAAATACAATCCAAACACAACTTAAACTTTTCACGACCACACGCCGGAGTTCAAATACAATCCAAACACTCATAAAACATGCACGGCCACATGCCGGAGTTCAAATACAGTCCAAACACACATAAAACATGCACGGCCACATGCCGGAGTTCAAATACATTCTAAACACAACTTAAACCACGCACGGCCACATGCCGGAGTTCAAATACAGTCCAAACACACATAAAACATGCACGGCCACATGCCGGAGTTCAAATACATTCTAAACACAACTTAAACCATTCACGGCCACACGCCGGAGTTGAAATACAATCCAAACACACATAAAACATGCACGCCACACGGAGTTCAAATAAAATCCAAACACAACTTAAACCATTCACGCCACACGCCGGAGTTCAAATACAATCCAAACACACATAAAACATGCACGCCACACGCCGAGTTCAAATACAATCCAAACACAACTTAAACCATTTAGGCCACATGCCGAGTTCAAATACAATCCAAACACACATAAAACATGCACGCCACACGCCGAGTTCAAATACAATCCAAACACAACTTAAACCAATCACGCACACACCGGAGTTCAAATACAATCCAAACACACATAAAACATGCACGCCACACGCTGAGTTCAAATACAATCCAAACACAACTTAAAACCATTCACGGCCACACGCCAAGTTCAAATACAATCCAAACACATTTTAAACCACTCACGCCACACGCCGAGTTCAAATACAGTCTAAACACACATAAAACATGCACGGCCACACGACGGAGTTCAAATACAATCCAAACACACATAAAACATGCACAACCACACGCGGAGTTCAAATACAATCCAAATACAACTTAAACCATTCACGGCCACACTGGAGTTCAAATACAATCCAAACACACATAAAACATGCACGCCACACGCTGAGTTCAAATACAATCCAAACACAACTTAAACTATTCACGCCACACGCCGAAGTTCAAATACAATCCAAACACATAAAACATGCACGGCCACATGCCGGAGTTCAAATACAGTCCAAACACACATAAAACATGCACGCCACACGCCGAGTTCAAATACAATCCAAACACAACTTAAACAACTCACGCCACACCGAGTTCAAATATAATCCAAACACACATAAAACATGCACGCCACACGCCGAGTTCAAATACAATCCAAACACAACTTAAAACCATTAACGGCCACACGGAGTTCAAATACAATCCAAACACACATAAAACATGCACGCCACACGCCGAGTTCAAATACAATCCAAACACAACTTAAACCATACACACCACACGGCGGAGTTCAAATACAATCCAAACACACATAAAACATGCACGGCTACACGCCGGAGTTCAAATACAATCCAAACACAACTTAAACTTTTCACGACCACACGCCGGTGTTCAAATACAATCCAAACACTCATAAAACATGCACGGCCACATGCCGGAGTTCAAATACAGTCCAAACACACATAAAACATGCACGGCCACATGCCGGAGTTCAAATACATTCTAAACACAACTTAAACCACTCACGGCCACACGCCGGAGTTCAAATACAATCCAAACACACATAAAATATGCACGGCCACACGCCGGAGTTCAAATATAATCCAAACACAACTTAAACCATTCACGGCCACACACCGGAGTTCAAATACAATCCAAACACACATAAAACATGCACGGCCACACGCCGGAGTTCAAATACAATCCAAACACAACTTAAACCATTCACGGCCACACGCCGGAGTTCAAATACAATCCAAACACAACTTAAACCATTAACGGCCACACGCCGGAGTTCAAATACAATCCAAACACACATAAAACATGCACGGCCACACGCCGGAGTTCAAATACAATCCAAACACACATAAAACATGCACGACCACACGTCGGAGTTCAAATACAATCCAACAGACATAAACCATGCACGGCCACACGCCGGAGTTTAAATACAATCCAAACACAACTTAAACCATTAACGACGACACGCCGGAGTTCAAATACAATTCAAACACGCATAAAACATGCACAGCCACACGCCGGAGTTCAAATACAATCCAAACACAACTTAAACCATTCACGGCCACACGCCGGAGTTGAAATACAATTCAAACACACATAAAACATGCACGGCAACACGCCGGAGTTCAAATACAATCCAAACACAACTTAAACTATTCACGGCCACACACCGGAGTTCAAATACAATCCAAACACACATAAAACATGCACGGCCACACGCCGGCGTTCAAATACAATCCAAACACTCATAAAACATGCACGACCACATGCCGGAGTTCAAATACAGTCTACACACAACTTAAAACCAATCACGCCACACGGAGTTCAAATACAATCAAACACACATAAAACATGCACGCCACACGCTGAGTTCAAATACAATCCAAACACACATAAAACATGCACGCCACACGCCGAGTTCAAATACAATCCAAACACAACTTAAAACCACTCACGCCACACGGAGTTCAAATACAATCCAAACACACATAAAACATGCACGGCCACACGCCGGAGTTCAAATACAATCCAAACACAACTTAAACTATTCACGGCCACACGCCGGAGTTCAAATACAATCCAAACACTCATAAAACATGCACAGCCACATGCCGGAGTTCAAATACAGTCCAAACACAAATAAAACATGCACGCCACACGGAGTTCAAATACATTCTAAACACAACTTAAACCACTCACGCCACACGCGAGTTCAAATACAATCCAAACACACATAAAACATGCACGCCACACGCTGAGTTCAAATATAATCCAAACACAACTTAAACCATTCACGCCACACACCGGAGTTCAAATACAATCCAAACACACATAAAACATGCACGCCACACGCGGAGTTCAAATACAATCCAAACACAATTTAAACCATTCACGCCACACGCCAAGTTCAAATACAATCCAAACACATTTTAAACCACTCACGGCCACACGCCAGAGTTATAATACAATCTAAACACACATAAAACATGCACGGCCACACGCCGGAGTTCAAATACAATCCAAACACTACTAAAACATGCACGCCACACGGAGTTCAAATACAATCCAAACACAACTTAAACTATTCACGCCACACGGAGTTCAAATACAATCCAAAACACTCATAAAACATGCACGCCACACGAGTTCTAATACAATCCAAACACACATAAAACATGCACAGCCACACGCCGGAGTTCAAATACAATCCAAACACAACTTAAACCATTCACGCCTACACGCCGGAGTTCAAATACAATCCAAACACACATAAAACATGCACGGCCACACGCCGGAGTTCAAATACAATCCAAACACAACTTAAACCATTCACGCCCACACGCCGGAGTTCAAATACAATCCAAACACACATAAAACATGCACGGCCACACGCCAGAGTTCAAATACAATCCAAACACAACTTAAACCATTTACGGCCACACGCCGAAGTTCAAATACAATCCAAACACACATAAACATGCACGCCACACGCGGAGTTCAAATACAATCCAAACACAACTTAAACTATCACGGCCATTAATCTGAGTTCAAATAAAGACAAAAAACACATAAAACATGCACGGCCACATGCCAGAGTTCAAATACAATCCAAACACAACTTAAACCATTCACGCCTACACGCCGGAGTTCACATACAATCCAAACACATTTTAAACCACTCACGCCACACGGAGTTCAAATACAATCTAAACACACATAAACATGCACGCCACACGCCTGAGTTCAAATAGAATCCAAACCCACATAAAACATTCACGGCCACACGCCGGAGTTCACATACAATCCAAACACAACTTAAACCATTCACGGCCAGACGCTGGAGTTCAAATACAATCCAAACACACATGAAACATGCACGGCCACACGCCAGAGTTCAAATACAATCCAAACACAACTTAAACCATTCACGGCCACACGCCGAACTTCAAACACAATCCTAACACACATAAAACATGCACGGCCACACTCCGGAGTTCAAATACAATCCAAACACAACTTAAACAACTCACAGCCACACACCAGAGTTCAAATACAATCCAAACACAACTTAAACAACTCACAGCCACAAACCAGAGTTCAAATATAATCCAAACACACATAAAACATGCACGGCCACACGCCGGAGTTCAAATACAATCCAAACACAACTTAAACCATTAACGGCCACACGCCGGAGTTGAAATACAATCCAAACACACATAAAACATGCACGACCACACGACGGAGTTCAAATGCAATCCAAACACAATTTAAACCATTCACGGCCACACGCTGGAGTTCAAATACAATCCAAACACAACTTAAACCATTAACGCCACACACTGAGTTCAAATACAATCCAAACACACATAAAACATGCACGACCACACGCCGGAGTTCAAATACAATCCAAACACACATAAAACATTCACGACCACAAGCAAGAGTTCAAATACAATCCAAACACAATTTAAACCATGCACGCCACACGCTGAGTTCAAATACAATCCAAACACAACTTAAACCATTAACGCCACACACGGAGTTCAAATACAATCCAAACACACATAAAACATGCAGGGCCACACGCCGGAGTTCAAATACAATCCAAACTCAACTTAAAAATTCACGCCACACACAGAGTTCAAATACATTCCAAACACACATAAAACATGCACGGCCACACGCCGGAGTTCAAATACAATCCAAACACAACTTAAACTATTCACGGCCACACGCCGGAGTTCAAATACTATCCAAACACTCATAAAACATGCACGGCCACACGCCGGAGTTCAAATACAATCCAAACACACATAAAACATGCACGGCCACACGCCGGAGTTCAAATACAATCTAAACACAACTTAAACCACTCACGGTCACACGCCGGAGTTCAAATACAATCCAAACACACATAAAACATGCACGGCCACACGCCGGAGTTCAAATATAATCCAAACACAACTTAAACCATTCACGGCCACACACCGGAGTTCAAATACAATCCAAACACACATAAAACATGCACGGCCACACGCCGGAGTTCAAATACAATCCAAACACAATTTAAACCATTCACGCCACACGCCGAGTTCAAATACAATCCAAACACACATAAACCACTCACGCCACACGGAGTTCAAATACAATCCAAACACATAAAACATGCACGCCACACGCCGGAGTTCAAATACAATCCAAACACACATAAAACATGCACGCCACACGCCGAGTTCAAATACAATCCAAACACAACTTAAACTATTCACGCCACACTGAGTTCAAATACAATCCAAACACTCATAAAACATGCACGCCACATGCGGAGTTCAAATACAATCCAAACACACATAAAACATGCACGCCACACGCCGAGTTCAAATACATTCTAAACACAACTTAAAACCATTCACGGCCACACGAGTTCAAATACAATCCAAACACACATAAAACAAGCACGGCCACACGCCGGAGTTCAAATACAATCCAAACACAACTTAAACCACTCACCGCCACACGCCGGAGTTCAAATACAATCCAAACACACATAAAACATGCACGGCCACACGCCGGAGTTCAAATACAATCCAAACACAACTTAAACCATTTACAGCCACACGCCGGAGTTCAAATATAATCCAAACACACATAAAACATGCACGCCACACGGAGTTCAAATACAATCCAAACACAACTTAAAACCATTCACGCCACACCGAGTTCAAATACAATCCAAACACACATAAAACATGCACGCCACACGCTGAGTTCAAATACAATCCAAACACAACTTAAAACCATTCACGCCACACGCCGAGTTCAAATACAATCCAAACACACATAAAACATGCACGACCACACGCCGGAGTTCAAATATAATCCAAACACACATAAAACATGCACGGCCACACGCTGGAGTTCAAATACAATCTAAATACCACTTAAACCATTAACGGTCACACGCCGGAGTTGAAATACAATCCAAACACAACTGAAACCATTAACGGCCACACGCCGGAGTTGAAATACAATCCAAACACACATAAAACATTCACGGCCACACGCCGGAGTTCAAATACAATCCAAACACAACTTAAACTATTCACGGCCACACGCCGGAGTTCAAATAAAATCCAAACACTCATAAAACATGCACGGCCACATGCCGGAGTTCAAATACAATCCAAACACACATAAAACATGCACGGCCACACGCCGGAGTTCAAATACAATCTAAACACAACTTAAACCATTCACGGCCACACGCCGGAGTTCAAATACAATCCAAACACACATAAAACATGCACGGCCACACGCCGGAGTTCAAATAAAATCCAAACACAACTTAAACCATTCACGGCCACACTACTGAGTTCAAATACAATCCAAACACACATAAAACATGCACGCCACACGCCGGAGTTCAAATACAATCCAAACACAACTTAAACCATTTAGGCCACACGCCGAGTTCAAATACAATCCAAACACACATAAAACATGCACGGCCACACGCTGGAGTTTAAATACAATCCAAACACAACTTAAACCATTCATGGCCAGACACCGGAGTTCAAATACAGACCAAACACACATAAAACATGCACGGCCACACGCCAGAGTTCAAATACAATCCAAACACAACTTAAACCATTCACGGCCACACGCCGAAGTTCAAATACAATCCAAACACATTTTAAACCACTCACGGCCACACGCCGGAGTTCAAATACCATCCAAACACACATGAAACATGCACGGCCACAGCCAGAGTTCAAATACAATCCAAACACACATAAAACATGCACGACCTCACGCCAGAGTTCAAATACAATCCAAACACAACTTAAACCATTCACGGCCACACGCCGGAGTTCAAATACAATCCAAACACACATAAAACATGCACGGCCACACGCCGGAGTTCAAATACAATCCAAACACAACTTAAACTATTCACGGCCACACGCCGGAGTTCAAATACAATCCAAACACACATAAAACATGCACGGCCACATGCCGGAGTTCAAATACAATCCAAACACACATAAAACATGCACGGCCACACGCCGGAGTTCAAATACAATCCAAACACAACTTAAACCACTCACAGCCACACACCGGAGTTCAAATATAATCCAAACACACATGAAACATGCACGGCCACACGCCGGAGTTCAAATACAATCCAAACACAACTTAAACCATAAACGCCACACGGAGTTTAAATACAATCCAAACACACATAAAACATGCACGGCCACACGCTGGAGTTCAAATACAATCCAAACACAACTTAAACCATTCACGGCCACACGCCGGAGTTCAAATACAATCCAAACACAACTTAAACCATTCACGGCCACACGCCGGAGTTCAAATACAATCCAAACACACATAAAACATGCACGGCCACACGCCGGAGTTCAAATACAATCCAAACACACATAAAACATGCACGGCCACACGCCGGAGTTCAAATACAATCCAAACACACATAAACCATACACGGCCACACGCCGGAGTTAAAATACAATCCAAACACAACTTAAAACATGCACGACCACACGCCGGAGTTCAAATACAATCCAAACGCACATAAAACATGCACGGCCACACACCGGATTTCAAATACAATCGAAACACAACTTAAACCATTCACGGCAAACGGCGATAGTTCAAATACTATCCAAACACACATAAAACATGCACGGCCACACGCTGGAGTTCAAATACAATCCAAACACAACTTAAACCATTCACGACCACACGCCGGAGTTCAAATACAATCCAAACACTCATAAAACATGCACGGCCACATGCCGGAGTTCAAATACAATCCAAACACACATAAAACATGCACGGCCACACGCCGGAGTTCAAATATAATCTAAACACAACTTAAAACATTTACGGCCACACACCGGAGTTCAAATATAATCCAAACACACATAAAACATGCACGGCCACACGCTGAGTTCAAATATAATCCAAACACAACTTAAACCATTCACGCCACACCGGAGTTCAAATACAATCCAAACACACATAAAACATGCACGCCACACGCCGAGTTCAAATACAATCCAAACACAACTTAAACCATTCACGGCCACACGCTGAGTTCAAATACAATCCAAACACATTTTAAACCATGCACGCCACACGGAGTTCAAATACAATCCAAACACACATAAAGATGCACGCCACACGCCGAGTTCAAATACAATCCAAACACACATAAAACATGCACGGCCACACGCCGGAGTTCAAATACAATCCAAACACAACTTAAACTATTCACGGCCACACACCGGAGTTCAAATACAATCCAAACACACATAAAACATGCACGGCCACACGCCGGAGTTCAAATACAATCCAAACACACATAAAACATGCTCGGCCACACTGGAGTTCAAATACAATCTAAACACAACTTAAACCATTCACGCCACACGGAGTACAAATACAATCCAAACACACATAAAACATGCACAGCCACACGCCGGAGTTCAAATATAATCCAAACACAACTTAAACCATTCATGGCCAGACACCGGAGTTCAAATACAGACCAAACACACATAAAACATGCACGGCCACACGCCAGAGTTCAAATACAATCCAAACACAACTTAAACCATTCACGGCCACACGCCGGACTTCAAATACAATCCAAACACACATAAAACATGCACGGCCACACGCCGGAGTTCAAATGCAATCCAAACACAACTTAAACTATTCATGGCCAGACACCGGAGTTCAAATACAGACCAAACACACATAAAACATGCACGGCCACACGCCAGAGTTCAAATACAATCCAAACACAACTTAAACCATTCACGGCCACACGCCGAAGTTCAAATACAATCCAAACACATTTTAAACCACTCACGGCCACACGGAGTTCAAATACAATCCAAACACAACTAAAACATGCACGCCACACGGAGATCAAATACAATCCAAACACACATAAAACATGCACAGCCACACGCCGGAGTTCAAATACAATCTAAACACAACTTAAAACACTCACAGCCACACTGGAGTTCAAATACAATCCAAACACACATAAACATGCACGCCACACGCCGGAGTTCAAATACAATCCAAAAACAACTTAAACCATTCACGGCCACACGCCGAAGTTCAAATACAATCCAAACACACATAAAACATGCACGGCCACACGCGTGAGTTCAAATACAATCCAAAGACACATAAAACATGCTCGTCCTCACGGTGGAGTTTAATTACAAACCAAACAATACTTAAACAACTCACATCCACATACCGGAGTCAAATACAATCCAAACACATATAAAACATGCACGGCCACACGCCGGAGTTCAAATACAATCCAAACACAACTTAAACCATTAACGGCCACACGCCGGAGTTGAAATACAATGCAAACACACATAAAACATGCACGACAGCACGCCGGAGTTCAAATACAATCCAAACACAACTTAAACCATTCACGGCCACACGCCGGAGTTCAAATACAATCCAAACACACATAAAACATGCACGTCCACACGCCAGAATTCAAATACAATCCAAACACAACTTAAACTATTCACGGCCACACGCCGGGGTCAAATACAATCCAAACACATATAAAACATGCACGGCCACATGCCGGAGTTCAAATACAGTCTAAACACACATAAAACATGCACCGCCACATGTCGGAGTTCAAATACATTCTAAACACAACTTCAACCACTCACGGCCACACGCCGGGGTTCAAATATACTCCAAACACACATAAAACATGCACAGCCACACGCCGGAGTTCAAATACAATCCAAACACAACTTAAACCATTGACGGCCACACGCCGGAGTTCAAATACAATCTAAACACACATAAAACATGCACGGCCACACGCCAGAGTTCAAATACAATCCAAACACAACTTAAACCATTCACGGCCACACGCCGGACTTCAAATACAATCCAAACACACATAAAACATGCACGGCCACACGCTGGAGTTCAAATACAATCCAAACACAACTTGAACTATTCACGGCTAGACGCCGGAGTTCAAATACAATCCAAACACTCATAAAACATGCACGGCCACACGCCGGAGTTCAAATACAATCCAAACACACATAAAACATGCAACTCCACACGGCGGAGTTCAAATACATTCCACACACAACTCAAACCACTCACGGCCACACGCCGGAGTTCAAATACAATCCAAACACACATAAAACATGCACGCCACACGCCGAGTTCAAATACAATCCAAACACAACTTAAACCATTAACGCCACACACGGAGTTCAAATACAATCCAAACACACATAAAACATGCACGCCACGCCGGAGTTCAAATACAATCCAAACACAACTTAAACCATTCACGCCACACGGAGTTCAAATACAATCCAAACACACATAAAACATGCACGCCACACGCCGAGTTCAAATACATTCCAAACACAACTTAAACCACTCACGGCCACACGCCGGCGTTCAAATACAATCCAAATACCACTTAAACCATTAACGGTCACACGCCGGAGTTGAAATACAATCCAAACACACATAAAACATGCACGGCCACATGCCGGAGTTCAAATACATTCTAAACACAACTTAAACCACTCACGGCCACTCGCCGGAGTTCAAATACAATCCAAACACACATAAAACATGCACGGCCACACGCCGGAGTTCAAATATAATCCAAACACAACTTAAACCATTCACGGCCACACACCGGAGTTCAAATACAATCCAAACACACATAAAACATGCACGACCACACGACGGAGTTCAAATGCAATCCAAACACAATTTAAACCATTCACGGCCACACGCTGGAGTTCAAATACAATCCAAACACAACTTAAACCATTAACGGCCACACGCCGGAGTTCAAATACAATCCAAACACACATAAAACATGCACGGCCACACGCCGGAGTTCAAATACAATCCAAACACACATAAAACATGCACGGCCACACGCCGGAGTTCAAATACAATCCAAACACAACTTAAACCATTCACAGCCACACGCTGAGTTCAAATACAATCCAAACAAAAATTAAACCATTCACAGCCACACTCAGGTGTTCAAATATAATCCAAACACACATAAAACATGCACGGCCACACGCCGGAGTTCAAATACAATCCAAACACTCATAAAACATGCACGGCCACACGCCGGAGTTCAAATACAATCCAAACACAACTTAAACAATAAACGCCACAACCCCGAAGTACAAATAAAAACAAAAACAACATAAAACATGCACGGCCACATGCCGGAGTTCAAATACAGTCCAAACACACATAAAACATGCACGGCCACATGCCGGAGTTCAAATACATTCTAAACACAACTTAAACCATTCACGGCCACACGCCGGAGTTCAAATACAATCCAAACACACATAAAACATGCACGGCCACACGCCGGAGTTCAAATACAATCCAAACACAACTTAAACCATTCACGGCCACACGCCGGAGTTCAAATACAATCCAAACACACATAAAACATGCACGGCCACACGCCGGAGTTAAAATACAATCCAAACACAACTTAAACCATTTAGGCCACACGCCGGAGTTCTAATACAATCCAAACACACATAAAACATGCACACGCCGGCGTTCAAATACAATCCAAACACAACTTAAACCATTCACGCACACACCGGAGTTCAAATACAGACCAAACACACATAAAACATGCACGCCACACGCGGAGTTCAAATACAATCCAAACACAACTTAAACCATTCACGCCACACGCCGAGTTCAAATACAATCCAAACACATTTTAAACCATGCACGCCACACGCCGAGTTCAAATACAATCTAAACACACATAAAACATGCACGCCACACGGAGTTCAAATACAATCCAAACACACATAAAACAAGCACGACCACACGACAGAGTACAAATCCAATCCAAAGACAAATAAAACAATACACGGCCAGATGCTGCAGTTAAAATACAATCCAAACACACATAAAACATGCACGGCCACACGCCTGAGTTCAAATACAATCCAAACACAACTTAAACCATTCACGGCCACACGCCGAAGTTCAAATACAATCCAAACACACATAAAACATGCACGGCCACACGCCGGAGTTCAAATACAATCCAAACACACATAAAACATGCACGGCCACACGCCAGAGTTCAAATACAATCCAAACACAACTAAAACAAATCACGCCACACACCGAGTTCAAATATAATCCAAACACACATAAAACATGCACGCCCACACTTCGGAGTTCAAATACAATCCAAACACAACTGAAACCATTAACGGCCACACGCTGGAGTTGAAATACAATCCAAACACACATAAAACATGCAAGGCCGCACGCCGGAGATCAAATACAAACCAAACACAACTTAAACCAATCACAGCCACCCACCGCAGTTCCAATATAATCCAAACACAAATAAACATGCACGCCACACGCTGAGTTCAAATACAATCCAAACACAACTTAAACTATTCACGGCCACACGCCGGAGTTCAAATACAATCCAAACACTCATAAAACATGCACGGCCACATGCCGGAGTTCAAATACAGTCCAAACACACATAAAACATGCACGGCCACATGCCGGAGTTCAAATACATTCTAAACACAACTTAAACCACTCACGGCCACACGCCGGAGTTCAAATACAATCCAAACACACATAAAACATGCACGGCCACACGCCGGAGTTCAAATACAATCCAAACACAACTTAAACCATTAACGGCCACACGCCGGAGTTCAAATACAATCCAAACACACATAAAACATGCACGGCCACACGCCGGAGTTCAAATACAATCCAAACACAACTTAAACCATTCACGGCCACACGCCGGAGTTCAAATACAATCCAAACACACATAAAACATGCACGGCCACACGCCGGAGTTCAAATACAATCCAAACACAACTTAAACTTTTCACGGCCACACGCCGGAGTTCAAATACAATCCAAACACTCATAAAACATGCACGGCCACACGCCGAAGTTCAAATATAATCCAAACACACATAAAACATGCACGGCCACACGCCGGAGTTGAAATATAATCCAAACACAACTTAAACCATTCACGGCCACACGACGGAGTTGAAATACAATCCAAACACAACTTAAACTATTCACGGCCACACGCCGGAGTTTAAATATAATCCAAACACAACTTAAACCATTCACGGCCACACACCGGAGTTCAAATACAATCCAAACACACATAAAACATGCACGGCCACACGCCGGAGTTCAAATACAATCCAAACACAACTTAAACCATTCACGGCCACACGCCGGAGTTCAAATACAATCCAAACACAACTTAAACCATTAACGGCCACACGCCGGAGTTCAAATACAATCCAAACACACATAAAACATGCACGGCCACACTCCGGAGTTCAAATACAATCCAAACACACATAAAACATGCACGGCCACACGCCGGAGTTCAAATACAATCCAAACACAACTTAAACCATTCACGCCTACACGCCGGAGATCAAATACAATCCAAACACATTTTAAAACCACTCACGCCACACGCCGAGTTCAAATACAATCCAAACACACATAAAACATGCACGCCACACGCCGAGTTCAAATACAATCCAAACACTCATAAAACATGCACGCCACACGCCGAGTTCAAATACAATCCAAACACAACTTAAACTATTCACGCCACACGGGAGTTCAAATACAATCCAAACACTCATAAAACATGCACGCCACACGCCGGAGTTCAAATACAATCCAAACACACATAAAACATGCACGCCACACGGAGTTCAAATACATTCTAAACACAACTTAAACCATTCACGCCACACGCGGAGTTCAAATACAATCCAAACACACATAAAACATGCACGGCCACACGCGAGTTCAAATACAATCCAAACACAACTTAAACTATTCACGCCACACGCGGAGTTCAAATACAATCCAAACACACATAAAACATGCACGCCACGCCGGAGTTCAAATACAATCCAAACACAACTTAAACCATTTACGCCACACGCCGAGTTCAAATACAATCCAAACACACATAAAACATGCACGCCACACGCCGAGTTCAATTACAATCAAAACACAACTTAAACCAATCACGCCACACGGAGTTCAAATACAATCCAAACACACATAAAACATGCACGCCACACGCCGAGTTCAAATACAATCCAAACACAACTTAAACCATTCACGCACACGCCGAGTTCAAATACAATCCAAACATTTTAAACTATGCACGCCACACGCCGGAGTTCAAATACAATCCAAACACACATAAAACATGCACTGCCAGACGCCAGAGTTCAAATACAATCCAAACACACATAAAACATGCACTGCCACACGCCGGAGTTCAAATACAATCCAAACACAACTAAAACAAATCACGGTACACTGGAGTTCAAATACAATCCAAACACACATAAAACATGCACGGCCACACGCCGGAGTTCAAATACAATCCAAACACAACTTAAACAATTCACCCGCCACACGCCGAACTTCAAATACAATCCAAACACACATAAAACATGCACGGCCACACGCCGGAGTTCAAATACAATCCAAACACTCATAAAACATGCACGGCCACACGCCGGAGTTCAAATACAATCCAAACACAACTTAAACCACTCACAGCCACACACCGGAGTTCAAATACAATCCAAACAAACAAAAAACATGCACGACAACACGCCGGAGTTAAAATACAAACAAAAAACAACAAAAACCATTAACGCCAACATCCCGGATTAAAAATACAATCCAAACACACATAAAACATGCACGGCCACACGCCGAAGTTCAAATACAATCCAAACACAACTTAAACCATTCACGGCCACACGCGGAGTTCAAATACAATCCAAACACACATAAACATGCACGCCACACGCTGAGTTCAAATACAATCCAAACACAACTTAAACTATTCACGCCACACGGAGTTCAAATACAAACCAAACACTCATAAAACATGCACGCCACATGGAGTTCAAATACAATCAAACACATAAAACATGCACGCCACACCGAGTTCAAATACATTCTAAACACAACTTAAACCACTCACGGCCACACGCCGGAGTTCAAATACAATCCAAACACACATAAAACATGCACGGCCACACGCCGGAGTTCAAATACAATCCAAACACAACTTAAACCATTAACGGCCACACGCCGGAGTTGAAATACAATCCAAACACACATAAAACATGCACGGCCACACGCCGGAGTTCAAATACAATCCAAACACAACTTAAACCATTCACGGCCACACACCGGAGTTCAAATACAATCCAAACACACATAAAACATGCACGGCCACACGCCGGAGTTCAAATACAATCCAAACACAACTTAAACTATTCACGGCCACACGCCGGAGTTCAAATACAATCCAAACACTCATAAAACATGCACGGCCACATGCCGGAGTTCAAATACAGTCTAAACACACATAAAACATGCACGGCCACATGCCGGAGTTCAAATACATTCTAAACACAACTTAAACCACTCACGGTCACACGCCGGAGTTCAAATACAATCCAAACACACATAAAACATGCACGGCCACACGCCGGAGTTCAAATATAATCCAAACACAACTTAAACCATTCACGGCCACACACCGGAGTTCAAATACAATCCAAACACACATAAAACATGCACGGCCACACGCCGGCGTTCAAATACAATCCAAATACCACTTAAACCATTAACGGTCACACGCCGGAGTTGAAATACAATCCAAACACACCTTAAACCATTAACGGTCACACGCCGGAGTTGAAATACAATCCAAACACACATAAAACATGCACGGCCACACGCCGGAGTTCAAATACTATCCAAACACTCATAAAACATGCACGGCCACACGCCGAAGTTCAAATATAATCCAAACACAACTTAAAACATGCACGGCCACATGCCGGAGTTCAAATACAATCCAAACACACATAAAACATGCACGGCCACACGCCGGAGTTCAAATACAATCCAAACACACATAAAACATGCACGGCCACACGCCGAAGTTCAAATACAATCCAAACACAACTTAAACCATTCACGGCCACACGCCGGAGTTCAAATACAATCCAAACACACATAAAACATGCACGGCCACACGCCGGAGTTCAAATACAATCCAAACACAACTTAAACTATTCACGGCCACACGCCGGAGTTCAAATACAATCCAAACACTCATAAAACATGCACGGCCACACGCCGGAGTTCAAATACAATCCAAACACACATAAAACATGCACGGCCACATGCCGGAGTTCAAATACAATCCAAACACAACTTAAACCATTCACGGCCACACACCGGAGTTCAAATACAATCCAAACACACATAAAACATGCACGGCCACACGCCGGAGTTCAAATATAATCCAAACACAACTTAAACCATTCACGGCCACACACCGGAGTTCAAATACAATCCAAACACACATAAAACATGCACGGCCACACGCCGGAGTTCAAATACAATCCAAACACAACTTAAACCATTCACGGCCACACGCCGGAGTTCAAATACAATCCAAACACACATAAAACATGCACGGCCACACGCCGGAGTTCAAATACAATCCAAACACACATAAAACATGCACGGCCACACGCCGGAGTTCAAATACAATCCAAACACTCATAAAACATGCACGGCCACACGCCGGAGTTCAAATACAATCCAAACACAACTTAAACTATTCACGGCCACACGCCGGAGTTCAAATACAATCCAAACACTCATAAAACATGCACGGCCACACGACGGAGTTGAAATACAATCCAAACACACATAAAACATGCACGCCACACGCCGAGTTCAAATACTATCTAAACACAACTTAAACCATTCACGGCCACACGCCAGAGTTCAAATACAATCCAAAAACACATAAAACATGCACGCCACACGCTGAGTTCAAATACAATCCAAACACAACTTAAACCATTCACGCCACACGCCGAGTTCAAATACAATCCAAACACACATAAAACATGCACGCCACACGCCGAGTTCAAATACAATCCAAACACAACTTAAACCATTTACGCCACATGCGGAGTTCAAATACAATCCAAACACACATAAAACATGCACGCCACACGCCGAGTTCAAATACAATCCAAACACAACTTAAACCATTCACGCCACACGGAGTTCAAATACAATCCAAACACACATAAAACATGCACGCCACACGCTGGAGTTCAAATACAATCCAAACACAACTTAAAACCATTCACGCCACACGCCGAGTTCAAATACAATCCAACACATTTTAAAACATGCACGCCACACGCCGGAGTTCAAATAAAATCCAAACACACTTAAAACATGCACGCCACACGCCGGAGTTCAAATACAATCCAAACACACATAAAACATGCACAACCGCACACGGAGTTCAAATACAATCCAAACACAACTTAAACCATTCACGCCACACTGGAGTTCAAATACAATCCAAACACACATAAAACATGCACGCCACACGCCGAGTTCAAATACAATCCAAACACAACTTAAACCATTCACGCCACACGCGAGTTCAAATACAATCCAAACACACATAAAACATGCACGCCACATGCCGAGTTCAAATACAATCCAAACACACATAAAACATGCACGGCCACACGCCGGAGTTCAAATACAATCCAAACACAACTAAAACCATTCACGGTCAAACAGCGGAGTTAAAATATAATCCAACACACATAAAACATGCACGCCACACGCTGAGTTCAAATACAATCCAAACACAACTTAAACCATTAACGCCACACACGGAGTTCAAATACAATCCAAACACACATAAAACATGCACGCCACACGCCGAGTTCAAATACAATCCAAACACAATTTAAACCATTCACGCCACACGCTGGAGTTCAAATACAATCCAAACACAACTTAAACCATTAACGCCACACGGAGTTCAAATACAATCCAAACACACATAAAACATGCACGGCCACACGCCGGAGTTCAAATACAATCCAAACACACATAAAACATGCACGGCCACACGCCGGAGTTCAAATACAATCCAAACACAAATTAAACAACTCACGGCCACACTGAGTTCAAATACAATCCAAACACAACTTAAACCATTAACGCCACACGCGGAGTTCAAATACAATCCAAACACATATAAAACATGCACGGCTACACGCCGGAGTTCAAATACAATCCAAACACAACTTAAACCATACACGACCAAACGTCGGAGTTCAAATACAATCCAAACACACATAAAACATGCACGGCCACACGCCGGAGTTCAAATACAATCCAAACACAACTTAAACTATTCACGGCCACACACCGGAGTTCAAATACAATCCAAACACTCATAAAACATGCACGGCCACATGCCGGAGTTCAAATACAGTCTACACACACATAAAACATGCACGGCCACATGCCGGAGTTCAAATACATTCTAAACACAACTTAAACCACTCACGGCCACACGCCGGAGTTCAAATATATTCCAAACACACATAAAACTTGCACGGCCACACGCCGGAGTTCAAATACAATCCAAACAGAACTTAAACCATTCACGGCCACACGCCGGAGTTGAAATACAATTCAAACACACATAAAACATGCACGGCCACACGCCGGAGTTCAAATACAATCCAAACACAACTTAAACTATTCACGGCCACACGCCGGAGTTCAAATACAATCCAAACACAACTTAAACCATTCACGCCACACGGAGTTCAAATACTATCCAAACACACATAAAACATGCACGTCCACACGCCGTAGTTCAAATATAATCCAAACACACATAAAACATGCACGCCACACGGAGTTCAAATACAATCCAAACACAACTTAAACTATTCACGCCACACGCCGAGTTCAAATACAATCCAAACACTCATAAAACATGCACGCCACACGCCGAGTTCAAATACAATCCAAACACACATAAAACATGCACGCCACGCCGGAGTTCAAATACATTCTAAACACAACTTAAACCATTCACGGCCACACGGAGTTCAAATACAATCCAAACACACATAAAACATGCACGCCACACGGAGTTCAAATAAAATCCAAACACAACTTAAACCATTCACGGCCACACGCTGAGTTCAAATACAATCCAAACACACATAAAACATGCACGCCACACGCCGGAGTTCAAATACAATCCAAACACAACTTAAAACCATTTACGCCACACGCCGGAGTTCAAATACAATCCAAACACACATAAAACATGCTCGGCCACAAGACGGAGTTCAAATATAATCCAAACACAACTTAAACCATTCATGGCCAGACACCGGAGTTCAAATACAGACCAAACACACATAAAACATGCACGGCCACACGCCAGAGTTCAAATACAATCCAAACACAACTTAAACCATTTACGGCCACAAGCCGAAGTTCAAATACAATCCAAACACATTTTAAACCACTCACGGCCACACGCCGGAGTTATAATACAATCTAAACACACATAAAACATGCACGGCCACACGCCGGAGTTCAAATACAATCCAAACACACATAAAACATGCATGACCACACGACAGAGTTCAAATGCAATCCAAATACAACTTAAACCATTCACGGCCAGATGCTGGAGTTCAAATACAATCCAAACACACATAAAACATGCACGGCCACACGCCGGAGTTTAAATACAATCCAAACTCAACTTAAACCATTCACGGCCACACGCCGGAGTTCAAATACAATCTAAACACACATAAAACATGCACGGCCACACGCCAGAGTTCAAATACAATTCAAACACACATAAAACATGCACGGCCACACTCCGGAGTTCAAATACAATCCAAACACAACTTAAACAACTCACAGCCACACACCAGAGTTCAAATATAATCCAAACACACATAAAACATGCACGGCCACACGCCGGAGTTCAAATACAATCCAAACACAACTTAAACCATTAACGGCCACACGCCGGAGTTCAAATACAATCCAAACACACATAAAACATGCACGCCACACGCCGAGTTCAAATACAATCCAAACACAACTTAAACCATTCACGCCACACGCTGGAGTTCAAATACAATCCAAACACACATAAAACATGCACGCCACACGCCGAGTTCAAATACAATCCAAACACAACTTAAACTATTCACGCCACACACGGAGTTCAAATACAATCAAAACACTCATAAAACATGCACGCCACACGGAGTTCAAATACAGTCTAAACACACATAAAACATGCACGGCCACATGCCGGAGTTCAAATACATTCTAAACACAACTTAAACCACTCACGGTCACACGTCGGAGTTCAAATACAATCCAAACACACATAAAACATGCACGGCCACACGCCGGAGTTCAAACACAATCCAAACTCAACTTAAACCATTAACGGCCACACGCCGGAGTTGAAATACAATCCAAACACACATAAAACATGCACGACCACACGACGGAGTTCAAATGCAATCCAAACACAATTTAAACCATTCACGGCCACACGCTGGAGTTCAAATACAATCCAAACACAACTTAAACCATTCACGGCCACACGCCAGAGTTCAAATACAATCCAAACACACATAAAACATGCACGGCCACACGCCGGAGTTCAAATACAATCCAAACACACATAAAACATGCACGGCCACACGCCGGAGTTCAAATACAATCCAAACACAACTTAAACCATTCACGGCCACACGCCGGAGTTCAAATACAATCCAAACACAACTTAAACCATTAACGGCCACACGCCGGAGTTGAAATACAATCCAAACACACATAAAACATGCACGGCCACACGCCGGAGTTCAAATACAATCCAAACACAACTTAAACCATTCACGGCCACACGCCTGAGTTCAAATACAATCCAAACACACATAAAACATGCACGGCCACACGCCGGAGTTCAAATACAATCCAAACACAACTTAAACTATTCACGGCCACACGCCGGAGTTCAAATACTATCCAAACACTCATAAAACATGCACGGCCACACGCCGGAGTTCAAATACTATCCAAACACACATAAAACATACACGCCACGGAGTTCAAATACATTCTAAACACAACTTAAACCACTCACGCCACACGCCGAGTTCAAATACAATCCAAACACACATAAAACATGCACGCCACACCGGAGTTCAAATACAATCCAAACACAACTTAAACCATTCACGCCACACGGAGTTCAAATACAATCCACACACATAAAACATGCACGCCACACGCCGAGTTCAAATACAATCCAAACACACATAAAACATGCACGCCACACGCTGAGTTCAAATATAATCCAAACACAACTTAAACCATTCACGCCACACACCGGAGTTCAAATACAATCCAAACACACATAAAACATGCACGCCACACGCCGGAGTTCAAATACAATCCAAACACAATTTAAACCATTCACGCCACACGCCAAGTTCAAATACAATCCAAACACATTTTAAACCATGCACGGCCACAGGCCGGTTTTAAAAAAAAATCCAAACACACATAAAACTTGCACGCCACACGCCGAGTTCAAATACAATCCAAACACACATAAAACATGCACGGCCACACGCCGAGTTCAAATACAATCCAAACACAACTTAAACTATTCACGCCACACGCCGAGTTCAAATACAATCCAAACACTCATAAAACATGCACGCCACATGCCGGAGTTCAAATACAATCCAAACACACATAAAACATGCACGCCACACGCCGGAGTTCAAATACATTCTAATCACAACTTAAACCATTCACGGCCACACGGAGTTCAAATACAATCCAAACACACATAAAACATGCACGGCCACACGCTGAGTTCAAATAAAATCCAAACACAACTTAAACCATTCACGGCCACATGTCGGAGTTCAAATACAATCCAAACACACATAAAACATGCACGCCACACGCCGAGTTCAAATACAATCCAAAAACTACTTAAACCATTTAGGCCACATTCCGGATTTATATTACAATCAAAACACACATAAAACCTGCACTGCCAGACGCCGGAGTTCAAATACTATCCAATCACAACTTAAACCAATCACGCCACACCGGAGTTCAAATACAATCCAAACACACATAAAACATGCACGCCACACGCGGAGTTCAAATACAATCCAAACACAACTTAAACCAATCACGCCACACGCGAGTTCAAATACAATCCAAACACATTTTAAAACCACTCACGCCACACGGAGTTCAAATACAATCTAAACACACATAAAACATGCACGCCACACGCCGAGTTCAAATACAATCCAAACACACATAAAACATGCACAACCACACGCTGAGTTCAAATACAATCCAAATACAACTTAAACCATTCACGCCACACGCCGAGTTCAAATACAATCCAAACACACATGAAACATGCACGGCCACACGCCAGAGTTCAAATACAATCCAAACACAACTTAAACCATTCACGGCCACACGCCGAACTTCAAACACAATCCTAACACACATAAAACATGCACGGCCACATGCCGGAATTCTAATACAATCCAAACACACATAAAACATGCACGGCCACACTCCGGAGTTCAAATACAATCCAAACACAACTTAAACAACTCACAGCCACACACCAGAGTTCAAATATAATCCAAACACACATAAAACATGCACGGCCACACGCCGGAGTTCAAATACAATCCAAACACAACTTAAACCATTAACGGCCACACGCCGGAGTTGAAATACAATCCAAACACACATAAAACATGCACGACCACACGACGGAGTTCAAATGCAATCCAAACACAATTTAAACCATTCACGGCCACACGCTGGAGTTCAAATACAATCCAAACACAACTTAAACCATTCACGGCCACACACCGGAGTTCAAATACAATCCAAACACACATAAAACATGCACTGCCACACGCCGGAGTTCAAATACAATCCAAACACACATAAAACATGCACGACCACACGCCGGAGTTCAAATATAATCCAAACACAACTTAAACCATTCACGGCCACACACCGGAGTTCAAATACAATCCAAACACCACTTAAACCATTAACGCCACACACTGAGTTCAAATACAATCCAAACACACATAAAACATGCACGCCACGCCGAGTTCAAATACAATCCAAACACCACCTAAACCATGCACGTCCACACGCCGGAGTTCAAATACAATCCAAACACACATAAAACATGCACGTCCACACGCCAGAATTCAAATACAATCCAAACACAACTTAAACTATTCACGGCCACACGCCGGAGTTCAAATACAATCCAAACACTCATAAAACATGCACGGCCACATGCCGGAGTTCAAATACAGTCCAAACACACATAAAACATGCACGGCCACATGCCGGAGTTCAAATACATTCTAAACACAACTTAAACCACTCACGGCCACACGCCGGAGTTCAAATACAATCCAAACACACATAAAACATGCACGGCCACACGCTGGAGTTCAAATATAATCCAAACACAACTTAAACCATTCACGGCCACACACCGGAGTTCAAATACAATCCAAACACACATAAAACATGCACGACCACACGACGGAGTTCAAATGCAATCCAAACACAATTTAAACCATTCACGGCCACACGCCGAAGTTCAAATACAATGCAAACACATTTTAAACCACTCACGGCCACACGCCGGAGTTATAATACAATCTAAACACACATAAAACATGCACGGCCACACGCCGGAGTTCAAATACAATCCAAACACTCATAAAACATGCACGGCCACACGCCGGAGTTCAAATACAATCCAAACACAACTTAAACTATTCACGACCACACGGAGTTCAAATACAATCAAAACACTCATAAAACATGCACGCCACACGCCGGAGTTCAAATACATCCAAACACACATAAAACATGCACGCCACATGCGGAGTTCAAATACATTCTAAACACAACTTAAACCATTCACGGCCACACGGAGTTCTAATTCAATCCAAACACAAATAAAACATGCAAGGACACACGCCTGATTTAAAATAAAATACAAACACAAATTATACCATTCACTGCCATACGCAGGAGTTCAAATACAATCCAAACACACATAAAACCTGCACGCCACACGCCGAGTTCAAATACAATCCAAACACAACTTAAACCATTTAGGCCACACGGAGTTCTAATACAATCCAAACACACATAAAACATGCACGCCACACGCCGAGTTCAAATACAATCCAAACACAACTTAAACCAATCACGCCACACCGAGTTCAAATACATCCAAACACACATAAAACATGCACGCCACACGCTAGTTCAAATACAATCCAAACACAACTTAAAAACTATTCACGCCACACGCCGAAGTTCAAATGCAATCCAACACATTTTAAACCACTCGCCACACGCCTGAGTTCAAATACAATCTAAACACACATAAAACATGCACGCCACACGCCGAGTTCAAATACAATCCAAACACACATAAAACATGCACAACCACACGACGGAGTTCAAATACAATCCAAATACAACTTAAACCATTCACTACCACACGGAGTTCAAATACAATCCAAACACACATAAAACATGCACGCCACACGCCGAGTTCAAATACAATCCAAACACAACTTAAACCATTCACGGCCACACGCGAACTTCAAACACAATCCAACACACATAAAACATGCACGCCACATGCCGGAATTCAAATACAATCCAAACACACATAAAACATGCACGGCCACACTCGGAGTTCAAATACAATCCAAACACAACTTAAACAACTCAACCACACACCGAGTTCAAATATAATCCAAACACACATAAAACATGCACGGCCACAAGCCATAGTTCAAATACAATCCAAACACAACTTAAACCATTAACAGCCACACGCCGGAGTTCAAATACAATCCAAACACACATAAAACATGCAAGCCACACGCCGAGTTCAAATACAATCCAAACACAACTTAAACCATTCACGACCACACGCCGGAGTTCAAATACAATCCAAACACACATAAAACATGCACGGCCACACGCCGGAGTTCAAATACAATCCAAACACAACTTAAACTATTCACGACCACACGCCGGAGTTCAAATACAATCCAAACACTCATAAAACATGCACGGCCACATGCCGGAGTTCAAATACAGTCCAAACACACATAAAACATGCACGGCCACATGCCGGAGTTCAAATACATTCTAAACACAACTTAAACCACTCACGGCCACACGCCGGAGTTCAAATACAATCCAAACACACATAAAACATGCACGGCCACACGCCGGAGTTCAAACACAATCCAAACTCAACTTAAACCATTAACGGCCACACGCCGGAGTTGAAATACAATCCAAACACACATAAAACATGCACGGCCGAACGCCGGAGTTCAAATACAATCCAAACACAACTTAAACCATTCACGACCACACGGCGGAGTTCAAATACAATCCAAACACACATAAAACATGCACGGCCACACGCCGGAGTTCAAATACAATCCAAACACAACTTAAACTTTTCACGACCACACGCCGGAGTTCAAATACAATCCAAACACTCATAAAACATGCACGGCCACATGCCGGAGTTCAAATACAGTCCAAACACACATAAAACATGCACGGCCACATGCCGGAGTTCAAATACATTCTAAACACAACTTAAACCACTCACGGCCACACGCCGGAGTTCAAATACAATCCAAACACACATAAAATATGCACGGCCACACGCCGGAGTTCAAATATAATCCAAACACAACTTAAACCATTCACGGCCACACACCGGAGTTCAAATACAATCCAAACACACATAAAACATGCACGACCACACGACGGAGTTCAAATGCAATCCAAACACAATTTAAACCATTCACGGCCACACGCTGGAGTTCAAATACAATCCAAACACAACTTAAACCATTAACGGCCACACGCCGGAGTTGAAATACAATCCAAACACACATAAAACATGCACGGCCACACGACGGAGTTCAAATACAATCCAAACACACATAAAACATGCACGACCACACGACGGAGTTCAAATGCAATCCAAACACAATTTAAACCATGCACGGCCACACGCCGGAGTTCAAATACAATCCAAACACAACTTAAACCATTAACGGCCACACGCCGGAGTTGAAATACAATCCAAACACACATAAAACATGCACGGCCGAACGCCGGAGTTCAAATACAATCCAAACACAACTTAAACCATTCACGACCACACGCCGGAGTTCAAATACAATCCAAACACACATAAAACATGCACGGCCACACGCCGGAGTTCAAATACAATCCAAACACAACTTAAACTATTCACGACCACACGCCGGAGTTCAAATACAATCCAAACACTCATAAAACATGCACGGCCACATGCCGGAGTTCAAATACAGTCCAAACACACATAAAACATGCACGGCCACATGCCGGAGTTCAAATACATTCTAAACACAACTTAAACCACTCACGGCCACACGCCGGAGTTCAAATACAATCCAAACACACATAAAACATGCACGGCCACACGCCGGAGTTCAAATATAATCCAAACACAACTTAAACCATTCACGGCCACACACCGGAGTTCAAATACAATCCAAACACACATAAAACATGCACGACCACACGACGGAGTTCAAATGCAATCCAAACACAATTTAAACCATTCACGGCCACACGCCGAAGTTCAAATACAATGCAAACACATTTTAAACCACTCACGGCCACACGCCGGAGTTATAATACAATCTAAACACACATAAAACATGCACGGCCACACGCCGGAGTTCAAATACAATCCAAACACTCATAAAACATGCACGGCCACACGCCGGAGTTCAAATACAATCCAAACACAACTTAAACTATTCACGACCACACGCCGGAGTTCAAATACAATCAAAACACTCATAAAACATGCACGGCCACATGCCGGAGTTCAAATACAGTCCAAACACACATAAAACATGCACGGCCACATGCCGGAGTTCAAATACATTCTAAACACAACTTAAACCATTCACGGCCACACGCCGGAGTTGAAATACAATCCAAACACACATAAAACATGCACGGCCACACGCCGGAGTTCAAATAAAATCCAAACACAACTTAAACCATTCACGGCCACACGCCGGAGTTCAAATACAATCCAAACACACATAAAACATGCACGGCCACATGCCGGAGTTAAAATACAATCCAAACACAACTTAAACCATTTAGGCCACATGCCGGAGTTCTAATACAATCCAAACACACATAAAACATGCACGGCCACACGCCGGAGTTCAAATACAATCCAAACACAACTTAAACCAATCATGGCCAGACACCGGAGTTCAAATACAGACCAAACACACATAAAACATGCACGGCCACACGCCAGAATTCAAATACAATCCAAACACAACTTAAACCAATCACGGCCACACGCCGAAGTTCAAATGCAATCCGAACACATTTTAAACCACTCACGGCCACACGCCGGAGTTATAATACAATCTAAACACACATAAAACATGCACGGCCACACGCCGGAGTTCAAATACAATCCAAACACACATAAAACATGCACAACCACACGACGGAGTTCAAATGCAATCCAAATACAACTTAAACCATTCACGGCCAGACGCTGGAGTTCAAATACAATCCAAACACACATGAAACATGCACGGCCACACGCCAGAGTTCAAATACAATCCAAACACAACTTAAACCATTCACGGCCACACGCCGAACTTCAAACACAATCCTAACACACATAAAACATGCACGGCCACATGCCGGAATTCTAATACAATCCAAACACACATAAAACATGCACGGCCACACTCCGGAGTTCAAATACAATCCAAACACAACTTAAACAACTCACAGCCACACACCAGAGTTCAAATATAATCCAAACACACATAAAACATGCACGGCCACACGCCGGAGTTCAAATACAATCCAAACACAACTTAAACCATTAACGGCCACACGCCGGAGTTGAAATACAATCCAAACACACATAAAACATGCACGGCCGAACGCCGGAGTTCAAATACAATCCAAACACAACTTAAACCATTCACGACCACACGCCGGAGTTCAAATACAATCCAAACACACATAAAACATGCACGGCCACACGCCGGAGTTCAAATACAATCCAAACACAACTTAAACTATTCACGGCCACACGCCGGAGTTCAAATACAATCCAAACACTCATAAAACATGCACGGCCACATGCCGGAGTTCAAATACAGTCTAAACACACATAAAACATGCACGGCCACATGCCGGAGTTCAAATACATTCTAAACACAACTTAAACCACTCACGGCCACACGCCGGAGTTCAAATACAATCCAAACACACATAAAACATGCACGGCCACACGCCGGAGTTCAAATACAATCCAAACTCAACTTAAACCATTCACGGCCACATGCCGGATTTCAAATACAATCCACACACATATAAAACATGCACGGCCACACGCCGAAGTTCAAATACAATCCAAACACACATAAAACATGTACGGGCACACGCCGGAGTTCAAATACAATCCAAACCCAACTTAAACCTTTCACGGCCACACGCCGGAGTTCAAATACAATCCAAACACAACTTAAAACATTCAAGGCCACACGCCGGAGTTCAAATATAATCCAAACACAACTTAAACCAGTCACGGCCACACGCCGGAGTTCAAATACAATTTAAACACACATAAAACATGCACAGCCAGACGCCGGAGCTTAAATACAATCCAATATCAACTTAAACCATTCACGGCCACACGTAGGAGTTCAAATACAATCTAAACACACATAAAACATGCACGGCCACACGCCAGAGTTCAAATACAATTCAAACACAACTTAAACCATTCACGGCCACACGCCGGACTTCAAATACAATCCAAACACAACATAAACCATTAACGACCACACGCCGGAGTTGAAATACAATCGAAACACGCATCAAACATACACGGCCACACGTCGTAGTTCAAATACAATCCAAACACAACTTAATTAATTCACGACTATACGCCGAAGTTCAAATACAATCCAAGCACAAATAAAACATGCACGGCCACACGCCGGAGTTCAAATACAATCCAAACACACATAAAACATGCACAACCACACGACGAAGTTCAAATGCAATCCAAATACAACTTAATCCATTCACGGCCAGACGCTGGAGTTCAAATACAATCCAAACACACATGAAACATGCACGGCCATACGCCAGAGTTCAAATACAATCCAAACACAACTTAAACCATTCACGGCCACACGCCGAACTTCAAACACAATCCTAACACACATAAAACCTGCACGCCACATGCCGAATTCAAATACAATCCAAACACACATAAAACATGCACGCCACACTCCGGAGTTCAAATACAATCCAAACACAACTTAAACAACTCACAGCCACACACCAGAGTTCAAATATAATCCAAACACACATAAAACATGCACGGCCACACGCCGGAGTTCAAATACAATCCAAACACAACTTAAACCATTAACGGCCACACGCCGGAGTTGAAATACAATCCAAACACACATAAAACATGCACGGCACACGCCGGAGTTCAAATACAATCCAAACACAACTTAAACCATTCACGGCCACACGCCAGAGTTCAAATACAATCCAAACACACATAAAACATGCACGGCCACACGCCGGAGTTCAAATACAATCCAAACACAACTTAAACTATTCACGACCACACGCCGGAGTTCAAATACAATCCAAACACTCATAAAACATGCACGGCCACATGCCGGAGTTCAAATACAGTCCAAACACACATAAAACATGCACGGCCACATGCCGGAGTTCAAATACTTTCTAAACACAACTTAAACCACTCACGGCCACACGCCGGAGTTCAAATACAATCCAAACACACATAAAACATGCACGGCCACACACCGGAGTTCAAACACAATCCAAACTCAACTTAAACCATTCACGGCCACATGCCGGATTTCAAATACAATCCACACACATATAAAACATGCACGGCCACACGCCGAAGTTCAAATACAATCCAAACACACATAAAACATGTACGGGCACACGCCGGAGTTCAAATACAATCCAAACCCATCTTAAACCTTTCACGGCCACACGCCGGAGTTCAAATACAATCCAAACACAACTTAAAACATTCAAGGCCACACGCCGGAGTTCAAATATAATTCAAACACAACTTAAACCAGTCACGGCCACACGCCGGAGTTCAAATAAAATTTAAACACACATAAAACATGCACGGCCAGACGCCGGAGTTTAAATACAATCCAATATCAACTTAAACCATTCACGGCCACACGTCGGAGTTCAAATACAATCTAAACACACATAAAACATGCACGGCCACACGCCAGAGTTCAAATACAATTCAAACACAACTTAAACCATTCACGGCCACACGCCGGACTTAAAATACAATCCAAACACAACATAAACCATTAACGACCACACGGAGTTCAAATACAATCCAAACACGCATCAAACATACACGCCACACGTCGTAGTTCAAATACAATCCAAACACAACTTAATTAATTCACTATACCACACGCCAAGTTCAAATACAATCCAAACACAAATAAAACATGCACGCCACACGCTGAGTTCAAATACAATCCAAACACACATAAAACATGCACAACACGACGAAGTTCAAATGCAATCCAAATACAACTTAATCCATTCACGGCCAGACGCTGGAGTTCAAATACAATCCAAACACACATGAAACATGCACGGCCATACGCCAGAGTTCAAATACAATCCAAACACAACTTAAACCATTCACGCCACACGCCGAACTTCAAACACAATCCAACACACATAAAACATGCACGCCACATGCCAATTCTAATACAATCCAAACACACATAAAACATGCACGCCACACCAGAGTTCAAATACAATCCAAACACAACTTAAACAACTCACAGCCACACACCAGAGTTCAAATATAATCCAAACACACATAAAACATGCACGGCCACACGCCGGAGTTCAAATACAATCCAAACACAACTTAAACCATTAACGGCCACACGCCGGAGTTGAAATACACTCCAAACACATAAAACATGCACGGCCACACTGAGTTCAAATACAATCCAAACACAACTTAAACCATTCACGCCACACGCCGGAGTTCAAATACAATCCAAACACACATAAAACATGCACGCCACACGGAGTTCAAATGCAATCCAAATACAACTTAAACCATTCACGGCCAGACGCTGGAGTTCAAATACCATCCAAACACACATGAAACATGCACGGCCACAGCCGTAGTTCAAATACAATCCAAACACACATAAAACATGCACGGCCACATGCCGGAGTTCAAATACTTTCTAAACACAACTTAAACCACTCACGGCCACACGCCGGAGTTCAAATACAATCCAAACACACATAAAACATGCACGGCCACACACCGGAGTTCAAACTCAAACAAAACTCAACTAAAACCATTCACGGCCACATGCCGGAGTTCAAATACAATCCAAACACATATAAAACATGCACGCCACACGAGTTCAAATACAATCCAAACACACATAAAACATGTGCGGCACACGCCGAGTTCAAATACAATCCAAACACATCTTAAACCTTTCACTACGCCACACGGAGTTCAAATACAATTCAAACACAACTTAAAACATTCCACGGCACAAGCCGGATTTTAAATAAAATTCAAACACAACTTAAACCAGTCACGGCCACACGCCGAGTTCAAATACAATTTAAACACACATAAAACATGCACGCCACACGGAGTTTAAATACAATCCAATATCAACTTAAACCATTCACGCCACACGCCGGAGTTCAAATACAATCTAAACACACATAAAACATGCACGCCACACGCCGAGTTCAAATACAATTCAAACACAACTTAAACCATTCACGGCCACACGCCGGACTTAAAATACAATCCAAACACAACATAAACCATTAACGACCACACGCCGGAGTTGAAATACAATCGAAACACGCATCAAACATACACGGCCACACGTCGTAGTTCAAATACAATCCAAACACAACTTAATTAATTAACGACTATACGCCGAAGTTCAAATACAATCCAAGCACAAATAAAACATGCACGGCCACACGCCGGAGTTCAAATACAATCCAAACACACATAAAACATGCACAACCACACGACGAAGTTCAAATGCAATCCAAATACAACTTAATCCATTCACGGCCAGACGCTGGAGTTCAAATACAATCCAAACACACATGAAACATGCACGGCCATACGCCAGAGTTCAAATACAATCCAAACACAACTTAAACCATTCACGGCCACACGCCGAACTTCAAACACAATCCTAACACACATAAAACATGCACGGCCACATGCCGGAATTCTAATACAATCCAAACACACATAAAACATGCACGGCCACACTCCGGAGTTCAAATACAATCCAAACACAACTTAAACAACTCACAGCCACACACCAGAGTTCAAATATAATCCAAACACACATAAAACATGCACGGCCACACGCCGGAGTTCAAATACAATCCAAACACAACTTAAACCATTAACGGCCACACGCCGGAGTTGAAATACAATCCAAACACACATAAAACATGCACGGCCGAACGCCGGAGTTCAAATACAATCCAAACACAACTTAAACCATTCACGACCACACGGCGGAGTTCAAATACAATCCAAACACACATAAAACATGCACGGCCACACGCCGGAGTTCAAATACAATCCAAACACAACTTAAACTATTCACGACCACACGCCGGAGTTCAAATACAATCCAAACACTCATAAAACATGCACGGCCACATGCCGGAGTTCAAATACAGTCCAAACACACATAAAACATGCACGGCCACATGCCGGAGTTCAAATACTTTCTAAACACAACTTAAACCACTCACGGCCACACGCCGGAGTTCAAATACAATCCAAACACACATAAAACATGCACGGCCACACACCGGAGTTCAAACACAATCCAAACTCAACTTAAACCATTCACGGCCACATGCCGGATTTCAAATACAATCCACACACATATAAAACATGCACGGCCACACGCCGAAGTTCAAATACAATCCAAACACACATAAAACATGCACGGCCACATGCCGGAGTTCAAATACATTCTAAACACAACTTAAACCACTCACGGCCACACGCCGCAGTTCAAATACAATCCAAAAACACATAAAACATGCACGACCACACGCAGGAGTTCAAATACAATCCAAACTCAACTTAAAACATTCACGGCCACACAACGGAGTTCAAATACAATCCACACACATATAAAACATGCACGGCCACACGCCGAAGTTCAAATACAATCCAAACACACATAAAACATGTACGGGCACACGCCGGAGTTCAAATACAATCCAAACCCAACTTAAACCTTTCACGGCCACACGCCGGAGTTCAAATACAATCCAAACACAACTTAAAACATTCAAGGCCACACGCCGGAGTTCAAATATAATCCAAACACAACTTAAACCAGTCACGACCACACGCCGGAGTTCAAATACAATTTAAACACACATAAAACATGCACAGCCAGACGCCGGAGCTTAAATACAATCCAATATCAACTTAAACCATTCACGGCCACACGTCGGAGTTCAAATACAATCTAAACACACATAAAACATGCACGGCCACACGCCAGAGTTCAAATACAATTCAAACACAACTTAAACCATTCACGGCCACACGCCGGACTTCAAATACAATCCAAACACAACATAAACCATTAACGACCACACGCCGGAGTTGAAATACAATCGAAACACGCATCAAACATACACGGCCACACGTCGTAGTTCAAATACAATCCAAACACAACTTAATTAATTCACGACTATACGCCGAAGTTCAAATACAATCCAAGCACAAATAAAACATGCACGGCCACACGCCGGAGTTCAAATACAATCCAAACACACATAAAACATGCACAACCACACGACGAAGTTCAAATGCAATCCAAATACAACTTAATCCATTCACGGCCAGACGCTGGAGTTCAAATACAATCCAAACACACATGAAACATGCACGGCCATACGCCAGAGTTCAAATACAATCCAAACACAACTTAAACCATTCACGGCCACACGCCGAACTTCAAACACAATCCTAACACACATAAAACATGCACGGCCACATGCCGGAATTCTAATACAATCCAAACACACATAAAACATGCACGGCCACACTCCGGAGTTCAAATACAATCCAAACACAACTTAAACAACTCACAGCCACACACCAGAGTTCAAATATAATCCAAACACACATAAAACATGCACGGCCACACGCCGGAGTTCAAATACAATCCAAACACAACTTAAACCATTAACGGCCACACGCCGGAGTTGAAATACAATCCAAACACACATAAAACATGCACGGCCGAACGCCGGAGTTCAAATACAATCCAAACACAACTTAAACCATTCACGACCACACGGCGGAGTTCAAATACAATCCAAACACACATAAAACATGCACGGCCACACGCCGGAGTTCAAATACAATCCAAACACAACTTAAACTATTCACGACCACACGCCGGAGTTCAAATACAATCCAAACACTCATAAAACATGCACGGCCGAACGCCGGAGTTCAAATACAGTCCAAACACACATAAAACATGCACGGCCACATGCCGGAGTTCAAATACTTTCTAAACACAACTTAAACCACTCACGGCCACACGCCGGAGTTCAAATACAATCCAAACACACATAAAACATGCACGGCCACACACCGGAGTTCAAACACAATCCAAACTCAACTTAAACCATTCACGGCCACATGCCGGATTTCAAATACAATCCACACACATATAAAACATGCACGGCCACACGCCGAAGTTCAAATACAATCCAAACACACATAAAACATGTACGGGCACACGCCGGAGTTCAAATACAATCCAAACCCATCTTAAACCTTTCACGGCCACACGCCGGAGTTCAAATACAATCCAAACACAACTTAAAACATTCAAGGCCACACGCCGGAGTTCAAATATAATTCAAACACAACTTAAACCAGTCACGGCCACACGCCGGAGTTCAAATAAAATTTAAACACACATAAAACATGCACGGCCAGACGCCGGAGTTTAAATACAATCCAATATCAACTTAAACCATTCACGGCCACACGTCGGAGTTCAAATACAATCTAAACACACATAAAACATGCACGGCCACACGCCAGAGTTCAAATACAATTCAAACACAACTTAAACCATTCACGGCCACACGCCGGACTTAAAATACAATCCAAACACAACATAAACCATTAACGACCACACGCCGGAGTTGAAATACAATCGAAACACGCATCAAACATACACGGCCACACGTCGTAGTTCAAATACAATCCAAACACAACTTAATTAATTCACGACTATACGCCGAAGTTCAAATACAATCCATGCACAAATAAAACATGCACGGCCACACGCCGGAGTTCAAATATAATCCAAACACAACTTAAACCATTCACGGCCACACGCCGGAGTTGAAATACAATCCAAACACACATAAAACATGCACGGCCACACGCCGGAGTTCAAATACAATCCAAACACAACTTAAACCATTCACGGCCACACGCCGGACTTCAAATACAATCCAAACACACATAAACCATGCACGGCCACACGCCGGAGTTGAAATACAATCCTAACACAACTTAAACCATTCACGGCCAGACGCCGGAGTTCAAATACAATCCAAACACACATAAAACATGCACGACCACACGCCAGAGTTCAAATACAATCCAAACACAACTTAAACCATTCACGGTCACACGCCGGAGTTCAAATACAATCCAAACACACATAAAACATGCACGGCCACACGCCAAAGTTCAAATACAATCCAAACACAACTTAAACCATTCACGGCCAAACGCCGAAGTTCAAATACAATCCAAACACATTTTAAACCACTCACGGCCACACGCCAGAGTTATAATACAATCTAAACACACATAAAACATGCACGGCCACACGCCGGAGTTCAAATACAATCCAAACACACATAAAACATGCACGGCCACACGCCGGAGTTCAAATACAATCCAAACACAACTTAAACTATTCACGACCTCACGCCGGAGTTCAAATACAATCCAAATACTCATAAAACATGCACGGCTACATGCCGGAGTTCAAATACAGTCCAAACACACATAAAACATGCACGGCCACATGCCGGAGTTCAAATACATTCTAAACACAACTTAAACCACTCACGGCCACACGCCGGAGTTCAAATACAATCCAAACACACATAAAACATGCACGGCCACACGCCGGAGTTTAAATACAATCCAAACTCAACTTAAACTATTCACGGCCACACGCCGGAGTTCAAATACAATCTAAACACACATAAAACATGCACGGCCACACGCCAGAGTTCAAATACAATCCAAACACAACTTAAACCATTCACGGCCGCACGCCGGACCTCAAATACAACCCAAACACAACTTAAACCATTAACGACCACACGCCGGAGTTGAAATACAATCCAAAAACACATAAAACATGCACGGCCACACGTCGTAGTTCAAATACAATCCAAACACAACTTAAAAAATTCACGACTATACGCCGAAGTTAAAATACAATCCAAGCACAAATAAAACATGCACGGCCACACGCCGGAGTTCAAATATAATCCAAACACAACTTAAACCATTTACGGCCACACGCCGGACATCAAATACAAACCAAACACAACATAAACCATTAACGACCACACGCCGGAGTTGAAATACAATCCAAACACACATAAAACATGCACGGCCACACGCCGGAGTTCAAATACAATCCAAACACAACTTAAACCATTCACAGCCACACGCCGAACATCAAATACAAACCAAACACAACATAAACCATTAACGACCACACGCCGGAGTTGAAATACAATCCAAACACACATAAAACATGCACGGCCACACGTCGTAGTTCAAATACAATCCAAACACAACTTAAAAAATTCACGACTATACGCCGAAGTTAAAATACAATCCAAGCACAAATAAAACATGCACGGCCACACGCCGGAGTTCAAATATAATCCAAACACAACTTAAACCATTTACGGCCACACGCTGGAGTTCAAATACAATCCAAACACACATAAAACATGCACGACCACACGACGGAGTTCAAATGCAATCCAAACTCAATTTAAACCATTCACCACACGCTGGAGTTCAAATACAATCCAAACACACATAAAACATTCACGACCACACGCCGGAGTTCAAATACAATCCAAACACAACTTAAACCATTCATGGCCACACGCCGGAGTTGAAATACAATTCAAACACATATAAAACATGCACGGCCACACACCGGAGTTCAAATACAATCCAAACACAACTTAAACCATTGACGGCCACATGCCGGAATTCTAATAAAATCCAGACACACATAAAACATGCACGGCCACACGCCGGAGTTCAAATACAATCCAAACACAACTTAAACCATTCACGGCCACACACCGGACTTCAAATACAATCCAAACACCCATAAACCATGCACGGCCACACGCCGGAGTTCAAATACAATCCAAACACAACTTAAACCATTCACGGCCAGACGCCGGAGTTCAAATACAATCCAAACACACATAAAACATGCACGACCACACGCCAGAGTTCAAATACAATCCAAACACAACTTAAACCACTCACGGCCACACGCCGGAGTTATAATACAATCTAAACACACATAAAACATGCACGGCCACACACCGGAGTTCAAATACAATCCAAACACACATAAAACATGCACGGCCACACGCCGGAGTTCAAATACAATCCAAACACAACTTAAACTATTCACGACCTCACGCAGGAGTTCAAATACAATCCAAACACTCATAAAACATGCACGGCCATATGCCGGAGTTCAAATACAGTCCAAACACACATAAAACATGCACGGCCACATGCCGGAGTTCAAATACATTCTAAACACAACTTAAACCACTCACGGCCACACGCCGCAGTTCAAATACAATCCAAAAACACATAAAACATGCACGACCACACGCAGGAGTTCAAATACAATCCAAACTCAACTTAAAACATTCACGGCCACACAACGGAGTTCAAATACAATCTAAATACACATAAAACATGCACGGCCACACGCCAGAGTTCAAATACAATCCAAACACAACTTAAACCATTCACGGCTACACGCCGGACTTCAAATACAATCCAAACACAACTTATACCATTAACGGCCACACGCCGGAGTTGAAATACAATCCAAACACACATAAAACATGCACGGCCACACGCCGGAGTTCAAATACCATCCAAACACAACTTAAACAATTCACGACTATACGCCGAAGTTCAAATACAATCCAAACACACATAAAACATGCACGGCCACACGCCGGAGTTCAAATATAATCCAAACACAACATAAACCATTCACGGCCACACACCGGAGTTCAAATACAATCCAAACACACATAAAACATGCATGACCACACGACGGAGTCCAAATGCAATCCAAACACAATTTAAACCATTCACGGCCACACGCTTGAGTTCAAATACAATCCAAACACACATAAAACATTCACGACCAGACGCCGAAGTTCAAACACAATCCAAACACAACTTAAACCATTCACGGCCACACGCCGAAGTTGGAATACAATCCAGACACACATAAAACATGCACGACCACACGCCGGAGTTCAAATACAATCCAAACACAACTTAAACCATTCACGGCCACACACCGGACTTCAAAAACAATCAAATCACACATAAACCATGCACGACCACACGACGGAGTTCAAATGCAATCCAAACACAATTTAAACCATTCACCACACGCTGGAGTTCAAATACAATCCAAACACACATAAAACATTCACGACCACACGCCGGAGTTCAAATACAATCCAAACACAACTTAAACCATTCATGGCCACACGCCGGAGTTGAAATACAATTCAAACACATATAAAACATGCACGGCCACACACCGGAGTTCAAATACAATCCAAACACAACTTAAACCATTGACGGCCACATGCCGGAATTCTAATAAAATCCAGACACACATAAAACATGCACGGCCACACGCCGGAGTTCAAATACAATCCAAACACAACTTAAACCATTCACGGCCACACACCGGACTTCAAATACAATCCAAACACCCATAAACCATGCACGGCCACACGCCGGAGTTCAAATACAATCCAAACACAACTTAAACCATTCACGGCCAGACGCCGGAGTTCAAATACAATCCAAACACACATAAAACATGCACGACCACACGCCAGAGTTCAAATACAATCCAAACACAACTTAAACCATTCACGGCCACACGCCGGAGTTCAAATACAATCCAAACACACATAAAACATGCACGGCCACACGCTAGAGTTCAAATACAATCCAAACACAACTTAAACCATTCACGGCCACACGCCGAAGTTCAAATACAATCCAAACACATTTTAAACCACTCACGGCCACACGCCGGAGTTATAATACAATCTAAACACACATAAAACATGCACGGCCACACACCGGAGTTCAAATACAATCCAAACACACATAAAACATGCACGGCCACACGCCGGAATTCAAATACAATCCAAACACAACTTAAACTATTCACGACCTCACGCCGGAGTTCAAATACAATCCAAACACTCATAAAACATGCACGGCGATATGCCGGAGTTCAAATACAGTCCAAACACACATAAAACATGCACGGCCACATGCCGGAGTTCAAATCCATTCTAAACACAACTTAAACCACTCACAGCCACACGCCGGAGTTCAAATACAATCCAAACACACATAAAACATGCACGGCTACACGCCGGAGTTCAAATACAATCCAAACTCAACTTAAACCATTCACGGCCACACACCAGAGTTCAAATACAATCTAAACACACATAAAACATGCACGGCCACACGCCAGAGTTCAAATACAATCCAAACACAACTTAAACCATTCACTACGCACGGACTTCAAATACAATCCAAACAAAAATTAAAACATTAACGTCCACACGCCTGAGTTGAAATACAATCCAAAAACACATAAAACATGCACGGCCACACGCGTAGTTCAAATACAATCCAAACACAACTTAAACAATTCACGACTATACGCCGAAGTTCAAATACAATCCAAACACACATAAAACATGCACGGCCACACGCCGGAGTTCAAATATAATCCAAACACAACATAAACCATTCACGGCCACACACCGGAGTTCAAATACAATCCAAACACACATAAAACATGCATGACCACACGACGGAGTTCAAATGCAATCCAAACACAATTTAAACCATTCACGGCCACACGCTTGAGTTCAAATACAATCCAAACACACATAAAACATTCACGACCACACGCCGAAGTTCAAACACAATCCAAACACAACTTAAACCATTCACGGCCACACGCCGAAGTTGGAATACAATCCAAACACACATAAAACATGCACGGTCACACGCTGGAATTCAACTACAATCCGAACACAACTTAAACCATTGACGGCCACATGCCGGAATTCTAATACAATCCAGACACACATAAAACATGCACGACCACACGCCGGAGTTCAAATACAATCCAAACACAACTTAAACCATTCACGGCCACACACCGGACTTCAAAAAAAATCAAATCACACATAAACCATGCACGACCACACGACGGAGTTCAAATGCAATCCAAACACAATTTAAACCACTCACGGCCACACGCCAGAGTTATAATACAATCTAAACACACATAAAACATGCACGGCCACACGCCGGAGTTCAAATACAATCCAAACACACATAAAACATGCACGGCCACACGCCGGAGTTCAAATACAATCCAAACACAACTTAAACTATTCACGACCTCACGCCGGAGTTCAAATATAATCCAAACACTCATAAAACATGCACGGCTACATGCCGGAGTTCAAATACAGTCCAAACACACATAAAACATGCACGGCCACATGCCGGAGTTCAAATACATTCTAAACACAACTTAAACCACTCACGGCCACACGCCGGAGTTCAAATACAATCCAAACACACATAAAACATGCACGGCCACACGCCGGAGTTTAAATACAATCCAAACTCAACTTAAACTATTCACGGCCACACGTCGGAGTTCAAATACAATCTAAACACACATAAAACATGCACGGCCACACGCCAGAGTTCAAATACAATTCAAACACAAATTAAACCATTCACGGCCACACGCCGGACATCAAATACAAACCAAACACAACATAAACCATTAACGACCACACGCCGGAGTTGAAATACAATCTAAACACACATAAAACATGCACGGCCACACGTCGTAGTTCAAATACAATCCAAACACAACTTAAAAAATTCACGACTATACGCCGAAGTTAAAATACAATCCAAGCACAAATAAAACATGCACGGCCACACGCCGGAGTTCAAATATAATCCAAACACAACTTAAACCATTTACGGCCACACGCCGGACATCAAATACAAACCAAACACAACATAAACCATTAACGACCACACGCCGGAGTTGAAATACAATCCAAACACACATAAAACCTGCACGGCCACACGCCGGAGTTCAAATACAATCCAAACACAACTTAAACCATTCACAGCCACACGCCGAACATCAAATACAAACCAAACACAACATAAACCATTAACGACCACACGCCGGAGTTGAAATACAATCCAAACACACATAAAACATGCACGGCCACACGTCGTAGTTCAAATACAATCCAAACACAACTTAAAAAATTCACGACTATACGCCGAAGTTAAAATACAATCCAAGCACAAATAAAACATGCACGGCCACACGCCGGAGGTCAAATACAGTCCAAACACACATAAAACATGCACGGCCACATTCCGGAGTTCAAATCCATTCTAAACACAACTTAAACCACTCACAGCCACACGCCGGAGTTCAAATACAATCCAAACACACATAAAACATGCACGGCTACACGCCGGAGTTCAAATACAATCCAAACTCAACTTAAACCATTCACGGCCACACACCAGAGTTCAAATACAATCTAAACACACATAAAACATGCACGGCCACACGCCAGAGTTCAAATACAATCCAAACACAACTTAAACCATTCACGGCCGCACGCCGGACTTCAAATACAACCCAAACACAACTTAAACCATTAACGACCACACGCCGGAGTTGAAATACAATCCAAAAACACATAAAACATGCACGGCCACACGCGTAGTTCAAATACAATCCAAACACAACTTAAACAATTCACGACTATACGCCGAAGTTCAAATACAATCCAAACACACATAAAACATGCACGGCCACACGCCGGAGTTCAAATATAATCCAAACACAACATAAACCATTCACGGCCACACACCGGAGTTCAAATACAATCCAAACACACATAAAACATGCATGACCACACGACGGAGTTCAAATGCAATCCAAACACAATTTAAACCATTCACGGCCACACGCTTGAGTTCAAATACAATCCAAACACACATAAAACATTCACGACCACACGCCGAAGTTCAAACACAATCCAAACACAACTTAAACCATTCACGGCCACACGCCGAAGTTGGAATACAATCCAAACACACATAAAACATGCACGGTCACACGCTGGAATTCAACTACAATCCGAACACAACTTAAACCATTGACGGCCACATGCCGGAATTCTAATACAATCCAGACACACATAAAACATGCACGACCACACGCCGGAGTTCAAATACAATCCAAACACAACTTAAACCATTCACGGCCACACACCGGACTTCAAAAACAATCAAATCACACATAAACCATGCACGACCACACGACGGAGTTCAAATGCAATCCAAACACAATTTAAACCACTCACGGCCACACGCCAGAGTTATAATACAATCTAAACACACATAAAACATGCACGGCCACACGCCGGAGTTCAAATACAATCCAAACACACATAAAACATGCACGGCCACACGCCGGAGTTCAAATACAATCCAAACACAACTTAAACTATTGACGACCTCACGCCGGAGTTCAAATACAATCCAAACACTCATAAAACATGCACGGCCACATGCCGGAGTTCAAATACAGTCTAAACACACATAAAACATGCACGGCCACATGCCGGAGTTCAAATACATTCTAAACACAACTTAAACCACTCACGGCCACACGCCGGAGTTCAAATACAATCCAAACACACATAAAACATGCACGGCCACACGCCGGAGTTCAAATACAATCCAAACTCAACTTAAACCATTGACGGCCACACGCCGGAGTTCAAATACAATCTAAACACACATAAAACATGCACGGCCACACGCCAGAGTTCAAATACAATCCAAACACAACTTAAACCATTCACAGCCACACGCCGAACTTCAAATACAATCCAAACACAACTTAAACCATTAACGGCCACACGCCGGAGTTGAAATACAATCTAAACACACATAAAACATGCACGGCCACACGTCGTAGTTCAAATACAATCCAAACACAACTTAAAAAATTCACGACTATACGCCGAAGTTAAAATACAATCCAAGCACAAATAAAACATGCACGGCCACACGCCGGAGTTCAAATATAATCCAAACACAACTTAAACCATTTACGGCCACACGCCGGACATCAAATACAAACCAAACACAACATAAACCATTAACGACCACACACCGGAGTTGAAATACAATCCAAACACACATAAAACCTGCACGGCCACACGCCGGAGTTCAAATACAATCCAAACACAACTTAAACCATTCACGGCCACACGCCGGACATCAAATACAAACCAAACACAACATAAACCATTAACGACCACACGCCGGAGTTGAAATACAATCCAAACACACATAAAACATGCACGGCCACACGTCGTAGTTCAAATACAATCCAAACACAACTTAAAAAATTCACGACTATACGCCGAAGTTAAAATACAATCCAAGCACAAATAAAACATGCACGGCCACACGCCGGAGGTCAAATACAGTCCAAACACACATAAAACATGCACGGCCACATTCCGGAGTTCAAATCCATTCTAAACACAACTTAAACCACTCACAGCCACACGCCGGAGTTCAAATACAATCCAAACACACATAAAACATGCACGGCTACACGCCGGAGTTCAAATACAATCCAAACTCAACTTAAACCATTCACGGCCACACACCAGAGTTCAAATACAATCTAAACACACATAAAACATGCACGGCCACACGCCAGATTTCAAATACAATCCAAACACAACTTAAACCATTCACTGCCGCACGCCGGACTTCAAATACAACCCAAACACAACTTAAACCATTAACGACACACGCCGAGTTGAAATACAATCCAAAACACATAAAACATGCACGCCACACGCGTAGTTCAAATACAATCCAAACACAACTTAAACAATTCACGACTATACCAAGTTCAAATACAATCCAAACACACATAAAACATGCACGCCACACGGAGTTCAAATATAATCCAAACACAACATAAACTAATCACAGCCACACCGAGTTCAAATACAATCCAAACACACATAAAACATGCATGACCACGACGGAGTTCAAATGCAATCCAAACACAATTTAAACCATTCACGGCCACACGCTTGAGTTCAAATACAATCCAAACACACATAAAACATTCACGACCACACGCCGAAGTTCAAACACAATCCAAACACAACTTAAACCATTCACGGCCACACGCCGAAGTTTGAATACAATCCAAACACACATAAAACATGCACGGTCACACGCTGGAATTCAACTACAATCCGAACACAACTTAAACCATTGACGGCCACATGCCGGAATTCTAATACAATCCAGACACACATAAAACATGCACGACCACACGCCGGAGTTCAAATACAATCCAAACACAACTTAAACCATTCACGGCCACACACCGGACTTCAAAAACAATCAAATCACACACCGGAGTTCAAATACAATTCAAACACATATAAAACATGCACGACCACACACCCGAGTTCAAATACAATCCAAACACAACTTAAACCATTGACGGCCACATGCCGGAATTCTAATAAAATCCAGACAGACATAAAACATGCACGGCCACACGCGGAAGTTCAAATACAATCCAAACACAACTTAAACCATTCACGGCCACACACCGGACTTCAAATACAATCCAAACACCCATAAACCATGCACGGCCACACGCCGGAGTTCAAATACAATTCAAACACATATAAAACATGCACGACCACACACCCGAGTTCAAATACAATCCAAACACAACTTAAACCATTGACGGCCACATGCCGGAATTCTAATAAAATCCAGACAGACATAAAACATGCACGGCCACACGCGGAAGTTCAAATACAATCCAAACACAACTTAAACCATTCACGGCCACACACCGGACTTCAAATACAATCCAAACACCCATAAACCATGCACGGCCACACGCCGGAGTTCAAATACAATCCAAACACAACTTAAACCATTCACGGCCAGACGACGGAGTTCAAATACAATCCAAACACACATAAAACATGCACGACCATATGCCAGAGTTCAAATACAATCCAAACACAACTTAAACCATTCACGGCCACACGCCGGAGTTCAAATACAATCCAAACACACATAAAACATGCACGACCATATGCCAGAGTTCAAATACAATCCAAACACAACTTAAACCATTCACGGCCACACGCCGGAGTTATAATACAATCTAAACACACATAAAACATGCACGGCCACACGCCGGAGTTCAAATACAATCCAAACACACATAAAACATGCACGGCCACACGCCGGAGTTCAAATACAATCCAAACACAACTTAAACTATTCACGACCTCACGATGGAGTTCAAATACAATCCAAACACTCATAAAACATGCACGGCCATATGCCGGAGTTCAAATACAGTCCAAACACACATAAAACATGCACGACCACATGCCGGAGTTCAAATCCATTCTAAACACAACTTAAACCACTCACAGCCACACGCCGGAGTTCAAATACAATCCAAACACACATAAAACATGCACGGCTACACGCCGGAGTTCAAATACAATCCAAACTCAACTTAAACCATTCACGGCCACACTCCAGAGTTCAAATACAATCTAAACACACATAAAACATGCACGGCCACACGCAGAGTTCAAATACAATCCAAACACAACTTAAACCATTCACGGCCGCACGCCGGACTTCAAATACAACCCAAACACAACTTAAACCATTAACGACCACACGCCGGAGTTGAAATACAATCCAAAAACACATAAAACATGCACGGCCACACGCGTAGTTCAAATACAATCCAAACACAACTTAAACAATTCACGACTATACGCCGAAGTTCAAATACAATCCAAACACACATAAAACATGCACGGCCACACGCCGGAGTTCAAATATAATCCAAACACAACTTAAACCATTCACGCACACACCGGAGTTCAAATACAATCCAAACACACATAAAACATGCATGACCACACACGGAGTTCAAATGCAATCCAAACACAATTTAAACCATTCACGGCCACACGCTGAGTTCAAATACAATCCAAACACACATAAAACATTCACGACCACACGCCAAGTTCAAACACAATCCAAACACAACTTAAACCATTCACTACACACACTAAGTTTGAATACAATCCAAACACACATAAAACATGCACGGTCACACACTGAATTCAACTACAATCCAAACACAACTTAAACCATTGATACCACACGCCGAATTCTAATACAATCCACACACATAAAACATGCACGCCACACACGGAGTTCAAATACAATCCAAACACAACTTAAACCATTCACTACTCACACCGACTTCAAAACAATCAAATCACACATAAACCATGCACGGCCACACGGAGTTCAAATACAATCCAAACACAACTTAAACCATTCACTACGACGGAGTTCAAATACAATCCAAACACACATAAAACATGCACGACCACACGCCAGAGTTCAAATACAATCCAAACACAACTTAAACCATTCACGGCCACATGCCGCAGTTCAAATACAATCCAAACAAACATAAAACATGCACGGCCACATGCCAGAGTTCAAATACAATCCAAATACAACTTAAACCATTCACGGCCACACGCCGAAGTTCAAATACAATGCAAACACATTTTAAACCACTCACGGCCACACGCCGGAGTTATAATACAATCTAAACACGCATAAAACATGCACGGCCACACGCCGGAGTTCAAATACAATCCAAACACTCATAAAACATGCACGACCACACGCCGGAGTTCAAATACAATCCAAACACAACTTAAACTATTCACGACCACACGCCGGAGTTGAAATACAATCAAAACACTCATAAAACATGCACGGCCACATGCCGGAGTTCAAATACAGTCCAAACACACATAAAACATGCACGGCCACATGCCGGAGTTCAAATACATTCTAAACACAACTTAAACCATTCACGGCCACACGCCGGAGTTGAAATACAATCCAAACACACATAAAACATGCACGGCCACACGCCGGAGTTCAAATAAAATCAAACACAACTTAAACCATTCACGGCCACACGCCGGAGTTCAAATACAATCCAAACACACATAAAACATACACGGCCACATGCCAGAGTTCAAATACAATTCAAACACAAATTAAACCATTCACGGCCACACGCCGGACATCAAATACAAACCAAACACAACATAAACCATTAACGACCACACGCCGGAGTTGAAATACAATCCAAACACACATAAAACATGCACGGCCACACGTCGTAGTTCAAATACAATCCAAACACAACTTAAAAAATTCACGACTATACGCCGAAGTTAAAATACAATCCAAGCACAAATAAAACATGCACGGCCACACGCCGGATTTCAAATATAATCCAAACACAACTTAAACCATTTACGGCCACAAGCCGGACATCAAATACAAACCAAACACAACATAAACCATTAACGACCACACGCCGGAGTTGAAATACAATCCAAACACACATAAAACCTGCACGGCCACACGCCGGAGTTTAAATACAATCAAACACAACTTAAACCATTCACGGCCACACGCCGGACATCAAATACAAACCAAACACAACATAAACCATTAACGACCACACGCCGGAGTTGAAATACAATCCAAACACACATAAAACATGCACGGCCACACGTCGTAGTTCAAATACAATCCAAACACAACTTAAAAAATTCACGACTATACGCCGAAGTTAAAATACAATCCAAGCACAAATAAAACATGCACGGCCACACGCCGGAGTTCAAATACAATCCAAACACAACTTAAACTATTCACGACCTCACGCCGGAGTTCAAATACAATCCAAACACTCATAAAACATGCACGGCCATATGCCGGAGTTCAAATACAGTCCAAACACACATAAAACATGCACGGCCACATGCCGGAGTTCAAATCCATTCTAAACACAACTTAAACCACTCACAGCCACACGCCGGAGTTCAAATACAATCCAAACTCAACTTAAACCATTGACGGCCACACGCCGGAGTTCAAATACAATCTAAACACACATAAAACATGCACGGCCACACGCCAGAGTTCAAATACAATCCAAACACAACTTAAACCATTCACAGCCACACGCCGAACTTCAAATACAATCCAAACACAACTTAAACCATTAACGGCCACACGCCGGAGTTGAAATACAATCCAAACACACATAAAACATGCACGGCCACACGCCGAAGTTCAAATACAATCCAAACACAACTTAAACAATTCACGACTATACGCCGAAGTTCAAATACAATCCAAACACACATAAAACATGCACGACCACACGCCGGAGTTCAAATATAATCCAAACACAACTTAAACCATTCACGACCACACACCGGAGTTCAAATATAATCCAAACACCCATAAAACATGCACGGCCACACGCCGGAGTTCAAATATAATCCAAACACAATTTAAACCATTCACGGCCACACGCTTGAGTTCAAATACAATCCAAACACACATAAAACATTCACGACCACACGCCGAAGTTCAAACACAATCCAAACACAACTTAAACCATTCACGGCCACACGCCGAAGTTTGAATACAATCCAAACACACATAAAACATGCACGGCCACACGTCGTAGTTCAAATACAATCCAAACACAACTTAAAAAATTCACGACTGTACGCCGAAGTTAAAATACAATCCAAGCACAAATAAAACATGCACGGCCACACGCCGGAGTTCAAATATAATCCAAACACAACTTAAACCATTTACGGCCACACGCCGGACATCAAATACAAACCAAACACAACATAAACCATTAACGACCACACGCCGGAGTTGAAATACAATCCAAACACAACTTAAACCATTCACGGCCACATGCCGCAGTTCAAATACAATCCAAACACACATAAAACATGCACGACCACACGACGGAGTTCAAATGCAATCCAAACACAATTTAAACCATTCACGGCCACACGCTGGAGTTCAAATACAATCCAAACACACATAAAACATTCACGACCACACGCCGGAGTTCAAATACAATCCAAACACAACTTAAACCATTCACGGCCACACGCCGGAGTTCAAATACAATTCAAACACATATAAAACATGCACGACCACACACCCGAGTTCAAATACAATCCAAACACAACTTAAACCATTGACGGCCACATGCCGGAATTCTAATAAAATCCAGACACACATAAAACATGCACGGCCACACGCGGAAGTTCAAATACAATCCAAACACAACTTAAACCATTCACGGCCACACACCGGACTTCAAATACAATCCAAACACCCATAAACCATGCACGCCACACGGAGTTCAAATACAATCCAAACACAACTTAAACCATTCACTACGCATCGGAGTTCAAATACAATCCAAACACACATAAAACATGCACGACCATATGCCAGAGTTCAAATACAATCCAAACACAACTTAAACCATTCACGGCCACACGCCGGAGTTCAAATACAATCCAAACACACATAAAACATGCACGGCCACACGCTAGAGTTCAAATACAATCCAAACACAACTTAAACCATTCACGGCCACACGCCGAAGTTCAAATACAATCCAAACACATTTTAAACCACTCACGGCCACACGCCGGAGTTATAATACAATCTAAACACACATAAAACATGCACGCCACACGGAGTTCAAATACAATCCAAACACACATAAAACATGCACGCCACACGGAGTTCAAATACAATCCAAACACAACTTAAACTATTCACGACTCACGCCGGAGTTCAAATACAATCCAAACACTCATAAAACATGCACGGCCATATGCCGGAGTTCAAATATAATCCAAACACACATAAAACATGCACGGCCACAAGCCGTAGTTCAAATCCATTCTAAACACAACTTAAACCACTCACAGCCACACGGAGTTCAAATACAATCCAAACACACATAAAACATGCACGCACACACGAGTTCAAATACAATCTAAACTCAACTTAAACCATTCACGCCACACCTGAGTTCAAATACAATCTAAACACACATAAAACATGCACGGCCACACGCAGAGTTCAAATACAATCCAAACACAACTTAAACCATTCACTACGCACGGACTTCAAATAAAACCAAACACAACTTAAACCATTAACGACCACACGCTGAGTTGAAATACAATCCAAACTCATAAAACATGCACGGCCACACGCCGGAGTTCAAATACAATCCAAACACAACTTAAACAATTCACGACTATACGCCGAAGTTCAAATACAATCCAAACACACATAAAACATGCACGGCCACACGCCGGAGTTCAAATATAATCCAAACACAACTTAAACCATTCACGGCAACACACCGGAGTTCAAATACAATCCAAACACACATAAAACATGCATGACCACACGACGGAGTTCAAATGCAATCCAAACACAATTTAAACCATTCACGGCCACACGCTTGAGTTCAAATACAATCCAAACACACATAAAACATTCACGACCACACGCCGAAGTTCAAACACAATCCAAACACAACTTAAACCATTCACGGCCACACGCCGAAGTTTGAATACAATCCAAACACACATAAAACATGCACGGTCACACGCTGGAATTCAACTACAATCCAAACACAACTTAAACCATTGACGGCCACATGCCAGAATTCTAATACAATCCAGACACACATAAAACATGCACGACCACACGCCGGAGTTCAAATACAATCCAAACACAACTTAAACCATTCACGGCCTCACACCGGACTTCAAAAACAATCAACTCACACATAAACCATGCACGGCCACACGCCGGAGTTCAAATACAATCCAAACACAACTTAAACCATTCACGGCCAGACGCCGGAGTTCAAATACAATCCAAACACACATAAAACATGCACGACCACACGCCAGAGTTCAAATACAATCCAAACATAACTTAAACCATTCACGGCCACATGCCGCAGTTCAAATACAATCCAAACAAACATAAAACATGCACGGCCACACGCCGGAGTTCAAATATAATCCAAACACAACTTAAACCATTTACGGCCACACGCCGGACATCAAATACAAACCAAACACAACATAAACCATTAACGACCACACGCCGGAGTTGAAATACAATCCAAACACACATAAAACCTGCACGGCCACACGCCGGAGTTCAAATACAATCCAAACACAACTTAAACCATTCACGGCCACACGCCGGACATCAAATACAAACCAAACACAACATAAACCATTAACGACCACACGCCGGAGTTGAAATACAATCCAAACACACATAAAACATGCACGGCCACACGTCGTAGTTCAAATACAATCCAAACACAACTTAAAAAATTCACGACTATACGCCGAAGTTAAAATACAATCCAAGCACAAATAAAACATGCACGGCCACACGCCGGAGGTCAAATATAATCCAAACACAACTTAAACCATTTACGGCCACACGCCGGAGTTCAAATACAATCCAAACACACATAAAACATGCACGACCACACGACGGAGTTCAAATGCAATCCAAACACAATTTAAACCATTCACGGCCACACGCTGGAGTTCAAATACAATCCAAACACACATAAAACATTCACGACCACACGCCGGAGTTCAAATACAATCCAAACACAACTTAAACCATTCACGGCCACACGTCGTAGTTGAAATACAATTCAAACACATATAAAACATGCACGGCCACACACCCGAGTTCAAATACAATCCAAACACAACTTAAACCATTGACGGCCACATGCCGGAATTCTAATAAAATCCAGACACACATAAAACATGCACGGCCACACGCGGGAGTTCAAATACAATCCAAACACAACTTAAACCATTCACGGCCACACACCGGACTACAAATACAATCCAAACACCCATAAACCATGCACGGCCACACGCCGGAGTTCAAATACAATCCAAACACAACTTAAACCATTCACGGCCAGACGCCGGAGTTCAAATACAATCCAAACACACATAAAACATGCACGACCACATGCCAGAGTTCAAATACAATCCAAACACAACTTAAACCATTCACGGCCACACGCCGGAGTTCAAATACAATCCAAACACACATAAAACATGCACGGCCACACGCTAGAGTTCAAATACAATCCAAACACAACTTAAACCATTCACGGCCACACGCCGAAGTTCAAATACAATCCAAACACATTTTAAACCACTCACGGCCACACGCCGGAGTTATAATACAATCTAAACACACATAAAACATGCACGGCCACACACCGGAGTTCAAATACAATCCAAACACACATAAAACATGCACGGCCACACGCCGGAGTTCAAATACAATCCAAACACAACTTAAACTATTCACGACCTCACGCCGGAGTTCAAATACAATAGAAACACTCATAAAAGATGCACGGCCATATGTCGGAGTTCAAATACAGTCCAAACACACATAAAACATGCACGGCCACATGCCGGAGTTCAAATCCATTCTAAACACAACTTAAACCACTCACAGCCACACGCCGGAGTTCAAATACAATCCAAACACACATAAAACATGCACGGCTACACGCCGGAGTTCAAATACAATCCAAACTCAACATAAACCATTCACGGCCACACTCCAGAGTTCAAATACAATCTAAACACACATAAAACATGCACGGCCACACGCCAGAGTTCAAATACAATCCAAACACAACTTAAACCATTCACGGATGCACGCCGGACTTCAAATACAACCCAAACACAACTTAAACCATTAACGACCACACGCCGGAGTTGAAATACAATCCAAAAACACATAAAACATGCACGGCCACACGCGTAGTTCAAATACAATCCAAACAGAACTTAAACAATTCACGACTATACGCCGAAGTTCAAATACAATCCAAACACACATAAAACATGCACGGCCACACGCCGGAGTTCAAATATAATCCAAACACAACTTAAACCATTCACGGCCACACACCGGATTTCAAATACAATCCAAACACACATAAAACATGCATGACCACACGACGGAGTTCAAATGCAATCCAAACACAATTTAAACCATTCACGGCCACACGCTTGAGTTCAAATACAATCCAAACACACATAAAACATTCACGACCACACGCCGAATTTCAAACACAATCCAAACACAACTTAAACCATTCACGGCCACACGCCGAAGTTGGAATACAATCCAAACACACATAAAACATGCACGGTCACACGCTGGAATTCAACTACAATCCAAACACAACTTAAACCATTGACGGCCACATGCCGGAATTCTAATTCAATCCAGACACACATAAAACATGCACGACCACACGCCGGAGTTCAAATACAATCCAAACACAACTTAAACCATTCACGGCCACACACCGGACTTCAAAAACAATCAAAACGCACATAAACCATGCACGGCCACACGCCGGAGTTCAAATACAATCCAAACACAACTTAAACCATTCACGGCCAGACGCCGGAGTTCAAATACAATCCAAACACACATAAAACATGCACGACCACACGCCAGAGTTCAAATACAATCCAAACACAACTTAAACCATTCACGGCCACATGCCGCAGTTCAAATACAATCCAAACACACATAAAACATGCACGGCCACACGCCAGAGTTCAAATACAATCCAAATACAACTTAAACCATTCACGGCCACACGCCGAAGTTCAAATACAATGCAAACACATTTTAAACCACTCACGGCCACACGCCGGAGTTATAATACAATCTAAACACGCATAAAACATGCACGGCCACACGCCGGAGTTCAAATACAATCCAAACACTCATAAAACATGCACGCCACACGGAGTTCAAATACAATCCAAACACAACTTAAACTATTCACACCACACGCCGGAGTTGAAATACAATCAAAACACTCATAAAACATGCACGGCCACATGCCGGAGTTCAAATACAGTCCAAACACACATAAAACATGCACGGCCACATGCCGGAGTTCAAATACATTCTAAACACAACTTAAACCACTCACGGCCACACACCGGAGTTCAAATACAATCCAAACACACATAAAACATGCACGGCCACACGCCGAAGTTCAAATACAATCCAAACTCAACTTAAACCATTCACGGCCACACGCCGGAGTTCAAATACAATCTAAACAAACATAAAACATGCACGGCCACACGGCAGAGTTCAATTACAATCCAAACACAACTTAAACCATTCACGGCCACACGTCGGACTTCAAATACAACCTAAACACAACTTAAACCTTTAACGACCACACGCCGGAGTTGAAATACAATCCAAACACACATAAAACATGCACGGCCACACGCGTAGTTCAAATACAATCCAAACACCACTTAAACAATTCACGACTATACGCCGAAGTTCAAATACAATCCAAACACACATAAAATATGCACGGCCACACGCCGGAGTTCAAATATAATCCAAACACAATTTCAACCATTCACGGCCACACACCGGAGTTCAAATACAATCCAAACACACATAAAACAGGCACGACAACACGACGGAGTTCAAATGCAATCCAAACACAATTTAAACCATTCACGGCCACACGCTGGAGTTCAAATACAATCCAAACACACATAAAACATTCACGACCACACGATGGAGTTTAAATACAATCCAAACACAACTTAAACCATTCACGGCCACACGCCGGAGTTGAAATACAATCCAAACACACATAAAACATGCACGGCTACACGCCGGAGTTCAAATACAATCCAAACACAACTTAAACCATTGACGGCCACATGACGGAATTCTAATACAATCCAAACACACATAAAACATGCACGGCCACACGCCGGAGTTCAAATACAATCCAAACACAACTTAAACAATTCACGATTATACGTCGAAGTTCAAATACAATCCAAACACACATAAAACATGCACGGCCACACGCCGGAGTTCAAATATAATCCAAACACAACTTAAACCATTCACGGCCACACACCGGAGTTCAAATACAATCCAAACACACATAAAACATGCATGACCACACGACTGAGTTCAAATGCAATCCAAACACAATTTAAACCAATCACGGCCACACGCTTGAGTTCAAATACAATCCAAACACACATAAAACATTCACGACCACACGCCGAAGTTCAAACATAATCCAAACACAACTTAAACCATTCACGGCCACACGCCGAAGTTGGAATACAATCCAAACACACATAAAACATGCACGGCCACACGTTGGAGTTCAACTACAATCCAAACACAACTTAAACCATTGACGGCCACATGCCGGAATTCTAATACAATCCAGACACACATAAAACATGCACGGCCACACGCCGGAGATCAAATACAATCCAAACACAACTTAAACCATTCACGGCCACACACCGGACTTCAAAAACAATCAAATCACACATAAACCATGCACGGCCACACGCCGGAGTTCAAATACAATCCAAACACAACTTAAACCATTCACGGCCAGACGCCGGAGTTCAAATACAATCCAAACACACATAAAACATGCACGACCACACGCCAGAGTTCAAATACAATCCAAACACAACTTAAACCATTCACGGCCACATGCCGCAGTTCAAATACAATCCAAACACACATAAAACATGCACGGCCACACGCCAGAGTTCAAATACAATCCAAATACAACTTAAACCATTCACGGCCACACGCCGAAGTTCAAATACAATGCAAACACATTTTAAACCACTCACGGCCACACGCCGGAGTTATAATACAATCTAAACACGCATAAAACATGCACGGCCACACGCCGGAGTTCAAATACAATCCAAACACTCATAAAACATGCACGGCCACACGCCGGAGTTCAAATACAATCCAAACACAACTTAAACTATTCACGACCACACGCCGGAGTTGAAATACAATCAAAACACTCATAAAACATGCACGGCCACATGCCGGAGTTCAAATACAGTCCAAACACACATAAAACATGCACGGCCACATGCCGGAGTTCAAATACATTCCAAACACAACTTAAACCACTCACGGCCACACTCCGGAGTTCAAATACAATCCAAACACACATAAAACATGCACGGCCACACGCCGAAGTTCAAATACAATCCAAACTCAACTTAAACCATTCACGGCCACACGCCGGAGTTCAAATACAATCTAAACAAACATAAAACATGCACGGCCACACGGCAGAGTTCAATTACAATCCAAACACAACTTAAACCATTCACGGCCACACGTCGGACTTCAAATACAACCTAAACACAACTTAAACCATTAACGACCACACGCCGGAGTTGAAATACAATCCAAACACACATAAAACATGCACGGCCACACGCGTAGTTCAAATACAATCCAAACACCACTTAAACAATTCACGACTATACGCCGAAGTTCAAATACAATCCAAACACACATAAAATATGCACGGCCACACGCCGGAGTTCAAATATAATCCAAACACAATTTAAACCATTCACGGCCACACACCGGAGTTCAAATACAATCCAAACACACATAAAACAGGCACGACAACACGACGGAGGTCAAATGCAATCCAAACACAATTTAAACCATTCACGGCCACACGCTGGAGTTCAAATACAATCCAAACACACATAAAACATTCACGACTACACGATGGAGTTTAAATACAATCCAAACACAACTTAAACCATTCACGGCCACACGCCGGAGTTGAAATACAATCCAAACACACATAAAACATGCACGGCCACACGCCGGAGTTCAAATACAATCCAAACACAACTTAAACCATTGACGGCCACATGCCGGAATTCTAATACAATCCAAACACACATAAAACATGCACGGCCACACGCCGGAGTTCAAATACAATCCAAACACAACTTAAACAATTCACGATTATACGTCGAAGTTCAAATACAATCCAAACACACATAAAACATGCACGGCCACACGCCGGAGTTCAAATATAATCCAAACACAACTTAAACCATTCACGGCCACACACCGGAGTTCAAATACAATCCAAACACACATAAAACATGCATGACCACACGACTGAGTTCAAATGCAATCCAAACACAATTTAAACCAATCACGGCCACACGCTTGAGTTCAAATACAATCCAAACACACATAAAACATTCACGACCACACGCCGAAGTTCAAACATAATCCAAACACAACTTAAACCATTCACGGCCACACGCCGAAGTTGGAATACAATCCAAACACACATAAAACATGCACGGCCACACGTTGGAGTTCAACTACAATCCAAACACAACTTAAACCATTGACGGCCACATGCCGGAATTCTAATACAATCCAGACACACATAAAACATGCACGGCCACACGCCGGAGATCAAATACAATCCAAACACAACTTAAACCATTCACGGCCACACACCGGACTTCAAAAACAATCAAATCACACATAAACCATGCACGGCCACACGCCGGAGTTCAAATACAATCCAAACACAACTTAAACCATTCACGGCCAGACGCAGGAGTTCAAATACAATCCAAACACACATAAAACATGCACGACCACACGCCAGAGTTCAAATACAATCCAAACACAACTTAAACCATTCACGGCCACATGCCGCAGTTCAAATACAATCCAAACACACATAAAACACGCACGGCCACACGCCAGAGTTCAAATACAATCCAAATACAACTTAAACCATTCACGGCCACACGCCGAAGTTCAAATACAATGCAAACACATTTTAAACCACTCACGGCCACACGCCGGAGTTATAATACAATCTAAACACGCATAAAACATGCACGGCCACACGCCGGAGTTCAAATACAATCCAAACACTCATAAAACATGCACGGCTACACGCCGGAGTTCAAATACAATCCAAACACAACTTAAACTATTCACGACCACACGCCGGAGTTGAAATACAATCAAAACACTCATAAAACATGCACGGCCACATGCCGGAGTTCAAATACAGTCCAAACACACATAAAACATGCACGGCCACATGCCAGAGTTCAAATACATTCTAAACACAACTTAAACCACTCACGGCCACACACCGGAGTTCAAATACAATCCAAACACACATAAAACATGCACGGCCACACGCCGGAGTTCAAATACAATCCAAACTCAACTTAAACCATTCACGGCCACACGCCGGAGTTCAAATACAATCTAAATAAACATAAAACATGCACGGCCACACGGCAGAGTTCAATTACAATCCAAACACAACTTAAACCATTCACGGCCACACGTCGGACTTCAAATACAACCTAAACACAACTTAAACCATTAACGACCACACGCCGGAGTTGAAATACAATCCAAACACACATAAAACATGCACGGCCACACGCGTAGTTCAAATACAATCCAAACACCACTTAAACAATTCACGACTATACGCCGAAGTTCAAATACAATCCAAACACACATAAAATATGCACGGCCACACGCCGGAGTTCAAATATAATCCAAACACAATTTAAACCATTCACGGCCACACACCGGAGTTCAAATACAATCCAAACACACATAAAATAGGCACGACAACACGACGGAGTTCAAATGCAATCCAAACACAATTTAAACCATTCACGGCCACACGCTGGAGTTCAAATATAATCCAAACACACATAAAACATTCACGACCACACGATGGAGTTTAAATACAATCCAAACACAACTTAAACCATTCACGGCCACACGCCGGAGTTGAAATACAATCCAAACACACATAAAACATGCACGGCCACACGCCGGAGTTCAAATACAATCCAAACACGACTTAAACCATTGACGGCCACATGCCGGAATTCTAATACAATCCAAAAACACATAAAACATGCACGGCCACACGCCGGAGTTCAAATACAATCCAAACACAACTTAAACAATTCACGACTATACGCCGAAGTTCAAATACAATCCAAACACACATAAAACATGCACGGCCACACGCCGGAGTTCAAATATAATCCAAACACAACTTAAACCATTCACGGCCACACACCGGAGTTCAAATACAATCCAAACACACATAAAACATGCATGACCACACGACGGAGTTCAAATGCAATCCAAACACAATTTAAACCAATCACGGCCACACGCTTGAGTTCAAATACAATCCAAACACACATAAAACATTCACGACCACACGCCGAAGTTCAAACACAATCCAAACACAACTTAAACCATTCACGGCCACACGCCGAAGTTGGAATACAATCCAAACACACATAAAACATGCACGGCCACACGCTGGAGTTCAACTACAATCCAAACACAACTTAAACCATTGACGGCCACATGCCGGAATTCTAATACAATCCAGACACACATAAAACATGCACGGCCACACGCCGGAGTTCAAATACAATCCAAACACAACTTAAACCATTCACGGCCACACACCGGACTTCAAAAACAATCAAATCACACATAAACCATGCACGGCCACACGCCGGAGTTCAAATACAATCCAAACACAACTTAAACCATTCACGGCCAGACGCCGGAGTTCAAATACAATCCAAACACACATAAAACATGCACGACCACACGCCAGAGTTCAAATACAATCCAAACACAACTTAAACCATTCACGGCCACATGCCGCAGTTCAAATACAATCCAAACACACATAAAACATGCACGGCCACACGCCAGAGTTCAAATACAATCCAAATACAACTTAAACCATTCACGGCCACACGCCGAAGTTCAAATACAATGCAAACACATTTTAAACCACTCACGGCCACACGCCGGAGTTATAATACAATCTAAACACGCATAAAACATGCACGGCCACACGCCGGAGTTCAAATACAATCCAAACACTCATAAAACATGCACGGCCACACGCCGGAGTTCAAATACAATCCAAACACAACTTAAACTATTCACGACCACACGCCGGAGTTGAAATACAATCAAAACACTCATAAAACATGCACGGCCACATGCCGGAGTTCAAATACACACCAAACACACCTAAAACATGCACGCCACATGCGGAGTTCAAATACATTCTAAACACAACTTAAACCACTCACGGCCACACACCGGAGTTCAAATACAATCCAAACACACATAAAACATGCACGGCCACACGCCGGAGTTCAAATACAATCCAAACTCAACTTAAACCATTCACGGCCACACGCCGGAGTTCAAATACAATCTAAACAAACATAAAACATGCACGGCCACACGGCAGAGTTCAATTACAATCCAAACACAACTTAAACCATTCACGGCCACACGTCGGTCTTCAAATACAACCTAAACACAACTTAAACCATTAACGACCACACGCCGGAGTTGAAATACAATCCAAACACACATAAAACATGCACGGCCACACGCGTAGTTCAAATACAATCCAAACACCACTTAAACAATTCACGACTATACGCCGAAGTTCAAATACAATCCAAACACACGTAAAATATGCACGGCCACACGCCGGAGTTCAAATATAATCCAAACACAATTTAAACCATTCACGGCCACACATCGGAGTTCAAATACAATCCAAACACACATAAAACATGCACGACAACACGACGGAGTTCAAATGCAATCCAAACACAATTTAAACCATTCACGGCCACACGCTGGAGTTCAAATACAATCCAAACACACATAAAACATTCACGACCACACGATGGAGTTTAAATACAATCCAAACACAACTTAAACCATTCACGGCCACACGCCGGAGTTGAAATACAATCCAAACACACATAAAACATGCACGGCCACACGCCAGAGTTCAAATACAATCCAAACACAACTTAAACCATTCACGGCCACACGCCGGACTTTAAATACAATCCAAACACACATAAAACATGTACGGCCACACGCCGGAGTTTAAATATAATCCAAACACAACTTAAACCATTCACGGCCACACACCGGAGTTCAAATACAATCCAAACACACATAAAACATGCATGACCACACGACGGAGTTCAAATGCAATCCAAACACAATTTAAACCATTCACGGCCACACGCTTGAGTTCAAATACAATCCAAACACACATAAAACATTCACGACCACACGCCGAAGTTCAAACACAATCCAAACACAACTTAAACCATTCACGGCCACACGCCGAAGTAGGAATACAATCCAAACACACATAAAACATGCACGGTCACACGCTGGAATTCAACTACAATCCAAACACAACTTAAACCATTGACGGCCACATGCCGGAATTCTAATACAATCCAGACACACATAAAACATGCACGGCCACAAACCGGACTTCAAAAACAATCAAATCACACATAAACCATGCACGGCCACACGCCGGAGTTCAAATACAATCCAAACACAACTTAAACCATTCACGGCCAGACGCCGGAGTTCAAATACAATCCAAACACACATAAAACATGCACGACCACACGCCAGAGTTCAAATACAATCCAAACACAACTTAAACCATTCACGGCCACATGCCGCAGTTCAAATACAATCCAAACACACATAAAACATGCACGGCCACACGCCAGAGTTCAAATGCAATCCAAACACAATTTAAACCATTCACGGCCACACGCTGGAGTTCAAATACAATCCAAACACACATAAAACATTCACGACCACACGATGGAGTTTAAATACAATCCAAACACAACTTAAACCATTCACGGCCACACGCCGGAGTTGAAATACAATCCAAACACACATAAAACATGCACGGCCACACGCCGGAGTTCAAATACAATCCAAACACAACTTAAACCATTGACGGCCACATGCCGGAATTCTAATACAATCCAAACACACATAAAACATGCACGGCCACACGCCGGAGTTCAAATACATTCCAAACACAACTTAAACAATTCACGACTATACGCCGAAGTTCAAATACAATCCAAACACACATAAAACATGCACGGTCACACGCCGGAGTTCAAATATAATCCAAACACAACTTAAACCATTCACGGCCACACACCGGAGTTCAAATACAATCAAATCACACATAAACCATGCACGGCCACACGCCGGAGTTCAAATACAATCCAAACACAACTTAAACCATTCACGGCCAGACGCCGGAGTTCAAATACAATCCAAACACACATAAAACATGCACGACCACACGCCAGAGTTCAAATACAATCCAAACACAACTTAAACCATTCACGGCCACATGCCGCAGTTCAAATACAATCCAAACACACATAAAACATGCACGGCCACACGCCAGAGTTCAAATACAATCCAAATACAACTTAAACCATTCACGGCCACACGCCGAAGTTCAAATACAATGCAAACACATTTTAAACCACTCACGGCCACATAAAACATGCACGGCCACACGCCGGAGTTCAAATACAATCCAAACACTCATAAAACATGCACGGCCACACGCCGGAGTTCAAATACAATCCAAACACAACTTAAACTATTCACGACCACACGCCGGAGTTGAAATACAATCAAAACACTCATAAAACATGCACGGCCACATGCCGGAGTTCAAATACAGTCCAAACACACATAAAACATGCACGGCCACATGCCGGAGTTCAAATCCATTCTAAACACAACTTAAACCATTCACGGCCACACGCCGGAGTTGAAATACAATCCAAACACACATAAAACATGCACGGCCACACGCCGGAGTTCAAATAAAATCCAAACACAACTTAAACCATTCACGGCCACACGCCGGAGTTCAAATACAATCCAAACACACATAAAACATGCACGGCCACATGCCAGAGTTCAAATACAATTCAAACACAAATTAAACCATTCACGGCCACACGCCGGACATCAAATACAAACCAAACACAACATAAACCATTAACGACCACACGCCGGAGTTGAAATACAATCCAAACACACATAAAACATGCACGGCCACACGTCGTAGTTCAAATACAATCCAAACACAACTTAAAAAATTCACGACTATACGCCGAAGTTAAAATACAATCCAAGCACAAATAAAACATGCACGGCCACACGCCAGAGTTCAAATATAATCCAAACACAACTTAAACCATTTACGGCCACACGCCGGACATCAAATACAAACCAAAAACAACATAAACCATTAACGACCACACGCCGGAGTTGAAATACAATCCAAACACACATAAAACCTGCACGGCCACACGCCGGAGTTCAAATACAATCCAAACACAACTTAAACCATTCACGGCCACACGCCGGACATCAAATACAAACCAAACACAACATAAACCATTAACGACCACACGCCGGAGTTGAAATACAATCCAAACACACATAAAACATGCACGGCCACACGTCGTAGTTCAAATACAATCCAAACACAACTTAAAAAATTTACGACTATACGCCGAAGTTAAAATACAATCCAAGCACAAATAAAACATGCACGGCCACACGCCGGAGGTCAAATATAATCCAAACACAACTTAAACCATTTACGGCCACACGCCGGAGTTCAAATACAATCCAAACACACATAAAACATGCACGACCACACGACGGAGTTCAAATGCAATCCAAACACAATTTAAACCATTCACGGCCACACGCTGGAGTTCAAATACAATCCAAACACACATAAAACATTCACGACCACACGCCGGAGTTCAAATACAATCCAAACGAACTTAAACCTTCCACGGCCACACGCCGGAGTTGAAATACAATTCAAACACATATAAAACATGCACGGCCACACACCCGAGTTCAAATACAATCCAAACACAACTTAAACCATTGACGGCCACATGCCGGAATTCTAATAAAATCCAGACACACATAAAACATGCACGGCCACACGCGGAAGTTCAAATACAATCCAAACACAACTTAAACCATTCACGGCCACACACCGGACTTCAAATACAATCCAAACACCCATAAACCATGCACGGCCACACGCCGGAGTTCAAATACAATCCAAACACAACTTAAACCATTCACGGCCAGACGCCGGAGTTCAAATACAATCCAAACACACATAAAACATGCACGACCATATGCCAGAGTTCAAATACAATCCAAACACAACTTAAACCATTCACGGCCACACGCCGGAGTTCAAATACAATCCAAACACACATAAAACATGCACGGCCACACGCTAGAGTTCAAATACAATCCAAACACAACTTAAACCATTCACGGCCACACGCCGAAGTTCAAATACAATCCAAACACATTTTAAACCACTCACGGCCACACGCCGGAGTTATAATACAATCTAAACACACATAAAACATGCACGGCCACACACCGGAGTTCAAATACAATCCAAACACACATAAAACATGCACGGCCACACGCCGGAGTTCAAATACAATCCAAACACAACTTAAACTATTCACGACCTCACGCCGGAGTTCAAATACAATCCAAACACTCATAAAACATGCACGGCCATATGCCGGAGTTCAAATACAGTCCAAACACACATAAAACATGCACGGCCACATGCCGGAGTTCAAATCCATTCTAAACACAACTTAAACCACTCACAGCCACACGCCGGAGTTCAAATACAATCCAAACACACATAAAACATGCACGGCTACACGCCGGAGTTCAAATACAATCCAAACTCAACTTAAACCATTCACGGCCACACTCCAGAGTTCAAATACAATCTAAACACACATAAAACATGCACGGCCACACGCCAGAGTTCAAATACAATCCAAACACAACTTAAACCATTCACGGCCGCACGCCGGACTTCAAATACAACCCAAACACAACTTAAACCATTAACGACCACACGCCGGAGTTGAAATACAATCCAAAAACACATAAAACATGCACGGCCACACGCGTAGTTCAAATACAATCCAAACACAACTTAAACAATTCACGACTATACGCCGAAGTTCAAATACAATCCAAACACACATAAAACATGCACGGCCACACGCCGGAGTTCAAATATAATCCAAACACAACTTAAACCATTCACGGCCACACACCGGAGTTCAAATACAATCCAAACACACATAAAACATGCATGACCACACGACGGAGTTCAAATGCAATCCAAACACAATTTAAACCATTCACGGCCACACGCTTGAGTTCAAATACAATCCAAACACACATAAAACATTCACGACCACACGCCGAAGTTCAAACACAATCCAAACACAACTTAAACCATTCACGGCCACACGCCGAAGTTGGAATACAATCCAAACACACATAAAACATGCACGGTCACACGCTGGAATTCAACTACAATCCAAACACAACTTAAACCATTGACGGCCACATGCCGGAATTCTAATACAATCCAGACACACATAAAACATGCACGACCACACGCCGGAGTTCAAATACAATCCAAACACAACTTAAACCATTCACGGCCACACACCGGACTTCAAAATTAATCAAATCACACATAAACCATGCACGGCCACACGCTGGAGTTCAAATACAATCCAAACACAACTTAAACCATTCACGGCCAGACGCCGGAGTTCAAATACAATCCAAACACACATAAAACATGCACGACCACACGCCAGAGTTCAAATACAATCCAAACACAACTTAAACCATTCACGGCCACATGCCGCAGTTCAAATACAATCCAAACACACATAAAACATGCACGGCCACACGCCAGAGTTCAAATACAATCCAAATACAACTTAAACCATTCACGGCCACACGCCGAAGTTCAAATACAATGCAAACACATTTTAAACCACTCACGGCCACACGCCGGAGTTATAATACAATCTAAACACGCATAAAACATGCACGGCCACACGCCGGAGTTCAAATACAATCCAAACACTCATAAAACATGCACGGCCACACGCCGGAGTTCAAATACAATCCAAACACAACTTAAACTATTCACGACCACACGCCGGAGTTGAAATACAATCAAAACACTCATAAAACATGCACGGCCACATGCCGGAGTTCAAATACAGTCCAAACACACATAAAACATGCACGGCCACATGCCGGAGTTCAAATACATTCTAAACACAACTTAAACCACTCACGGCCACACACCGGAGTTCAAATACAATCCAAACACACATAAAACATGCACGGCCACACGCCGGAGTTCAAATACAATCCAAACTCAACTTAAACCATTCACGGCCACACGCCGGAGTTCAAATACAATCTAAACAAACATAAAACATGCACGGCCACACGGCAGAGTTCAATTACAATCCAAACACAACTTAAACCATTCACGGCCACACGTCGGACTTCAAATACAACCTAAACACAACTTAAACCATTAACGACCACACGCCGGAGTTGAAATACAATCCAAACACACATAAAACATGCACGGCCACACGCGTAGTTCAAATACAATAAAACACCACTTAAACAATTCACGACTATACGCCGAAGTTCAAATACAATCCAAACACACATAAAATATGCACGGCCACACGCCGGAGTTCAAATATAATCCAAACACAATTTCAACCATTCACGGCCACACAACGGAGTTCAAATACAATCCAAACACGCATAAAACAGGCACGACAACACGACGGAGTTCAAATGCAATCCAAACACAATTTAAACCATTCACGGCCACACGCTGGAGTTAAAATACAATCCAAACACACATAAAACATTCACGACCACACGATGGAGTTTAAATACAATCCAAACACAACTTAAACCATTCACGGCCACACGCCGGAGTTGAAATACAATCCAAACACACATAAAACATGCACGGCCACACGCCGGAGTTCAAATACAATCCAAACACAACTTAAACCATTGACGGCCACATGCCGGAATTCTAATACAATCCAAACACACATAAAACATGCACGGCCACACGCCGGAGTTCAAATACAATCCAAACACAACTTAAACAATTCACGACTATACGCCGAAGTTCAAATACAATCCAAACACACATAAAACATGCACGGCCACACGCCGGAGTTCAAATATAATCCAAACACAACTTAAACCATTCACGGCCACACACCGGAGTTCAAATACAATCCAAACACACATAAAACATGCATGACCACACGACGGAGTTCAAATGCAATCCAAACACAATTTAAACCAATCACGGCCACACGCTTGAGTTCAAATACAATCCAAACACACATAAAACATTCACGACCACACGCCGAAGTTCAAACACAATCCAAACACAACTTAAACCATTCACGGCCACACGCCGAAGTTGGAATACAATCCAAACACACATAAAACATGCACGGCCACACGCTATAGTTCAACTACAATCCAAACACAACTTAAACCATTGACGGCCACATGCCGGAATTCTAATACAATCCAGACACACATAAAACATGCACGGCCACACGCCGGAGTTCAAATATAATCCAAACACAACTTAAACCATTCACGGCCACACACCGGACTTCAAAAACAATCAAATCACACATAAACCATGCACGGCCACACGCCGGAGTTCAAATACAATCCAAACACAACTTAAACCATTCACGGCCAGACGCCGGAGTTCAAATACAATCCAAACACACATAAAACATGCACGACCACACGCCAGAGTTCAAATACAATCCAAACACAACTTAAACCATTCACGGCCACATGCCGCAGTTCAAATACAATCCAAACACACATAAAACATGCACGGCCACACGCCAGAGTTCAAATACAATCCAAATACAACTTAAACCATTCACGGCCACACGCCGAAGTTCAAATACAATTTAAACACATTTTAAACCACTCACGGCCACACGCCGGAGTTATAATACAATCTAAACACGCATAAAACATGCACGGCCACACGCCGGAGTTCAAATACAATCCAAACACTCATAAAACATGCACGGCCACACGCCGGAGTTCAAATACAATCCAAACACAACTTAAACTATTCACGACCACACTGAGTTGAAATACAATCAAAACACTCATAAAACATGCACGCCACATGCCGGAGTTCAAATACATCCAAACACACATAAAACATGCACGCCACACGCCGAGTTCAAATACATACTAAACACAACTTAAACCACTCACGCCACACGGAGTTGAAATACAATCCAAACACACATAAAACATGCACGGCCACACGAGTTCAAATAAAATCCAAACACAACTTAAACCATTCACGGCCACACGCCGGAGTTCAAATACAATCCAAACACACATAAAACATGCACGGCCACATGCCAGAGTTCAAATACAATTCAAACACAAATTAAACCATTCACGGCCACACGCCGGACATCAAATACAAACCAAACACAACATAAACCATTAACGACCACACGCCGGAGTTCAAATACAATCCAAACACACATAAAACATGCACGGCCACACGCCGGAGTTCAAATACAATCCAAACTCAACTTAAACCATTCACGGCCACACGCCGGAGTTCAAATACAATCTAAACAAACATAAAACATGCACGGCCACACGGCAGAGTTCAATTACAATCCAAACACAACTTAAACCATTCACGGCCACACGTCGGACTTCAAATACAACCTAAACACAACTTAAACCATTAACGACCACACGCCGGAGTTGAAATACAATCCAAACACACATAAAACATGCACGGCCACACGCGTAGTTCAAATACAATCCAAACACCACTTAAACAATTCACGACTATACGCCGAAGTTCAAATACAATCCAAACACACATAAAATATGCACGGCCACACGCCGGAGTTCAAATATAATCCAAACACAATTTCAACCATTTACGGCCACACACCGGAGTTCAAATACAATCCAAACACACATAAAACAGGCACGACAACACGACGGAGTTCAAATGCAATCCAAACACAATTTAAACCATTCACGGCCACACGCTGGAGTTCAAATACAATCCAAACACACATAAAACATTCACGACCACGATGGAGTTTAAATACAATCCAAACACAAATTAAACCATTCACGCCACACGCCGAGTCGAAATACAATCCAAACACACATAAAACATGCACGGCCACACGCCGGAGTTCAAATACAATCCAAACACAACTTAAACAATTGACGGCGACAGGCCGGAGTTCTAATACAATCCAAACACACATAAAACATGCACGGCCACACGCCGGAGTTCAAATACAATCCAAACACAACTTAAACAATTCACGACTATACGCCGAAGTTCAAATACAATCCAAACACACATAAAACATGCACGGCCACACGCCGGAGTTCAAATATAATCCAAACACAACTTAAACCATTCACGGCCACACACCGGAGTTCAAATACAATCCAAACACACATAAAACATGCATGACCACACGACGGAGTTCAAATGCAATCCAAACACAATTTAAACCAATCACGGCCACACGCTTGAGTTCAAATACAATCCAAACACACATAAAACATTCACGACCACACGCCGAAGTTCAAACACAATCCAAACACAACTTAAACCATTCACGGCCACACGCCGAAGTTGGAATACAATCCAAACACACATAAAACATGCACGGCCACACGCTCGAGTTCAACTACAATCCAAACACAACTTAAACCATTGACGGCCACATGCCGGAATTCTAATACAATCCAAACACATAACACATGCACGGCCACACGCCGGAGTTCAAATACAATCCAAACACAACTTAAACCATTCACGGCCACACACCGGACTTCAAAAACAATCAAATCACACATAAACCATGCACGGCCACACGCCGGAGTTCAAATACAATCCAAACACAACTTAAACCATTCACGGCCAGACGCCGGAGTTCAAATACAATCCAAACACACATAAAACATGCACGACCACACGCCGGAGTTCAAATACAATCCAAACACAACTTAAACCATTCACGGCCACACGCCGGAGTTCAAATACAATCCAAACACACATAAAACATGCACGGCCACACGCCAGAGTTCAAATACAATCCAAATACAACTTAAACCATTCACGGCCACACGCCGAAGTTCAAATACAATGCAAACACATTTTAAACCACTCACGGCCACACGCCGGAGTTATAATACAATCTAAACACGCATAAAACATGCACGGCCACACGCCGGAGTTCAAATACAATCCAAACACTCATAAAACATGCACGGCCACACGCCGGAGTTCAAATACAATCCAAACACAACTTAAACTATTCACGACCACACGCCGGAGTTGAAATACAATCAAAACACTCATAAAACATGCACGGCCACATGCCGGAGTTCAAATACAGTCCAAACACACATAAAACATGCACGGCCACATGCCGGAGTTCAAATACATTCTAAACACAACTTAAACCACTCACGGCCACACACCGGAGTTCAAATACAATCCAAACACACATAAAACAAGCACGGCCACACGCCGGAGTTCAAATACAATCCAAACTCAACTTAAACCATTCACGGCCACACGCCGGAGTTCAAATACAATCTAAACAAACATAAAACATGCACGGCTACACGGCAGAGTTCAATTACAATCCAAACACAACTTAAATCATTCACGGCCACACGTCGGACTTCAAATACAACCTAAACACAACTTAAACCATTAACGACCACACGCCGGAGTTGAAATACAATCCAAACACACATAAAACATGCACGGCCACACGCGTAGTTCAAATACAATCCAAACACCACTTAAACAATTCACGACTATACGCCGAAGTTCAAATACAATCCAAACACACATAAAATATGCACGGCCACACGCCGGAGTTCAAATATAATCCAAACACAATTTAAACCATTCACGGCCACACACCGGAGTTCAAATACAATCCAAACACACATAAAACATGCACGACAACACGACGGAGTTCAAATGCAATCCAAACACAATTTAAACCATTCACGGCCACACGCTGGAGTTCAAATACAATCCAAACACACATAAAACATTCACGACCACACGATGGAGTTTAAATACAATCCAAACACAACTTAAACCATTCACGGCCACACGCCGGAGTTGAAATACAATCCAAACACACATAAAACATGCACGGCCACACGCCGGAGTTCAAATACAATCCAAACACAACTTAAACCATTGACGGCCACATGCCGGAATTCTAATACAATCCAAACACACATAAAACATGCACGGCCACACGCCGGAGTTCAAATACAATCCAAACACAACTTAAACAATTCACGACTATACGCCGAAGTTCAAATACAATCCAAACACACATAAAACATGCACGGCCACACGCCGGAGTTCAAATATAATCCAAACACAACTTAAACCATTCACGGCCACACACCGGAGTTCAAATACAATCCAAACACACATAAAACATGCATGACCACACGACGGAGTTCAAATGCAATCCAAACACAATTTAAACCAATCACGGCCACACGCTTGAGTTCAAATACAATCCAAACACACATAAAACATTCACGACCACACGCCGAAGTTCAAACACAATCCAAACACAACTTAAACCATTCACGGCCACACGCCGAAGTTGGAATACAATCCAAACACACATAAAACATGCACGGCCACACGCTGGAGTTCAACTACAATCCAAACACAACTTAAACCATTGACGGCCACATGCCGGAATTCTAATACAATCCAGACACACATAAAACATGCACGGCCACACGCCGGAGTTCAAATACAATCCAAACACAACTTAAACCATTCACGGCCACACACCGGACTTCAAAAACAATCAAATCACACATAAACCATGCACGGCCACACGCCGGAGTTCAAATACAATCCAAACACAACTTAAACCATTCACGGCCAGACGCCGGAGTTCAAATACAATCCAAACACACATAAAACATGCACGGCCGAACGCCGGAGTTCAAATACAATCCAAACACAACTTAAACCATTCACAGCCACACGCCGCAGTTCAAATACAATCCAAACACACATAACACATGCATGGCCACACGCCGAAGTTCAAATACAATCCAAATACAACTTAAACCATTCACGACCACACGCCGGAGTTCAAATACAATGCAAACACATTTTAAACCACTCACGGCCACACGCCGGAGTTATAATACAATCTAAACACACATAAAACATGCACGGCCACACGCCGGAGTTCAAATACAATCCAAACACTCATAAAACATGCACGGCCACACGCCGGAGTTCAAATACAATCCAAACACAACTTAAACTATTCACGACCACACGCCGGAGTTCAAATACAATCAAAACACTCATAAAACATGCACGGCCACATGCCGGAGTTCAAATACAGTCCAAACACACATAAAACATGCACGGCCACATGCCGGAGTTCAAATCCATTCTAAACACAACTTAAACCACTCACTGCCACACGCCGGAGTTCAAATACAATCCAAACACACATAAAACATGCACGCCACACGCTGAGTTCAAATACAATCCAAACTCAACTTAAACCATTCACGCCACACGCGAGTTCAAATACAATCTAAACAAACATAAAACATGCACGGCCACACGGCAGAGTTCAATTACAATCCAAACACAACTTAAACCATTCACGGCCACACGTCGGACTTCAAATACAACCTAAACACAACTTAAACCATTAACGACCACACGCCGGAGTTGAAATACAATCATAACACACATAAAACATGCACGGCCACACGCGTAGTTCAAATACAATCCAAACACCACTTAAACAATTCACGACTATACGCCGAAGTTCAAATACAATCCAAACACACATAAAATATGCACGGCCACACGCCGGAGTTCAAATATAATCCAAACACAATTTAAACCATTCACGGCCACACACCGGAGTTCAAATACAATCCAAACACACATAAAACATGCACGACAACACGACGGAGTTCAAATGCAATCCAAACACAATTTAAACCATTCACGGCCACACGCTGGAGTTCAAATACAATCCAAACACACATAAAACATTCACGACCACACGATGGAGTTTAAATACAATCCAAACACAACTTAAACCATTCACGGCCACACGCCGGAGTTGAAATACAATCCAAACACACATAAAACATGCACGGCCACACGCCGGAGTTCAAATACAATCCAAACACAACTTAAACCATTGACGGCCACATGCCGGAATTCTAATACAATCCAAACACACATAAAACATGCACGGCCACACGCCAGAGTTCAAATACAATCCAAACACAACTTAAACCATTCACGGCCACACGCCGGACTTTAAATACAATCCAAACACACATAAAACATGTACAGCCACACGCCGGAGTTCAAATATAATCCAAACACAACTTAAACCATTCACGGCCACACACCGGAGTTCAAATACAATCCAAACACACATAAAACATGCACGACCACACGACGGAGTTCAAACGCAATCCAAACACAATTTAAACCATTCACGGCCACACGCCGAAGTTCAAATACAATGCAAACACATTTAAAACATTCACGGCCACACGCCTGAGTTCAAATACAATCCAAACACAACTTAACCCATTCACGGCCACACGCCAAGTTCAAATACAATCCAAACACACATAAAACATGCACGCCACACTGGAGTTCAAATACAATCCAAACACAACTTAAACCATTGACGCCACGCCGGAATTCTAATACAATCCAAACACACATAAAACATGCACGCCACACGGAGTTCAAATACAATCCAAACACAACTTAAACCATTCACGGCCACACACCGGACTTCAAAAACAATCAAATCACACATAAACCATGCACGGCCACACACCGGAGTTCAAATACAATCCAAACACAACTTAAACCATTCACGCCACACGGAGTTCAAATACAATCCAAACACACATAAAACATGCACGGCCACACGCCGGAGTTCAAATACAATCCAAACACAACTTAAACCATTCACGGCCACACGCCGGAGTTCAAATACAATCCAAACACACATAAAACATGCACGGCCACACGCCGCAGGTCAAATACAATCCAAACACAACTTAAACAATTCACGCCACACGGAGTTCAAATACAATTTAAACACATTTTAAACCACTCACGGCCACACGCCGGAGTTATAATACAATCTAAACACGCATAAAACATGCACGGCCACACGCCGGAGTTCAAATACAATCCAAACACTCATAAAACATGCACGGCCACACGCCGGAGTTCAAATACAATCCAAACACAACTTAAACTATTCACGGCCACACGCCGGAGTTCAAATACAATCCAAACACTCATAAAACATGCACGGCCACATGCCGGAGTTCAAATACAGTCTAAACACACATAAAACATGCACGGCCACATGCCGGAGTTCAAATACATTCTAAACACAACTTAAACCACTCACGGCCACACGCCGGAGTTCAAATACAATCCAAACACACATAAAACATGCACGGCCACACGCCGGAGTTCAAATACAATCCAAACTCAACTTAAACCACTCACGGCCACACGCCGGAGTTCAAATACAATCTAAACAAACATAAAACATGCACGGCCACACGCCAGAGTTCAATTACAATCCAAACACAACTTAAACCATTCACGGCCACACGTCGGACTTCAAATACAACCCAAACACAACTTGAACCATTAACGACCACACGCCGGAGTTGAAATACAATCCAAACACACATAAAACATGCACGGCCACACGCGTAGTTCAAATACAATCCAAACACCACTTAAACAATTCACGACTATACGCCGAAGTTCAAATACAATCCAAACACACATAAAATATGCACGGCCACACGCCGGAGTTCAAATATAATCCAAACACAACTTAAACCATTCACGGCCACACACCGGAGTTCAAATACAATCCAAACACACATAAAACATGCACGACCACACGACGGAGTTCAAATACAATCCAAACACAATTTAAACCATTCACGGCCACACGCTGGAGTTCAAATACAATCCAAACACACATAAAACATTCACGACCACACGATGGAGTTTAAATACAATCCAAACACAACTTAAACCATTCACGGCCACACGCCGGAGTTGAAATACAATCCAAACACACATAAAATATGCACGGCCACACGCCGGAGTTCAAATACAATCCAAACACAACTTAAACCATTGACGGCCACATGCCGGAATTCTAATACAATCCAAACACACATAAAACATGCACGGCCACACGCCGGAGTTCAAATACAATCCAAACACAACTTAAACAATTCACGACTATACGCCGAAGTTCAAATACAATCCAAACACACATAAAACATGCACGGCCACACGCCGGAGTTCAAATATAATCCAAACACAACTTAAACCATTCACGGCCACACACCGGAGTTCAAATACAATCCAAACACACATAAAACATGCATGACCACACGACGGAGTTCAAATGCAATCCAAACACAATTTAAACCATTCACGGCCACACGCTTGAGTTCAAATACAATCCAAACACACATAAAACATTCACGGCCACACGCCGGAGTTCAAATACAATCCAAACACAACTTAAACCATTCACGCCACACGAGTTCAAATACAATCCAAACACACATAAAACATGCACGCCACACGGAGTTCAAATACAATCCAAACACAACTTAAACCATTGACGGCCACATGCCTAATTCTAATACAATCCAAACACACATAAAACATGCACGCCACACGCGAGTTCAAATACAATCCAAACACAACTTAAACCATTCACGCCACACACCGGACTTCAAAACAATCAAATCACACATAAAACCATGCACGCCACACGGAGTTCAAATACAATCCAAACACAACTTAAACCATTCACGGCCAGACGCCGGAGTTCAAATACAATCCAAACACACATAAAACATGCACGACCACACGCTAGAGTTCAAATACAATCCAAACACAACTTAAACCATTTACGGCCACATGCCGCAGTTCAAATACAATCCAAACACACATAAAACATGCACGGCCACACGCCACAGTTCAAATACAATCCAAAGACAACTTAAACTATTCACGCCACACGCCAAGTTCAAATACAATCCAAACACATTTTAAACCACTCACGCCACACGCCGGAGTTATAATACAATCCAAACACAACTTAAAACATGCACGCCACACGGAGTTCAAATACAATCCAAACACTCATAAAACATGCACGGCCACACGCCGAGTTCAAATACAATCCAAACACAACTTAAACTATTCACGCCACACGCCGAGTTCAAATACAATCCAAACACTTATAAAACATGCACGCCACATGCCGAGTTCAAATACAATCCAAACACACATAAAACATGCACACACACGGAGTTCAAATACATTCTAAACACAACTTAAACCACTCACGGCCACACGCCGGAGTTCAAATACAATCCAAACACACATAAAACATGCACGGCCACACGCCGGAGTTCAAATACAATCCAAACTCAACTTAAACCATTCACGGCCACACGCCGGAGTTCAAATACAATCTAAACACACATAAAACATGCACGGCCACACGCCAGAGTTCAAATACAATCCAAACACAACTTAAACCATTCACGGCCACACGCCGAACTTCAAATACAATCCAAACACAACTTAAACCATTAACGGCCACACGCCGGAGTTGAAATACAATCCAAACACACATAAAACATGCACGGCCACACGCCGAAGTTCAAATACAATCCAAACACAACTTAAACAATTCACGACTATACGCCGAAGTTCAAATACAATCCAAACACACATAAAACATGCACGACCACACGCCGGAGTTCAAATATAATCCAAACACAACTTAAACCATTCACGGCCACACACCGGAGTTCAAATACAATCCAAACACACATAAAACAGGCACGACAACACGACGGAGGTCAAATGCAATCCAAACCCAATTTAAACCATTCACGGCCACACGCTGGAGTTCAAATACAATCCAAACACACATAAAACATTCACGACTACACGATGGAGTTTAAATACAATCCAAACACAACTTAAACCATTTACGGCCACACGCCGGAGTTGAAATACAATCCAAACACACATAAAACATGCACGACAACACGACGGAGTTCAAATGCAATCCAAACACACATAAAACATGCACGACAACACGACGGAGTTCAAATGCAATCCAAACACAATTTAAACCATTCACGGCCACACGCGGGAGTTCAAATACAATCCAAACACACATAAAACATTCACGACCACACGATGGAGTTTAAATACAATCCAAACACAACTTAAACCATTCACGGCCACACGCCGGAGTTGAAATACAATCCAAACACACATAAAACATGCACGGCCACACGCCGGAGTTCAAATACAATCCAAACACAACTTAAACCATTGACGGCCACATGCCGGAATTCTAATACAATCCAAACACACATAAAACATGCACGCCAGAGTTCAAATACAATCCAAACACAACTTAAACCATTCACGCCAACACGCCGGACTTCAAATACAATCCAAACACAAATAAAACATGCACGCCACACGACGGAGTTCAAATACATTCCAAACACAACTTAAACCATTCACGGCCACACACCGGAGTTCAAATACAATCCAAACACACATAAAACATGCACGACCACACGCCGGAGTTCAAATACAATCCAAACACAACTTAAACCATTCACGGCCACACGCCGGAGTTCAAATACAATCCAAACACACATAAAACATTCACGACCACACGCCGGAGTTCAAATACAATCCAAACACAACTTAAACCATTCACGGCCACACGCCGGACTTCAAATACAATCCAAACACACATAAAACATGCACGGCCACACGCCGGAGTTCAAATACAATCCAAACACAACTTAAACCATTGACGGCCACATGCCGGAATTCTAATACAATCCAAACACACATAAAACATGCACGGCCACACGCCGGAGTTCAAATACAATCCAAACACAACTTAAACCATTCACGGCCACACGCCGGACTTGAAATACAATCCAAACACAACTTAAACCATGCACGCCACACACCGAGTTCAAATACAATCCAAACACAACTTAAACCATTCACGGCCACGCCGAGTTCAAATACAATCCAAACACACATAAAACATGCACGCCACACGCCGGAGTTCAAATACAATCCAAACACAACTTAAACCATTCACGACCACACGCCGGACTTCAAATACAATCCAAACACACATAAAACATGCACGCCACACGCCGAGTTCAAATACAATCCAAACACAACTTAAACCATTCACGCCACACGCGAGTTCAAATACAATCCAAACACATTTTAAACATGCACGCCACACGCCGGAGTTCAAATACAATCTAAACACAACTTAAAACATTCACGCCACACGGAGTTCAAATACAATCCAAACACTCATAAAACATGCACGGCCACACGGAGTTCAAATACAATCCAAACACAACTTAAACTATTCACGCCACACGCTGAGTTCAAATACAATCCAAACACTCATAAAACATGCACGGCCACACGCCGGAGTTCAAATACAATTCAGACACACATAAAACATGCACGCCACACGCCGAGTTCAAATACAATCTAAACACAACTTAAAACCACTCACACGCCACACACCGGAGTTCAAATACAATCCAAACACACATAAAACATGCACGCCACACGCCGAGTTCAAATACAATCCAAACACAACTTAAACCATTAACGGCCACACGCCGGAGTTGAAATACAATCCAAACACAACTTAAAACATGCACGGCCACACGCCAGAGTTCAAATACAATCCAAACACAACTTAAACCATTCACGGCCACACGCCGGACTTCAAATACAATCCAAACACAACTTAAACCATTAACGGCCACACGCCGGAGTTCAAATACAATCCAAACACACATAAAACATGCACGGCCACACGCCGGAGTTCAAATACAATCCAAACACAACTTAAACAATTCACGACTATACGCCGAAGTTCAAATACAATCCAAACACACATAAAACATGCACGGCCACACGCCGGAGTTCAAATACAATCCAAACACAACTTAAACCATTCACGCCTACACGCCGGAGTTCAAATACAATCCAAACACACATAAAACATGCACGACAACACGACGGAGTTCAAATGCAATCCAAACACAATTTAAACCATTCACGGCCACACGCTGGAGTTCAAATACAATCCAAACACACATAAAACATTCACGACCACACGATGGAGTTTAAATACAATCCAAACACAACATAAAACCATTCACGCCACACGGAGTTGAAATACAATCCAAACACACATAAAATATGCACGGCCACACGCCGGAGTTCAAATACAATCCAAACACAACTTAAACCATTGACGGCCACATGCCGGAATTCTAATACAATCCAAACACACATAAAACATGCACGGCCACACGCCGGAGTTCAAATACAATCCAAACACAACTTAAACAATTCACGACTATACGCCGAAGTTCAAATACAATCCAAACACACATAAAACATGCACGGCCACACGCCGGAGTTCAAATATAATCCAAACACAACTTAAACCATTCACGGCCACACACCGGAGTTCAAATACAATCCAAACACACATAAAACATGCATGACCACACGACGGAGTTCAAATGCAATCCAAACACAATTTAAACCATTCACGCGACACGCGGAGTTCAAATACAATCCAAACACACATAAAACATTCACGCCACACGCCAAGTTCAAATACAATCCAAACACAACTTAAACCATTTACAGCCACACGTCGGAGTTCAAATACAATCCAAACACACATAAAACATGCATGGCCACACTGGAGTTCAACTACAATCCAAACACAACTTAAACCATTGACGGCCACATGCCGGAATTCTAATACAATCCAGACACACATAAAACATGCACGGCCACACGCCGGAGTTCAAATACAATCCAAACACAACTTAAACCATTCACGGCCACACACCGGACTTCAAAAACAATCAAATCACACATAAACCATGCACGGCCACACGCCGGAGTTCAAATACAATCCAAACACAACTTAAACCATTCACGGCCAGACGCCGGAGTTCAAATACAATCCAAACACACATAAAACATGCACGACCACACGCTAGAGTTCAAATACAATCCAAACACAACTTAAACCATTTACGGCCACATGCCGCAGTTCAAATACAATCCAAACACACATAAAACATGCACGGCCACACGCCAGAGTTCAAATACAATCCAAATACAACTTAAACCATTCACGGCCACACGCCGAAGTTCAAATACAATGCAAACACATTTTAAACCACTCACGGCCACACGCCGGAGTTATAATACAATCTAAACACGCATAAAACATGCACGGCCACACGCCGGAGTTCAAATACAATCCAAACACTCATAAAACATGCACGGCCACACGCCACAGTTCAAATACAATCCAAACACAACTTAAACTATTCACGACCACACGCCGGAGTTGAAATACAATCAAAACACTTATAAAACATGCACGGCCACATGCCGGAGTTCAAATACAGTCCAAACACACATAAAACATGCACGGCCACATGCCGGAGTTCAAATACATTCTAAACACAACTTAAACCACTCACGGCCACACACCGGAGTTCAAATACAATCCAAACACACATAAAACATGCACGGCCACACGCCGGAGTTCAAATACAATCCAAACTCAACTTAAACCATTCACGACCACACACTGAGTTCAAATACAATCTAAACAAACATAAAACATGCACGCCACACTACAGAGTTCAAATACAATCCAAACACAACTTAAACCATTCACTACCACACGCCGACTTCAAATACAACCTAAACACAACTTAAACCATTAACGCCACACGCTGAGTTGAAATACAATCCAAACACACATAAAACATGCACGGCCACACGCGTAGTTCAAATACAATCCAAACACCACTTAAACAATTCACGACTATACGCCGAAGTTCAAATACAATCCAAACACACATAAAATATGCACGGCCACACGCCGGAGTTCAAATATAATCCAAACACAATTTAAACCATTCACGGCCACACACCGGAGTTCAAATACAATCCAAACACACATAAAACAGGCACGACAACACGACGGAGGTCAAATGCAATCCAAACCCAATTTAAACCATTCACGGCCACACGCTGGAGTTCAAATACAATCCAAACACACATAAAACATTCACGACTACACGATGGAGTTTAAATACAATCCAAACACAACTTAAACCATTCACGGCCACACGCCGGAGTTGAAATACAATCCAAACACACATAAAACATGCACGACAACACGACGGAGTTCAAATGCAATCCAAACACACATAAAACATGCACGACAACACGACGGAGTTCAAATGCAATCCAAACACAATTTAAACCATTCACGGCCACACGCGGGAGTTCAAATACAATCCAAACACACATAAAACATTCACGACCACACGATGGAGTTTAAATACAATCCAAACACAACTTAAACCATTCACGGCCACACGCCGGAGTTGAAATACAATCCAAACACACATAAAACATGCACGGCCACACGCCGGAGTTCAAATACAATCCAAACACAACTTAAACCATTGACGGCCACATGCCGGAATTCTAATACAATCCAAACACACATAAAACATGCACGGCCACACGCCGGAGTTCAAATACAATCCAAACACAACTTAAACCATTCACGGCCACACGCCGGACTTTAAATACAATCCAAACACACATAAAACATGCACGGCCACACGCTGGAGTTCAAATACAATCCAAACACAAATAAAACATGCACGACCACACGCCATAGTTCAAATACAATCCAAACACAACTTAAACCTTTCACGGCCACACGCCGAACTTCAAATACATACCAAACACAACTTAAACCATTAACGGCCACACGCCGAAGTTGAAATACAATCCAAACACAACTTAAAACATGCACGGCCCCACGCCGGAGTTCAAATACAATCCAAACACAACTTAAACCATTGACGGCCACATGCCGGAATTCTAATACAATCCAAACACACATAAAACATGCACGGCCACACGCCGGAGTTCAAATACAATCCAAACACAACTTAAACCATTCACGGCAACACGCCGGACTTCAAATACAATCCAAACACACATAAAACATGCACGGCCTCACACCGGAGTTCAAATGCAATCCAAACACAACTTAAACCATTCACGGCCACACGCCGGAGTTCAAATACAATCCAAACACACATAAAACATGCACGGCCACACGCCGGAGTTCAAATACAATCCAAACACAACTTAAACCATTCACGGCCACACGCCGGACTTCAAATACAATCCAAACACAACTTAAACCATTAACGGCCACACGCCGGAGTTCAAATACAATCCAAACACAACTTAAACAATTCACGACCACACGCCGGAGTTCCAATACAATCCAAACACACATAAAACATTCACGACCACACGCCGGAGTTCAAATACAATCCAAACACAACTTAAACCATTCACGGCCACACGCCGGAGTTGAAATACAATCCAAACATACATAAAACATGCACGGCCACACGCCGGAGTTAAAATACAATCCAAACACAACTTAAACCATTGACGGCCACATGCCGGACTTCTAATACAATCCCAACACTTATAAAACATGCACGGCCACACCCCGGAGTCCAAATACAATTCAAACACAACTTAAACCATTCACGCCCACACGCCGGAGTTCAAATACAATCCAAACACACATAAAACATGCACGGCCACACTCCGGAGTTCAAATACAATCCAAACACAACTTAAACAATTCACGGCCACACGCCGGACTTCAAATACAATCCAAACACACATAAAACATGCACGGCCACACGCCAGAGTTCAAACACAATCCAAACACTCATAAAACATGCACGGCCACACGCCGGAGTTCAAATACAATCCAAACACAACTTAAACCATTAACGGCCACACGCCGGAGTTGAAATACAATCCAAACACAACTTAAAAAATGCACGGCCACACGCCGGAGTTCAAATACAATCCAAACACACATAAAACATGCACGGCCACACGCCGGAGTTCAAATACAATCCAAACACAACTTAAACCACTCACCGCCACACACCGGAGTTCAAATTCAATCCAAAGACACATAAAACATGCACCGCCAAACGCCGGAGTTCAAATACAATCCAAACACAACTTAAACCATTCACGGCCACACGCCGGAGTTCAAATACAATCCAAACACACATAAAACATGCACGGCCACACGCCGGAGTTCAAATACAATCCAAACACAACTTAAACCATTCACGGCCACACGCCGGACTTCAAATACAATCCAAACACAACTTAAACCATTAACGGCCACACGCCGGAGTTGAAATACAATCCAAACACACATAAAACATGCACGGCCACACGCCGGAGTTCAAATATAATCCAAACACAACTTAAACCATTCACGGCCACACACCGGAGTTCAAATACAATCCAAACACACATAAAACATGCAAGACCACACGACGGAGTTCAAATGCAATCCAAACACAATTTAAACCATTCACGGCCACACACCGGAGTTCAAATACAATCCAAACACACATAAAACATGCACGACCACACGACGGAGTTCAAATACAATCCAAACACAACTTAAACCATACACGGCCACACGCTGGAGTTCAAATACAATCCAAACACACATAAAACATTCACGACCACAGGCCGGAGTTTAAATACAATCCAAACACAACTTAAACCATTCACGGCCACACGCCGGACTTTAAATACAATCCAAACACACATAAAACATGCACGGCCACACGCTGGAGTTCAAATACAATCCAAACACAACTTAAACCATACACGGCCACACGCTAGAGTTCAAATACAATCCAAACACACATAAAACATGCACGGCCACACGCCAGAGTTCAAACACAATCCAAACACAACTTAAACCATTCACGGCCACACGCCGGACTTCAAATACAATCCAAACACAACTTAAACCATTAACGGCCACACGCCGGAGTTGAAATACAATCCAAACACAACTTAAAAAATGCACGGCCACACGCCGGAGTTCAAATACAATCCAAACACAACTTAAACCATTGACGGCCACATGCCGGAATTCTAATACAATCCAAACACACATAAAACATGCACGGCCACACGCCGGAGTTCAAATACAATCCAAAAACAACTTAAACCATTCACGGCAACACGCCGGACTTCAAATACAATCCAAACACACATAAAACATGCACGGCCACACGCCGGAGTTCAAATGCAATCCAAACACAACTTAAACCATTCACGGCCACACGCCGGAGTTCAAATACAATCCAAACACACATAAAACATGCACGGCCACACGCCGGATTTCAAATACAATCCAAACACAACTTAAACCATTCACGACCACACGCCGGACTTCAAATACAATCCAAACACAACTTAAACCATTAACGGCCACACGCCGGAGTTCAAATACAATCCAAACACAACTTAAACCATTCATGGCTACACGCCGGAGTTCCAATACAATCCAAACACACATAAAACATTCACGACCACACGCCGGAGTTCAAATACAATCCAAACACAACTTAAACCATTCACGGCCACACGCCGGAGTTGAAATACAATCCAAACATACATAAAACATGCACGGCCACACGCCGGAGTTCAAATACAATCCAAACACAACTTAAACCATTGACGGCCACATGCCGGACTTCTAATACAATCCAAACACTTATAAAACATGCACGGCCACACCCCGGAGTCCAAATACAGTCCAAACACACATAAAACATGCACGGCCACATGCCGGAGTTCAAATACATTCTAAACAAAACTTAAACCACTCACGGCCACACACCGGAGTTCAAATACAATCCAAAGACACATAAAACATGCACGGCCACACGCCGGAGTTCAAATACAATCTAAACTCAACTTAAACCATTCACGGCCACACGCCGGAGTTCAAATACAATCTAAACAAACATAAAACATGCACGGCCACACGCCAGAGTTCAATTACAATCCAAACACAACTTAAACCATTCACGGCCACACGTCGGACTTCAAATACAACCCAAACACAACTTGAACCATTAACGACTACACGCCGGAGTTGAAATACAATCCAAACACACATAAAACATGCACGGCCACACGCGTAGTTCAAATACAATCCAAACACCACTTAAACAATTCACGACTATACGCCGAAGTTCAAATACAATCCAAACACACATAAAATATGCACGGCCACACGCCGGAGTTCAAATATAATCCAAACACAACTTAAACCATTCACGGCCACACACCGGAGTTCAAATACAATCCAAACACACATAAAACATGCACGACCACACGACGGAGTTCAAATACAATCCAAACACAATTTAAACCATTCACGGCCACACGCTGGAGTTCAAATACAATCCAAACACACATAAAACATTCACGACCACAGGCCGGAGTTTAAATACAATCCAAACACAACTTAAACCATTCACGGCCACACGCCGGACTTTAAATACAATCCAAACACACATAAAACATGCACGGCCACACGCTGGAGTTCAAATACAATCCAAACACAACTTAAACCATACACGGCCACACGCTGGAGTTCAAATACAATCCAAACACAAATAAAACATGCACGACCACACGCCAGAGTTCAAATACAATCCAAACACAACTTAAACCATTCACGGCCACACGCCGAACTTCAAATACATTCCAAACACAACTTAAACCATTAACGGCCACACGCCGAAGTTGAAATACAATCCAAACACAACTTAAAACATGCACGGCACCACGCCAGAGTTCAAATACAATCCAAACACAACTTAAACCATTGACGGCCACATGCCGGAATTCTAATACAATCCAAACACACATAAAACATGCACGGCCACACGCCGGAGTTCAAATACAATCCAAACACAACTTAAACCATTCACGGCCACACGCCGGAGTTCAAATACAATCCAAACACACATAAAACATGCACGGCCACACTCCGGAGTTCAAATACAATCCAAACACAACTTAAACCATTCACGGCCACACGCCGGACTTCAAATACAATCCAAACACACATAAAACATGCACGGCCACACGCCGGAGTTCAAATACAATCCAAACACAACTTAAACCATTCACGGCCACACGCCGGACTTCAAATACAATCCAAACACAACTTAAACCATTAACGGCCACACGCCGGAGTTGAAATACAATCCAAACACAACTTAAAACATGCACGGCCACACGCCGGAGTTCAAATACAATCCAAACACAACTTAAACCATTGACGGCCACATGCCGGAATTCTAATACAATCCAAACACACATAAAACATGCACGGCCACACGCCGGAGTTCAAATACAATCCAAACACAACTTAAACCATTCACGGCAACACGCCGGACTTCAAATACAATCCAAACACACATAAAACATGCACGGCCACACGCCGGAGTTCAAATGCAATCCAAACACAACTTAAACCATTCACGGCCACACGCCGGAGTTCAAATACAATCCAAACACACATAAAACATGCACGGCCACACGCCGGAGTTCAAATACAATCCAAACACAACTTAAACCATTCACGGCCACACGCCGGAGTTCAAATACAATCCAAACACAACTTAAACCATTCATGGCTACACGCCGGAGTTCCAATACAATCCAAACACACATAAAACATTCACGACCACACGCCGGAGTTCAAATACAATCCAAACACAACTTAAACCATTCACGGCCACACGCCGGAGTTGAAATACAATCCAAACATACATAAAACATGCACGGCCACACGCCGGAGTTCAAATACAATCCAAACACAACTTAAACCATTGACGGCCACATGCCGGACTTCTAATACAATCCAAACACTTATAAAACATGCACGGCCACACCCCGGAGTCCAAATACAATTCAAACACAACTTAAACCATTCACGCCCACACGCCGGAGTTCAAATACAATCCAAACACACATAAAACATGCACGGCCACACTCCGGAGTTCAAATACAATCCAAACACAACTTAAACAATTCACGGCCACACGCCGGACTTCAAATACAATCCAAACACACATAAAACATGCACGGCCACACGCCAGAGTTCAAATACAATCCAAACACAACTTAAACCATTCACGGCCACACGCCGGACTTCAAATACAATCCAAACACAACTTAAACCATTCACGGCCCCACGCCGGAGTTCAAATACAATCCAAACACAACTTAAACCATTGACGGCCACATGCCGGAATTCTAATACAATCCAAACACACATAAAACATGCACGGCCACACGCCGGAGTTCAAATACAATCCAAACACAACTTAAACCATTCACGGCAACACGCCGGACTTCAAATACAATCCAAACACACATAAAACATGCACGGCCACACGCCGGAGTTCAAATGCAATCCAAACACAACTTAAACCATTCACGGCCACACGCCGGAGTTCAAATACAATCCAAACACACATAAAACATGCACGGCCACACGCCGGATTTCAAATACAATCCAAACACAACTTAAACCATTCACGACCACACGCCGGACTTCAAATACAATCCAAACACAACTTAAACCATTAACGGCCACACGCCGGAGTTCAAATACAATCCAAACACAACTTAAACCATTCACGGCCACACGCCGGAGTTCCAATACAATCCAAACACACATAAAACATTCACGACCACACGCCGGAGTTCAAATACAATCCAAACACAACTTAAACCATTCACGGCCACACGCCGGAGTTGAAATACAATCCAAACATACATAAAACATGCACGGCCACACGCCGGAGTTCAAATACAATCCAAACACAACTTAAACCATTGACGGCCACATGCCGGACTTCTAATACAATCCAAACACTTATAAAACATGCACGGCCACACCCCGGAGTCCAAATACAATTCAAACACAACTTAAACCATTCACGCCCACACGCCGGAGTTCAAATACAATCCAAACACACATAAAACATGCACGGCCACACTCCGGAGTTCAAATACAATCCAAACACAACTTAAACAATTCACGGCCACACGCCGGACTTCAAATACAATCCAAACACACATAAAACATGCACGGCCACACGCCAGAGTTCAAATACAATCCAAACACAACTTAAACCATTCACGGCCACACGCCGGACTTCAAATACAATCCAAACACAACTTAAACCATTAACGGCCACACGCCGGAGTTGAAATACAATCCAAACACAACTTAAAACATGCACGGCCACACGCCGGAGTTCAAATACAATCCAAACACACATAAAACATGCACGGCCACACGCCGGAGTTCAAATACAATCCAAACACAACTTAAACAATTCACGGCCACACGCCGGACTTCAAATACAATCCAAACACACATAAAACATGCACGGCCACACGCCAGAGTTCAAATACAATCCAAACACAACTTAAACCATTCACGGCCACACGCCGGACTTCAAATACAATCCAAACACACATAAAACATGCACGGCCACACGCCGGAGTTCAAATACAATCCAAACACAACTTAAACCATTCACGGCCCCACGCCGGAGTTCAAATACAATCCAAACACAACTTAAACCATTCACAGCCACACACCAGAGTTCAAATACAATCTAAACACACATAAACCATTCACGGCCACACGCCGGAGTTCAAATAAATTCAAACCACACATAAAACATTCACGGCCACACGCCGGAGTTCAAATACAATCCAAACACAACTTAAACTATTCACGCCACACGGAGTTCAAATACAATCCAAACACACATAAAACATGCACGCCACACGCCGAGTTCAAATAAAAACCAAACACAACTAAAACCATTCACGACCACACTGACTTCAAATACAATCCAAACACAACATAAAACATGCACGGCCACACGGAGTTCAAATACAATCCAAACACAACTTAAACCATTCACGCCACACGGAGTTCAAATACAATCCAAACACACATAAAACATGCACGGCCACACGCCGGAGTTTAAATACAATCCAAACTCAACTTAAACCATTCACGGCCACACGCCGGAGTTCAAATACAATCTAAACACACATAAAACATGCACGGCCACACGCCAGAGTTCAAATACAATTCAAACACAACTTAAACCATTCACGGCCACACGCCGGACTTCAAATACAATCCAAACACACATAAAACAAGCACGGCCACACGCCGGAGTTCAAATACAATCCAAACACAACTTAAACAATTCACGGCCACACGCCGGACTTCAAATACAATCCAAACACACATAAAACATTCACGGCCACACGCCGGAGTTCAAATACAATCCAAACACAACTTAAACCATTCACGGCCACACGCCGGAGTTCAAATACAATCCAAACACACATAAAACATGCACGGCCACACGCCAGAGTTCAAATACAATCCAAACACAACTTAAACCATTCACGGCCACACGCCGAAGTTAAAATACAATCCAAACACACATAAAACATGCACGGCCACACGCCAGAGTTCAAATACAATCCAAACACAACTTAAACCATTCACGCCTACACGCCGGAGTTCAAATACAATCCAAACACACATAAAACATGCACGGCCACACGCCGGAGTTCAAATACAATCCAAACACAACTTAAACCATTCACGGCCACACACCGGAGTTCAAATACAATCCAAACACACATAAAACATGCACGGCCACACGCCGGAGTTCAAATACAATCCAAACACAACTTAAACCATTCACGCCACACGCTGAGTTCAAATACAATCCAAACACACATAAAACATTCACGCCACACGAGTTCAAATACAATCCAAACACAACTTAAACCATTCACGCCACACTGAGTTCAAATACAATCCAAACACACATAAAACATGCACGCCACACGCTGGAGTTCAAATACAATCCAAACACAACTTAAACCATTCACGCCACACCGGAGTTCTAATACAATCCAAACACACATAAAACATGCACGGCCACACGCGGAGTTCAAATACAATCCAAACACAACTTAAACCATTCACGCCACACACGGACTTCAAATACAATCCAAACACACATAAAACATGCACGCCACACGCCGAGTTCAAATACAATCCAAACACAACTTAAACCATTCACGCCACGCTGAGTTCAAATACAATCCAAACACACATAAAACATGCACGACCACACGCTGAGTTCAAATACAATCCAAACACAACTTAAACCATTCACGCCACACGCCGAGTTCAAATACAATCCAAACACACATAAAACATGCACGCCACACGCCGAGTTCAAATACAATCCAAACACAACTTAAACCATTCACGCCACACGCCGAGTTCAAATACAATCCAAACACATAAACCATTCACGGCCACACGCCGGAGTTCAAATACTATCCAAACACAACTTAAACCATTCACGGCCACACGCCAGAGTTCAAATACAATCCAAGCACACATAAAACATGCACGGCCACACGCCGGAGTTCAAATACAATCCAAACACAACTTAAACTATTCACGGCCACACGCCGGAGTTCAAATACAATCCAAACACTCATAAAACATGCACTGCCACACGCCGGAGTTCAAATATAATCCAAACACTCATAAAACATGCACTGCCACACGCCGGAGTTCAAATATAATCCAAACACAACTTAAACCATTAACGGCCACATGCCGGAGATCAAATACAATCGAAACACACTTAAATCATGCACGTCCACACGCCGGAGTTCAAATACAATCCAAACACAACATAAACCATTAACAGCCACATGCCGGAGTTCAAATACAATCTAAACACAACATAAAACATGCACGCCACACGCAGAGTTCAAATACAATCCAAACACAACTTAAACCATTCACGGCCACACGCCAAACTTCAAATACAATCCAAACACAACTTAAAACCATTAACGCCACACGCTGAGTTCAAATACAATCCAAACACACATAAAACATGCACGCCACACGCTGAGTTCAAATACAATCCAAACACAACTTAAACAATTCACGACTATACGCCGAGTTCAAATACAATCCAAACACACATAAAATATGCACGGCCACGCCGAGTTCAAATACAATCCAAACACAACTTAAACCATTCACGCCACACACCGAGTACAAATACAATCCAAACACACATAAAACATGCACGACCACACGACTGAGTTCAAATGCAATCCAAACACAATTTAAAACTA